>CM074719.1:276595721-277796579 GCA_037306005.1 Rhinophrynus dorsalis
TGACCACACCCACAACTTATGTGGGTGTGGCAATCATATCTGAGGAGCCCCTCAAAATTTGGAGCTCTAGGAAAGTGCCTACTCTACCTATTGAGAAATCCGGACCTGGCAGAGGCATAACTTTCCTTGCTCTCGCCTGCCAGATAAGCGATTTTCTGGGCTTTCTAAGGTGAATTATTTAATCTGGGGAATTGTACTGGTTATTTGTACTAGTGCAAGAGACACTTTTTACTGTCAGGATGTCGGATTCTAAGGGACATGGAAATAAATATGACTGGAGAACATTCGTTCTTCACTCCCTGCATTGGCTTCCAATTAAATGACGAAAATATTTTAAAATTGGCCTGCTGACGTTCAAAGCCTTAAATAATCAAGGCCCACAGTACCTGAAAGAGCTCCTGACACCCTATATTCAATCGTGCTCACTACGGTCAGCCAACAGATTCCTGCTGTCAGTATCCAGAATAAAGACAACCTCAGGTTCCTGGGCATTCAGCCACGCTTCCCCGACATTCTGGAACTCTTTACTGTCCTCAGAGAGGCACCAAAAAAGCTAAAACCCATCTCTTTTATCAAGCATTCAGTCAACTCATGTGACCATAAGGAACTCTTAAAATCTGTTTGTAGATTTGTCAAGATCTTTGAGTCTCACAGGAAGAAAAGAGCTATAAAAATCACAAATTATAATTATTATTAAGGACTTGTGGGCACCCCTTACACCTCTTTGCTTACTGTTCCTCATGTCAAACTAGGCTCCCTAGAGAGTATTCCTTATATCTCTGCTCCTCTTGTACTGAGGCCCCTACTACTCCATCAGGGCCCTACAACACTGGCCAAGAGCCACCTTTAGTCAAGAGACTTCAGGGGGTTCTCCAATCTTGGAAGCCTCTCACTACCTTTAAATATGTGGCTCCTATCTCAGATTCTAGGGGCCTCCTCATAGGAGGAATTGTCAGAAGAACTCTTCCTACTCTTATGGGGACTCTGAGAGGGCTGAGGGGCTCAGAGCTGTTTTGGAGATGCATTAGGTCTGACATCTCTGAGGGGTCTTCCTCTACAGATTTCTTCCAGAGACCTATGAAATCAATACTATTTTTCCTTCCTAATGTCATACCAGAGCCTTCTGGATGAGTGGAAGACACCAGACAATTCACTGTATATCACCAAAAGGTTCTCTAAGCAGTATCCTTTTTCAGAGACAGCTTTGGTGCAGTGGGCGTCTCCTACAGTGGATCCCCCTGTTTCCAAGTTGGCTAAGTTTACTTCCCTGCCTTTGGAAGATGCAGCAGGTCTGAAGGACCACCAGGCAAGAAACTGGATTCTGTCCTCAGGCCCAACTTTGCATCAACTGGAGAGGCACCCAGCCATTACCTGGGTTAACAGGGCGGTTGCCGTGTGAACAGCTAATGGAGACTGTCAATACCAAGGTTTCCAAACCACTACGGTCACACTCAACTGCATTTCAAAAGGAGGATCTGTTGGTTCTTTTGGCCAGCATTAAGGAAGCGAACACTGAGGCTCTTTTTGAGGCAGTCAGGTTGTCCGCTAAAGTCTCCGCTTTCTTTTGTTGCTGTGCGCCGCACCTTGTGGCTTAAGGTTTAGTCTGTGGATCAGTCTTCCAAGAAGTCACTGGTTTACTAACTGTCACGGTTTTAGATGAACACTCAGACAGAACGGTAAGGTTAAAATAACTTTATTAGAATAAAGTGCACGGGTATAGGCTCTAGACTTACAAACAGAACAGGAAGATATACCAGGAGTACAGTAATAAGGTCTGAACTAGACAGTAGGATACTGATAATACATCAGACGGGGTCTGGCACACCTGGTGAAGTAACGTACAGTCCCAAAACAGATGGTAGGGTGCCAACACAGGAGGTACACTAAAAGGACAGACTGACCCAGACGCCTGGGTACTGGAACCCGTACGGACAAACGGAAAGAACTGGAAGTGCCTGACAATTCAGAACTCTGGCAGAACCGGCAAGGAAACGAGTACACAGTCCTGGAATGGCAACAGGACTACAGTGGCATGGAGCCCACAGTAGAGGACTGGCACAACCCAGACGCATGGCCTCTGACCCAACTCCCATAGGGAGTGAGCCCAGCGCTACTAGGGAGGCAGACACAGAGAGTGATTAGAGTAACTCAGTCAGTGTGTAAAGCACTGCACCGGTACTTCAATTGTACACACCTCCGGATGGCAGTAGAGCAGCTTGAGCACAATGCTCATCCTTTGGTCGACAGAAAACAGCGCCCCGCAGCGCACACCGAAAATTAGCTGCAATGCTCTGGAAACCGGTGACCTCACGGGGTCACCTAGAGGCACAGACAAGACACGGTAATCACGTGGATGGGAATCCACGGCAGGCAATGGCCACAGCGCCGAAGGCAGACAACTATGGTCAGCAACGGAGCGGGTTCTACAGCCAGGATACTGTCAGCACCGGAGTGGGTTCTTCAGCCAGATGTCTTCTGCAACAGAGCGGGTTCTCAGCCAGGAAATAGTCAGCACCGGAGCGGGTTCTCAGCAAGGATACAATCCGCACTGGAGCGGGTTCTCAGCCAGGATACAGTCAGCAACAGAGCTGGTTCTCAGCCAGGATACAGTCAGCAACGGAGCGGGTTCTCATCCAGGATACGGTCAGCAACGGAGCGGGTTCTCAGCCAGGATACGGTCAGCAATGGAGCGGGTTCTCAGCCAGGATACAGTCAGCAACGGAGTGTAGCAACAGGAACTCAGGAACTAAATCGTAGTAAGGCAGGCCAGGTCATACACGAATCAGCATAAGCACAAAACAAACTCAGGAACTCGTACACCACGAAAGGGGTATATAAAGGCAAGCCCTAGTGGTAGCAATTAAAACCAGCCAATCAGAGAACGGCAGTGATGATAATGTTGCCGTTCAAAATAGCAAATCATGGGCACCATGATACTAACTCTTTCAAGGCAGGTCCCTGTTTGGACCTGACTTGAAGCAAATCTTCGTGATGCTACTGGGGGAAAGAGCACCTTATTGCCTCAGATGTCCAGCAAATGTCCAACTATGATCAGAAACTGTCTCTTTTTCATTCTCCCCACCAAATGGAGGCGCAAAGGCCACAAGGTTCGCAGGCCTCACACACGCACTCCTCCTCCAAGCCCAAACTGCAATTGCAGTCCAAGAGAACAGCTCCAAGGGTTAAGTCTGTCAAGCAGTCTTCCTCATGACTCATAGAATCCTGGTCTGATGGTGCCTGTAAAGGGGATGTTTATGCCTTTTTTGAGATGCCTGGGAATCCCAGGCTAACCTGGATTGCCAGATCTCCCTCTCTCCAGAGACCGTCAGTGGTGGCTGCTCCCACACAACCTGGAACAAGGGAAACCCTTTGTGACACTAGAATAGACACTGTTCACGAGGGACACCAGCATGAACAGCTGGGGTGCAGTTCTGTGTTATCTGGGGGGTCCAGGACAGTTGGACTGTGGAGGAGTCTCTCGAGTCAATCAGTGTTCTCACTCTTGAAGGGCAGACCAATGGGGGTCCAGTCGGGACATTGCCGCAGCCGTGGCTTACCATCAAGGGTGCACTCAGTGCCGCCACTGGTCTGAGGTGAGATACTTTCTAGGTTGGGCATAAGCCCACGTTCCAGCCATCTCCTCCGTGCACATTCCAGTGTTAGAAAACCTGCTGGCAGACTTCCTAGGTTGTCAAGACCTAGATGCCAGAGAGTTGGAACTCAGTCCGGAGGTATTCTATATGATTTGAGCAACAGTTGGGTATCCCAACAATAGATCTCATGGCAACCAGGGGGAAACAGGTTTCAACTTTCTGCTCCTGGAAGGGAGATCCTCTGGCATTTTCCATGGATGCAGTGTCTATTCCGTGGACCTTCCACCTCGCATATGTGTTTCCTCCAATTCCTCTCATACCCAGGGTACTCAAGGAAGATCAGGATGGACGGCATTACCATAATTCTGGTCACGCCTTATTGGACCAGGATAGCATGGTTTGTAGACCTGTCAGTCTTTCCATTCAGTATCCACCCCACCTTCCTCCCAGGCTGGACCTCCTACATACCTGTGGCACGTGGATGTGGAAAGGATGGCTTTGACAGCATGGCTGTTGAAGCCCACATCTAGAGGGCAAAAAGGGTTCTCCACTAAGGTCATTTCCACTATGATTCAGGCCTGCAAGCCTGTATCTTCCAAGGCCTATCATAGGGTATGATCTATTTTTCATTCATAGCCTTTAAGGCTCCCATTCCTCAGTGGGGCCTTAATCTGATTTTGGGAGTTATGCAGAAACCCTCTCTTTGAGCCCCTTGCTTTCATCCCTCTGCTTCATTTGACACTTAAGATGGCTTTACTTTTGTCAGTAGTCAGCAGAGTTGCAGGCCTTTTCTTGCAAGTCGTCTTTCAGAAGGACAAGGAGGTGCTTTGAACCTCTAAGAAGTTTCTTGCTAAGTTGGTTTCGGAGTTCCACATCAACCAGGATATTGTCGTGCCTTCGTTTTGTCCTGATACGAAGGGAAGCATCTCCATTGTTGGATGTGGTGAGGTGCCTTACATTTTATTTGCGCAGCATTGAGCCTTTTTGTAAGTCCGACTTCATCCCTGAGGGTCCCAGGGCAAGTCAAGCTGCTTCCAAGTTCACTGTGGCCTCTTGGTTAAAAGCAACCATACTCCAGGTTATGAGCTCAGAAAGAAACCTGTTCCTTTTAAGGTCACAGCACATTCCACTAGGTCTGTGGTGGCCTCGTGGGCCTGCAAGAATCAGACCTCTGTTAAGAAGTTGTGCGAGGCAGCGACTTGGTCCTCCTTGCACACCTTTGCTAAGCACTACCATGCCAATGTTCTGGCTTCGGCTGAACCCAGCTTTGGTTGGAAGGGCCTACAGGCAGCTTTGCCTGTCTAGGGACCAGCACACTTGGTTGTTTCACTGTTGTTAAGCAGCTTGAGCCCCATTGGCTCTTGTTTGTGTGTGCTGTGTAAGTTCAGTGTCCACTGACACTTTTTTCTGTTTGTGCTATTCTGATTCTAGATAGTCCTAGGGAACTCCGGTATCATGGGGACAGTCATGAGGTCCTTTCTCCTTTTCTCCCACCTCTGGGAGCTTAGTGTTGGTATATCCCCATGGTCCTGTGTTCCATATTGGACGTAAGAGAAAATAGGATTTTAGTGTTCTTGCCTGTTAAGTCCTTTTGTCTGTAGTCCATATGGAACACAGGTCTCCCACCCAGCGAAAGGGATCTCTGGGGATTGCAAGGTGGGGGAAGGGTTAAGCTGGAAAAGTGGCTGGGAGTCTTTGTTTATAAGACTGTCTTTTTGTGATGTGTCCTGCCCTCTAAAAAGAGGGACTCTGCCCGTTGGTACCTGTGTTCTATACAGATAAAAGGATTTAACGGGTAAGAACACTAAAATCCTATTATCTGTAAGTGTACAGAATTGCTCTTTTTCATTCATTCTTGTTTACTGTTTATCTCATTCTCTCCTTGTTCTCATGTCTTTCTTGCGCTCACTTTTTCTCTGCCTGTCCTATCTTTTCTTCTCTCGCTCACACCTCAGATTTTGGCCTTCTTTTGGTCATCTTCCCTTTTTTTCTGTTAACTTTATTTCAGTTCTTTGCTCACTTTCCTTCACCCTCTTCCACTGTTTCTTGCTGTCTGTACACTGACCCTGTCTGTTCCATACTATCTCATCCTCACTGTGTTTTGTTCTTTCCCTCACTCTTGCTGTCCGCTCTGTTTTGGTCTATCTATTGATCCTTGCTGTTACCTAGCGTGCTCTCGCTCGCCCTCACACTCTTTCTTTTCTCCTTTTTCTCTGTGTCATGCTAGATTCTTTTCTTGCTCTCTCTCTCTCTTTCTCTCACTTTCACTGATTTGTTAAGTCCCTGTCTCTCACACTCCTGCCTTTCCTCTTTCCCATTCATCTCTCATGTGCCACTTTTTCTTCCCTTCCATCAGTTGTACTCCACATTCACATTACATTGACTTCCCTGTCTCCCACCCTCCCTTTTGCTTCCTTTCACTTTGCACGCTCTCTCATTCCATTCTCATGTGTACCACCACCTTCTTCCTCATTCTCCCTGTGCAACATTTCCTTGTCTCGGTCACACATCACTTCTCTCACTCCATATGGCACTATTTCCTTTTCCTTGCCACTTTTCTAGTCCACTTCCTCCCTCATACTACACCTTTCACTATCAGAAGCCACCAAAGTTTTGCTTTTTCTCACAAATCACTCTCCATCCCTTGCATACCAACTCCCAATCTCCCCCTTTAGTGTGCCAAGTCTGTCTCCCTGCCTTGTCTTGTACAGCATCTTTCCATCTTCTGTATCCCTTGCCTCACATACTACCTGTCTCACTCTTACATGCGCAGCCTTTCTGTCTGTCAGCTTCATGGTACCCATTGTGCCTGCTATGCCCCTCTATCTCCAACACTGATATAATGCTTCCAATTATTTTTTCCTCACTTGCATGTTACCTAGTATCCCTTTTTCCTCCATGTTTCCAAGCTTGCATCCCTACTTATCTTCTTCTCCCCCGTTTTGAGGAAACATTCTTCACCTTCTGGATGTTGTGTCCATTATTCTTCATTTCTTACACATTCACAACTCAGCCTGGCTTCCTTCCTTCCCAATTTTTAGCAATGTCTACATGTCTCCTTCACTCCCCATCCTTTCTTTCCTGCAACCTACTTCCCTCCTGTGCCATACCTCTTTCTTTCCTTTTCATGCTTCATTCATATTCCTCTTTAGTTTGTTCTGTCACAGACCCTTTCATCCTTTCATTCTTTTCCTCTAAAGTTCAAGGACGCTTGTTAATATGACATATATTGTCAAACTGTATATTGTCAAACTAATACTTTAGTGAACACGCAAACACTGATAAGATGGAATAACAAAATGTAAGTGATGCAAAATAATGGTGTATCCTGGGCAAAATAATAGATAGCGCAAGCTGAGTTCTGTAATGAAAGTTTTGGTCTCATGTCCTTAGTGTCCTATAACTGATATTTTGTGATGTTTCTGCTCTTGTGACAACTGTTGACACATTTTCCTGTTGTTGCTTTGTGACTTTCACCACCAGTATGATCCCTTCTTCCTGCTCATTCTGCCAATTAAAGTCTCTTATTAGCCCTGTAATTTTGGGGACATACTAATCTCATTTTATATGATTCATATCAATTTACCTTCTTTATCTCATGCCCTCATTTTCTCCCTCACCTTTGACATCTATTTACTTTTTTGCATTCTCACCTTCCTTACCTTTTTTCACTTCCATTTTCCATCTTTCCTGAACTTAGGTCATCTGCTGATTTACCCCCACACCTGGAGAAGGTGAAGCAGAGAGCCAATGATGCATTTGCTCGGCAGCAGTGGAGCCAGGCAATTGAGTTGTACAGCCAGGCTGTGCAAAGTGCTCCTCGCAGTGCCATGTTGTATGGAAACCGTGCTGCTGCTTATATGAAACGCAAGTGGTAAGGAGGGGAGGGAACTGGATCAAGGTAGAAACGTTGTCATTTACTGATGGGTGTATATAATTTTATTTTGTATCTATTTTACTATCTTCTGCTATTTTCCATTCTTTGTTTTTTTACCTCTGCTCTTCCAGGGATGGAGATCATTATGATGCTTTGCGAGATTGCCTGCAGGCCCTGACTCTGAACCCAACTCATCTGAAGGCTCACTTCCGGCTGGCCCGCTGCCTGTTTGAGCTACGCTATGTGTCAGAAGCACTTGATTGTCTTGAAGAATTCAAAACCAAGTTCCCAGAACAGGCCCAGAGCAGTGCTTGTGACGCTCTGGACAGAGATATCAGAGTGGCCTTATTCTCCAAAACTGATGCACGTAAGCCTCACTATTTATTTATTTTTATGTAAACTCTCAGTGGTATATTCTCTCCTCTTACCATTTCTCATTCTTTCTGTGAAGACCCTCTTGTATGTTTTTCTTGCATAGTCTATTTTTTTTCTACGGTTATATCTTGTTCTGAAATATAGAATTTTTGGCAGGAAAGGTAAGCTGTGACATATGGCTGCAGGTTTAGGCACTCTACGGGTCTCAGACCTATTTAATGGGTTTTCCATTCTTGGCACCCCATACACCCTCAAACACCTGCATCCTGTCTTTAGGGGCCACTCTCTTCTGGCGAGTCATCTGCGGAGGCAGTTTACTGATGGGGAGGATATGGATCATTCCTTGTCCTTTGAGAATATCTATGACAAAGTCCCTTTCCCTTCAGCTGAGGGGTTTATTTGAGTTGTATTAAAGACTTTGTCTGTCTCTGAGGATTCTGAAGCAGGGTCTTCCTCACTGGCACAAAAGTGAGGGATCCATTTTTCCTCCCCATCTTTCTCTGGACCAGGTTATCCTGGAAGAATGGAAGACTCCTGACAAGACACTATGCCTCATCAAATGCATTTCCAACCGCTATCCTTTACCTCCTGAGGCTTTGCCCTTTTGAGGGCTTCATCTGCTGTTGATCCCCAAATATCTCACCTTGCTAAAAACACTGCACTGCCTTTGGCAACCCTTTCCACTGTGGCTTGTTTCAGTAGAGCCATGGGTATCTGGGGTGAATAAATGCATACCTTATTGAGGTGACCTTCAGTGATACTAAGTTTTATGAAAAGGCCTCAACCTTTTCAGTAGACATGTGTAGCACCTTGTGGCCCAAGATTTGGTCAGCTGATCAGTCTTCCAAAATTATTTGTGTCTTCCTCTTGTATGGAGACAAGTTTTTGGGCCTGACCTTGACACGGTCATAAGTAACTCTACTGGAAAAAACACACTCTTGCCTCAGATTGCACCTTAAATGTGCATTTTTTTCTAAGAAGACACGTGTTTTAAATTACCCCTGCCAATTTGGGGTTCCTAGGGTTCAAACCATTGAGCCTTTCAGGCCTTCCCAGTCCCAAAATCCAAACAGGCTTGGTAGAAAAAGAAGTCTGCTCCGAAGACTAAGGCAGTGTAGTGCTTTTATTTACGAATGGAACCAAAACAGAACCTGGGAATTATAGGACTGTGAGTTTGACCTCTGTAGTGGGAAAACTGCTGGAAGGTATTATATTCATGATTACACTGCAGAAAATAAGGTTATTAGCAGGAATCAACATTGTTTTGTGAGTTTGACCTCTTTAGTGGGAAAACTGCTGGAAGGGATAATATGGCATTATATTCAGTATTACACTACAGAAAATAAGGATATTGGGACTAGGCGATAACCTTTTGCAATTGGATAGAAAACTGCCTGAAGGATATGGAACAGTTTGTTATTGTAAATATAAAATTCTCCAATAAAGTTGAATGCAGTACCTCAGGGTTCAGTACTTGGTCCATGTTATTTTTTTTTTTTTTTAAACATATTTATAAATGACCTAGAAATAGGTAAAGAAAGCAACATTTCAATAATTGATAATATAAACTATTACAATGTCTGTCTTTGAAAGCATTTTTTTCACACCTGCCTAAAACTTTTGCACATTACTACATATACATTGCAACTCCAAAATCTCATTAAAACATCCCCAAAAGACTCCCAACCATAACTGAGATAGCTTATACCATCCAACTCTGCTGAGGGGACTTTGTACATGCTTCCAAAGATCCATAAACCAAGAAACCCAGGCAGGCAAATAGTAATGGGTGGACACTCTGAGCAGAGCTCAAGTCTGGTGGCAAACAGCTTACAACCCCTGGTCATTAAAGGGATAGTAATACTTAAAAAGTAAAAAAAAATATGCTGTTGGGAATACTCCCACTGCTGAAAGGTGTTTCATTCAAAAGTTATTAATTTTCAAAGTTGAATTTTTTAGGTGCAATATCACAGTGGCCTGAAATTTTACAGTGGCGCTGTTGCTACACGATCCTATGGACAGCTCTGAGAAATACTAAAAAACTAAGAACCATACCCCAGTCGGTCATTATTTCACCCAAAAATAACCAATCCATCCATAACCTTAAGATCAAAATACTCAAGAATACACTTGAGAGAAAGACATTTCAAATCAAGACGATCAGTCACTTCAACACAAAACACAATGTACTGAATAAGGACTTGGGATTGTCACATTACTTTGATTTTATATAATATTTCCTTTTAGTTATTTTGTTCTAATACATGTTTTACTGATCTCCCACACTATATATATTTCCTGGTAACTCATTGGCAGCATTCACAAAAGGCTTAAGCTTTCATCCTCAGCCGGTAGGACAGGAAACAGAACTCAAAAAATTATAAATTAGACTCCTCTCCCCCTGCACAAGTGTCTTTTTTTTGTTTCCTGCCTTGGCTGTGGATGGAAACCATCCCTTATGTGAAGCCTTACAGTGGGAGTATGTGGCTCTGACTGCTTATCCCTTGTGGTTGCTGCCCATTATTCATTTACCTGTGCCTCTGGTAAGGACAATTTTATTTTCAAATAAATAGGGATTTTTGTCTTTTTTTTCCACTTTTCTAAATGTTTTCCTTCCTGGTAAATTCCTTTTTTCCAGCCCTCTGTGCCCTTATGGAGCTGGACTCTGCACAGAATACGCAGCACACTAAGACTGTAGGGTAGGTTACTATTACATTAAGCTTCAGGGTAATCCCATCCCATCTTAGATCTGAAAGCCCTAAACTATCACCTGAACATCCAAAATTTTAAGATGGAGTCCAATCAGACCATCATCAAAGTGGTTCTTCCAGGAGCCTGGATGATCTCAATGGACTTGAAGGATGTATATCTGCATATTCCAGCTCTCCATGACCATCAAAGATTCCTATGTTTCACTGCAGACAACCACCACCACTATCAATTCTCATGCCTTCCTTTCGGCATTTCAACTGCTCCAAAAACATTCTCCAAACTACTTCTACACTTAATCTCAGAACTGCGACAGTGGGGGCTCAGGATATGTGGACGATATCTTGTTTGTCTCCAGTATCTGGATTGTGTGCTCCACCACAGAAACCTTACAATCTTTCTTGTCCCCTCTGCTGGTATTGATACCCAACCAGTACATTCTCTTCTTAGGTATCCTGTTTCGACACTTCCCAGGCAAACGTTTTTCTCCCAGTTGAGAGAGCACAAATGCTTTCAGTTCAAATTCGATCTCTGCAACAAGAACCTTATCTACCAGCAAGAAGATTTATGAGCATCCTGGGCTTGATGTCTTTCACTGTCACGGTAGTAAGATGGGCCCAGTGGTTTATAAGACCTCTCCAAGTATCCTTTCTTGGCAATGGGACAGTCGATTAGACCATCTGGGAATTCCTATCCTAATACCGGATCATGTCCGGCCGAGTTTACTCTGGTGGGCGAATAAACATAATCTGACACAGGGAATGTCCCTGAAAGATGTAGAGTTGGACGTATCTCACCACAGGCACCAGCAGAAGAGGTTGGGGAGCACTTCTTGGAGAAGCACTAGCACAAGGGTCCTGGCCGCCTCACTTCTCAGGCTTGCCATCAAACATGCTTGAGTGTAAGGGTGACATGCATTGAAGAGTTCCCCATTGTAAGTGAGACATTCCAAGTGAAGTGGACTTAATAAGGACATGAAGCAGGAACTGGGGCAGGAGTTGGTTAAAAGAAGAATAAGGATCCACTGGAGAAAAAACAGAGCCAGCTTCCAAACTTGCCATCAACCTCTGGAGTGTAATACAAAATAAAGCACTCCTAGCACTTGGACTATCTGGGGCATTATAAGAATCTCTATACTAGGATGATCCAACATCTCAAGTGTTTCTTTTAAGGACTTAATGGAGTTACAGGGATGTTGGAGCAGAGGTGAGAAGTGGGACTGAAGATGGACATCCCTCCCTGCAGCAACACTTGCTTTTGCTTTCTCCCCTCTACCTGCTCTTTTACTGTTATATACAACTCTGCTCTTATACTGCAAAATCCAGCAATCTGTTTATTTGCTTACTTACTCCCTACATTCATATTTCCTCCTTCCTACTCTCACCAAATCCTTTTTGCAACCACACCCTGTATCTTGCTCAGACCAGCCCATCCTTCCAATCCAACCCACAGCAGACACAAACCACATTCCCACCTGCTGGCTGTATGTGTTATTCTCATCCTTGTGGCTGTTGACATCTCCCCAAACCCAGGGCCTAATTATATCCCCATATGCCATCGCCATCAACAACTTTCTTCCCCATCCCACAGAGGCTCTAATATTTCTAAGTTGATCTCCATCCCTTCTCCTGTGGCTACTGAATGTCAGTTTCCTCACAAGCAATTCTACTCTCATACGTTATCCTTTCTGCTCACATGCACTCCAGCTTTTGTTCTTACTGATACCTGGCTCCCCGAACATGATTCAGCCATGGAGGTTGCAGTCTGACATGGAGGCTTATAGTTCTTACACACAGCACACATCGTGGGCAGTGGTGGTGGAACAAGTGTACTGCTTGCTTCCTTGTGTTGCTTTCAGCAGATACCTATTAGCCCATCCCTTTCCACTAACTCCTTTGAGGTACATGCAATCCAGTTATTCCACCCTGTAGCACTGCGTGTTGCAGTAGTATACAGACCTCTCACAATTGCTGACTTGCATTTTTTTTCTATCCTATGACACTCCTCTCATACTTGGGGACTTCAAAAGTTACATTGATCCTTCCCTTCCTTGGACCTCATGCCTGCTTCAACTAACCTCAGCCTTCATTCTTCAGCAATGTCCTGGCTCTAGCACGCACAATTACTGTCACTCCCTCATCTTGGTGTTCACAAAGAATTGTTCCTTACTAGATTTCTCCATATCGCCTTTCCCACTCTCCAACCACAATCTCATAACATTCTCTACAATCCTCCTTCCTCCACCAACTACAACCCCGCACTACACCCGCAACCTTCGCTCTCTAGACATCTCTGCCTAATCTTCTGCATTGCATGCCAACCTCTATACCTTCAACACTCTTTCTGAACATAACAGACTTATAGAATCCTACAAAAACCTCCTTTGCTCATCACAAATCTGTATGCCCCCCTCCAGACCCATCACAAACACGACTGAAACCCCTGCCCTTGGCTCAACTCTCAAACACGCTTTCTTCCCTCCTGTACCCGCACCTCTGAACTGTTGTGGAGGAAGTCCCACTCTTGTGTCGACTTTATTCACTACAGTTTCCTCCTGCCCGGCATCAACGCTGCTCTATCCTCAGCCAAACAACACTACTCCTCCTCACTAATCAGTACTCGCAGATCTAACCCACGCCACCTCTTCATACAGAAGATCAACACGATACATCACACAGTCCCACCCTTTTAAAGGGATAGTAATGCCCCAACAAAAGTATACACAAAATTGTAGACACAATAACAAAATACTTAATGCCCTTAGGCATATCTCTCAAACCTTTATGGTTTGAGAGATATAAGAAAATAAAGTCCTCCATTCCCTCCCCTTTCTGCCTGACGAGCTGTAAAGCTGTCAGAGGCAGAATCTGGTCGGGCAACCAGATACGGCTCTTCAGGAGCGATAACATTGAGATATCTAACTATAAATACTTCAACGGAATGGGCTATAATGTGTGCTTGCAATCCAGGCACATGTAGACCATTCAGATGAAGTATTTATAGTTAGATATCTCGATGTTATCTCTCCTGAAGAGCCGCCGTCTGATCCCGAAAACAGGATCTCATGCGTCAGCTATACAGCTGACGTATGAGAAGCGGAGCGGAGGATTTTTATTTTCTCTGTCGTCCAATACAGGTTACTGGTAACTCTGGGAGACGATCTGCCCCTTAGTAGGCAGGAACAGTTCTCAAAGTGTATGAAGGGGGTGGAGCCTCCCTTCCCTCCTTGGCTGCAACTAGCCAGTCAGCTCCAGAAAGATTTGTTCCTTGGTGAAGACAACACCAGGCTGAGAACAGTTCTGCTATAGTTTTAGAATATTTTTTTATTTTCTGTTGGGTATGGAATACCACCATTAGGCGGATTACCTTGACTGACAATGCCCTTAGATGTGGCTAGCTCAGTATCCAGGTGCTTTTTGTGGACCTTAAGCCCAGAGGGGGAAACTCTTGATTCCAAGTGCTTCCCCAGGAGTCTTGCTACATGGTAATCTGAAGACAGAAGATCTGCAGGAAAGGTGAGCTACCCTTTGAGTGCTGCAGGTCCACTTGTCCCATAGTACCCCTCATCACAGGGGTGTATTCCTGGAGTTCCTATTGCACACTCCTGCACTCATTGGGTATATCTGTTGGGTGTTTGGAGCAGGTTTATGTGGTAACGTAACCCTTTAACTGCTGGTTTGGCACTTTATTGGGGGTTTTCTAACACTTTTCCTACTGGGTTAGTGTTTTTTTGGGTATCCTCACATGTTCTATTGACGATTTACTTTTTAATGCTTTACTTTAAAATTTGTAAAAATTGTGTACTGCGCCTTTAAGGTGCGCTTTATCGCATAGACGCCATTGGCCCATTCATTCCTATGGGACTGTACTGTTTGGGACGTATTTCTGCAACCGTTTAAAGGGATAGTAATACTTGAAAATAAGTTTATTTTATATTGTAGCCCTTAAAAAAACATGAAAAATTAAGTCTTATCTCCCAAACCTTTATGGTTTGGGAGATATTCAGAAGTAAAGTTTCCCCTGGAGTGACGTCATTGCTCCACCCTTCAGATTTGGAATCCGGTCCCGGGACAGGCTGTGCCTCTCCAGAAGTGCTGAGATCATCATCTTTAGAAATAATTTCTTAATTGGAATGGTCTACAAAGTGTGCTTTCAAGCCAGGCACACTTTGTAGATAGTTCCAATTAAGTAGTTCTTTTCAAAGATCGTGATCTCGGCACTGCTAAAGAGCTGCCGGTTGCTCTGTGGACCGAATTCCAAATCTGTCCACTAGATGGCAGACTTGGCTGAAACAGCCAGGAAAAGAGCATTTTACTATATTTTACATGTGAATATCTCCCAAACCATAAAGGTTTGGGAGATAAGACATATCATTTTTCATATTTTTTTTAAGGGCTACAATATAAAATACAATTATTTTCAAGTATTACTATCCCTTTAACCTAGCGACTTCAGAGATGGCTCATTTTATTTGTCTGCCCTTGATCTATCATCCGGTTCATGTTTCCAGTGTGTTGGGTGGCTTCAGGCACTGTTTAGGGTACTTTTTTGGGAAAAACTACATTTCCTATGAGCACTTGCTTCGCACCCTTGTTTCTGATTGGCTCCTACCGTGGCAGCAATTTTGTGAGCGTTTCTGGCCGAGTATCCTACGCAGGGCTTGGACATTCCTTCTCTCCTCTGCAGATTAACCCTTCGCCTGCCAGATAAGTTTATTTTAGCAATTTCTGAGGTGAAACTTTAATCCTACACACTGTAATTGGTTGATTTATTTTACAGTAGGTTATTTGACACTGTGAGAATGTCTATACTGCTGGAGCTTGGGGCCAGACCTAAGACTAAGGAGGCTGGGGTCTCTGTATCCCCCATTGCGCATTGCTCTTCCTGTCACTCAGGGCTACCTAGAGAATTCTCAGGTCACTTATGCCCAGCATGTTCTGATGTCTCTGACACCATTCCAGGGACCTCCAGCCATGCCATAGAGCCAGCTTGGGTGCAAAAGTTCAAAGCTGTGACTAGGGACCTTAGGTCCACATTGCAACTCTTTCCATCCCAGTTACAGAGTGCCTTTCAGTCTTGGCAGGCCCCCTCCTCAGTCAGGTCTTCCCTGCCCAAACCCCAGGGAGTACCTGACGTGTCAGTTTCCTCTGAGGAGGAACTGCTGGTGGATTCGGATGTTGAGGAATGTTTTGTGTTGGAGTCCTCTCAGTTTTTTGGGTACCTTTTTGAGGCTGATCCTGAACCCTCCGCTGAGGGCCTGATCAGGGCTGTATTAACTACTCTCGACATTCCCCTAGTTCAGGAGGTCACAAGGACAGCCTTGTGTCTGAGGAGTGGAAATCCCCGGACAAGAAAGCTTCTGTGTCCAAGAAATTTGTAAAGCTTTACCCCTTTTCTGAGGCTGCGCTTTTCTAAGTGGGTTCATCCCCCCAGAGTGGATGCCCCTATATCCAGGCTGTCTAAATCTACTGCCTTACCAGTCTCTGATGCCTCTGCTCTGAAGGACTGGACTAACAAGAAACTTGAGGTTTCCCTCAAGTCCATTTTTGCCACTGCTGGTTCTGCTATGTGTCCAGCGTTTGCTGCTGCGTGGGTGAACCGGGCCATTGCGGTCTGGACTGAACAGCTCACCAAGGCTGTCCGTCAGGATACACCTACTTTGGATAAGTTGTGCTTCCTTCCCAACATATCTGAGGCACAACACTACGTTTCTGCTGCCTTATTTGATGCCATCCATTTGGTGGCTAGGGTTTCCACCATGTCTGTGGTGGCCAGGCGGGCTCTTTGGCTCAAGATCTGGACTGCTGACACTGCTTCTAAGAAAGCCTTACTTTCCCTGCCTTTTCAGGGTACTTCTTCGTTTGGGCCAGATCTTAAGGATCTGATCAGTGAGGCCACAGGGGTTAAGAGTACTCTTCTTCTATCCTTGGTTCCCAGGAAGAAATTGCCGCTTAAGCGTAACCGTTTTTTTTTCGTTCCTTTCAGAACGAGACACGTCCGGCGAACCAGACGGTTCCCTCAGCTCCGCGTACCTCCTCCAAGCCCAAACAACAATGGAAGCCCAAGGTCTCCTCCAAGCTCAAGGCTTCCAAGACTATTTCGGAATTATTCGCCGAACATGGGTCCGCACTCCGCTGTGGGTGGTCGTCTACAACACTATCACAGCATTTGGGAGGACTCTGTGGCAGACCAATGGGTTTTACAGGTAGTGACGGAAAGATACAAGATCCCTTTCATTCCGCTTTCGTCCTTCTCACACACCTCAGGGTGCAGAGAAACACTGTCTGTTCGACAGCGCTGTTCAGGCTCTTCTGGACAAGGATGTTCTAGAGCTGGTACCTATCCAGGACAGGGTTTCGGGTTTCTACTCAAATCTCTTTGTGGTCGCCAAAAAGGTCGGTGGTTGTCACCCTATTTTGGACTTGAAGGATCCCAATTCCTTTGTGACACAGACTCATTATCGTCAGGAGTCTCTGTGCACAGTGATTTCTGCCATGTCCCTGGGGGAATTCCTTGCTTCTCTGGATCTTCAGGGTGTGTCTTTACACACTGCCATTCATCCAGAGAGCCGGCAGTACCTCCGGTTTGCCTGCGACAGGGGACATTTTCAGTTCTCAGCTCTTCCATTTGGTCTGACGACAGCTCCTCAGGTCTTTAACCGTGTCCTGGGTGCCTTGATATTTGTCCTCCACCGGAATGGCATCAGAGTTAATCCATACATGGACGACTTGCTTCTGAAAGCCCCTTCTGCGGAACTCCTTCATCAGCAAGTTCAGGACTGCATTCAGGCTCTCACCCATCACGGGTGGATCCAACTTGGACATGTTCGATCTTGTCCCATTCCAGCGTCTGGTCTTCCTGGGCCTTCTCTTCGACACTCAGAAGAGCATGGTGTTCCTAACGGATGAGGTGGCTCACCAGATTGCCCACAGGGTTTCAGTTATTCTCAGGATACAGTTCCAGTCCAGAAGCTATAATCTCTAATGGGGAATTTCATATCCACCATAGAAGCGGTTCCGTGTGCCATGGCGCACAGCAGGGGGCTCCAGAGGTTTGTGATCCGGTTGACCCTTGCACACCTGGATATTCTGAAAACGTTTGTTTCTCTTCCTCTTCATGTGGAACTGAGCTTGTCATGGTGGCTCGACCTTTCCAACCTGCTGAAGGTCAAGGCCTTTCTGATACCGTTTTGGACCAAAGTGATGACGGATGCCAGCCTCTCCAGGTGGGGTGCAATCCTGAGTCGCTTGAGCGCTCAGGGTTGGTGGTCTCCGGAGGAGTCCCTCCTTCCGATCAACATATTGGCGCTTCAGGCGATATTTCATGCCCTGCGACACTGGACATCTCAACTGGAAGACTGTCTAGTACGCATGGAGTCCGATAACTCCCCGGCCGTGGCTTACATCAACAAGCAAGGCGGAACAAGAAGTCTTGCTGCTTGGTTAGAGGTCAAGGCTATTTTGTCCTGGGCAGAAGAACACGTACCTGCTGTATCCGCAGTGCACATTCCAGGCGTAGACAACGTCATGGCGGACTTCCTTAGGTGACACACAGTGGACAGCGGAGAATGGGAGCTGCACCCACAGGTGTTCCAACTCATTGTTCAATGATGGGGTCCCCCTTACATCGACCTGATGGCGACGAGACAAAACAGGAAGGTTCCAGTGTTCTGCTCTCGGTGGCGAGACCCTCTGACTCTAGCAGTAGATGCATTGTCCATTTCATGGGTCTTTCTTCTGGCTTACACCTTTCCTCCCCTTCCCATGTTGCACAGGGTGTTACGGAAATGACGACTGAAGCATTGCCCAGTCATTCTGATTGCTCCGTATTGGCCTCGTCAGTCTTGGTTTCCGGAGCTCTTGGATCTATCAGTGGCGGAGCTCTTTCGGCTCCCCTACCGTTCAGACCTTTTACAGGGTTACCTGTGGAAGGAGGATGTTCATCAGCTAGATATGACGGCTAGGAAATTGAATCCTCAGTATTGAAGAAGGGCTTCTCTTCTGGTTTGGTAGCTACTATGCTCAGTGCCCGCAAGATGGCTTCTTCCAAGATATACCATAGTGTCTGGTCGACTTTTCTGTCTTGGTGCGCTGACAGGGACCTGTCTCAGGACTTTGATCTTCCTACAGTCCTGGCCTTTTTGCAGGACGGTGTGGCTAAGGGCCTCAGTTTGAGTTCCCTTAAGGTTCAGACTTCTGTTCTCTCTGTTTTCTTTCAGAGACACATTGCCATCCTTCCTGATGTCAAGATTTTCTTCCAGGGCATTGCTCATACTCATCCTGTTTTCAAGTTTCCCACTCCGCAGTGGGATCTTAACTTGGTTTTGGGCATCCTTCAGCGCCCTCCCTTTGAGTCTTTGGCTACTATTCCTTTATGCCTGCTGATGTGGAAAATGGCCATTAAGTATTTTTCATGAATACTTTTTTG
The DNA here is from genome assembly GCA_037306005.1 of Rhinophrynus dorsalis. Lineage (NCBI taxonomy): Eukaryota > Metazoa > Chordata > Amphibia > Anura > Rhinophrynidae > Rhinophrynus > Rhinophrynus dorsalis. The sequence goes on from CM074719.1 coordinate 276,614,703, forward strand.
GGACATTACAATCCCTTTAATCTCCACAATTGTATCTTCATGATCCTCCATCCTACTTATTTGATTCCTTCACTGTGGTCTTAGATTCAGAGGTCTCCCTTTTGCTGTCCACATCACCACTCACCACCTGCTCCCTTGATCCTATACCATCACACCTCTTCAATCCTCTGTTAACCACATTCGTTACTATGCTAACTCGTGTATTCAACTCCTCCCTCTCCTCTGGCATCTTCCTTTCCTACTTCAAATATTCAATAGTATCTTCAATCCTTAAGAAAAGTTCATTAGACATACAAGAACACCTCCGATCCCCCTCTCAGTAAGGGTACCCCAAGACTGTTCTGGGACCTCTTCTCTTTTCTCTGTATACCCTTTCCCTGGGGCAACTTATAATATCCTTTGGCTTTAACTAACATCTCTGTGCAAATATGATGCACGAATATATATCTCCACACCCTCAATATCCCCTGAAATACAGCAGTAGGTCTCAGATTGTCTTACTGTTCTGTCTTCCTGGATGGCTCCTCATCGCTTAAGACTGTATTAAGAATGTCTAAGACTGAGCTCCTTCTCTTTCCTTCTAAAACCTGCACAACACCTCCATTTTCTATAACCGTTGAGGGCTCCTCAATTTACCCTGCAGACAAGGCATGCTGCCTCAGAATGACTTTGGACTCTTCTCTTTCCTTTACCATCCACATTAATGAAGTAACCAAAACCTTTTGCTTCTTTCTTCTGAATATAACAAAAATCTTTACTTATTGGTCTGCCTGCTAACCATATTGCTCATCTCCAGTGAATTCTTAATTCGGCCACCAGAATACTCTTCTCCTCCAGAACTGTACTCACCCCACTACTTTTAAATGGATAGTAATACTTCGTTTTAACTTAATTTTATTTTGTAGGCATTAAAAAAACTTGAAGAATGATATAAGTCTTATCACTTAAACCTTTATGGTTTGAGATATTCACAAGCAAAGTTTCCCCCTCCCGCCCCTTTTACCTACTATAAACAATCTCTTCTCAGATGTTGAATGCAGTCCATAGACTGGACAGATAACAGAAGGGGACACTCTTATTCCTATGAAAACAATGAAATCCCTGCCCCCCTTGACAAGCTTTTCAGATTTTTCCCTTATCTTAACTGAAGATTGTCCCTCTCTGCAGTCTACCTGGGCACCTTCCTTCTGCTCAGGTTGAACAGTGTGACATCACTAAAAGGGGCAGGAGGGGGATACTTTGTCATTGAATTACTCTGGATCTACAACTCTGACAGAATTGAAATAACACTCTCCAAAGTCCAAATACTATGATGATTAATTAGAGCTGTTTTTATTATGAAACATTACTATCCCTTTAAAATCACTGTCATGGCTTCCCATAAAGCAGCGTATTACATTCAAAATCCTCCTCATTACCTTCAAGGCTCTCCATTACTTGTCCCCACCTTATATTTCATCTTTGATATCCTGCCATATACCTACATGCCCACTACACATCACACATGGTGGAAGACTCTTGGTCTCTTTTAACCATTATCACTGTTTCACAACTGAAGGCTTTCTCCCTCGCTGCTCCCTACCTCTGGAATTCCCTACCAATCAGCATTCACCAAGCCTCAACTTCAACAGCCTGCTCGTATCTGTATGTCACCCATCCTATACGTAAGCACTACGGGGCAGGGACCTTTGATCCTAATCTATACTCGCCTGTTGTTCCCATTATGATTGTTTGTATAAGAACTTAATCACTGCACTTATTGTACCCCTTCTATACTAAATGTAAACTGTAAACTGCCAAGCACACAGGTTGGCGGTATATGCATAAAAATATACATACATCCTTTATTTTACCCCACAACTGCATAATCAAGCCATCAAGATCCAGGTGGACAACAGGCCAGCTGTCTTTTATGTCAAGAAACAGGGGGGAACCAGGAACAGGTTCCTTCTTCTAGAACTGACTCCGATTCTAACCTGGGCAGTATCTCATGCATCCAACCTGATTGCTGTTTATCTGCAAGGCAAATTTAATGTCTGAGCAGATTTCATGAGCAGGCATCAGGTAGATCGCAATTCCATGGCCTAGACCTGGGAGATCTTTGGAGTGATTGTACTGAAATGGGTTCCCCCATCCACAGACATTATGGCCTCTCCTCAGAACAGAAAACTGCAAAAGTTTTATGGTAGAACTTGGTATCTGGAAGCCCAGGGAGTAGATTCACGCAATCCATCCATGAGATCGGGAGTTCAGTTATGTCTTTCCACCTTTCTCTCTGATTCCCAAAGTTCTTAAAAAAAAATCCAGATGGATCAAGCAGAGGACATTACAATAATCTCCTTCTGGCTCCAGAGACCCTGGTTCCAAAAGCTCAGGATGCTCTCTGTCTGTAATCCTTGCATCCTGCCTACCCGGTAGGTTTTTCTCTCTTAAGGCCCGGTCTTACACCCAGACACCAGTAAGCTTCGCCTTATGGCTTGGCGAGCTGCAAAGCTTACTTGAAGAAGGCCTAGCGGAGCCAACAATTTCTCCTCTTCTGAAATCCAACTCTTAGTATAGAATATGGTCAACCTTTTCTCTGTGGGCTACAAAGAAGGGGTTATCTCTGGTCACTCCTCCTGTTGTCCATATCCTTGACTTCCTCACTGATGGGTTTCATCAGAGATTGAGCCCTAGTACCCTGAAAGTACAAGTCTCTGCTATTCCCACCATCACTCGGACCAGGTGGGCCCGACAAGATCTAATTATTTGCTTTTTCAAAGCACTTAAGAGATTGCAGCCCATGTTCAGGAACCTCACTCCATCCTAGGATCTTCCATTAGTTCTGGATGCCCTGTCTACTGAGCCTTTCGAGCCTCTGAATGACTTCAGGGTATGCTTTGAAGATCACTTTTCTGATAGCAATAACCTCTACGAGAAGGTTCTCTGAACTCCAAGCCCTGTCAGAACGGGAACCTTTCCTAAGGTTTAGCCAAAATTGTGTGACTTTTTACCAAAGGTAAAGGACATTATTCCTGACGTTTCCAAAGGGGATAAGCCAGAATGGGTCAACCTGGACATAGTCAGATGCTTGACAATTTACCTCAACAAAGTCTGTCAGAAAATCTGAGTGATTTGCTAGTGACACCTTCAGAACATAGACAAAGGCCTGCCTGTTTCTTAATCTACAATCTCTAGATGGATCGTATCCTGCACCAAAGCCTGTCAGGCCCGTGGGTCTCCCAATGCCTCAGGAAATTGAGGCTAATTCTTCTAGAGCAGTAGCCACATGGGAGGCAGAGGCCAGGGTATCCTCAAATGACATCTGTAGAGCAGCAGCCTGTTTGTCTACTTCCACCTTCTTTAGGCACTATTGTCTGGATGTCTGCTCCAGAGATGCATCTACTTTTGTTAAGAAAGTCCTTCGCTCAGTAGTAGTCCTTAACCCTCCAATACTTTTTCCTCTTCAGCAGTACCTCTTGCTTGGTCTCTTATTTCCCTCCCATCTACATTAGTACTTACCCTGTTGTGAACGCTGCTGATGAGTTACTAGGAAAAGGGAACATTTTTTTCAGCTTACCGTTAATTTTCTTTCCTGGCCACAAAGAGGCAGCGTTCACTAGATAACCTCCCTTCTTCTCCTCTAGGTAACTCTGACACCTGTGCAGGGGGAGGGGAGTCTAATTTATAATCATTTAGGATCTGTTTCCTGTCCTGCCAGCTGAGATTGGAAGGAAAATAATGGGATGCTGAAAAAAATTTCCTTTTTTTTTTCTTTTGCCCACTTGCATCTGTGATTCTGTCTCTCTCCCTCTGTCCCCCTTGCTTCCAGTTTTCGCCTTCCTTGCTTCAAATGTCTCATACTATCCGTTCTAAACTTTCCTTTACAAGTTTTTTTTATCTACCAGTATACTTTTTCTCTCATCCAATACAGGTTACTGGTAACTTTGGGTAGGTGATCAGCTCCTTTAATAGGCAGAAACAATTCTAAGAAGTGACTGCTGGGTGGAGCCTACCTCCTCTTCTTAGCTTGCAGCTAGCCAATCCCCAACCAGTAAGATTTGTTCCTTGGTGAAGACACAAGGCAAGAGAACAGTTCTGCTATAGTTTTAGCTTTTTTATTATTTTTCTGTTCGATATGGAATACCATCATTAGGCGGATTACCATCACTGACAATTCCCATAACCCAAATGTGGATAGCTCTGTTTACCAGGTGATTTTGTGGACCTAAGCCCTGGGAGTAAAATTTTGGCTGCAAGTTCTTTCCCCGGGAGTTGCCCACTGAGGCTTCTTCTTGATATATGGTAATCTGAAGACAGAAGGTGTCTTTGAGTGCTGAGGTCCACATGTCCCATGCTTCCCCACTGCACAGGGGTCTTATTTGGAGTTCCTATTACATACTCATGCACTCATTGGGTTTATTCAGTATGTATGTGAGGTGTTTGGAGCAAGTTTCTGTGGTAACTTAACCCTTTTGTTGCTGGTTAGCATGTTTTGAGGGGACTTTGGACACTTTCCCTACTGGGATCAGTGTTTATTGGGTCTACTGTTTTATTTTTGTGGGCTTTTGAGTGGTTTTATGTTCTGGTATTTACCTCGTTAACTTTATGCTCCGCGCCTTTCAGGCACGCATTTACCGCATAGACACCACTGCTCCATTCACGTCTATGGGACTTCACAGTTTGGGACATATCTCTGCAAGCGCTCCTCTTAGCGAGGTCAGAGATGGCTCATTTTGTGGGTTTGCCCTTGCTCTGTCATCCAGCCAATGTTGGGGGCATTAGGGGGCTTCTAGCATTGTTGGGGTACTCAATCAGCAAAACTACTTTTCCCATGAGCTCCCGCTTTGCATGCTTGTTTCCGATTGGCTCCTGTCGCGGCAGCCATTTTGTATATTCGCAGATCGAGTATCCTACTCAAGGCTTAGACTCTCCTTCTCTCCTCCCCAGTTTAACCCTTCGCCTACCACATAAGTCTTATTTAGTGTTTCTGGGGTGCAATTATTTATCATACACACTATTTTGTGGGCGTTTTGATACTTTGACCGCTTGACTCTGTCAGAATGCCTACTCCGTTAGACTCTGGGGCTAAACCTAAGACTAAGGATACTGGGGTATCTGTGTCCCCCATTGCTACTCATGTCACTCAGGGTTACCTAGAGAATTCTCAGGTCATGTTTTCCCAGCATGCGTTGCTGCCCCTGAATCCCCTACGGGGGCCTCCAGCCATGCACTAGAGCAAGTATGGATGCAAGAGTTTAAGGCTACTACCAGGGACCTCTGGTCCACATTACAACTCCTTCCATCCACTTTACAGGGGGTCTTCCACTTGTGGCAGACCCCCGTCCTATCTGATCTTCCCTGCCTAAACCGCCGGGTGTGCTTGATGTGTCTGACTCCTCTGAGGAGGAATTGTTGGTGGACTCTGATGATGATGACTGTCCAGCTGTTCCTTCATCTCAGTTTTTTGGGGACCCCTTTGAGGCAGACCCCATTCCCTTGGCTGAGGGCCTCATCAGGGCTGTGTTGTCCACCCTGAACATTCCCTTGGTGCAGAAGGTCTTCTGACCCCTCTGATGTGTTTCAGGAGCCTGTTAGGCCCCATGCTTGTTTTCCACCGTTTGGTGTCATAGGAGTGGAAGTTTCCAGACAAGAAACCATCTGTGTCTAGGAAATTTGCTAAACTTTACCAATTCTCTGAAATGCCCTCACGCAGTGGGTCCATCCCCCCAAAGTGGATGCCCCAGTTTCCAGGCTTTCTAAGTCCACTGCTTTGCCGGTGGCTGACGCCTCTGCTCTCATAGAATGGACTGATAAGATGCTTGAGACTTCTCTGAAGGTTATTTTTGCAGCGGCGGGTTCTGCCTTCCGCCCTGCCTTTGCTGCTGCATAGGTAAATAGGTCTCTGGCTGTTTGGACTGAACAGCTCACTTCTGCTGTCCGTCAGGGGGCCCCTACTTCTGACATGTTGCAACTTCTCGCTAACTTTGCTGAGGCATATGGTAGCCAGGGCATCTACGATGTCTGTAGTAGCCAGACATGCTCTTTGGCTCAAGATCTGGTCTGCTGACACTGCCTCCAAGAAGGCTCTCCTGTCTTTTTGCCTTTTCAGGGCTCCTCCCTGTTTGGGCCTGAGCTTAAGGATGTCATCAACGAGGTCACTGGAGAGAAGAGTACTCACCTGCCAGCGGTCCTGAGGAAGAAGGCACCGGACAAAAGGAATTGGCTTATTCGTTCCTTTCAAGCAGACTCGCGCCAAGTGACCCAGACGGTCCCTCAGGCTCTGCGCTCCTCATCCAAGCCTAAGCAGCAATGGAGACACAAGCCCTCCTCGAAGCCCAAGTCTTCCAAACCTCCTTCTGCATGACTTGCCGAACCCAGGTCCCCACCTGCAGGTAGGTGGCCACTTACGCCACTACCTCTCGGCTTGGCAGGCCTCTGTGGCGGACCCGTGGGTTTTACAGGTGGTGGCTATGGGATACAGGATTCACTTCACCTCTCTTCCTCCTCACAGGACAATGGGAGCAGAAAAGCGCCTCCTTTTCGAGGAAGCTGTACAGGCCCTTCTGGACAAGGCGGTCCTGGAGCCAGTTCCAGGAGAGGGGCTTGGGATTCTACTACAACCTCTTTGTGGTTTCCAAGGACAGTTGCTGTCATCCCATTTTGGATCTGAAGGATCTCAACTCCTTTGTGGTCAGGTCCCAATACCGCCAGGAGTCTCTGTGCACAGTGATAGCGGCCATGTCTCCTGGGGAATTTCTGGCCTCTCTGGATCTTCAAGATGCCTATCGACACATCACCATTCATCCAGAGAGTCAGCAGTATCTCCACTTTGCCTGCGACAGAGGGCATTTCCAGTTTTCTGCCCTCCCCTTTGGTCTGACCACGGCTCCTCAAGTCTTCAACAGAGTCCTGGGCGCATTGATCTCCGTCCTACATCGGAATGGCATGAGGGTGACTCCGTATATGGAGGACCTACTTCTGAAGGCATCTTCTCCGGAACTCCTTCACCAGCAGGTGCAGGGCTGCATTCATGCTCTCTCCCATCAAGTATGGATCATCAACTTGGACAAGTCAGACCTTGTTCCTTCCCAGAGGATGGTCTTTCTGGGCCTCCTCTTCGACACTCAGAGAGGGATGGTATTTCTCACAGACTAAGTGGGCTCATCAGATAGCACTGAAGGTCCAGGCTATCCTGTCTTAGGATCCAGTTCCAGCGAAGAAGTTGCCATCCTTGGTGGGAAAGTTAATTTTCACCATAGAAGCAGTTCCATTTGCCATGGCTCACGCCAGGGAACTTCAGAGGTTTCTAATCCTGGCATGCAGAGGCCATCCAGATCTCCTGGAAGGATCCCTATCTCTCCCTCTTCAAGTGGAGCAGAGCCTCTCGTGGTGGCTTAACCTGAACAATCTCTTGAAAGGCAGAGCCTTCCTTGTGCCCTTCTGGACCACAGTGACGACGGATCCCAGCCTCTCCGACTGGGGAGTGGTGCTGGGGCACTTGAGTGTTCAGGACCGGTGGTCTCAGGAGGAATCTCTCCTTCCCATCAATGTCTTGGATCTTCGGGCGATATTTCATGCCCTACAGCACTGGACATGGCAACTGGAGGATTGCCCGGTCAGGGTACAGTCGGACAACACCACAGAGGTAACCTACATCAACAAGCAATGAGGCTCAAGAAGTCTTGCAGCTTGGCTAGAGGTCAAGGCCATTTTATCATGGGCAGAGAAGCTCATCCCTGCCATTTTCGCAGTTCGTATTCCTGACGTAGACAACATTCTGGCAGACTTCCTCAGTCGGCACACAGTGGACAGCGGAGAGTGGGAGCTGCATCCAAGTGTGTTCAACCTCATCATCCAGCAGTGGGTTCTTCCTTGCATCGACCTGATGGCAACCAGGCACAACAGGAAGGTGCCAACGTTCTGCTTTCGCTGGGAAGATCCCCTGGCTCTGGCAGTAGATGCCTTGTCGATTCAGTGGACGTTTCCTCTGGCATACATCTTTCCTCCTGTTCCCCTGTTGAACAGAGTACTTCGGAAGCTGAGATTGGAGCGCTGCCCAGTCATTCTGATTTGCTCCGTACTGGCCCCGATAGGCTTGATTTCTGGAGCTTCTGGACCTCTCAGTGACGGAACCTCTTCAACTCAACCTCCCTCCCGTCCGGACCTTCTTCTACAGGGTTACGTCTGGAAGGAAGATGTTCATCGTCTGACTTTGACGGCATGGAGATTGAATCCTCAGTTTTGAAGATGAGAGGATTTTCTTCTATGCTTAGTGCCCGTAAGCCTGTTTCCTCTAAGGCCTACCATCGAGTTCGGTCTACTTTTCTGTCTTGGTGTGCTGACAAAAACCTGTCTCAGTATTTTGACCTTCCTGCAGTTCTTTCCTTCCTCCAGGATGGCGTGGATAAGGGTCTCCGTCTGAGTTCTCTTAAGGTTCAGACTTCTGCCCTGTCTTCTTTCAGAGGTGTCTTGCTATCATTCCTGATAGCAAGGTTTTCTTCCAGGGTGTTGCTCATACCCATCAGGTGTTTAAGGCCCCTACTCCTCAGTGGGATCTTAACCTGGTCTTGGGAGTACTCCAGCGTCTTCCCTTTGAGTCTTTGGCTACCATGCCTCTATGTAGGCTGACGTGGAAGATGGCCTTTCTCCTGGCGATTGTTTCTGTTCGCCAAGTTGCGGAGCTGCATGCCCTGTCTTGTAGACCAAACTTTTTGGTCTTTCACAAGGACAAGGCGGTGCTTCACACCTCACAAGAGTTTCTCCCAAAGGTGGTGCCTGATTTCCACATTAATCAGGAGATTGTGGTCCTAACCCTGTCCTAACCCTAGAGGGATTTTCATCTGTTGGATGTTGTGCATTGTCCAGAGGCGTAACTAGAAGCCATGGGGGCCCTGGTGCAAGAATTGCCATGGGCCCCCCGACAACACTAGCCACTCCACATTGCACCTCAATCGCCACATTGCCCCTTCCACAAAGCCCCTCAATCTCCACATTGCCCCTTTCACAATGCCCCCATCTCCACATTTCCCCTTCCACAATGCCCCCATCTCCACAATGCCCCTTCTACATTGCCCCTAAATCTCCTACCTCCCTGGTGGTCCAGTGGCAGAGTATAAGTCTGTGCCTCTTTCTGCACAGATGATTTCATCTCCCAGTGCTCTGCATCACGAGAGTGCCGGTCTGCTGGAGGGAATACTGATCTCCCTCTGGCAGACCAGCACTCTTGTAATGCAGAGTCCCAGCACTCTGCATTACTTAATTGCGGACGTCAGGTGAGGGGGTCGCAGGGGGAGGCCGGGCCCCTGGAGTGACAGGCCTGGTCGCAGGTGCGACCCCTATAGTTACGCCACTGACGTTGTCTCAAGTTCTGTGTGCATCGCACTGAGTCCTTGAGGCAGTCTGACACTCTTTTTGTCATTCCTGAGGGTCCTAGGGCAGGGAAGCCTGCTTCCAAGGTTACTATCGCTTCTTGGCTCAAGTTCACGATTCGTAAGGCTTACGAACTTCGGAAGAAGCCTGTTCCCTTCAGGGTCACTGCTCATTCTGCAAGGTCTATTGGGGCTTCTTGGGCCTACAAGAACCAGGCCTCAGCTGATCAGTTGTGCAAGGTGGCCACTTGGTCATCTGTGCACACTTTTTCTAAACACTATCGTGTGGATGTGCTGGCATTGGCTGATGCCAGGTTTGGGAGGAAGAGACTGGAGACGGCCTTGCCTGTCTATGATCTTTTTAGTCTCTCAGTACTCTTAACACTTTTGAGCCCTTTTGGTTCTAGTTCAGTGTGCTGTGTAACAGTTCATGGGGTTTGTTTTACCCCTGTTCAGTGTCCTTTGACACTTTGCGGTTAGTGTTGAGCTATTTATGATCTGTAGGTTCATTGGTGCTCTGGTGACTTTGGTGGCCCACGCCTGGTCCTTGCCTTTCTTCCTGCCCTGGGGAACTTAATGGTTGGACATCCCAGAGTTACCAGTAACTTGTATTGGACGACAGAGAAAATAGGATTTTAGTCTTACCTGTTAAATCCTTTTCTCTTAGTCCATACAGGTTACTAGTCTCCCACCCTGTCAAGGGACCATGCTTGGCTCTCCTGTGGCAGAACGTGGGGGTCCTTTTGGGTTCATGCTCACAGGAGTCTTCCTTTACCTTCTTACTACCTAGTCAATAGTTAGTCTGCAAATCTTACTGGTTGGGGATTGGCTAGCTGCAAGCTAAGGAGAGGAGGTAGGCTCCACCCAGCAGTCACTTCTCAGAATTGTTCCTGCCTATTAACGGGGCCTACCCAAAGTTACTAGTAAAAGGATTTAAGGAGAAAAGGATTTAACAGGTAAGACTAAAATCCTATTTTAGACTTGAGAAAGGGAGAACTCGAAAGCTTGTCTCCATGAAACATAAAGTTAGTCCAATAAAAAGGTATTATTACATACTGGAATACTCATTCATCTAACCTCTTTACACCACTGGACTAACAGTTACACTTTTTTTTTTTTTTTTAAATACAGTACCAAATAAGGTATTAAAGTGGGTATAAAACAAGTAGACCGTAAGGGGACAAATAAGCTATCTAAAGTTCTAGCAAATTGGAGATCACGCTAGCATTTGAGGGCTTAAAAACCCCATTACAATCGGTGAGAATGTTTAGTTCTCCCCTATAGGGCAGTTAGTTTACTGCTGAATTACTCTTCTTTTATTTTGAAAATGCAGCCTTTAAATATATTCTAAATTAATAATTGCCTCTCATCAAAAAAATAATAAAAGCCTCCTGAAAGTAGCCATCACAGATAATTTAAAACTGTCTGGCATGTATCATATTATAAACATTCATCTCACACTAGTTTATTGTAACATGAATCCCACATATATCTTTAGTACAGTAACAGCCACTATTTATATGCGCACATAAGTATGTTCTCGATTGGGGGCACAGAATTTGCCATTTATGATTTCATGGATATAACCAAAATACCCTAAACATGGTTTAGAAAGCCTAAGAATAAATGCACTGTGATCCTTCTGCAAGCTGATCATCAGGAGGAGGAGTGGAGAGGATCAGCTATAGGGTGGACACCCAAGTGAGCCCCTTAGAAAATGGATTGTTGTAATGTAGGTAAAAACAATTTAAGCATTTATGAAAGACCTGCACAGCGGCCACATATATAGTCATGCAACCTTCACTGCTGCAACTCCACTGCCAAGAAGTCCAACATGCTGTACAGTGCACTCTATTTTTGGTTAATTGTGCACAGTTGCTGCCCTGCAATCGCAGTCAGCTGTGTTGACAATAGCATATGTTAATCTTTTTTATTTATTTATTTTCTTTTACTATTTAAACCTGAGATGGTCCCTTGGGGTTCCTTAACTCATGGGAATCTGTTATGGGCAGCCTATTCTTTGTGGTGATCAGCTACCTTAAAGGGATAGTAATACTTAAAATGTAAAAAAAAATATGTTGTAGAGTTTATCCCCCTGAGAAAAACAAGGGCACTCCCACTACTGAAAAGTGTTTCATTCAAAAGTTATTAATTTTCAAAGTTGAATTTTTTAGGTGCAATATCACAGTGGCCTGAAATTGTATAGTGGCGCTGTTGCTACACCATCCTATGGAGATTTATGGTCAACTGACCAGAGCTATCCATAGGATCGTGTAGCAACAGCGCCACTGTACAATTTCAGGCCACTGTGATATTGCACCTAAAAAATTCAACTTTGAAAATTAATAACTTTTGAATGAAACACCTTTCAGCAGTGAGAGTAGCCTTGTTTTACTCAGGGGGATAAACCCTACAACATATTTTTTTTTACATTTTAAGTATTACTATCCCTTTAATGAAAACTGATCACTGCATTGCTTGTATGCGTGACCGGCAAGGCCATGATCAGCACTCAGAAATAGAGACACAACCATAACGGAGAGCCATGACCATTTAGGGTTTTTTATTTTATTTTTTTTTAAGGGAGCAGTACACTTTTTTATGAAACATGTTTATAGAGCTTTTCCTGCTACATAAAAAAGGGTTATTGTCACTACTGGATTTATTTTCATTGAAAAGTTATTACACCTTAAAATGTTTTTGACATTATACTTCAATGTTCCATTGTAGTCAACAGGTGGTGCTATTTCCATTATCAGAGTACCCTGTTTTACTCAACAGGAAGAGCCTATCAGAGCTTTCATTTGAAGAAAAAAAATGTGTACTGCTCTTTTAGTGATGCTGCGTTGGTGGTGACCCTGATTGTGAAAGGTATTATGCTGGGATATGGTGTCTTGACTCTCATTAACACATCAAGGTCCAGCATACTATATATTTTCTACATTCACACAGTTGCAGAGTAATCAGGCACAGTTGCCTGTAGGGCCTGTAACAGACCTTTGTCATTGCAGTGTCCAGCTCATAGCAATCTCCAAAAATATGGCTGCCCCGTGTATTTGACAGCCAATAATATTGACTTGTACTCACGTGGAACAGCCATCAGATCACCCTCATGCATTTAGATTGGCATTGGAATGCAGGAGAATGTGGGTGAAATAATATAATTTACAGAATGGTAGCAGGGGGTTATTACAGTTTAATTTTTTTTCCTCAGTTCCTGCTCTTTGCTCCCTGTTTCTCCAAAAATATCTTCCTTATTGCAACTATAGATGCCCTCTCATGGTTTTCTCTCCATTTGCTCTCTGGTTGTCGTTTTTTCCAGTTATTGTTTCTGTGTCTTCCCCACAGAGGAAGATAAAAAGGGTGGCTCTGTTCGATTGCGGTCTGGAGGCAGGAAAGATTCACTTTCAGAAGATGAACTGCTGTTGAGAGAAAGAAGTTTGGATTATAAACACAGATACTGTGGTCATTGCAATACCACCACAGACATAAAGGAAGCTAGCTTCATGGGGAGGTAACAAAGTTGTTGAAATGTGTTAACATAATTGTAACTTTGGTGTCTCCTTAAACTTTAATCTAAGCCCCTCTTTCTTCTCCTTACCCTTCTCTCCCATTTGCCATATTTCCTCTTCATTATTCTCTTTTCATTTTCTCCCCTCTCTTCTTCTGTCTCTCACTATCTCTCTTTTCTTTTCCTAGTAATGCCCAGTACATAGTAAGTGGTTCAGATGATGGTTCCTTTTTTATCTGGGAGAAGGACACACGTGCTCTCGTCCGTGTGCTCCAAGGGGACGAGTCCATTGTCAACTGTCTACAGCCACACCCCAGCTATTGCTTCCTGGCCACAAGTGGCATAGACCCTGTTGTTCGATTGTGGAGTCCACGTCCTGAGGTTAGGGGTTCACATGTTGCAAAAATGATCTTACATGTTTTTTTAAGGTGTATTGAGATTATCTCTGGGCATTGAGGAGGTTAATGGTGCTGCCATACTTAGGGGGGTTCTTTCCCTTTTAGTGGACTGTGCTATGTTGAGTACAGTTTTTGGGTGTTTCTTTTTTTTTTTTTTTTTTTTTTTCATGTATACATCTACAGCTGCATGCAAAGATCTGAAGGCTCTTGAATTAAACTGTGTGCAGTTCTTTGCAGGACTCTTACATTGTGATGCTCTTAAGAAGCTTTACAAACAATTTATACTTTGCCCATGTTTCTACAGAGTGACGGTCCTGATCGGCGAGTGGTAAAAGATATGGAGGGTGCTTGTCAGGCCAATCAACGGAGGATGAATGCTGACCCACTGGAAGTGATGCTCATGAACATGGGTTACAGGATTACAGGACTAAGTGGTGGGGGGCCAGGGACTGGCGGGGCAGGATCCGATGATGAGGAGACTTCTGAAGGACAAGTGCAGTGTCGACCCAGCTAACACTTGGAGGAGGGAGGTGTGTAAAGTCTAGGGTGTAAGAACCAGAAAAAATAGCAAGGTGACCATATGTGAATTACCATAAGCCTTGCTCATACAATAGTCTGTGTGTGAATCCATGTGTCTGCTGGCTCAATTTACAAGCCTGTGGGAGCTAGGATGAGTTGGTGCATAGAAGTTTCCCTGGTATACGCAACTTCCTTAAGCCACCACCTTGCCTCACCTCCTTGGATTCCAGAGTAAGTTGGATGCTTGAAATTGTATACCCCATATCTTCCCATTCTGGCAGCATTTCTGCATTGCACAGGAGTAAACACAGAAGCTATGCCATGCCAAACTCAAGCTGGACAAGCTCTACTATCTAGGAAGGTTCTAGATGCTAGTATACCTGCTTTCTTTCAGTGGGTAATGCCAGGAGCTCGGTGGACTAGGAGCCACTGTAAGTTCCAAAATCCTAACAGATTAAGGAGATCCATGACACAGTATTATTGTATAAACAGATCAGGAATCTTTTTCCTGATGATAGTGCATACAGATGCACCGAAACTGATACTGCTATACACATACATGTACCATGGATTTTTTTTTTTTCCCTCATCAGAAGTTCTAGATACGCCATATTTGTTCTGCTCTTAGTACATGGTTTAAATGTAATGAAGCTGACGAGTAAGCATATGCAGTGCAATGGTTTGAGGGTTCTAGAGTAAAGTATAAAGCTTCGTTATGTTCAAGAGTGAATAATTTTTCTTGATCAGATATTCTAAATAATATGGGTTATGTATGGGATTCAAGCTATCCTGAGATCTACAGCAGCATTGAGTGTACTTAGTATGATTCTAGGCTTTTATGAATACTTTGGAGTGTTTGTTTCTAGATGTCATTATCTGGAAACCTGGATTGTAGATTTTCTTATTTAATCTTGGGTGATTAGCTTAATAGAGAGTCCTTCTCTGGTGCAGATCCGGGGCACACAAGCTGCTATGAATCGTATACTATGCTTTTGTTAAACTTAGTACAGGGTTCCAGGCCTTATTGTTCAGGCCTTTCCACAGCTCTATAATAAGGATTTTTTTCGCCCCTCCCCCCATTATCCACCCATATTTTTTATATATATATATAAATATATATGTGGGTGGCTTTTTCCAGTTTGTATTTGATGCATAACTATAAATAAAAATTCTTTATTTCTGAGCAGATAAGTGAACACGGGTATTTTCTACTACTGTTCTATTGGTTTATCTTTAGAGTAACTTTTAAGATCAGATCTTGCTGTTGGTATAGAACAGAACACAATCTAGTACCAACTCCTCTATATCAGCTTCCTTAAAAAGGAACTGGTTTAAAGGGATAGTAATACTTTATTATTATTATCCCCCATATTGTAGATATTTGTAAAATAATTTAATAGCCCCCAGGTTCATCTCTCAAACCTTTATGGTTTGAGAGATAACCGAAGGCAAGGTTCCCCCTTCCCTGAAGACAACGTTGTACTGACTGCAGGGGAAGTCTGTCGTACAACAGACGTACAGCTGGGCCGAGATCCCGTTAGTGAAAGAATTATTTCACTGAAACGGTCTTCTACATGTGCTTGGTTTGTGCTTGGTTTGCAAGCACATGTAGAAGACCGTTTCAGTGAAATAATTCTTTTTCACTAAAGTGATTGTGGCTCTGCTGCAGAGCCGCATGATGAAAGTCAGACTGGATATCCCTGCAGTCAGCACAACACTGACTTCAGGGGAGGGAGGGGGGAACGTTGCCTTCAGTTATCTCTCAAACCATAAAGGTTTGAGAGATGAACCTGGGGGGCTATTAATTTATTTGGCAAATATGTTCAATATGGGGGATACTAATAATAAACTATTACTATCCCTTTAAACACATTTCTGTAACTTACTATCCATTGGCGTCATTGTAGTTCTGAGAGCAGTGTTAAATGGAATCTATCACCCCTTTACAACTTTTTTTTTTTTTTTTTTTTTTTTTAACTCTTGTTTGGAGAAATTAGAAGAATAAATACAGCCCCGGACCTACTTCTGGGCAGGCTGCAGTTACGATCCTTGCCGCAGCCTGCCCCTCTTCCTCTCTATCCAGCCTCCTCCTATGTTGGAGGCTGTCTGTCTGTAAGCTGGAGCACTCTCATTGGCCAGAAATTGATCTCTGCCAATCAGAGCGCTCATTCTTACAAACAGACAGCCTCCGTCATTGGAGGAGGCTGGGTAGTGGAAAGGGAGCAGAGGCAGTGCGGCAAACTTCAGCAAGAGCGATCCATGCGGTAGTAGGCGCAGGGCTGTATTTATTCTTCTAATTTCTGCAAACAAGTGGTTAAAAAAAAAAAAATAAACTTTAAAGCATTCGCTATATAAGAAAACTATTTACACAAACTTGTAAAGGGGTGATAGATCCCCTTTAATATAATTTTTTTTTTTTTTTTTTTTTTTTTTTAATCATCTTGTTCATTTTGAGATATGCAAAGCCCACCTACCTTTATGCACAGAATTGCTATTGTGGCTTGTCTTCATTTCCCTTCACTTCTTTCCCTATTAGTGAAATTAAAGGAGCAGTAAACTTTTTTTATGAAAAAATATATATTGTAGGGATTTTCCTACTGAGTAATATAAGGGTACTCCCACTGCCGAGAGATTTATATTTCCAGAGTTATTACAGTTTAAACCCATGTTTTTTTTTTTTACATTAGCAGTGCCCTCTAGTGGTCAAATTCTAATTAGATTTCCTGTTAGATTCTAATGGAGAGGAAAGTCAGAGACACACAGTTCTCCATAGAATGTGATAGAAACTGCCTGTCACTTCCTGTCAGTTAGAACTATCAGGAAGTAAACACAGTAAGTTCACTTCCTGGTTATTTAAACTGCTATAAATTTTGAATAAAACATCTGACAGCAGTGGGAGTGACATTGTTTTATTTAGCAGGAAAAGATCTTTACAATATGTGTTTTTATAAAAATAAGTTTACTGCTCCTTTAAGAACATACCTATACAGAATACACTTATAGATAAAATTACTGTGTAGTAAATTGATCCTAACACTTTTTGAACCTCATTAACTGCCAACTTGTGTTGCAAATAACCGTGGGGATAGTTTCATAGCTCTTGGTGCCAAAACCTGGGCAATAAAATATCATTGTAAAAAGAAAGCAACATTTTCATTGCATGTATCAGATAATTAAAGGAGCACTACAATTTTGTTTGAAAAAATATATATTGTAGAGCTTGTTATGTAAAATAAGGATACTCCTTCTGCTGAGAGAGGCATATTTCCAGAGTTATTACAGTTTCTGTTTTTTACATTAACATTGCCCTCTAGTGGTCATATTCCAATTAGTTATTCTGTTACATTCTATTTGAGAGGAAAGTCCATGACAAACAGTGCTCCATAGAATGTGGTAGAAATTGCTGAGTCATGCTTTCAGAACATTCAGAAAGTAAATGTATAGTAAATTAATTTCCTGATTATTTGATCTTATAACTTTTGAATAAAACAACTGACAGCAGTGGGAGTGCCTTGTTTTTGTGCTCCTTTAATAATGTTTGAAAGCCAGTCTCAGTGGTGTACTGAGTGAAAAGTAAGTTTTCACTTGCAGCACCACTATTTTAACCCCTTAAGGGCCAGAGCTCACATGGTCGGCACTTAAGGACCACGGAGCTTGCCTTTTTTTTTTTTTCCCGTGATCATGTTCAGGGCTCCCCATGCCAGGACTGTCATGGGTCCTTATGGAACGTCCACCCATAACGATCCTGGCACATCATGGGTCCTTAAAGGGGTTAAATGGGGGCAAAAACATTTTCAGCATTTTGGCTACAATGGAATTAGTGTGAAACAAATATCAAGCCAGCAAGAAAAACAACCTAGTGATCTCTATTCTCTATATAAAATAAAATATACATGTTTATAGACTAAAACAATAGTGGTATCTGGTACATAAACGTTTATGTTAAGTGGGCACATAATACAAAAGAGGTGTGATGTGAACACTGAAAATTACTGTAACTTAATAATTTGTTCTTGAGTATAGTGCCCCTTCAAGTGCTGGCTAGAACATACATTTGGGGTTTTGATGTTTTCCTTCTGTAAAGCAGATTTGCGTGATGTTTTGAGATGTGTGAATAGGCCCACACTGCTGTGAACATGGACATTTCTCCCCTGTAATGGCTGAAGATAATGAAAAAAACATGTTTAAGCAGTGCCTGTGGAGACATTATACATTGAGGGGAAAAATGATTTGATCCACTGCTGATTTTGTACGTTTGCCCACTGACAAAGAAATGATCAGTCTATAATTTTAATGATAGGTTTATTTGAAATGTGAGAGATAGAATAACAACAAAAAAATCCTGAAAAACGCATTTCAAGGAAAAGTTATGAATTGATTTGCATTTTACTGAGTGAAATAAGTATTTGACCCCTTTGCAAAACATGACTTAATACTTGGTGGCAAAACCCTTGTTGGCCATCACAGAGGTCAGACGTTTCTTGTAGTTGGCCACCAGGTTTGCACACATCTCAGGAGGAATTTTGTCCCACTCCCACTGCAGATCCTCTCCAAGTCAGGTTTCGAGGCTGACATTTGGCAACTCGAACCTTCAGATCCTTCCACAGATTTTCTATGGGATTAAGGTCTGGAGACTGGCTAGACCACTCCAGGACCTTAATGTGTTTCTTCTTGAGACACTCCTTTGTTGCCTTGGCCGTGTGTTTTGGGTCATTGTCATGCTGGAATACCCTTCCATGACCCATTTTCAATGCCCTGGCTGAGGGGGGGAGGTTCTCACCCAAGATTTGATGGTACACAGCCCTGTCCATCGTCCCGTTGATGCGCTGAAGTTGTCCTGTCCCCTTAGCAGATAAACACCCCCAAACCATAATGTTTCCACCTCCATGTTTGACGGTGGGGATAGTGTTCTTGGTGTTCATTGGCAGCATTCCTCCTCCTCCAAACATGGCGAGTTGAGTTGATGCCAAAGAGCTCGATTTTGGTCTCATCTGGCAACAACATTTTCACCCAGTTCTTCTCTGAATCATTCAAATATTCATTGGCAAACTTCAAACGGGCCTGTACATGTGCTTTCTTGAGCAGGAGGACCTTGCGGGCTCTGCAGGTTTTAGTCCTTCATGGCGTAGTTTTACCAATTGTTTTCTTGGTGACTATGGTCCCAGCTGCCTTGAGATCATTGACGAGATCCTCCTGTGTAGTTCTGGGCTGATTGCTCACTGTTCTCATAATCATTGAAACTCCACAAGGTGAGATCTTGCATGGAGCCCCAGACCGAGGGAGATTGACAGTTATTTTGTGTATCTTCCATTTGCGAATAATAGCACCAACTGTTGTCACTGTCACAGTTCCCCAAAGATGTTCAGGAGTCAGAACGGTATAGTTAAATGCAATTTATTAATCGGAAAAGGAGAACACAGTATATACAATAGAAACAAGCAAATGGTTACAGGCCAGTGAGCTCTGCTGTCAAGAAAAGTAGGCTGCCAAGCCTGACCAATCTGCTGGAGACTAAGCCTAAGCCACTGGTAGTCTCTGCTGGAACAGGAACACGGGATCTTGATCCAACGTAGCGGGGCTTACCGACTCACGCCTGCATTCAGTAGGGAGCTAACTCTGACTCACAGCTGCAGTCAGAATGGGAAATAGATAGTTGACTCACGCCTGCAGTCAGTATCAGAGCTGGTCTACCAGAGCCCCAGGTCCACACTAGATTGGGTGTCTGCTAGGTACAAGGAACAAACATAAGAGTAGTCAGACAGAGACACAAGTCAGCACCAGAGGGGTAGTCAGACAAGCCAGGTCATACACAGTTCAGGTAGTCAGCCCGAGCCACAGGTCTGCACCAAGTTGGGTGTCCACTATAGGGATAAGTAAAAGAATAGTCAGACAAAGCCAAAGGTCAGCACCAAGTTGGATGGAAGACTTGCCAGGTCATACACAGAGCCCAAGGTAATAGAACTGCTATGAACAACAATGCAAGGGCAACAGAGTCAGGACTCAGTCTGCCTTTTAAAACCCTCCACAGTAAGTAGGTAGGAGGAGCAGCTCAGAGAGAGGAAGTAGGGTAGGAGGAGACTACAGGAAGCAAACACATAAAACGGAGGCCTGCTGTATGCTTGAAGCCTCGTGCCTGTAGATGAAGCTGAAACCAAGGTAAGCTGTAACAGTCACCCTCTTAACAAGCTGCTTGACAATGGTCTTGTAGTCTATTCCAGCTTTGTGTAGGTCTGTAATCTTGTCCCTGACATCCTTGGACAGCTCTTTGGTTTTGGCCATGGTGGAGAGTTTGGAATCTGATTGCTTCTGTGGACAGGTGTCTTTTATACAGGTAACAAGCTGAGATTAGAAGCACTCCCTTTAAGAGAGTGATCCTAATCTTGGCTTATTACCTGAATAAAAGACACCTGGGAGCCAGAAATTTTGCTGATTGATAGGGGGTCAAATACTTATTTCACTCAGTAAAATCAATCAATTTATAACTTTTTTGAAATGCGTTTTAATGGATTTTTTTGTTATTCTGTTTCTCACTGTTCAAATAAACCTACCATTAAAATTATAGACTGATAATTTCTTTGGCAGTGGGCAAACGTACAAAATCAGCAGGGGATCAAATCATTTTTTCCTCACTGTACTTGAGGCATTATACTTAACCCCCTTTAAAGACCAGTGACAGTGCCTAAAGGACATTTGACGGTCCTGGCATGTCAAGTATTTTGTGCTCACATCGCTCCAACAGGAGAACTTTGAGCACTACCAGGGTCTAAAATTGACCTCTCCAAGACCGGAGCGGTCACTATGAGACTCCCATTCAGTGGTTGTGCTGGAGAGCCGAAAAAGATAAAATGGTCCTTAACCCCCTAAGGACCCATGACGGTCCTGGCACGTCGTGGGTCCGACATGTGATAAGAACCCATGACGTGCCGTGACCTCATGGAATACAGGGCTCCCTGTGGGGCTGCACGCAGTTTGGGGAGCCCTATTTTGGATTAGCTAAAATCCAAATCCTTAAGTACCGGCCCCTGCCTATTACTGTGACAATCTCTGCAAGGAGTTGGCCTGCCCCCACCATCTGGCTGAACAGACAGAAAAGCATGTCTGCCACTTGCTCCTATACTGAAGTACACATATGGCCCACTCACACACCATACAGCCCTTGTACATGCCTGCAACTACATTGTAGCCCTGCTCACTATACCCCGCCTGTCTCCAGCCAACTATCCCACCATCAGCTCCCTCTGTCTGCTCTCAGCACTGCATGTCCCTCAGTGAGGCCGCTGCAGCTCATGTCAGTGCTCCATCATTCTCCACGTGGAGTGAGGGCCGATCATGCAAGGATCTGACTTAACCCTTACACTGCCACAAGGATGGTAGTGCCTGCCATGCCTAACCCTTTCAGTGGCAGAGGGGTACACAATGCATTGCAAGCAATGTGTTGCATACCCCTCTGTCACTGAAAGGGTTAAAATGGTGCCCACTGGGACACTTTCAGTGCTGGAACCCACCATACACTGAATTGCCCAGTGCCTGCCCCTACCCTCCCTCAACAGCTTCTGCCTTACTTCCTCTCCAAGGATGCCGGAAATGGACTGACACGGGGGAGTGGAAGCATCTGCCGTACAGAGACACTAACAGCGGAACTGAGAAGCAGACCTGAGAACCAAGTGACAATTTTAACCTTAATCTGGACTTTAAGGGGTTAACCGTTCGAGTGCCAGAGAGGTATATAACACAGCAACAAAATGTGTTCGATACCACTCTGGCGCTCAAAGGGTTAAACTGCATTTCTCTGTTGTCCAATATGACATACAGGTATCATGGGGAGGTGACAGCTCCTCCCAGTAGGCTGGAACAATTCTGAAAGAAGTGCAGGAGTGGAGCTTCCTCCCTCCTCCATATCAGGCTACCTTAGCCCCTCCCCGCCATATAGATTTGTTCCATCGACCTGGTCAGAAGGCTGTGAACATTTCTGCTTAGTTTTTAGTTGTATTGTTAATTTTATTTAGATATGGGGTGCCCAAAGTCCCCCATTAGGTGGATTGCCATTACTGGCTTCCCCTGGAGGATTGCCTAGTTTACAGGAGCTGTCTGTGGACCCATGCATCCCTGGGAGAGAATCGTGCAACC
Source organism: Rhinophrynus dorsalis (assembly GCA_037306005.1). Taxonomy (NCBI): domain Eukaryota; kingdom Metazoa; phylum Chordata; class Amphibia; order Anura; family Rhinophrynidae; genus Rhinophrynus; species Rhinophrynus dorsalis. The sequence goes on from CM074719.1 coordinate 276,636,608, forward strand.
CATGTCTCTCTCTCCAGAGGGAGGCTCTCTGAGGCTTCTTCCTTCCCAATGGTAATCTGAAGAAAGAAGACCTGCAAAAAAGGTGAGCAACCCTTTGAGTGCCATGGTCCACTTGTCCCACAGTTCCCTTCCTCACAGGGGTTTCTTTGAGTTATTTATAATAACTCCTGCACTCATGTTGGATTTTCTGTTTCTCTGTTCTGTGGATCTTTGGAGCATACTGGACAGTTTTGTGGTAATTAAATCAAACTGTTTTTATACTTTTTAGACATTTTTTTACTTCAGACTTTTTAATTTGAATTCTGTGCCTTTAAGGGTGCGTTTTGCCGTACAGCTGCAATGCTCCATTGACGTCTAGGGGACAGACTGCTTTGGGACATATCTCTGCAACTGCTCCATGTACCGAGTTTAGAGAGGGCTCATTCTTCTTGTCTCCCCTTGTCCTGTTATCTGGTTCGCCTATAGAGTGTCTTGGGTGTCCCTAGGTGGTTCGAGTTTTGGGGTACTTTTAGGTGAGAAACTACATTTCCCATAACGCCTGTTTCACAGGCTTTTCTCTCAATGGATCTGAATTCGGACACCATTTTCTTTCTCTCCTGAATGAGCATCCTACACAGGGCTTGGATTACTCTACCCTCCTCCTCACTTCACTTGCCAGATAAGTACTTTTTAGTCTTTCTGTGGTGATTTTCTTAATCTGGGTGACAGTATTTTGGGTTCCCTATTACTGTAAGACCTTTTCTCCTGAGAGTACTCGGGTCACTTATGCCCCTCGTGCTGTGGCCCCTGCGCCTCCGCCAGGGTTCTCCATTCATGAAGAAGAGCCACATTGGGTCAACGACTTAAAGTCCTCTATGGCACAGTTTCCTCTATCTCTTCAGGGAGTTCTCCAGTCTTGGAAGCCCCCTACGTCCTTCAGGTTAGTGGTCCCTAAGGCTCGTGGCATTCCTGATCTCTCTAATGAGGATTCTTTTGAGGAGTCTGATGATGGTGAATGTGCAGAAGGGGCTTCATCACATACTTATGGTGACTCTTTTGAGGCTGACCCCGAATCCTCTGCTGAGGGTCTCATCAAGGTGGTTTTGACTACCCTTAACATTCCTGTTAACCCTGTATAGTCACAATCTACTTCTGACGTCTTTCAAAGGCACAAGAAGTCCAGTATCATGTTTCCAACTAATCCCACTCTAGATCAGCTTATCATGGATGAGTGGAAGACTCCTGATAAGCGTCTTGCTCTTTCCAAGAGATTCTCTAATCTTTACCCCTTTTCAGATGCAGCTTTGGCTCAGTGGGCTACACCTCCTCAAGTGGACCCCCCTATTTCCAGACTGTCTAAATCCACTGCTTTGCCCTTGGCGGACACCAAGACTCTTAAGGATTTAACTGACAGGAAGCTTGAAGCTATCCTGAAATCTAGTTTCACTGCCATAGGTGCTTCTCTGAGGCCTTGGCTTCTGTCCGGTTTACTAGAGCCATTGCTGTTTGGACTGAACAGCTTACTGATGCTGTCTGCAAGGGCGCCCCTAAGGAGGATCTTCTGTCTGTCCTAGCAAACATGTTTGAGGCTCAGAACTATATGACTGAAGCCCTCTTTGACACTGTCAGACTTGAAGCTAAGGCTTCTTCCTTTTCTGTGGCCACTAGACGAACTTTGTAGCTTAAGATTTGGTCTGCTGACTTAGCATCTAAAAAAAAATTTCTCTTCCCTTTTAGGGCATGTATCTTTTTGGTCCTGAACTGAAGAACATCATCAATGAAGCCACTGGGGGTAAGAGCATTTTGTTGCCTACAGTTTCTAAACACCCTAATATGGCAAGGAAACATTGCATTTTTCGTCCCAAAGCGAAGCGCAAAGGCCGAATCCAGGTGGGTCTCAAACCAGCACCCTGTGCTCCACCCCCAAGCCCAGAAAACAGTGGAGGTCCAAACACTCTTTCACCAAACCTACTTCGGCATGACTCACCGAACCTGGTCCACACACACCTGTAGGTGTTCGCCTGCATCATTTTTCAAGCATTTGGGCATGCTCTGTTGCAGATTAGTGGGCATTACATGTGATTTCTGGAGGCTACAGGATTCCCTTCACATCCCTGCTTCCCTACAGATTCTTCCTTTCTCATCCTCCTCAAACTCAGGGGAGGTTGTGTTTTCAATAAGGAGGTACAGGCTCTCTTCGACAGGTGAGTCCTCACTCCAGTTCCTCTGCAAGAGAGATGTGTAGGTTTCTATTCCAACCTATTTGTAGTCCTGGTCAATTGTTTTGTGGTCCGTACTCACTACAAGATGGAGTCCTTGCGCTCTGTCATTGCTGTGATGTGTCAAGGGGAATTTCTGGCCTCTCTGGATCTGCAGGATGCTTACCTGCACATCCTTATTCATCCGGACAGCCAGAAACGTCTCATATTGCTTGCACTCCGGGACACTTTCAGTTTACCGCCCTCCCCTTTTGGGCTCACCACTGCTCCTCAGGTCCAGGAGTGTGCCCAGATCCTCCTCCAGCATGGATGGATTCTGAACATGGACAAGTCTTCTCCAGTTCCTTCTCAGAATCTGGCCTTCCTAGGTCTCTGGTTTGGCACCTGTCAGGGTATGGGCTATCTGACTCTGTTCAGCAGATCATGAGCAAGGTGTCAATGCCTTTGGAGTGGACCTCTGTCCTAGTTCGCAAGTTTGGTCCCTTGTGGGCAAGATGGAAGCGGTTCCATACTCCTATTTCACACCAGGGAGCTTCAGAGGTTCACTATCAGGGCTTATTGGGGGAACCTGGAACTCCTGGAATTGGATAGTCTCTCTTCCCCTGGAAGTGAGGTAGGACCTCCTCGGGTGGCTGAACAGTTTCAACCTGAGGAAAGGGAAACCCTTTGTTGTCCAGTATTGGACTTTGGTGACAACAGATGCCTTTACGGCTGGGGAGCTGTCCTGGGTCACCTGGGGGTTCAGGGCAGATGGACTGCGTAGGAGACCCTCCTCCCTATCGACATTCTGCAGCTCAGAGCAGTTAATCATGCTTTGGTCTCCTGGTCCTCTCTACTGAAGGACTGTCCAGTCAGACAACGCTACAGCCGTGGCTTACATCAACAAGCAAGGAGGCACAAGAAATACTCCCACTTGGTTGGAGGTCAATGCTATTTTAGCCTGGGCAGAAGAACGTGTCCCTACTATCTCTGCTGTGCACATTCCAGGCTTACAGAACTTTCTGGCAGACTTCCTCAGTCACCAGACAGTGGACCCAGGGAATGGGAGCTCCATGTGGAGGTCTTCGACCTGTTAGTCCAGAAATGGGGTCGTCCCTGCATAGACTTGATGGCTACCAGAGACAACAGGAAGTTTCGCTGGGGGAATCTTCTGGCGTTTGCAGTGAACGCCTTGTCCATTCCTTGGCTTTTTCATCTGGCCTACATTTTTCCTCCTCTTCCTCTCATCCCCAGGTTGCTGAGAAAGATTGGATGTACGTGCGTCAGTCATTCTGATTGCTTCTTATTGGAGCAGGCAGCCTTGGTTTCCAGAGCTGTTGGCACTGTCTGCTCAGGATAATTTTTCTCTGCCATGTAGACCGGATCTCCTCCTTCAAAGAAGGCAAAATAACAGAAGATTCAGGAAGTTTCCCTTTAGAGAGAATGGATAAATTAATTAAGTCAATGAGGAAGTCTTTGGGTCTCTCAGAAGTACAAAAAGAGCTAAACATTATTGATACTGCCTTTGTAGGGTTTAAAAAGACATGTCCGCAATTCCCAGTTCACAGTTCCATACAAGACATGATTAAATCAGAGTGGAAGTAAGCTGACAAACGTAGTTCAAATTCACGCTGTTTCCAGAGCATATATCCCTTTTCAGATGAAGACACTCTGACATAGCATACTCCACCCAAGATAGATGCGGACATTGCTCAAACATCTAGACGAAACACGATCCTTTTAGAAGATGGGTCCACATTACGTGATCCCATGGACAAGAGGGCTGATAGTACCTTAAAGAAACAATTTGTTACTTTTGGTCAAAACTAGAAAATCGCCACAGCTATGGCCTCCACATTTCAATCCATGCGCATTTGGTTCACTAAACTGGAAGAAAAACTGGAATAATCAGTATCCAGGAGCAGGATTCTGAAGGACTTGGGTGTCATGAAGGATGCGATAAATTACTCATGCAATGCATCGCTGGATAACATTAGACTGCTAGATAAAGCTTCTTCACGGTCAATCACGTCAAGAAGAGCGTAATGGATCAAGTCTTCGGATGCAGACCCATCATCAAAATACAGGTTGGTGTCCTTACCCTTCTCTGGCTCAAAGTTATTCGGCAAACAGTTGGAGGAAATCATCAAATGATCATCTGGAGGAAAGAGTCTCTTTTTTTCCTCAAGGAAAGAAGTCGAGAAGTTCACCATCCAGAGCGGGACAATTCCGTTGGCAATCCTTTCAGGAATACCGAAAATACCGGCCTGGTTGAAGTTACAACCAGAAGAAAACGTGGATTCTATCAGGTACCAAGGGCTGGAGACCGTAAGAATTTCCAGCGAAAAGGCCAGTTTCAGCAATGAAGTCAGTGCTATCCCATGATCTCCTCCAGTAGGGGGCAGGCTGGAGGTATTCCAACACACCTGGTGTCTTCTCCTTCACGACTCATGGGCATTGGAGATTATAAAAGAGGGATATGCACTGGAATTTCAATCTGTCCCAACAATACAGCGGTTTCAATCATAAGTGGTGAGAAACAAACTGATGATCAATCAGATGAGACTTGCCATCAGCATTTTATTATAGAACAAGGTCATAGAAGAGGTACCTATACACCAGAGATACACAGGGATTTATCCAACTCTCTTTCCAGTTGCCAAACCCTCTGGGGATCTCAGACTTATAATGGACCTCAAGAAGCTGAACAGCTTCCTGAAGAGAAGGCGTTTCAAAATGGAACCTGTTTCGTCAACTCTGAAACTATTTCCCCCTCAAGCATTCTTAACCAGATTGGACTTACAGGATACCTACCATCATATCGTCATAAGGGAGTCCCATCGCGAATACCTGAGATTTCACATGTTTGGGAGACATTATCAGTACATAGTCCTACCCTTTGGACTGGAGTCAGCTCAGAGGATCTTCACCAAGATCATGGCAGTAGCCTTGGCGGAACTCAGACTACTTCATCAGGTGAAGGTTATACCTTATCTAGACGACATATTGATTCTGGAAAATCCTGGGAGAGGTCTGTACGCAGCACTCACCTTTGCGTACAATTCCTGGAAGATTTGGGTTGGATAATCAACCAACAGAAGAGTAAGTTATGCCCTTCCCAGAAGCTAATATTTCTGGGTATAGAGTCTAACACAATATTAGGGAAAGCCTCCCTGTCACTAGACAGACAACAACGTATACATCAGGAGGTCTCAGTTTTCTCTCAGAAAAAAAGTACAATGCCTATAGAATTTTCAGCGACTTCTGGGACATCTGTCCTCCTTCTTCCAGATTATTCCCTGGGCTCGGTCACATGCTTGACAAACTCAGGCAAATTACAAGAAAGACCCAGTCAACCCCACCCTGAGGATACCAGTTCTTTGAAGCACAAGAATGGAATTGCAGTGGTGGATGCAACGGAGGCATCTTTCCAAGGGAATAACTCTACTGGAACCAGCAATTCAGGATGGGGGGGGAATATGGGAACATCAGTCAGTTCAGGGCAGTTGTTCAGTCCAGGAATCAAAACTTCACATAAATGTGAGAACTATCGGCAGCATGGAAGACCCTCATCCATTTCAGGTCCCATCTAAGGAACAAAGCGGTTCAGATCAGGTCGGACAATGTGTCTGCTGTTCAGTACCTGCTGAACCAAGGAGGAACAAGAAGCAAACCACTAAACAGTCTAACTCAAAAAATATTTTATTGAGCGGAAAAACATCTGCTAGCCCTGACAGCATCCTTTCTGTCAGGAAAGCTAAACACAAAAGCAGACTACTTAAGCCGTCACAAGATAGACCCAGGAGAATGGAGTCTCTGCACTCAGGCTTTCAACCACATTGTGAAACACATGGAGGAACTATCAGTGGATCTAATGGCAACACGAAAACACAGACAGTGCCGGCAGTTCATCACCCGCTGGCAGGATCCTCAGGCCCTGGCACAAGATGCCCTGAAGTTCAATCTAGCATATATATTTCCTCCGCTGCCTCTCATCATGGATGTCATACGCAAGGTAAGAAGAGACGAAGCAGAAATAATTTTGATAGCACCAGATTGGCCTCAAAAACCCTGGTACACAGATCTACTCTCCATTCAGACCCCTCTTCTCTTACCAGTCACTCAAAATCTCCACGTTCAAGGACCCCTAGTTCATCCGGATCCGGGGTTCTTCAAGCTCAAGGCCTGGAGGCTGAGCGGGAGTCCTTGAGGCTGTACAGGACTTCAGAGGCAGTATTCAATACTGTTTTACAGGGCAGGAAACCCTCCACTACCAAAATTTATTACAGAGTATGGTCCATCTTCGCTTCCTGGTGTTCCTCTCATAACCTTGATCGCACCTCCTTGTCTCCACAGAGAATCTTGGATTTCCTACAGGCAGGTTTCCATAAGGGATTAAAACCAGCTTTCCTTAGAGTCCAGGTCTCTGCAATTCTGGCCACCCCTTTCGCAGACAATTACCGTATCAAAAGATACATGTCATCGGTATCAAAAAATTAAGCCAACAATTAGGGAAATTGTTCCACCATGGGATTTGAATATCGTCCTTCAACAGTTAGCTTCACATCCCTTTTTTGAGTCAATGGATTTTGTTTCCTTGAAATATCTCACCTTAAAAATGGTGTTCCTCACTGCCATCACGTCTGCTAAAAGAGGTATTGAGCCCAAAGTTGTTTTTCAAATCTAAAGTAGTCTCCCAGTTCCATATGAACCAGGAGATTGTGTTACCGTCCTTTTGCCCTGATCCTTTTCATGAGCTTTAAAAAAGGCTTCACAAGCTGGATCTGACTCGTTGCCTACAAATATATCTGACCAGAACCCAGTTATGGAGCAAGACTGAGTCCCTCTTTGTTTATTTCGCAAGCAAGTTTGAAGGCACAGCAGCCTCCAAACCTTCAATCTCACGTTGGATACGTGATTGTATTCACTTGGCATATGACTCTGCACCGTTAGAGCCTCCCAAAGATATCAAGGCACATTCTGCTTGCGCCATGGCAGCTTAATGGGCGCAGAAAGCTTCAGCATCTCCGGATGAGATTGGCCGAGCAGCCACCTGGTCATCTATATTTACGGTCATAAAGCACTACAGGTTGGATGTCCAGGCTTCGGAAGACACAAAATTCGGACAGAAGGTGCTGGAAGCAGCCATTCCGGTCTGACAATTTTGCTCTAGCCATTCCCTAACTGGGGCACTGCTTTGGTAAGTCCCACAGTCCTTTGCTGTGGATTGGACACAGAGGAAAAGGTTAAATTTACTCACCGATATTTGATTTTCCTCTGTGTCCTTCCACGGCAGCCCACCCGATGTTCAAGTGGTATGGTATTGTTCCATTTACAATGGTTTATGCTACCTGAGTGATGGTTTCTGCTACTAATTTGGTAACTTCTCAATTATTATGTCTTGCAGCTTGGACAACTGTATAACTGAATGGGGGAGTGTAACGGTTTTATTTGACACTCAGACACAGTAGGTTAGATAAAACACAGTTTTATTGAATAAACACAGAATAATAATAACCCTCGCAGGTCCAGTAATATATGTACAAAATATAGTACTGACACAGGACAGGTAGGACAGGTTACAGTAATCAATACTCACGGGTTCAGTATATGTACAAATCAGCAACAATAATATACTGACACAGGTCAGGTAAAGTTTGTGTGATACTCAAATGAGGCAGCAGTGAAATGGTTACTATTAGGACAGGAAGGCAGACAGGCCCTAATAGCGCGAGGCCCTAAAGACTCTCACTCTGCAGAGAGTGAGGGAATAGCGAGTAATGCCACAGGAGTAAACTGAGGCCCAGGACAAGCTGTGAACTGCCGTAGCAGTAACAGAGGACTGCAACTGTATGCACGGAGGAACACCCAACAGAGACTGTAATGACTGAAATTCGGTGGAAAATGGCACCTCCCCAGAAGGGGTTAACGAACGCTCAGACCTAATGTCGACTGTCAGATAGTGAGAGCAGCCTGAGGCGCCCAGAGTAAGACCAACCTCAGCTTGCAGCAGTATAAGGTCAAGCATACCGTGGTCCAACCAGATGGGTCTATCACACCGGAGTGTTGCCCGTACGAGACAGTAAGTGACAGGTTTACCGTGACTAGACTGCCTGAGCGGCAACAGAGGCTCTGTCCGAGGACAGAGAGGACACTGGATGACAGCCCCAAACCGGATACCGGATGGGACCGCAGACAGGTCCTGATGCACGGACAATGTACGCCCAAACCTGTTCGGTACACAGGACAGGAACTTCAGCCAGGCCAGGTCGGTACACAGAGCAGGAACGTCAGCTGGGCCAGGTTGGTACACAGAGCATGAACGTCAGCCAATCCGAATCAGTACACAGAACATGAACGTCAGCCGGGTCGGTACACAGAGCAGGAACGTCAGCCAATCCGGGTCGGTACTCAGAGCAGGAATGTAAATAGGAGAGTAGGCAGGCAGTCCAGGTCGGTACACAGAGCAGAAACGGATACAGCAGAGTAGTCGGGCAGTCCGGGTCATACTCAGATCACACGAATAAGTGGAACAAGCGCTGGCAACGGAAACACCACGAAAGGGCACCGGAGAAGTGACAAGGCCCAGTATTTAAGGACAAATACTGGGCTGGGGAAGCCACATCAACTAATAAAAGGCAGAAGGAAGTAAAACTGACAGAATGTCGCCAGCAATAGGACGGGGTATCATGATAGGGAGGGAGTTTGCAGTATTTAAAATCTTTGCTTTGGTCCTACCAGCTGGAGGGCGGAGCCAGTTACCCAAAGTTCTTTGCCATGGAAGGACAAAGAGGAAAATCAATTATCTATGAGTAAATTTCACCTCTTCCCACTCATCCCATGATGAGGTTATAAGAAATTAAGGGCTCGATCCAAATGTTGGAGTAAAAATGCCCGTAGGGCAAAATGGATACCGAGCAATTAAAATAAAATGTCTTAGTCGGTATTCAAATGTCCTACCGGCATTAAGCACAATGGACACAATGTCCAAACGTCTGTTAAGTTCCCAAAACACCGCTAAGTAACTGCAGTTTTGGGAACTTCAAAGGAAAAAAAATAAATAACGATCGGTGCTTGACAGTATCTGTGTTAACACTTATATGTCATCCACTGTCTGCCTCCTTCTATCTCCTTTCTTTTCTTGTATCTTCTGTCTTCTTGCTGTAAAAAAACAAATAAAAAGTATAAGTTAAAAGCATACATATGCGGCACAGTAATATATAGCTTAACCCCTTGAGTGCCAGTGGGGTACACAACGCATTGAAAAGCAATGCGTTGCGTACCTCTCTGGGTTTTAAAGGGTTAAATTATGCAGTAGTGTGCCAGCTGTTAAAATATAAATGCCCCCATGCATATTAAATGTTTCTAAGTTATGCCAAGAAAATCGTATTCCCATAAGTAAAATTGCCAAAATGATACTTGGCATTCATATAAGTTGTAGCTCTCTCCGCCGCTGTGTGAGACCGCTGAGGTGGCGGCGGAGACAGAATAATGCTCTGCACCCCCCCCCCCTCATGTACACAGGCCGATGCCCGCTCCGGTCTGAGGGAATTAGAAATGAGACTACCCTTATAAATGGGCAGTCTTACTTCTAATTCTCTCTCAGCCATTGGCTGGGTTATGCCTACGCAACTCCCAGCCAATCATTTTAAAGCACAGCCGCTCAAAGCTGATTGGCTGGGAGGTGTGTAAGCATATCCCAGCCAATGGCTGTGAGAGAATTAGAAGTAAGATTGCCCATATATAAGGGCAGTCTCAATTCTAATTCCCTCAGACCGGAGCGGGCATCGGCCCATGGACATGAAGGGGGGGGGGGGTGGCGCATTATTCTGTCTCCGCTTCAGCGGCCTCACACAGCTACAACTTATATGAATGCTAAATATCATTTTGGCAATTTTACTTATGGGAATACGATTTTCTTGGCATAACTTAGAAACATTAAATATGCATGGGGGCCTTTATATTTTAACAGCACACAACTGTGTAATTTAACCCTTTGGGCCCCAGAGAGGTTTGCATTGCATTGCGTACCCCTCTGGCACTCAAGGAGTTAAACTATGTATTAGTGTGCCGCATATGTATGCTTTTAACTTTTTGTTTTTTTTAACAGAAGGCAGAAGATACAAGAGAAAAAAGAAGACAGAAGAGAAGAAGGACAGAAGATGACCAGGAAGCTGAGGACTACGCTGGATATCAGGATTAATGGTAAGTATTACTTGTAATCTGATGTTTTTTACTTTGGATGTATTGATATTGGACTTTGAGCTCCATATTAATACATCCACAGAGGACTTAGGTTTTTTTTACTTCAGGTTTCTGCGTCGGCTGTTTAAACAGGCAATAAGGGACTCACGTTAAAAAAAAAAAAAAAAAAAAAAAAAAAAAAAAAAAGTAGGTTTTAACTTTCCTGAGATAACTTGAGTCCCTTATCACCTTTTCTTGGCTAACACAGACATTTGATTTGCTATTCTTGGTGTTTTCATCGTTTTCAATGGATGAAAACACCTCTTTAACACAGAACAGCTCTTTTTTTGCTGTTTTTTTTTCACAGCACATACATTTGCGTAGCTTACTGTGCTGGAAAAAAATGCCGTTGACAGAAAAAACAGCCATCTCCAACATTTGGATCGAGGCCTAAAATATCTAGAGACGTAAGAATAGACCAAGGTCATACAACAGGAACACAAGGTTTTTTTGGTAGTCATTTATTTAATACACTTTCTAAAGAATTGGCTATTGACCAGGCAAGGCCTTAGCACACTCTGGATCAAAGTTTGGAGTAACAGTTTTGATTTGGAAGCCCTATTAGACTCCAAGTCCAAATCAGTAGTAAATTCTTATATTGTTTGATACATACAACCACAGGATTGCATATGGCCAAAGGCCCTATATTACTCTTAGTTTTTTACTCTTCACTTGCACTGCCATAGTGGCTAAGTTGTGTGAGAATTATTTTTTTATTCAAGTCTGTATTGTCTCAAAAAGACTAATCAATATCATGAAAGGTACCACAGGTATTGCATATGCCCAAAGGCTCTATTTTGATTTGTTTTCTTCTCCTCTCTTGCACTTTATTGTCTGTCTGTAGTGTCCAAAAACTACTACTATGTATGAGAAAAATAGGGAAACTGAGAGATTTAATAAACTGCTATTGAGCTTGTGCATGTTGGTAATGGTCTCCGTTAAATTGCCATATTGAATAGTACAATAAGTGTCATACTGCTCCAATGGAGCTAATAAAATATGTGTGATTATATTATATTTGCTGCAGTCACGGTCCTGCCAAAGTGTCTTAGGCTGTCCTATGTTGCAGAACCAATGTGAGCCATATTATTCCAAAGAAGCTAGTATATAAGTGTGAGGCTATTTATTGTGGAAAACAAACAGCCCCCTGCTCCAACAGAGCTAGAAATTTTGGGCCTTAACCCCTTAAGAAACCATGACGGTCCTGGACCGTCATGGGTTGCTATCCCCTTAAGGACCCATGACGGTCCAGGACCGTCATGGCTTAAATGATAGCAGCGTGCTTCCGTGCACGCTGCTATCATTAATTCCAGGCTGAGACTGAGCGCTCCGAGACCGGGGCGTTCAGTCTCAGCCCTTCTTGCTTTTGCCAGTTCATGTGATCGCCGTAGCAGCGATCACATGTACCAGCATTCTGACAAACAGAGGCAACATGCAAAGAGTGTCTCGTCTACCTCTGTCTCCCTTGCTATCAAAGTAAGGGAAAGAGAAGTAGAGAGGAGACACCTAGTGGTAAAAAAAAAATACAGCAGCTGGGGGTATTAACTCCTTCACTGCTAGTACAGGAGGCTGGCTAAATGCAGATCAATTTTTGACCTGCAATTATACTTGTGTTTTTAAAAAAAAAACACTTTTTTTTTTTACAAAAAAAAAGTATTAAAAAAAACAAACATATAATTAAACAATATTGCAAGTGTGATTGTTGTGGAGCCATTTAATACACTTATATACACCAACAAATGTCAGGGATAAAAAGTGTCAAAATAGGGTGGGGAAAAAGGGACATGGGGATTTTCCCCCAGTGGGACAGTGGCCACTTTAAACTGCACATTTTGTAGGTATGACTGACTGGTCATACTTTTCATGCAGTCTCCATAAAAATGTAACCCTTTGTGGCCAATTGATCCCAAGAGAAAAATCAAAAATGGTGTTTTTTTTTTACTTACTTTTTTTTTTCAATTTTCATAACTTAAATGGTGGGTTATCCATATATGTGGGGTATCAAAAGAAAGCCCTGTTTGTTCTTAAAAAAAAAAACATATATATATATAATTTATGGGGGTGGAATAAAAGACTTAGAGGGAAAACACTGTTGAACAAAGGCATAGTCAAAACGGTCAGAATTGCTTCGGTCCTTAAGGGAAAACAACCTCAGATTTTCCCAGTCCTTAAGGGGTTAATTTACACTTCTCTGCTCCGATGCATTGAGGTAATGGCGTACTTAAGAGTTGTGTGAGGAAAGTGTGAGCGCACATAACGTGCAAGTCTGCTGCAAAATCAAAAGTGATCTGAGGAGTAGAAGTAAACATGGCTTGTAACACAGAACGAATGAAACAAAATGAAAGGCAAAGCACAGCTTTCTCATTGTACAGAGAGTGCCATATCGTGAGATGACCGGTCTTCTAGTTTGTCCCACAAATATCTATTCCTTTGCCATATCTTCTTAAAATAAAATCTTATTGCCCTCTCAGCCAACTGCTGAGCTTGGACCTCCACACATAGTAGAATAAATTAGCTGTCCCAATGGAAACCAGCTGGCAGTGATTTAATATATGGGGAGTCTCTCCACAAAGTGAGGGGCCCCCAGAAGATTCAGAGAGAAATCAAAAATAATAAATTTAAGTTCTGTAGAATTCCTTCTGGAGAAGGGAAAACCCTGGACCTCCTTGAGGGACACTTTTAAAAATGAAGGCAGTTAGACAGGGGAGGTGTTAGCAGCTATTAAGCTGCCTCTTATAGACACTCTGTTTAATCCTATGGTCCCTGCATCCCTCAATGACTATAGAGAAATGTTTATGTAGCGCCACAAGTGTTCGCAGAGCTTTACAAATTAAGGATTTAGATAATACAGAGTTACAAGTATTTTGCAAAGTGAAACGCTGGAAGTGAGGTCCCTGCCTGAAAGCTTACAATCTAAAGTGGTAATGTGAGACATACAAAAGTACATAAGGGTCAAGTGCGGAACAGAGTGCTAGAGTTCTGATCGGGATAGGGGACACACAAATAAAGTAAGTAAATTACATGAGCCTTGGATGTTCAAAGTCTGCCTTCTAGAAGCAAAATTTCAACCCTTTGTGTGCCAGATCTTTGCAATACGTTGCTTGCCCCTCTGGCACACAAAGTGTTAAAAGCGACTTGAAGACCACAAAAGAGATGCAGTGGCACTGGTTGGGAGATAGAACATTCCACAGATAAGGAGCAATGAGAGAAAAATGGTTTGATACGTAAGAGGGGCTGTAAAAACAAAAGGAGCTGAGAGAAGACTGTCAATGGCGGGATGGGGTATAGCTGGAGATCAGAGTGGAAATACGAGGGGGGGGGGTAGAAGAGGGAAGGGTCTTGAATGAGAGAATATAATATATTCATGTACGTTTTGAAAGATTTATCAGAGGTTTAGGCTTTAGCTTCTCAGCAAATTGGTGAAATTATTGTGACCACATTATCGTTCCTATTCTATGACTAAATATTTTGTGCTCCTTCCTACATGAGAGCTCTAGGGTCTCACTTTCCTTTCTTTTCTACATATGTGGTTACTTAATGGGGATCAATAATTTTGAGTCATTAGGATAAAGCCACTATTTGTTGACATTGAATACAGATGTGAAAGGTTTAAGCAACTGGGGAAGCTATGTACTGGAATGATTCCTTGATTTGGTATATGCATCTCGGCAACCCCATTTAGATTCAGATTTTTGAATTAACTCTGACTTGTGTACTACAACAAGCTGGGTGTGAACCTTTTTTTTTTTTTTTTTTTTTTTTTTTTTATTAAGTATATGAATAAAATAGAAGTATTAAGATTGTGCAAAGGGTGTGTATATGGAATCCTTTTCTTCTGTACAGAATGGGTCTGCTCCAGCTCTGGGATCTGCAACACTTTATACTTGACTAGCAAAAGGGCCATGGCATTGCCTGCGGACATAATGTCCTTTCAGTGCTTCTGGGGTATTCAAAGCAGTGATAGAGATTTGTTTGGGTAAGTTTGTGCCAGTGTAAGGATTAAGTGTATGAGGGGCAAACCATTGTCAATTAATATGTTGACTACCCCCTCAAGAACTGAAAGGACTTAATCCCCAAGGGCAAGGCCGTGCCCCTTCTGCTAGTTAGCTATAATATCAATCCACGGAAAATAAGTTGTGTAGGCTGTGACAGAAGGCAGTAACAAAAGGTGCAAGACGCAGACAGTGAGATGAGCTTGTATAGATATTGTAACAATGCAAATGAAGGTGAGGGACTGAGCGCGTTATTATGCAAATAAATAAACACAGGCTTTCCTGTGCCATCCCTCAATGTAAACGGACCAGGCAAAAACTCTGGAGGCTGGTACCAGTTATACAGTGGGTAGCAGTGCCTGGCATCTCCTCCACTGGCCTGTGTATGTGAGTCATGTCTGGCCAGCCTGTGCCCAAACAGCAAGGGGTCCAGGGCCAACACAGAGCAACATTAATGTAGAAGCTGGTGCTGTACCTGCTTACATCAGTTTCCTCTGTAAGCCCCATCTGAGATCCATATGCCCTGGGCTCCACATACACCTGATCTCATCATGTTGCATTCCTTTCTTACTCCGTCTGAGGCAACGCTGAAATGCATGTACAACAGTTTTCTTAGTACATCAAGTTTTTACTGGATTCCACTGCTCTAACCCGGAAAATAGGATTTTAGTCTTACCTGTTAAATCCTTTTCACTTAGTCCATACAGGTTACTGGTACAGTGGGAGGCGATCCGCCCCTTTAAGTAGGCAGGAACATTTCTCTAAATGTATGCAGGGGGTGGAGCCTCCCCTCCCTCTTAAGCTGCCCTCAGCCAGAACAAGCCAGAATGATTTGAGACACTAATACTGACCAGAGATAAGAAGGAAAAAGAAGGCTTCTGTGAGCATGCCCCAGAGGTCTCCTACTGAATGCCACAGGAGAGCCAAGCATGGTCCCTTGACAGGGTGGGAGACCAGTAACCTGTGTGGACTAAGTGAAAAGGATTTAACAGGTAAGACTAAAATCCTATTTTCACTGTCGTCCAATACAGGTTACTGGTACATTGGGATGTACAAACATTGAGCTTTCCCAGAGGCGGGAAGAAGGCAAGGACCAAGCGCAAGGCCCCAAAGTCACCAGAACCCCTATGAACCAATTAATCATAGAGCCCAACAACAGAAGTCTCAACGGACACCAACCAGGGGTAAAAATGAACCCCCTGAACTATCACAGCACACTGAACTAGAGCCAACAGGGCTCAACAGTAAGGAAGCACTGAGAACCTCAGAAGAAGAAGATCCTAGACAGGCAAGACTGCCTCCAGGACCTTTCTCCCAAAGCTGGCATCAGCCGAGGCCAGTACATCTACACGATAGTGCTTCGAGAATGTGTGCACAGAGGACCAAGTGGCCGCCCGGCACAGTTGATCAGCAGACGCTTGATTTTTATAGGCCCAAGAGGCCCCAATTAATCTGGTGGAATGAGCAGTAACCCTGAAGGGAACATGCTTATTCCGCAACTTGTAGGATTCACGAATGGTAGATTTTATCCAAGATGCAATAGTCACCTTGGATGCCGGTCTCCCTGCCCTAGGCCCCTCAGGAATGACAAACAGAGCGTCAGACTTCCTGATAGACTCAGTGCGATGAACATAAAACTTGAGACAACGCACAACATCCAACAAATGAATATCCCTCTCCTTGTCAGAGGAAGGGTTAGGGCAGAAAGAGGGCACCACAATCTCCTGATTGATGTGAAACTCGGAGACAACCTTGGGTAAAAACTCCTACGAAGTGCGGAGCACAGCCTTATCCTTGTGGAACAGCAGGTAAGGAGGTTTACAAGACAGGGCTTGTAACTCCGCCACCCGGCGAACTGATACAATAGCCAAAAGAGAGGCCATTTTCCAGGTCAAAAGACGTAAAGGAATGGAAGCCAAGGATTCAAACGGGGGTCTCTGAAGAACCCCCAGCACCAAATTGAGGTCCCACTGGGGAGCTGGACTCTTGAAGGCAGGCCGAACATGAGCCACACCTTGGAAGAAAACTTTAACATCAGGAAGAACGGCAATGCGTTCCTGGAAAAATACAGACAGAGCAGAAGTCTGAACCTTGAGAGAACTCAGGCTGAGTCCCTTCTCAACCCCATCCTGCAAAAAGGCCAGGACCGTGGGAAGATGGAAATCGAGCGATAAATCCTTATCAGCACACCATGCAACAAAAGTTGACCAAATTCGATGATAGATCTTGGAGGACACAGCCTTACGAGCCCTAAGCATCATAGACACCACAGAAGAGGAAAACACTTTCTTCTTCAAAATTGAGGATTCAACCTCCAAGCCATCAAATGGAGATGCTGAACATCCTCCTTCCACAGATAGCCTTGAAGCAGCAGATCTGGACGGGCAGGAAGCGGGAAGGGATCCGCCACTGACATGGCCAGCAGGTCCGGATACCAGGACTGACGAGGCCAGTTCGGGGTGATTAGGATGACAGGACAATGCTCCACCTTCAGCTTCTGGATAACTCTGATCACCAGAGGGAGAGGAGGGAAGATGTAGGCTAGGGAGAATTCCCAAGGGATTGACAATGCGTCCACCGCTAGAGGGTCCCTCCACCAAGAGCAAAACACTGGAACCTTCCTGTTGTGTCTGGTAGCCATCAGATCCACTACAGGTACCCCCCACATCTGGGTTAGAAGGTGAAACACCTCTGGATGAAGTGCCCACTCTCCGCTGTCGACTGTGTGACGACTGAGAAAGTCTGCCATGACGTTGTCTATGCCTGGAATGTGTACCGCTGAAATGACGGGAACATGTGCCTCCGCCCAAGATAAAATGGCCTTGACTTCTAACCATGCGGTGAGACTTCTTGTGCCGCCTTGTCTGTTGATGTAGGCCATTGCGGTGGCGTTGTCGGACTCCACTCTGACTGGACAACCCTCCAGCTGAGATTCCCAGTGTCTCAGGGCCAGAAAGATGGCACGAAGTTCCAGAACATTGATGGAGAGGAGAGATTCTTCCAGTCCCCATTTCCCCTGAGCACTGAAACGACCCAACACTGCCCCCCAACCCCGGAGGCTGGCATCCGTTGTTACTGTGGTCCAATAGGGAATCTGAAAGGACCTCCCTTGCAGGAGATGAGACAGGTCCAACCACCATTCCAGGCTCAGCTCGACATGAGGAGGCAGAGAGACGGACAGATGCAGATGATCTGGATGATTCCTGCACATCTGGATCACAAACCTCTGAAGTTCCCTGGTGTGTGTCATGGCAAATGGCACTGCCTCTATTGTGGAAATGAATTTCCCCACCAGAGAAGTCAACTTCGGCACTGGAACCCTCTCGAGATCCAGGATCTTGGATACACGGAGAGCAATCTGATGAGCCACTTCTTCCAGTAAAAACACCATGCACTGCTGAGTGTCGATCAGGAGACCCAAGAAAAGGATCTGTTGAGATGGGATCAAGTCTGACTTGTCCAGATTCACAATCCACCCGTGGCGATTGAGTGTCTGGATGCACGTCTGAACCTGCTGGTGAAGGATCTCCGCAGATGAAGCTTTCAGGAGCAAATCGTCTATGTAGGGAGTCACCCTGATACCATCCCGATGAAGCACAGCTATCAAAGCCCCCAAGACTCTCTGAAACACCTGAGGAGCTGAAGTCAGTCCAAAGGGAAGAGCCGAAAATTGAAAGTGTCCCCTGTGGCAGGCAAACCTGAGATACCGCCTGCTTTCCAGATGAATAGGGATGTGCAGATATGCATCCTGGAGGTCCAGGGAAGCAAGGAACTCCCCTAGAGACGATAGTGGGTACTCACAACAAAGGAATTGAGATCCTTGAGGTCCAGAATAGGACGGGCGCCCCCGTCCTTTTTGGCCACAACGAACAGGTTGGAATAAAATCCTGAACCTGTGTCCTCTGAAGGAACCAATTCCAGGACTTTTGTCCAAAAGATCCTGAATAGTGTCGGCGAACAGACGTCTTTTTGTAGGCTCCTGAGAAGGACGAGTAAAATGGAACCTAAAGGGAGGAAGGGAAGAGAAAGGGATCCTGTATCCCTCTGATACCACCTGAATAACCCAAGGGTCCGCCACTGACTCCTCCCAAATCCGGCAAAAGATATGGAGACGTCCACCTACAGCCGGATGCGGACCCGGGTTCGGCGAGTCATGCCGAAGCAGTCTTGGAGGTCTTGGCCTTAGGGGCAACTTTGGGCTTCTAGGACTGTTTGGCTTGGAGGAGGAGCACGCAGAGGACGGACCCGCCTGTGACGCAGAGCGTGTCTCAGTTTGGAAGGAACGAAAGGACCGATTGCGTTTGGCTGGAAACTTCTTTTTGAAGACTGATGGTAGAAGAGTACTTTTACCGCCAGTAGCCTCACTAATCATCTCCTTAAGCTCAGATCCAAACAGTGAAGTCCCGTGGAAGGGCAAAGAAAGCAAGGCTTTCTTAGAAGTGGTGTCAGCAGACTAAATTTTTAGCCAAAGAGCGCGTCTAGCCACCACAGAGGAAGTTGAGGCCCTCGCCATCATGCGCACAGCATCAAAAGCAGCATCAGAAACATAATTCTGAGCTTCGGCTATATTAGCAAGAAGTTGTAACTGCTCAGACACTGGCGCATCCTTGCAAACCGCCTCAGTAAGCTGTTCAGTCCAGACCGCAGTGGCCCGGTTAACCCACGCCACTGCAAAGGTTGGACGCATGGCAGTGCCAATAGAGGCAAAAATAGACTTAAGACAAGTTTCTAACTTTTTATCCGTCCAATCTTGTAGGGCAGAAGCATCAGAGACAGCCAAGGCAGTAGATTTAGACAACCTAGAAACTGGAGCATCCACCTTGGGAGGATGAACCCATTTAGCCAGTTCAGTCTCAGGAAAAGGATAAAGTTTAGCAAACTTTTTTGATACAGAAGAGGATTTATCAGGATTTCTCCACACATCAGAGACTAAACGTGCAAGAGTAGGATTAGTAGGAAAACATATAACAGTCTTAGAAGGTTTCTGAAACACATCCGTTGGGTCATGAGTAGATTCCTGACTCAAGGGAAGGTTGAGGGTGGTTAGCACAGCCCTGATCAAACCCTCAGCATAGAGTTCAGGGTCACATTCTTAAGGGTCCCCAATGGACCTGGTAGACTCAATAACAGTGCCCTCCTCAACATCAGAATCCTGCAACAATTCTTCCTCAGAAGAATCAGACACATCAGGAGCACCCTGCGGCTTGGGCAGGGCGGTCCTGATAGTGGAGGGGGTCTGCCAAACCTGAAGAGCCCCCTGAACTTGAGAGGGAAAGAGCTGAAGATCGAATCTGAGATCCCTAGTTGCAGCCTTGAACTCTTTCACCCATGTTGGCGCAAGGGCGTGACTGGAAAGCCCTGGGTTGCTGCCATGGCCTTCCGCACATTTTGGGCATAAATGACCAGAAAATTCTCTAGGTAGCCCAGAGTGACAAGAGGAGCAAAACGCAAGGGGGGAAACTGACACCCCAGCCTCCTTAGTCTTGGGTCTAGCCCCTGACTCCAGTGGAGTAGACATGCTCACAGCGTCAGATATACTCCACTGATAAGAATCACCCAATTGAAGTGTGAAAGATTAAATATTCACCCCAGAAATGCTTAAAATTAAACTTATCTGGCAAGCGAAGGGTTAATCTGCGGAGGAGAGAAAGAAGGCTCGGTCCCTGCGTAGTATACTCGCTGAGAAGAACTCACAAAATGGCTGCCGCGACGGGAGCCAGTCAGAAAAGGGGCGCGAAACAAGCGCTCATGGGAAACGTAGTTTTTCTCAGAAGTACCCCAAAACAGTGCCCCAAGACCCCCAACACACCGTATCATGCAACCGCATGATAGAGCAAGGGAAGACCAACAAAATGAGCCCACTCTGAAGTCGCTGTGACAAGCGGTTCCAGAGATACGTCCCACACTGTGTAAACCCATAGAGGGTAAAGGAGCAATGGCGTCTATGCGGGAAAAGCGCGCTTAAAGGCGCGGAACATAAAGCTTTAATAAAGTTACCCTGACAGGAAAAACTTACCAAACACATAGCAAACACATGTAAAACATGATAAAACAATATCCCAATGAGGAAAACAGCAGGGAAAAGGTTAAAACCCCCATAAACTGCTCCAAAACCCAGGGAATACACACAGACATTGCATAAATACAGTGCAATATAAAGAAAAACACCCAATGAGTGCTGGAGTGCATAATGAGAACTCCCAAATACAAGCCCAATGAAGGGACACAGTGGGACAAGTGGACCTTCAGCACTCAAAGGGTAGCTCACCTTTCTGCAGGACTTCTGTCTTCAGGTAACCATGTGAAAAGGGAATTAACCAAAGGAAAATCCCCACCAGGGAAGCTACTTGACTCAAGTTGTTCCCTCTTCAGGGCATAAGGTCCACCAGAAAATCCCTGGAAGCTGCGCTAGCCACTTTGGAGAGGGCAATTGTCAGCCATGGTCACCCGCCTAGTGGTGGTATTCCATATTTGAAGAAAACAATAAAAAAACTAAAGTTGATTGAGAGATGTTCTCCACCTGATGTGCACAGCACGCAGGAACAAATCATTCTGGCTTGTGGCTGAGGGCAGCTTAAGAGGGAGGGGAGGCTCCACCCCCTGCATACATTTAGAGAAATGTTCCTGCCTACTTAAAGGGGCGGATCGCCTCCCAATGTACCAGTAACCTGTATTGGACGACAGTGAAAAGAAGATATGAGTGTAAAGCAACAGGCATGGACATGCATGGTATTAACACAATGTGTTGAATTTTAACGTGTAAAAGCTGATGTCATGTACATGTACCAAAAACATAGTTGTGTTGCAGAGTGCAGCACTAAATCATTAATAACGTAGCACAATATTTGCCTTACCCAGTTTTGCTGAGGTCTGCTCTGGCCTCTCTCCACTTCCCTGTGTGTAGAATGAAAGGGCAGAGAACGCAGAGAAGGGGAGTGAGAGGCCAAAGCAGCTCTCAGCAACATTGGGATCAGGGTAAGGCAAATATGCTATTGGGCGATGTTGTTAATGATCTAGTGCTCCACTCAGCTGTGTTTTTGGGACATATGTATAAGAGGTCACATTATTCAGGCCTCACAGAGAGGCAGCAGTGTCTGTCCTTAGCAGCTTTAATGGGAGCACTCACACTATTCTTAGACCCTTTGTCTTCTTTGTCTGGTAATCCTCAGTAGACCAAGAAGCCTGCACGAATGGTAGCCTTGGAAAAGTTGACTTTCGCATGACTCAATGTACCTTCCAGGAGAGCAGTCCATACAGTAGTGGTGAGAAACCTGAGGCCTTGTAGCTGTTGGTGGTGATGAGAATTGTAGTCATCAACAGCTGGAGGGCTTCAGGTTGCCCATCACTGCCATACACAGAAGACTTAAAATGTTAAGCAAAGCATGGATTTGGTCACTTACAGACACGTGTTCTCAGACTGTTACTTAAGTGCTGGAAAACGCAGGAGTGGGCAAATGTGGCATAGTAGTGTCATGTGTGCGCACATTAGTGCCATACCTCCAAGTTATTGAGGCCATACGCTTATGTGTGGGCGCATATGAGGAGTTTCCAGTGCAGTTGTTTTTTTTTTTTGGTTTTGTTTTTTTTTTTTTTTGGTGATATTATTTATTTCTCCCTGCACATACAGAATGCATTGACTGCACAGATTTTCACTCTTGCCACACACTACTATCTCTGCTCAGTTATCATAGCCTTGCAGCCTTTTCTCCTATGCGCTACACAATTAGAAGAGGATTTTAGTTTTACCTGTTAAATCATTTTCTCTTAGCCCATATGAACTACAGGTACCATAGGGAGAGGCAACACCTCTTCCCAGTAGGCTGGAACAATACTGAAAGAAGTGCAGGGGTGGAACCTCCTCCATATCAGGCTACCTTAGTCCCTCCCCACCAGATAGATTTGAGACAATAACCTATCGACTAAGATAGCAAGAAGGAAGAAGGGAAAAACTCCTGTGAGCGATGAACCCAAAAGGACTCCCACATCCAGCCACAGGAGACCCAGCATGGTCCCTTTCACTAGGTGGGAGACCTGTATGTCATATGGACTAAGAGAAAAGGATTTAACAGGTAAGACTAAAATCCTCTCTTCTCTGTCATCCAATATGACATACAGGTATGTACATGGGAATGTACCAACATTGAGCTCTGGTGGTGGGAAGAGAAGGAAAGGACCAAGCTCCGGTCCCCATGATACCAGCGTTCCCAAGGACTATCCAGGACATGGAACAGACCAAACTAACTAAGTGTCAATGGACACTGAAGAATATAACACAGCACACAAGAACAAGAGCCAACAGGGCTCAAACTGATAAAGAGCTGTAAGGCACATGAATAATAATAGTCCTAGACAGGCAAAACTGCTTCAAGGACTTTCCTGCCAAAGCTGGCTTTAGCTGAAGCCAAAACATCCACATGGTAATGTTTGGTAAAGGTGTACAAAGAAGACCAAGTAGCCACCTTGCACAGTTGTTCAGCAGAGGACTGATTCTTGGAGGCCCCAAAAGATTTGTTGGAGTGCGATATAATGCGGAAGGGAACAGGTTTCCCTCTGAGCACATAAGCCTTGCGGATGGTAGACTTAATCCAGGATGCAATAGTCACCTTGGACACAGCCAAACCAGCCCAGGGACCCTCAGGGATGACAAATAGAGCATCTGTCTTCTGAACTGACTCAGTACGGCGCTCAAAGAATTTAGTGCAGCGCACCACATCCAAGAAGCGGAGATCCCTCTCCTTGTCAGATTTGGGGTCAGGACAAAAGGAAGGCACAACAATCTCCTTATTGATGTGGAACTCAGATACCACCTTAGGAAGAAATTCCTGTGAGGTACGGAGAACAGCCTTATCCTTGTGAAAAAACAGGAAAGGCGGCTTGCAGGATAAGAAAGGCCATCGTCCACTTCAGAAGACAAACAGGAATGGTAGCCAAAGACTCAAAGGGAGGCCGCTGCAGGACATCCATAACCAAGTAACGTCCCACTGGAGAGTTGGAGCCTTATTGGCAGGGAAAGCATGGGGAACACCCCGAAAGAAGACTTTGACATCTGGCAACATGGAAATGCATCTCTGGAAATAAACCGAGAGAGCGGAGGTCTGGACCTTCAAAGAACTACAGCTAAGGCCCTTGTTTACAACATACTGCAAAAAGGACAAGATGGACAGAAGATCAAACTCCTATGAGGGCAGATCCCTGTCCACACACCAAAAATGGAATGTAGACTAAACCCTGTGGTAGGCCTTAGAAGACACAGGCTTTTTGGCTTGGATCATGGTGGAGACCAACGCAGGAGAGAATCCCATGCTGTCAAAGCCAGGCTGTCCATATCCTCTCTCCAGAGGTAGCCCTGAAGGAGGAGATCCAGTCTGCATGGCAAAGAAAAAAGATCCTGAGCAGACAGTGCCAACAGCTCCAGAAACTAAGGTTGCCTGTGGCAGCAGGTGGTGGTGTTCTCGTTCAGTATTGATTTTCTGTAGTGGAGTCTAGAGGTAAGGCATGTAGTGGAGCGAGGTGCATGGCCATGTGTTTTCTGTGCTCCAGACAGAATCTGTGTTTCTGTGTGTGAAAGAGCAGTAACTGGGTGTAGAAGTCTGTGTGTGTGTCAGCCATGTTTCCTTGTTTGTTCAGGCAGATGGTGAGGGAGGGCAAACTCATTGCAGAGTTTTTGACAAGTGGCCAGGGGCCAAACTATAAAAATCACACCCCCTGTATCTCCAGGACTGGCGGTATGGAGGAGACATGAATAGCGCCTCCTTATTGCCGCCCCTGGGTGTGTGTGGCAGGCATACAGGAGTCTTCTTTTATTTATATATATATATATATATATATATATATATAATATACACACACACTGTATACATATACTACTCACATTGTTAATCTCTTGGGCTTAGTGCATCTCAAAGTTCCTTGTTATCAATCACCACATACTGTGCACCTCCTATTCCGATCTCTCCTCTCTGCTGATTCCTTTTGATGTTCCTTGATGAGTTCTTAATCAAAGTCTCAATCAGATGAATTGCCTGCCAATGTAGTCAGGCACTCCCTGTGGGAAGTCCCCTCCCATTTCTTATTACCCCTTGAGTGGACTGTGCTCCCATGTTTGAACACTGTGGTAGCTGTATACAGAAAGCAGATAGTGGCAGACTTTATACATAGTACAACCGGGTTAGTATTTATAAACAAAAGTATTGTGGCTCTTCTTTAAACAACACATCACTTCCTAATATACATCTGTGCCCCTTTGAAATCTTGGATTAACCTGCATATTTCACAGAAGAGTGACTCATCTTGAGAATATTTTTATCCTTAGAGCGCTTCTCTACAAATTCAACACAGGACAATTTGATGTTTGTTTTCACAGTGAGAATTGCTTTTATAATCTCCACACGGAATCATGATTTCTCTGATGTCCATACATCATTCAGGAGTAAGAATTCTCTTTACTCAGAGACATTGCTGCCTTGCAGACAGAGGACCACTTCAGATAATTCCTTAAGGTTTTTGTGGGATACTGAACATCTTGTTCCACTGTTACATTTGGGCATTTTACCTTTAGAAGCTGTTGCTCTGCTTTGGAAAGCTTTTCTTGTCATTTTTCCTTTAATGCAGCTGGTACATTTCATCAGTTGATCACATGGACTAATTTTTATACCAGTTGCACAGTCATTCTCAACCATTTTCTTTATTGTGTCAGGATTTCTGTGTCCAAGTTGCCTGTGCCAAGTGTGGACGCAGTTTGAATGTTTCTCCTCTTTGGCAATATTAACCATTTCACTGCAGTTCAGCTGATACAGTTCATTTGTGATTTTAGCTTTTGCGAGTAAGCAATCCCCTTTTGTGATGAAACAACTGTCTCCTTGGAAGGTTACTACGTTGCCTTGTTTTGTGAGCTTCTTTACTAACAAAAGATTACTTTCAAGAGCAGGCATATACAGAACATTCTTCATAAGTATCTTGCTGGCGACACTTTGGGAGATAGGACCGTAAAGAAAACCATCTCCTATTCCTTCTGATTCTATTACTTGCCCATTAGCTGTGGTGATTTTTTCTGTTTTACATTGATCAAGTTGAGTAAAGAAATTTCTGTCAATGGTCATATGGCATGTAGTTCCTGAATCAACACACCATGTATTCAAGGATGAGGTGCCACATTTGGATTGAAAAACATATTCCGTTTCATCTGTTTCTTCCTTCACATTTTTGGCCTTCTACAGTTTACCTTGTTTTTGCATTCTAGCTTTCCAAATTCTGCAGTCTGCCTTTAAGTGAACTGATTTCTTGCACAAAAAGAATTCATGCTTTTCTAATTGCACATTGCTGTTTTTGTTATTTTTCATCTTTAATGCCGATTCTGCACTGGTAGCGCTTTCACAGTTAATACTTTCTGTTTTGTGCTTTTATTCATCCACAAGCTTGCCTTTACGATATTCCAGTGTCAGTTCATCATCTGGACGTGCATCAAGTGCTGTAACTAGAGTTTCATAACTTTCAGGTAAACTACTAAGTAACAGTGCTGCAACATGAAAGTCTTTTATTTCGGGGGAACGATGACGTGACGATGCATGCCTACGTGCTTAGAGGTGGGGTGACCGGGTTGTGAGCTCTAACAGACGCCAAGAAAGATATCCCTGAATTCAGAGTCCTCCGGAGAGGAGACTTGGATGTCTTGAGGTTGGAGGAGGCTAATACCAGAGCAAATACTCCTCCTTACTTTTCTACTGTGGTAGTTCCATTACCGATGACAGTATACCGGAGAGGAGCCCCCCATGTTGGAAGGTCTCCCCACTAAAATCCCTTCTCATTTCCTCCCTCCTCCCTTCACTGCGTTGCTGAGATCAGCACTGACTTCACATCGTGGATGAACACTAGGAGGAGACAACTGAAGATTGGAGGAGGTTTCATGAAAATCAAAGCAGCTTTTAGCGTCATAGTTGAGAGATGGAGATGAATTGCTATGTAAGCGGAAGAGCCAAGCTGGAGGCAGATTACAGCGCCAGAGTTACTGGAAACATGGAAAGTAAAAGCTGTGAGTAGCCTTGACAAGGAGGAAAAGTGTCTATAAAGAAGTCTAATGTGTTAAGACCCGTGAATTGAGAAATAAAGTGTTTGCATTTAAAGGGATAGTAATACTTTATTTTATTTTGTAGGCATTAAAAAAACATGAACGATATAAGTCTTATCTCTCAAACCTTTATGGTTTGAGAGATATTCACAAGCAAAGTTTCCCCTCCCGCCCATTTTTCCTAGTGTAAGCCACCTCTTCTTCTCAGATATGGAATGCAGTCCATAGACCAGACAGATAACAGCAGGGGACAATCTTCTTCCTATGAGAACAATGAAAGCCCTGCCCACCTTGACAAGTTTTTCAGGTTTTACCCTTATCTTAATTGAAGATTGTCCCTCTCTGCAGTCTACCTGGGCACCTCCCTTCTGATGTGGCTGAACAGTGTTACATCAGTAAAAGGGGCGGGAGGGGGATACTTTGTCATTGAATTACTCTTGAAAAACAACTCTGACAGAACTGAAATAACACTCTCCAAAGTCCATATAATATGATGATTAATTAGAGCTGCTTTTATTATGAAACATTACTATCCCTTTAAGGATTAAATAATGTACATTCTCTCTGAATAAGCCACTCCATGAACTGTGTTGGATTAAAGCCGCAAGGCAAGTGAAAACATGGATGAATTTTGAAATGGTTTTGGAATGTGAAGGGAGAGAGGTAGGAGAAGTTAAAGGAAAGCTAAAAGGCAATCTGTTTGGGGAGCTAGGCTTGAAGTACCACAAAATAAAACTAAAAACTTATGATAAATTTATGACATTAGCCTTTAATTTAACCCTAACTGAGGGGGATTGGCGGAGGCTACCTAACCACGGGCTAAAGATTAGTTAGTTAGAAAGTTAAGATGGCCCCCCAAAAAGATAAGGACACAACCAGGAAAAAAAATAATAAATCAATAAATGTGTATTATTCCCCCAAAGCTCAAAATTCCAATAAACATCAAACTCAAAGGAGATCTATTGATGGAGGTGGTCCGGACAAGATACAAGGGGCTGTAGCTGGTGAGTCCCATGAAGATCCAGTTCCATCGGGCCTGCAAGAGCTTTCCAAGGATTCTAAAGAAACTCTATTAAAGATGATGGACAACTTCTATGAGAAACTTAAAAGGGATATTGATGTAAATATAGGGGATTTAAAGAAGGACGTTTCTAGCATGTCAGAGTTATATCTCATGCTACACTCTTGACTAAGATCCAGGGTGGACATGAAGAGTTATGAGCTGACAATTGCTCCTTCCATAGGAAAATTAAATTATTGGAAGATAAAATCACTGATATGGAAGATAGAAGCAGGAGGCAGAATATACGTATTAGGGGTATCCCCGAAGCAGTGACACACGAGAATTTGGAAAAATATAATATGGATTTATGGCAGTCAATGGGAGTAGCTAAGAGTTTGGGGCATAATGGAATAGAAAGACTTCACAGAATAAGAAGACCAAAAGAAATTGATTCTGCTCTCCCTAGAGATGTGATCATACGTTTTTCTAGCTGCCTATTAAAGGATCAGTTGATAAAAGAAATATGGGAAAAAAAAGAACTGCCTGAGAAGTTCAAGGATTTGAGGGTGTATCAGGACATGTCAGTTACTACTAGAATGGCGAGAAGAAACTTCCTTGATTTAATGTCTACTGAGGCGGAAGGACATTCCTTATAGATGGGGGTTCCCGGCATCCCTGAACTTGAGACACGAGGATAAGTGGTTCTTGTTCAGGGATGCGGAGAGGGCAAAGGATAAATTTAAAGAGTGGTGTTATATCACCTAGATTTTCTGTTAACCTAGGGCAGAAGGTTGGGTAAGAATTAGGGGAATAGATGCGGAGGGTCCCTCATGGGTATAGTTGGTGAAGGGATTTAATTGAGG
Organism: Rhinophrynus dorsalis; assembly: GCA_037306005.1. Taxonomy (NCBI): domain Eukaryota; kingdom Metazoa; phylum Chordata; class Amphibia; order Anura; family Rhinophrynidae; genus Rhinophrynus; species Rhinophrynus dorsalis. Next base: position 276,664,951 of record CM074719.1, read on the forward strand.
GTAAAGTAATGAATATATGGGGGTAGATAGATTCACTACTTATTTTAAAGGGGTATAAAGTTAAAGGTGAATCATGGATGATAATTGTGTGTTGGATGTGATGGTAATAATTAGAGGGTTAGATTTTCAATAAACTTAATTTAAAACACAGGAGAGATATGGTTTAAAGTGCGGGGCTGGGGGAATATGTAGAGAGAGTATTGGTATGGGGTAATATGTTTGTCACATAAGTGAAACTTGTTTTGCTGTGTATTTTGTTAATAAGATGAAATAGTTATCACATAGGGGCTCCTTCTTTTGGCTCTTTCCTCTGCCTTCCCTCACTTACTTGCTGGTTCGGGTGAGGGGAGTGACCAGGAGGTGTCCTCAGGCCCATGGTGGAACGAGGATGCTAGTGGAAGATCGGATTAAGATAGGAGATACCTATGGATCTGGATCCCACCATGGGCCGGGAGAGGCTCCGAATGAGGGAGAAAAGAAGAGGAGGGGGAATGAACAGGGAGGAGAATGGGGGGGGAGGGAAGCTTGAGGAAGGAGGGGGAAGGAGGGAGGGAAGGGAAAATAATCTGAGAAGTAAGGGGAAAATAAATTCACTAGATAAAGATTGATGGGAGATGGAGGTTGTATTTAACACCATAAGGGCTAATTTAGAATAAGGTATATAGGATAGGGGTAAGGGATAGGGTGTTTGTTTTTTCCTTTTAGATATCACCAGAGGTGTTTATGGTGTGGTGAGTGGGGAAAAAGGTTAGAAGGGAAAGGGTAATGGGTATGTTGAGTTAAGGATTCTCACTCAAGTTGGTCGAACTCAGGGACCCCATGAGTTAAAAAAAAAAAAAAAAAAAGATAGGGTAATATAAGATAGTTATTCGGTATGTATTGAATAGTAATAAGGAATAGTTAGTGAGGTGATTTATGAGATAGATGGAGATAGAGTACTTATTTCTGTAGATTCAGAGTAAGACATAGAGGTATGAGGGCATTTAAAAGGAAGGAGTAGGATTTGAACACGATTTGAGGGGATTTACAATAGGAATATAGAGAAGAGTTGGCGTTAGAGAAAAGAGGGAATGTTGGCTGATTACTTAGAAAAATTATTAATTAAGAACTCTTTCATGCTTAGCAATTCATTCTGGATGGATCCTCGAGACAAAATAGGAGGTGGGAAGTATGAGGTGGGAAGTAGAGAGGGGGTAAGGGTTATAATCTAGGACAGGGCATATAATATAATTTAAATTGAGCTAAAAAGAGCTTACAGTCCGGTTACCCGCAATTGGTAAAAACAAATGTATGTTTCCTACCGTATATGTAGGATGGATCCTAAGATTTATGTAGATAGGATTAGTATGAATGTGGATAGGATGAATGGGAGTAAGATGATTGGCATAGTTTGGACACAATTCTGGCAGGGGTTGTGGGAGAGAGGCTAAATTCTCCTCAAAAAAGGTGTTGTCTTAAAGATCTATCAATAAAAAATAAGATAGATATAGCTTTCATACAGGAATCCCACTGCATTGTTAAAGGGATAGTAATACTTCGTTTTAACTTTATTTTATTTTGTAGGCATTAAAAAAACATGAAGAATGATATAAGTCTTATCTCTCAAACCTTTATGGTTTATGAGATATTCACAAGCAAAGTTTCCCCTCCCCGCACCTTTTACCTAGTGTAAGCCATCTCTTCTCAGATGTGAATCTGGTTGTATGACCAGACAGATAACAGAAGGGGACAGTCTTCTTTGTATGAAAACAATGAAAGTTCTTCCCCCCTTGACAAGTTTTTCAGCTTTTTCCCTTATCTTAATTGAAGATTGTCCCTTTCTGCAGTCTACCTGGGCACCTCCCTTCTGATCTGGTTGAACAGGGGGGGATACTTTGTTTGTGAATATCTCTTAAACCATAAAGGTTTGAGAGATAAGACATATCATTCTTCATGTTTTTTTAATGCCTACAAAATAAAATAAAGTTAAAACGAAGTATTACTATCCCTTTAATCCTGAAAAATGATGGATATTCTCCGTTTACCCAGTTTTATATATTATGCAAATCTTGAAGGGAAAAAAAGGGTAGTAGTGATCATTATATCTCAGAGAGTAAAATTCGAACTTATTTATGATGAAGCTGATCCTTATGGACAATTCCATGTACTGATATGTAAACTGAATGATGTATTATATACTTTAGTAAACATTTACGCACCTAACGTAAATCCTTTGAGGGTTCTGAGGAAGGCGTTTGGGAGAATTAAACAGATAAAAAAGGAGTTCTCTTTGTAGGAGGCGACTTTAACTGTGTTCTTAATCCAGAGCTTGATAAGAAACTCCCATATGGAGCTGTTTTGGATGTAGGAGGAGTAAATTTGGCTAAAGCATTACAAGATCTCCTGTTTCAGAATGTATTATATGATATATGGAGAGTATTCTATCCAAGGGAAAATGATCTTTCTTCTCACAGCCTCATAGATCTATTTAAGAATTGATTTCATTTTAACAGAACCAGATAACTTATCCTTGATAACTCAGACATCTGTCGGATTAATAATGTGGTCTGCCCCATGCCCCAGTGTTTACAGAGTTTGTAAATAATTTTAACTATAAGATCAGATCTAGATGGAGGCTAAATGAATCATTGTTGGACAGTAAGGAAGATCAAGAGGAATTGATGAGGCAGGCCAAAGTATTTATGGAATTAAATGATAATGGGGAGGTCTCTGACCTAATGTTATGGAATGCCTTTAAGTGTGCCATGCAAGGTTGGCTTATAAAATTGGGAACAACAGTAAAGAAAAAGAAGGGTCTTACCTTGTCCAACCTTTATATTACCCTGGCAAAACTAGAGAGATTAAACAAGGAAAATCCTAACAAATTAAACGCATTGGAGATCCATAAACTGCGAGTGGACATTACAGATAGATAACAGGAGGAAATTAATATGGTTATGAGACAAAGTTGGTATCATGGAAACAATAGGGTGGGAAAATATCTAACTAATAAATTAAACTATAAGGGAAAAAAAAGAGTATAATTAAAAAAAATAGAAGAAGGCAATAAAACCCACATTTTTGCTTCTCAGATAGGGAAGTGTTTTAGTGATTACTACAAATCATTATACAATTTAATTGCCCCATGTAAGTCGAGAGAGGAAATTAAGATATTTTTGGGGAGATTAGATCTACCCAGAATAAGTGAAGCTAATTTGGAAAAGATAAATCTCCCAATATCTATTCAAGAAATTAATCATACAATTAGGAATTTGTAGAAAGGGAAAGCACCAGGACCTGAAGGTTATTCTGAAGCCTTTTATAGAGTATTTGAAGATATGGTTTCTCCATTATTACTTAGGGCATACAGAGAGATAGAGGGAGGCAGGGAATTCCCTGCTGAAATGTTACAGGCCTTTGTATGCCCTATATTGAAGGTAAATAAAGATCCTACTATCATATCTAATTATAGTCCGATTTTGTTAATAAATTTGGACATTAAAGTCTACTCGAAGATACTGGCAGAAATACTTAAAAATGTTATGCCAGAGTTAATTCACAGTGACCAAGATGGATTCATTGTGAATAGACAGACTACTGATAATATGAGGAGCATTATTAATCTAATCGATATTATAAATAAAAAGAGACCAAGTACATCGATTGTTGCCTTGGATGCAGAAAAGGCTTTCGATCGTATAAGCTGGTCTTTTCTAGCAGAGACGTTGGAAGCCTTTGGTATCTCAGGCAGCTTTCAAAGTGACACCTTGGCATTATATTCAAATCCAACAGCCAAAATAATAGGTCCCCAATTGGATTCGGAGCGGTTCAAAATCCGGAATGGGACACGGCAGGGATGCCAGTTGGCACCAATACTTTATGCTCTGACGATAGAGCCTTTGGCCCAAACTATAAGACTGACAGAAGAAATATCAGGAATTAAGATCTTAAGAGCATAAGGTAATTCTGTTCACTGATGATATATTACTGACTTTGACACATCCAGATAAATCCATTTTTAGAACATTGGAAAAAATTGGGGAATTTAGCTACTATTCCAATTATAAATGAAACTTAAATAAGACACAAATTATTTCAGTGTCTCAGACTCCTGAGCAAATCAGCGAGATGAGGGACAGAGTAAATTTAGATTAGGATAATGACTCACTTGATTATCTGGGCATTAATATTAAATATGATATAAAGGAAATGATTACAGCAAATTATTTGTCTCTCTTATTGACAATAAAGAAAAAGCTAAGTGATTGGCAGGGCTTAGAGATATCCTGCTTGGGTAAAATGAATGCAGTTAATGCATATTTGGTACACAAATTGGTGTACTTAATGAGGGCAATACCATTAAGAGTTCCTTATTCAATAATATCTAAATTTCAAAAGGCGATCAATCAATATGGGACGATAAGAGACCCAGAATAGCATTCAATCATTTAATAAGAAATACAGATAAAGGGGGTGTTTCTTTCCCAAATGTTAGGGACTTGCATGAGGTTATTATGATTTCGCATGTTTTAGCATGGTGTGGAATGGATGACACGAAAATGCCATGGTATCAACTAGAGAGAGAGGTATGTGAGGATTTTCCTCCAGGTAATTTGATATGGGTGAACAATGGTAATGTTAATTATATGGGTGTTAATATAATTGTACAAAATGCCTTACAAACTTTAAGAAAGCTGAAAAAGAAAATTAATTTAGGAGTAAAACTTCTCCGTTACACACCATTGGATGGCCTTAAAATGTATATTAGTGATTTGGATTTAAGGAGATGGAAGCAAGCAATATTACATTTTTGATGGATATAATGGAAAATGGATCTGTTAAAGGGTTAAAGAAAAGTTTGATTCCCTCCCTGTAACTGAAGAGTTGAATCATTTGTGGATTTGATGGAATTTCTGCCTTGGCAATTTTAGAGTTTACGAAGGTGGAGAATTTCTTGAGGGATTACTATAAGCCTAAAATGATTTCAAGGCTAAGGAGATTCTGGGAAAATTTGATGGAGGACCCTATAGAAATTAAAGTAACGAAATGGGAGTTAGAAATGGGTATAACTTTTCCTTTGGAGATTTGGTATCAAGCATATAGTCAAATAAGGAAAATTACACATTGCATTGGTATGCATGAATTGTACTACAAAATGTTTCACGGATGGTTTAGAGTTCCATCCCAAATGCACAAATTCGACATGAAAGAGGAGGGAACAATATACCATATGTGGTGGCAATGTGAGGAGGTTAACAATATTTGTAACCTGATATTGCAGTTGATTTGCAAGTTAACCGGAATAGAGTTAAAGCCTTCTCCAGAACTGTTCTTGTTCCATTTGGGACTTCCAAGTTGTGCCTGGAATAAGAAACATTTAATTGTTCAAATTTTGTTGGCTTGTAAAATTTGTTTAGCAAGGAATTGGGAAAGGAAGTGGAAATTGACTACTTGAGGAAGTAAAAATGCAGATTCACTTCCAGTCTAAAATGGAGGAAGGGTATTATAAGAGTAGAAGTTTAGTAGACAAGTGGAATCTTATTTGGTTACCTTGGTCGGAATTAGTGAATAGGTGACTATATGGCAATTCAGTATAGGCACTGGATAATGACCGAGTTCGGGTAGGATTTGGCCTAATAGGTACATTAAATGAGTGGGAGTAGGAACTCAATTGAGCTCCTTGGTATGGGATATCCTCTGCCAGATCTGTAGTACAAACTAGCTAAATTATCGAGGAATGAAAAGAAGATTGAATGGGTTGGAAGTCGTCCCTGCTATGAATATTAATTGTCAATTAAGTAAGTTAATGTTTTAAAATATTTACTAATGTATGTATGTATGCCTTATATAATGTTGCACAGCCTGGTTTTTCATCAGCTTGGTGTGGTATAACTTTCTAATTAAATAAAGTTTATTACTGAGATTAGCTCTTTCATGCACCTTTTGTAGTTCTTCCCACATTTCTTTAGAAGTTTCACGGTTGCATATATGTATTATTTGATCATTGTCTGTGCAGAGGGAGATAGTGCTCTGAGCTTTAAGATCCTTTTCTATGCATTCATCTGTGCGATCTGCAGGTCTAGCTTCATTTTCACATACCTTCTCTTATTAGCAGCATCTTCATCTTGAATTTCCAGGACTGATAGTTCTGGTTTGTTATATTTGCAAATGAAAGTTTTGTTGAAGCTGTGTTACTTGCCATCTTTCTGCGTTTTCCTGTTGCAGCCTTTATCTGTTGCTGTATCTGGCACTTATTTACTGTAGCAGGCTTTACCTGGGCCCATAATGTATTGGAAATTCTATAAAGCTCTATAGAAAATAAAGCGTACACAGGCTTATTTGTTGTAAAATGTAGCTGCAGCTTGCCATGCAGTTTATATTAAAGACAAACAAGAAGATTCCATAGACAGTGAACAGTGAATCTAAATACAGCAGCACCTACTGACTGAACAGTATATAACACTTAAACATTATACACAATAGTTGTAATAGAATACAGATACACAGTATTCCAACACAAGTCATCATAGGCTTTTTGGGATTCCCCACTTAGACAAGGGGCCAGTAACCCAGCCCACTGGTTTGGCAGCCAGCCTTCTCTGGTAGCAATCCTCTCAAAAGTTGTGAGGTAGGCCTCAATATATGTCTCTGAAAATGTATACAAAAAGTAATTTACTGGAATGCAGTACCTCCTATCCACAGTGGGGGTAGCTGCACTTGGCTGTAGAATCTGCAGAGCATTAGTAAATGTAACTTCCCACTGTGTCTCTACAATATTGCTGATCTCTGCAGCCAGTCGGCTATTCATCTCCTGTTAGGCTAGGCTGACCAGACCTCACCTTTAATCGGGGACTCGTAGGAGAAATGCATACTGCAGGACTGCATTGATTTCAGTGAAGTATTGCAAAATGGCTATTTCCTATGTGTCCCCTGTTAAAGGTGAGATCTGGTCAGCCTATGTTAGGCAGCAGTAGTCTGTCGCTATGACTCCATTAAGCTGTTGATCTGTGCTGCTGTCACTCTGTTTTGTTTCTTGCTGAGACCTAGTTGCCTACACCAAAGCTTTTACCAGGTCCTCCATACTGCTTATTTTGTTTTATCACAGCAGCCTGTTAATTAGGAGGTAACACAATTGCAAACCATCTGTGCAATACCACTTTAATTCACATTAAAAAGCAATGTCCTGTCAGAGGCAGATAACCATCATACCCACAGACCTTTTAAATGTGCATGCCGGTGATAGACCATAGGCAGGCTGCCCCTGGATGTGCAGAAAGCACAGCCCTCTTGGGAATCACACACAGTCCGCAGTCCATAAAAAATATGCAGGGTTATTTTGACATTGCATAAATTCCAATAAGCAGGCAGTATTTTACAAAACAAAAAATGAAAAAAATCAACTATAACCAAATTTTTTATCTTGAGACAGATAATCGTTCCCACTTGTCTGATCCCTTTCTCTTTTGGGAAGCTTCTAAGGCTGTTCCCTGGGGTAGTAGTATCTTGTACATTGCTAATAAGTACAAAAAAATGACAAACTAGTAAAAATCAATACCATCCTCAGTCGCTCCTATAAAACTTACAAAGCACACCATTCTGTAGATAATAAAGCATGCTACTAAGAGGCCAGACAGTTGTACAGCGATGTATTGCAAGAAAGACCAGAGCTCTCCTTTAACTTCTCACCTAGTTGCTTCTTTAAAGGGATAGTAATACTTTAATATATTGTAGATATTTGAAAATGAATTTAATAGTCCCTAGGTTCATCTCTCAAACCTTTATGGTTTGAGAGATAACCGAACCCAAAGTCCCCCCCCCTCCACTGAAGTCAGCATCGTACTGACTGCAGGGATATCCGGTCTGACTTTCATCAGGCGGTTCTGCAGCAGAGCCGTGATCGCGTTAGTGAAAAATAATTATTTCACTGAAACTGTCTTCTACGTGTGCTTGCAAACAAAGCACATGTAGAAGACCATTTCAGTGAAATAATTATTTTTCACTAACGCAATCTTGGCTCAGCTGCAGAGCCATAAGCCTGTCGTATGACAGACTTCCCCTGCAGTCAGTACAACGCTGACTTCAGGGAAGGGGGAGGGAGGTGGGACTTTATGTTCAGTTATCTCTCAAACCATAAAGGTTTGAAAGATGAACCTGGGGGCATTTCAGTTCTTTTGCAAATATCTACAATATGGGGAACAGTAATAATAAAGTATTACTATCCCTTTAAAGCGGATGTATCACCTATATATGTTAGGCTAAATATTTAGGTTATATAGCGTATATGATTAAAAGTGTCTTTAATATTTTTTAAGCGTTATTTTGTCGAAATTCAAGTTATAAACTCTGCCATGTACTTACTTCCACATAGACTGCGGTTACCTGCTCTGTAACCGCAGTCCGTCACTATGCCTCTGCTCCCCTCCCTCTATCCAACCTCCCCCAATAACAGAGGCTTTCTGTCTGTAAGCTGGAGCGGTCTCATAGGCTAGATATCGATCTCTGCCAATGAGACCGGTCCAGCTTACAGACAGAAAGCCTCCATACTGGAAAAGATCCCTGCCTTGTTAGTTCCTACCACCCTATCTCTCTACTAAATGCAGACTTCAAAATCCTCACAAAAATAATGGCTAATATATTAAAGCTAGTTCTACCCCATCTCATCTCTACGGAGCAAACTCGTTTTCTGCAGGGCCGACACGCTACACAATATGTCAGACACGCGTTGGTGGTGATCATGTTGGACACCTGTGACCCCCACACCCGCAGCATTCTTTTAAACCTAGATGCAGAGAAGCCATTGATAGCATACCTCAGCCTCATCTATACCGCCTCTTACAACACCATAGATTTGATGCTGGGTTCTCGTGTTTTGTTCACACAATCTACTTGAATCCACAAGCCTTTGTCACAACTAATGGCCTATACTCTATTCCTTTCACTCTAGAAAAGAGGACGAGGCAGGGATGTCCCTTCTCACCTCTGCCTTTCAATATTGCTTTAGAGCCCCTTCTTCAGAGGCTCCATTTGCTGGCAGAATTTCAGGGCATCGAGAAACATGATAGGGAATTTAAGGTTGCGGATTTTGCCGATGACCTTTTATTGTTCGTTCTACACCCTTCCCAAGCCTTTCCACACATTGTCAACTTGCTCCAAGACTTCGGGAGTATTTCTGGCCTGCAAATCAACTTCTCTAAATCTCAAGCTCTTGTCTTGGTGGGCAAACTGGATAGGCATCTTTCAGTGGGCTGACAATTTTGTTACATTTTTGGGTATTCTGTTGCTGAGATCCTTGAACTCCCCATGATAGATCAGATAACTGGTGAGTTAGAGGCCTAGAAGTCCTTTCTTTGTCTTTTATAGGCAGACTAGTTTAAAAGCCCATGTACATGGGCCACAGTGCCACCCAGCAGCCTCAGCTGGTGCCCGGAGTCTCTCTGCTCACCAAGTGGTTCCAGGAAGGTGCGCAGAGAGGACTCCGGTCCGAATTCGGAGAGCCCCACTCCGTATCAGCCTCAGTGTGTTGAGGCAGTCTGTATTGCACATGACTGCAGTGCTGGCAGTCTCTACTACGCATGACGGCTTCTGACAAACATCCTAGCAAATTATTATATAGGATGTAATGTTATCAAAATGATTAGTTTCTATCGGCTTATGTAAAAATTCCGAATTCCCCTTCTCACCAAATCTGATATTACCACCTTGAACAAAGGTTTTCAACAATTCATATTGAAAGGCGGAGGTCCAGGGTTAGCTTGAGGAAAGTTTCTAGACTCCTGATCCAAGCAGGCATCAATCTACCCAATCTTAAACTCTGTATTATCTCAGTTCTGCTTCGGACGGCCATCAATTGGATACAGGACTCCGAAACATACACATGCACGGCCTGAGACAGTAGTCTGATTTCTCCTTTACACTTGCGATATGTCTTACATACCCCAGCCTCTAGATTGTCGCCTGCTGCATGGCACAACCTCTTGATTCGAGACGTCTGCAGGGCCTGGCAACACATCCATCGTTTATTTTAAAAGTCCAAGTATCGCTCTATCGACCTACCTTTCTTAGGAAACTTGGACTTCCAACATGGAGAGGTTCACGGCTGTTTCACCAGGCGGTGTCACAAGGGTATTGAGTCACTATGAGATCTTATAAAGCCCTCCAGGTCCATTGGGATTTCCATTGATAAGTTTACCAGTACTTCATGGGAAAAATATATCTCCTCGACCGCTTTTGTCCACTACTCGTCATCTGCCATCTACCACGTGTGTAGAGCGGAGACAGGATGTCCTGCAGACCGGACTGGTACTGCCACCAGGTTTCGCCATTTTCCAGACTTGACTCTCAATTAAATTATGCACAGCTTTCATAGACTCCTTAAGGAGAACTCTTCTGCCTCTCGCCATGTTCCTCTATATATGTTGACCCACTCTGCATATATAGACCCCCAAGAGAGCCATGCATATGAAAATTACACAAACTGACTGTTACAAATGCTCACTGTCATTGGCAGATCTGCTTCACTGCTTGTGGCAATGTAGAATTATTAGAGCAGTGGTTCTCAACCTTTCTAGCACCGCAACCCTTTGATAAAATTTCCCAAGTTGTGGCGACCCCTAACAGTAAAATTATTTTCGTTGCTCCTTCATCGCTGTAATTTTGCTGCTGTTATGAATCGAAATATAAATATCTGATGGTTTTAGGCGACCCCTGGCAAATCGTCATTCGACCCCCGAAGGGGTCCTGACCCACAGGTTGAGAACCACTGTATTAGAGGATTCTAGACTGAGGTGCTGACAGACATTTCTAACATGCGTCATATATGTCTGGATGGGATTCCCCATATTCTGCTGGGGATCCCCCACCAGACATCCTCCCTTACCATGGCCCAGATACTTTATGACTTTTTGATCATAGCAGCCCTGAAAACCATTCTGATGAATTGGGTGGGGAGATCATTCCCTACTTTTTTACAGTGGTGAACTTTAACACTCAACATGGCCTGGGTGGAATGGTTACACACCTTCCAAAATATGGAATCCAGGGGCTTAGCCTTCTGGAACATCTGTGAGCTGTTCATACGCTTCCTCCCTCCCACACAGGCCATGCAGTATAAAAAAAGTCTTTGAAAATACATCCTGGGCCCTTGCCAAAACCTTGTAAAACTATTTAAGCTCCATTCTATCACTGTGCCCGTGATTTGCTGCCTTTCCTGTCAGTTACCTGAATGGATCTCCATTGGCTGTCCGCTTTCAACCCGCCCAGTATTACCTATTTAGACTGGGCTTGGGCACCCTTTGGTTGCCCTTTCGTGGTGTCTCTATGTCGCCTTCCCTGCATTGTGTTCCTGAGCTTCCTGGGCTGTCTACTACCTATGCTCTCCAGTGATCGCCTGAGTTCCTGTCTGACAGCTTCCTCGGTTCCAGCTTCCGTTCCTGATCCGGTTGGGGTTGCTGTTCCTGCTCTGGTTGACTGCCATTCATGGTCCTGCTTCCTGTCCTGTACCGGCTGTGTTCCTGCTCCCTGATGCCTGCAGAGTGTCTCCTTCCTCCAGTCACCTTTGACAACATTTTCATTCACTTTGTTTGTGTTACTCCAGTACGCGGGTACTGGTTCGCTCCATGTTAACCTGCTGCTTGTTGCGTTCCTTACAGCACCGGTAGAGATTGTGTATCTCTAGTACGCGGGTACTGGTTTGCTCCATGTTCACCAGCTGCTTGTTGCGTTCCTTACAGCACCGGTAGAGATTGTGTCACTCCAGTACGCGGGTACTGGTTCGCTCCATGCTAACCGGTTGCTGGCTGCTTTCCTTATAGCACCGGTAGAGGTTATGTCACTCCAGTACACGGGTACTGGTTCGCTCCATGTTAACCGGCTGCTTGCTGCTTTCCTTACAGCACCGGTACAGATTGTGTTACTCCAGTACGCGGGTACTGGTTCGCTCCATGTTAACCGGCTGCTTGCTGCTTTCCTTACAGCACCGGTAGAGATTGTGTAACTCCAGTACGTGGGTACTGGTTTGCTCCTTTATTTCATTGGGTGTTCTCTACATCTTGATACCCAGCTGGCCTCTGTCTGTCCATCTTAGGTGACTGGCTAGTTACACCTTTATGCCAGTCGCTGAGGTCATCCCTGTCTGTGTTCCAGTACTTGCAGTCTCAAGGCTGCCTTGCCCGGTAAAAACCTATGCCATCTTGTGACAGTCGAAGGTTGCCTTACCCGGTATTGGCAAGGCCGGTAGAGCCTTATTCCTCGTTGTACCAGTCTCAAGGCTGCCTTGCCCGGTATATTGGTAAGGCCGGTAAAACCTATTCCATCTTGTGCCAGTCTAAGGTTGCCTTACCTGGTATTGGCAAGGCCGGTAGAGCCTCATTCCTCGTTGTACCAGTCTCAAGGCTGTCTTGCTCGGTATATTGGCAAAGCCGGTAGAGCCTCCATCTCCTCTGTTGCTAGCCTTCCAGGCTGCCTTGCCTGGTATATATTGGTATATTCCATCTTGTACCAATCTAAGGTTGCCTTACCCGGTATTGGCAAGGCCGGTAGAGCCTGTCTTACATTCTGTATACCACTACTCACTATGACTATGTATTGATACTATATGTTGCATGTGTATGCTAACCCGCAAGGGTTCCCTTTAAACTTTTCAATAAAGTTGTGTTTTTATCTTAACTCTGTGTCTGACAGTCATAACAAACCGTGACAGTATGAAAGGGCCATGACCTCAGATAATAAGAGTGATGGTAATACACAGAACATCCGTTGGAGGATGGATGTACATGAACAGCGCCTGGATCAGCTAGCAGTAGCGATCCAAACCATTCTTGAACGTACGGTACTCACGGATAAGTCCGCCCCGAGTCTGATGGTCTCCCCAGGTTCGACACCGGAGAACAATACCATGCCCTCAGGGGCTGCAGTCAAGGGGTTAACCGCTTCCGCCCCTTTACTACTCCGATATGATGGTGAACCCAGCCTGTGCAGAGGGTTTATTAACCAACTTGAAATATTTCTGGAACTAACCTCGCATGCCTTTCCTAATGAACAAAGTAAAGTTGGGTTTATAATATCCCTACTGACTGGCAGAGCGCTGGCATAGGCCAATCCCTTATGGGAGAATGTGAAACCATGCACAAAGAATTTCAGGGAATTTGTGCAGTCATTTTGGAGCGTGTTTGAGATCCCTGGTAGAACCGCCTCTGCTGCTAAACGCCTAATGGAGATACAGCAGGGTAGGCGTACGGTGGGCGATTATGCCATTGAATTCCGCACCTTGGCAGCAGAGGTAGGTTGGAACAATGAGGCGTTACTGGCAGCCTTTGCTCAAGGTTTGAGCGAGCAGATCAAAGATGAAATCGCAGCTAAAGAGTTGCCAATTGATCTAGATGAATATATTGATTATGTTATCCTAATCGACACTCGAATCCGTGAACGATTGATGGCTAAGGTCCGCAGGCAACGGTCAATAAATAACGGATCTAGCAATTCATTTTGCCCACCCATCCCTCCCTTGGCATCTAAGTCCAGTGAACAGTTACGGGAATCAGGTGAACCTATGCAACTGGGATTCACCAGGCTAACCAAGGAGGAAAGAGCACATCGCAGGAGGCAGGGGTTGTGCTTATACTGTGGCAAAATTGGGCACCTGCTAAGATCTCGTCCCATACGTCCGGGAAACAAACACACCTAGGGTACCTTGGGGGACAGGCCCTAGGTGGTGTTCAACTGTCCCCAGGTTTGATCACTCAGAAACCCACCATACAGGTTGTACTCTCCTGGGCAGATCACTCAGTGGAGGTTCTGGCCCTGGTTGATTCCGGCGCAGCTGGATATTTTATGGATAGTGCTTTTGCTGAACGGCATAAGATTCCGCTGGTCGAGAGAGAATCCCCTCTCGCTATTGAAGCTATTGACGGCAGACCACTAGAACCTGCACAGGTTACCTTTGAAACAATGCCATTACCTATGACCATTGGGGAGCTTCATAAAGAGGAACAGCAGTTCCAGATTATCAATTCCCCACACTATGCAATCATTCTGGGATTTCCATGGTTGCAACTTCATAATCCTCAGTTTGATTGGCAAAAGTGTGAAATCTCTGCTTGGTCTCAGTATTGCATGGAGCATTGTGTGTCCCACCCGGTAAAGATTCTATGTACCTCCCCTTCACTGCCAGAAAAGTATCAACATTTCAGTGATGTATTTAGTAAGGGAGAGGCTGGTACCCTACCACAGCACAGATCCTATGACTGCGCTATTGATTTGCCTCCGGGGGTGGTGCCCCCTAGGGGACGCACATATCCATTGTCATGTGATGAGTACCAAGCTATGGAGGAATATATTTCAGATGCCCTCAAGAGAGGGATCATAAGAAAATCCACCTCTCCAGCCGGGGCCGGATTCTTTTTTGTGGAAAAGAAGAATGGCGAACTGAGACCGTGCATTGATTACCGTGGCCTAAATAAATTAATGTCTAAGAATGCTTATCTGATACCACTCATCACCGAATTATTTGACAGGTTAAAAGGTTCCTCAGTCTTTACTAAATTGGACCTACAAGCTGCTTATAACCTGATTCGGATCAGAGCTGGTGATGAGTGGAAAACGGCCTTTAACACGAGATCCGGGCACTATGAATATCTAGTTATGCCGTTTGGTCTCTGTAATGCACCCGCAGTATTTCAAGAGTTAATCAATGATATCCTCAGGGATATGCTGCAGTTCTGCGTTGTTGTCTACCTGGACGACATACTCATTCATTTTGAAAACATGTCACAACACATTAAAGATGTGTCAGAAGTGTTGCTCCGCCTACGTAAAAACAAATTGTATTGCAAATTGGAAAAATGTGAGTTTCACAAAACCAGTGTGCCCTTCTTGGGGTTTGTGATTGGCAAACAAGGCATTGCCATGGATCAGGAGAAACTGGCGGCAGTTTTGCAATGGCCTCAGCCCAAGGGCCTTAAAGCTATTCAGCGATTTCTGGCCTTCCCTAATTATTATAGGAAATTTATTAAGAACTTTTCAACAATTGTTAAACCTTTGTCTGACCTTACGCACAACGGTGCTAATCCATCCCAGTGGTCGGTGGCAGTGGAAGATGCTTTTGAGAAATTGAAATCCGCTTTTAATAACGCTCCTGTGTTAACCCACCCCAACCCATCTCTCCCGTTTACATTGGAGGTTGATGCCTCAGAGATTGGGGTCGGGGCAGTACTTTCTCAACGACCTGTTAAAGGAGGAACTCTCAGACCGTATGGGTTTTTCTCCAAGAAATTGTCCATGGCCCAAAGTCATTATGAGATAGGTAACAGAGAATTATTGGCCATGATTCTTTCCCTTAAAGAGTGGCGTCATTTACTAGAGGGCACAAAAAATCCAGTATTAATTCTGACTGACCACAAAAACAATACCCGGTATTGGCAAGGCCGGTAGAGCCTGTCTTACATTCTGTATACCACTACTCACTATGACTATGTATTGATACTATATGTTGCATGTGTATGCTAACCCGCAAGGGTTCCCTTTAAACTTTTCAGTAAAGTTGTGTTTTTATCTTAACTCTGTGTCTGAGAGTCATAACAAACCGTGACACATTCTTTCTTTAACCCCCTCGAGATGACAATGAATTGACAAACTAAAAATATGTCAGACACGGTCCATTTGAAAATCTCTTTTCTGGACAGTGGACCCTCTTGTTCTTGCTTCTCTTTGCCCCCCTTTTTTCCTTCTCCCTTCCCTCCTCCCACTTTTCCTCTCCCTTCCCCTTTCTTAGTCCCCCCTCCTCTTTAGCTTCCTGAACATATCCTCTCCTCATTTCCCCTTCTTTCCCCCCCATTTCTTTGGCACCTTACACCCGTCCCTGCCCCCTTTATCTTTCGCTATCTAAAGTTCTCTTAGGTGTCTCACATATAATATATAAGTTATCTGCAGTACATTACCTTGCAGGTCAGCTATTTTCCTGCTTTTGCTCCAAAATGATCATAATTATGACTACGATCGAATAACTGGTAATGATCCATGTCCTTGTTACCCTCAGACTTTATCTCCCATGCCATTATTTTGTTTGTTCTCTATGGTTTTAAAATTGTGTTAGTAGGTGTGTTAACAGGATCAAGAAGGCATCCGTCACGTCATGCTTCTGGCACACCTGGCGGCTGAGGGGTGTTTCAAAGCAGATAGGAGGTTGATCCAGGGAAATATATACTGCCATTTGCAGTCAGGAAGGAATTTTTCACCCATTTTGTGTCTTAATTGGTGATAGCTTCCATGTGGGTTTTTCACCTTCCTCTGGATCCACACAGGGTTGTTACAGTACAGACTACAAAAGAGAGCTTGTGGGATAGACCAAGTCACAGCATTGGGAGGGCATACAGGGTTCCTTTTAGAAGTCCCCTCTGTGTGTCGCAATATTATGAATCTCCTGAGCCCCATCCAGTACGGCTTAGCCCGAGACGCTTCTAGTTGTAGGAGACACTGGCTCGGAGGTCAGGTCCTGCTGTTAGAGGGGCTAGTGCCACCAGGAAGCACTGAGGAAATAGGGAGGCATGGCGGGAGGGCTGTGGTGACTCAGCCCCACCAATTCCTCTCCACAGCAGATATGGCACTGCCAGGAACTGGTATGGGAACCTGCAATGCCTGAAGGTTCACTCCATTTACCCGGCTACAGGCAACAGGGCAAAGGTTTTGGCCTAGGCTGTAGCTACGGGGCCTGAGGTCCCACATTAAGGGCAGGGTTCTTCCCAGGGTCCCTCTAAATAGGTCATACCAGTAAATAAAAGATGTGACCTTTTTATTTGCCACCAAAGCATGTGCCAGTGTGTTTATTGTGTCTGTGTCATGTTATTAAGGTTGGAAGGGTAGGGGGAGGTATCAGGGAAGGGGGGAACGATAGGTGTGGAGGGGTTGAGGGAGGGGGTGTAGCAGGGATAAAGGTGGCTGCAGGTCAGAGAAAATTCTTAATACCTACCCACCCTAACCCTTAAATCTCAATTTTTCCATAGAGCTGCAGCTGGAGAAGCATCCGCTATAGAAGAGGTCACACGTAGGCTAATAACAATGCTGGGGACAGTTAGACACCATGTAGGCCCAGAGGGTTGGCGATAATGTGGCGCTCCTGGGCCCCATCCGAGGCTTAGCCCGAGATGGTTCTGGTTACAGGAGTCACTGGCTTAGCAGTTGGGTCTGCTATTAGGGGGACTATTGTCACTAGGTAGCACTGAGGAAATGGGGAGGCATGGTGGGAGGGATGTGTTGGATCAGTCCTGCTAATTCATCTCCATCGTGGATGTGGCACCGCTGGGTATGGGAGGCAGTAATGCCTGAAAGTTCACTTCATTCCCCTGGCGGCAGGCAGCGGAGCACAGGTTTTGGCCTAGGCTGTAGCTATAGGGGCCTGGGTGCCGCATTGGGGGGGAGGGTTCTTCCCATCCCATGTTCCCTCTAAATAGGTTAAACCCCTAAATAAAATCTGCAACATATTTATTTGCCACCAAAAGCATGTGTCAGTGTGTTTACTGTGTCTGTGTCATGTTATTAAGGTTGGAAGGGTAGGGGGTAGGAGGTCTGTGTTATGTGAAGAAGGTGTGTGGGTTATTGCAAGACTAAAGCCTTATGACAACTTCTGATTGTGAAAGCACTTATAGAAGCAATACTGTCCCACAATGACAGCAGGAATGATCCAAGGCAGCTATTATTACATACAGTTATACTTGCTGTAAGTACATTCTGCATTAGTCATCAAGCTAAATAGGTGCCATTCTCAAGTAAGCCAATTGCACATTGTGGTGGTGGTAATGACCACATACATTTATTTAGAACTAGTTGAACAGCCCGTTACACGGGCCACAGTGCCACTGGCACCTGGTCGCGGGGCAGTCACGCACAGTAGAGACTGCCAGTGCCGCGACTGATACAGAGCCGGACGCTCCTTCGGAGCGCCCAGCTCTGCATCAGCCGCGGCACGGGCAGTCTCTACTGCGCATGGCTGCAGCACACGCAGCAGTGTGTACTGCGCATGTCGCGGCGTTACACACGATTTAGCGAATTATTATATAGGATAGGGCTTTTAACACCTTGCTCCAGGTCTTCAAAGCACTGGCATAGCAGACTGCTGTTCTAACAATTGAAGAAATGCTGGAGCAAACCAACTCATGAAAATCTAAAAATTCATCAAAGCCTATTGATTTAATAGGGTTTTTACCCTTGAATAGGGTTGCCACCTAGCCGGTATTTTACCGGCTGGCCTGTAAAATATTGGCTTCTGTCCAGTGTTAAGTCTATGGAGGGAATGCCATTGCCAGTGTTTTTTTTTAAGAAAAGGTGGCAACCCTACCCTTGAATAAAAGAAAGGTATCCATCACATTACAAAGCAATGCAGTGGAAACCTTGCTAGCATTCAAGGAGTTAAAAACCCTATTTAAACGTACGGGGATGATTATTTGTCCACAGTGGTGCATTTGGTTTGATTCAAAATTACTATTTAACATACCTCCTAAGAGTCCCCCTTTGAGACCCAAATCCCACTGTCCCTCTTTAACACCTTGATGTCCCTCTTTTTTAGGAGATCAGACGGTGAGTGGTATATGTAAGTGTATCACATTGCTCCACAGAAATAAAACTCATTGTTTGTTTAAACGTCAGTATATGTGTTTATTAATTAGTCTGTGTAAATAAAATGCTTTATCCTTGCTCTAAATCATTTATTCAGTCACACCAGGAGGTATCAGAGGGTCATAAAATAACCTAAATATTATCGGTAATGCCGTTTGTGCGCCAGACAGGTTACAGTCCTAAATCCCTCTCCCACCCTCGGTCTGCACTTAGTGTACCACATTGCTCCACAGTAATAAAACTCAGATTATTTTTTTGTTTAACCCCTTAGCGACCCTTGACGTACCAGGACCGTCAAGGGTAAATGTGCCCGAACGACCCTTGACGGTCCTGGTACGTCAAGGGTTAAACTCTTCCATCGCGGCCGCACGGAGCGATGGAAGAGTTCAAGCCGCTTGTTACTAAGTGTCCCGGTATCGGGACACTTAGTAACAAGCGGCTGAAACATTGTTGCAACATGCGATTCGCTTCAAAAGCGAATCACATGTTGCAAAACCTGAATGACAGGGACAGTATTTGTAAATACTGTCCCTGTCAGATCTCTCTGCCTCCCTCCACCTTGCATACTGCTGAGGTGGAAAGAGACAGAGAGACATGCTGTTCCAGTGTACCTGTAGAAAAAAAAAGTCAAAAAAAAGTTTAAATAAAGACATTTAACCCTTTGATCACTGTTCTGCAGTGATCAATAAGTGCCCCCCCATCTGATCACTCTTGGAGTGATCAATTTGCTGCAGATCAGTGTTTTCTGATCTGTGGGACACCCCCCATCCCCCTTGAATTTTTTTAGATTTTTTAAAAAATTTTAAAAAATTTTTAAAATTTTTTTTTAAATTTTTTTTTTTTTTTTTTATAATAAATATAGTTTAGGTATTTTGGTAGGTAGTTGGGTAGGTTTAGTGTAGACGGGAAAGTTTTAGGGATAGATTTAGGTTTAGGGGAGAAAAAAAAAAAAAAAAAACCCAAACCCCCCCCCCCCCCAAAAAAAAATAAAATATAAAAAGCACAGTTTGGATAGGTAGTTCAATTGGGTTAGGTAGGTTCAGGATAGACGTAGGTTAGGGTAAGTTTTAGGGTTAGATTTAGGTTTAGGGATAGCGTAAGAAAAAAAAAAACCCAAAAAAACCCCAAAACCCCCCCCCAAAAAAAAAATATATATATATATATATGTATAATAAGCGCAGTTTAGATAGGTAGTTCACTTGGGTTAGGTAGGTTCAGGATATACGTAGGTTAGGGTAAGTTTTAGGGTTAGATTTAGGTTTAGGGATAGCGTAAGAAAAAAAAAAAACCCCAACCCCCCCCCCCAAAAAAAAAAAAAAAAATATATATAATAAGTGCAGTTTAGATAGGTAGTTCACTTGGGTTAGGTAGGTTCAGGATATACGTAGGTTAGGGTAAGTTTTAGGGTTAGATTTAGGTTTAGGGATAGCGTAAGAAAAAAAAAAAGCTTTTTTAGTGGGCAAAATGCAGCGCAGGTACAGCGTTGAAGAGCCATATGCCTTTTTGGCTTCTGACTCTGAGGCAACAGACACTGCGTCAGATTTTGACATAGCGCAGTTTTCAGAAAGTGAGAGCAGCTCTAGTGATGACGCTGGGCCTTCTGTCAAGAAAAGACGCACTGCCCCAAAAGCTGCTCTGGCAACTGCCCCAGCACCTGCCAAAAGAACTGCCCAAAGACCTACCAAAATACTTACCCAAAGAAATGCCCCAAGTGTTGCCCCAAGAGCTGCCCTGGCAACTGCCCCAGCACCTGCCAAAAGATCTGCCCAAAGACCTACCAAAGAAATGCCCCAAGTGCTGCCCCAAGAGCTGCCCTGGCAACTGCCCCAGCACCTGCCAAAAGATCTGCCCAAAGACCCGCCAAAAGACCTGCCCAAAGAAATGCCCCAACACCTGCCACTCCGGATCCTAATGAATGGGTATCAATTTATGCCCACGAATCTCAGAATTCACAGGCAACCCAGGGATTCAAATTGATGTGGAAGGATTTACCCATGATCATTTTTTTGATTTGTTTTTGGGGGAAGACGTTTTAGGTGAAATTGTTTCCCAAACCAATTTGTATGCAGCCCAGTATACTGCCGCCAACCCTAAGTGTGAAAAACGCTGTTTTTTTTTTTTTACTTACGTCATGGTTTACGAGGGATTGGTGGTAAAATGGCTGTGTATAAAATTGGAAAACACACCTAAAACGAGAGCCTGGGGTGTCTACTTTCCAAGAATATACACTTTTGGGGGGAAATCTTAAAAAAAGAGCACTGTTACACAGCCCCAAATGAGACATGGCACCAGTAACGCAAGCTGTGAAGATTCAAAGTGTGAACCTGGAAACGCGCATGTTCCAATTTGGCCCCCGTAGCTCCCCCAAACCATGAGAAAGCTATGCATATGGGGTATTGCCGTACTCAGAAGAAGGAGCTGAACACTATTCAATTCAGTTTATAAAATCTTCACCTATTCTGTGCTTGAAATTCACATCAAAATGGAAGGCAAAGTGTGAAAAATGCTGAATTTTTTTTTACTTACGGCAAATTTTCACAGGATTGGTGGTAAAATGGCAGTGTATAAAATTGGAAAACACACCTAAAACGAGAGCCTGGGGTGTCTACTTTCCAAAAATATACACTTTTGGGGGGAAATCTTAAAAAAAAGAGCACTGTTACACAGCCCCAAATGAGACATGGCACCAGTAACGCAAGCTGTGAAGATTCAAAGTGTGAACCTGGAAACGCGCATGTTCCAATTTGGCCCCCGTAGCTCCCCCAAACCATGAGAAAGCTATGCATATGGGGTATTGCCGTACTCAGAAGAAGGAGCTGAACACTATTCAATTCAGTTTATAAAATCTTCACCTATTCTGTGCTTGAAATTCACATCAAAATGGAAGGCAAAGTGTGAAAAATGCTGAATTTTTTTTTACTTACGGCAAATTTTCACAGGATTGGTGGTAAAATGGCAGTGTATAAAATTGGAAAACACACCTAAAACGAGAGCCTGGGGTGTCTACTTTCCAAAAATATACACTTTTGGGGGGAAATCTTAAAAAAAAGAGCACTGTTACACAGCCCCAAATGAGACATGGCACCAGTAACGCAAGCTGTGAAGATTCAAAGTGTGAACCTGGAAACGCGCATGTTCCAATTTGGCCCCCGTAGCTCCCCCAAACCATGAGAAAGCTATGCATATGGGGTATTGCCGTACTCAGAAGAAGGAGCTGAACACTATTCAATTCAGTTTATAAAATCTTCACCTATTCTGTGCTTGAAATTCACATCAACATTGAAGGCAAAGTGTCAAAAACGCTGTTTTTTTACTTACGTCAAGTTTATGAGAAAGTGGTGGTAAAATGGCCGTGTAAAACATTTGAAAACACACCTAAAATGAAAGCTGGGGGTGTCTACATTCCAAAAATATACACTTTTGGGGGGAAATTCTAAAGTGCAGCACTGGAACATAGCCCAAAATGAGTAATGGCATCAGTTAACCAAGATGTGAAAATTCAATATTTGTTCAAAATTGGGCCCCGTAGCTCCCCCAAACCTTGAGAAACCTATGCATATGGGGTATTGCTGTACTCAGAAGAAGGAGCTGAACACTAAACAATGCATTTTTAAAAATCTTCACCTATCATGTGCTTGAAATTCACATCAACATTGAAGTGCAAGTGTGAAAAACGCTGTTTTTTTAACTTACGTCAAGATTTACGAGCGATTGGTGGTAAAATGGCTGCGTAAAAAAATTGAAAACATACATAAAATGAAAGCCTGGGGTGTCTACTTTCCAAAAATATATACTTTTGGGGGGAAATCTTAGAGTGGAGCACTGTTAACACAGCCCCAAATGAGACATGGCACCAGTGATGCAAGCTGTGAAAATTCAAAGTGTGAAACTGGAAACTCGCATGTTCCAGTTTGGGCCCTGTAGCTCTCCCAAACCTTGAGAAACCTATGCATATGGGGTATTGCCGTACTCAGAAGAAGGAGCTGAACACTAAACAATGCATTTTTAAAAATCTTCACCTATCATGTGCTTGAAATTCACATCAACATTGAAGTGCAAGTGTGAAAAACGCTGTTTTTTTAACTTACGTCAAGATTAACGAGCGATTGGTGGTAAAATGGCTGCGTAAAAAAATTGAAAACATACATAAAATGAAAGCCTGGGGTGTCTACTTTCCAAAAATATATACTTTTGGGGGGAAATCTTAGAGTGGAGCACTGTTACACAGCCCCAAATGAGACATGGCACCAGTGATGCAAGCTGTGAAAATTCAAAGTGTGAAACTGGAAACGCGCATGTTCCAGTTTGGGCCCCGTAGCTCTCCCAAACCTTGAGAAACCTATGCATATGGGGTATTGCCGTACTCAGAAGAAGGAGCTGAACACTAAACAATGCATTTTTAAAAATCTTCACCTATCATGTGCTTGAAATTCACATCAACATTGAAGTGCAAGTGTGAAAAACGCTGTTTTTTTAACTTACGTCAAGATTAACGAGCGATTGGTGGTAAAATGGCTGCGTAAAAAAATTGAAAACATACATAAAATGAAAGCCTGGGGTGTCTACTTTCCAAAAATATATACTTTTGGGGGGAAATCTTAGAGTGGAGCACTGTTACACAGCCCCAAATGAGACATGGCACCAGTGATGCAAGCTGTGAAAATTCAAAGTGTGAAACTGGAAACGCGCATGTTCCAGTTTGGGCCCCGTAGCTCTCCAAACCTTGAGAAACCTATGCATATGGGGTATTGCCGTACTCAGAAGAAGGAGCTGAACACTAAACAATGCATTTTTAAAAATCTTCACCTATCATGTGCTTGAAATTCACATCAACATTGAAGTGCAAGTGTGAAAAACGCTGTTTTTTTAACTTACGTCAAGATTTACGAGCGATTGGTGGTAAAATGGCTGCGTAAAAAAATTGAAAACATACATAAAATGAAATCCTGGGGTGTCTACTTTCCAAAAATATATACTTTTGGGGGGAAATCTTAGAGTGGAGCACTGTTACACAGCCCCAAATGAGACATGGCACCAGTGATGCAAGCTGTGAAAATTCAAAGTGTGAAACTGGAAACGCGCATGTTCCAGTTTGGGCCCCGTAGCTCTCCAAACCTTGAGAAACCTATGCATATGGGGTATTGCCGTACTCAGAAGAAGGAGCTGAACACTAAACAATGCATTTTTAAAAATCTTCACCTATCATGTGCTTGAAATTCACATCAACATTGAAGTGCAAGTGTGAAAAACGCTGTTTTTTTAACTTACGTCAAGATTTACGAGCGATTGGTGGTAAAATGGCTGCGTAAAAAAATTGAAAACATACATAAAATGAAAGCCTGGGGTGTCTACTTTCCAAAAATATATACTTTTGGGGGGAAATCTTAGAGTGGAGCACT
Organism: Rhinophrynus dorsalis; assembly: GCA_037306005.1. Lineage (NCBI taxonomy): Eukaryota > Metazoa > Chordata > Amphibia > Anura > Rhinophrynidae > Rhinophrynus > Rhinophrynus dorsalis. The sequence continues at coordinate 276,688,932 of CM074719.1, forward strand.
GTTACACAGCCCCAAATGAGACATGGCACCAGTGATGCAAGCTGTGAAAATTCAAAGTGTGAAACTGGAAACGCGCATGTTCCAGTTTGGGCCCCGTAGCTCTCCCAAACCTTGAGAAACCTATGCATATGGGGTATTGCCGTACTCAGAAGAAGGAGCTGAACACTAAACAATGCATTTTTAAAAATCTTCACCTATCATGTGCTTGAAATTCACATCAACATTGAAGTGCAAGTGTGAAAAACGCTGTTTTTTTAACTTACGTCAAGATTTACGAGCGATTGGTGGTAAAATGGCTGCGTAAAAAAATTGAAAACATACATAAAATGAAAGCCTGGGGTGTCTACTTTCCAAAAATATATACTTTTGGGGGGAAATCTTAGAGTGGAGCACTGTTACACAGCCCCAAATGAGACATGGCACCAGTGATGCAAGCTGTGAAAATTCAAAGTGTGAAACTGGAACCGCGCATGTTCCAGTTTGGGCCCCGTAGCTCTCCAAACCTTGAGAAACCTATGCATATGGGGTATTGCCGTACTCAGAAGAAGGAGCTGAACACTAAACAATGCATTTTTAAAAATCTTCACCTATCATGTGCTTGAAATTCACATCAACATTGAAGTGCAAGTGTGAAAAACGCTGTTTTTTTAACTTACGTCAAGATTTACGAGCGATTGGTGGTAAAATGGCTGCGTAAAAAAATTGAAAACATACATAAAATGAAAGCCTGGGGTGTCTACTTTCCAAAAATATATACTTTTGGGGGGAAATCTTAGAGTGGAGCACTGTTACACAGCCCCAAATGAGACATGGCACCAGTGATGCAAGCTGTGAAAATTCAAAGTGTGAAACTGGAAACGCGCATGTTCCAGTTTGGGCCCCGTAGCTCTCCAAACCTTGAGAAACCTATGCATATGGGGTATTGCCGTACTCAGAAGAAGGAGCTGAACACTAAACAATGCATTTTTAAAAATCTTCACCTATCATGTGCTTGATATCAACAGTAGTATTGAAATGTAAGTGTGAAAACTGCAAAAAAACAAAATATTACCACAATTTTGAAATTTTTTTCTAGAAAAATAGCTGCATGAAAAACTCCAAAATTCTCCTGATTATTTACCTTATGTTGTGTAGTTTTCAGAAACATATACCTTTGTGGGACATTTTTGGTTCTGGCACCGTCAGCTAAGCTATGATGCTCACATGCCAATTGTTGAGAAATTACAAGTTGGAAATAATGGCATCCATCTTGTAATATTTACCTTGTAAATGTGAGGAAGTGATTGAAATACTAGGCATATGGGGTATTTTTATATTCAGGAGAAGCAAATGAATATATTTAGGGGTATTTTTTTGTCATAAACTAATTGTATGCAAATCCTGACATGAAAATATAAGCAAAATGTTGTTTTTTTTCAATTTTTTTCCTCTTTTTTTCTATTTTAATCAAATTAAACAATGAGGTATTCATATAATTGTGGTATCAAAAGAAAGCCCTACTTGTGCTTAAAAAAACAGTATATAATTTATGTGGCTGCACAAAAGGAATTAAAGAGAAAATATGGTTGAACAAAGACATAGTCAAAAAAGTCAAAATTGCTCCGGTCCTTAAGTCAAATCAAACTCAGATTTTCCCGGTCCTTAAGGGGTTAAACTTCAGCATACCACCCAAGTGTACCACTAAAAGCAGTTCATCTATCGCAACTAATATCCACTGCTGTTGTACTGATAAAGGCTGTTACATCATCCAAGCAAAGGTGCTCGTGTTTTTTTTAACAACTGTAACGAGAAAAGACCTAGGACGGAAGTGATGTTTGTTGCTCATCCGAAGCCAGATTGGAAAACTGGTAGTGATGGCGGAAGTCGCGCTACTGCTGCCCGTGATGGCGGAAGTAGCGGAAGACAAGATGAAGCCAGACCCAGAGCGGAGCCGATTCCCGCACTGTGTAGTATGGACCCCGATCCCAGTGCTTACGTAAGAGAGGGGTGGGTCCCCACTGCAGATGTATACAAGCACTCTCTGATTTAAATATATTTTGCGGCCCTATGTAAATTGTGGTTTTAAGAATGTATATGCCTAATCATATGCCTCTTTTTACTTATTCCGCAAAGGGGTTCACGAATGTATCGTTAATTATTTATACATCAGGCTTTGCAGGAAATATGAGCCGGTATAGTTTCTCTTACATAAAACTTTTATGAACATTAAAATGCAAAACATACAAACCACTCCTCCATTATTTTAACCTGCATCACAGGTGACATGTATTAGGGCAACTTTGAGATGTATAAACTGCAGCATGTTTATGAAAAACAAACTCAAATTGGTGTCTTTACCTATGTTTTGTCTTAACTGCTTTGCTTATGTGTATAGGTATTACTTGCAGTGTATGGAATAGGCCCCGTGGATGGAAGTTGCTTTGAAAGCATCTTCTTTTTGATCGCTAGTTTCATTTTTTTAAATTGCGATTACCAAAAACGCTAGTAAGTGTCAACAAGAATGCATTCCCATTTCATGCTTGCCATCTTTGAAAAAAAAACTGCCGCCATTCTTCCTCCAGCTTTCACTTGACAGCTCTGTTATTGTTTTTTACTATCGTGTAGATCAGTTTCAACAAAAAAGGTAATTCTATATGTTTATTGCTGCATGCATGCTGCAAAATAGTCTGCATCCACACCAAAATAGTTGTGAAATTATATAAGTAAGCATAATCAATACAGGATGGGAAGCTTTGTGATCTACCTGCCGATTGTCCTTGATTTAGATGGACTGTCTCCCTCTCTCTGCCATGAACTTGCTGTCCAACCTTTGTTTATGTTAACAAAACTAAATTATGGCTTCATACTGTTTGTGCATTATGTGCTTGTCCTTAAAACAATAATTGGATGTTAACTTCTAACATGTGACAATATTGCTTACTCTATTGTGCTGTTGGCTTGCCCCCAAACTTCTCCACTTTTGTTTTTGTACTTATGACCCTGTGAATGTATTGTGCAATTGTTGGTGTGTCTTGGGTTGTCCGTAACAGTCCTGGATTTGAAATGTCGCCCACATCCTGGCAAGCCCCTCTTTGGATAATAGACAGTCCTGTAATGTAGACTCCAGTACAGAGTTCTAAACCCTAGAGCAGTGGTTTTAAACTACATTCATAGGAGGTAGTTACATTGCAGAATTTCTAGGAAAACCCTGATCTTGCACTGGTATAAATTGGTAAAGTCATTTTGACTGTAACACTAATGCAACATCGGTGATATCCAAAAAAATTGTGCATTGCCCTTCATGAATCCAATTTGAATCACTTCTTTAGATTGAAAAGTGCCCATTGTCTGCCGTGGACTTGGTTCTCCTTCTAATGTTAGGCCTTTGCAATAGTCATTCCTTGTAGCCCTGTACAGGTGTCATTTTGTGTCACATCAATTGATGTGTGTTTAAAATTCTGTTGCTCCAGAGAAAGTACAGTTCGCACGCAGACATCTATAGCCATTAGAGATGGTCATGTGACTGTTCATGATCTCAACACCCCCGCACTAGATCAAAGGAGAGTACTTTGCCACTCTATCTATTAATGTGATCACCCTGTTTTATACATCTTCTTCATATTTTACTTCAAGATGCTTGGTAGGTGTCTTATCTTGCTGTTTCCCAGTTGTAAACCTGATCCAAAGTAAAATGCATTGGATACTCAATACTTAAAGACTAATTGCATTATGCACAACCTAATAGTGGAGTAATACTGGGAAAACTAAATGCACCACAGAGGACAAATAAATATTGCCAAATTACCCAGAGATTTAAATGGCTATTTTAATCCCTTAAATGCAAGATAGGTCTCCAATGTATTCCTTCACAGTGTGTTGAAGTCCCCTATAGAAGGTGAGCAGTTAAAAGCCCTGTTTAAATAACTTGAATTTTTATTTGTCTGCATGTCATATTACCATTGGTTTGCCCAAGACTTGCTTCACATTAGGTTTTTATTTTGTTCATTTTGAAGCTGCTTGGCGTTCTCTTTTACTGTTTCACAAACACTCACATTCTTGTCCATTATCATTCTTTCCTGTTGACTGTAGAATAGCTCTTACAAATCAAATATGTCAGAAGCTTTTACAATAGGGTTCTCTTCTTATTCCTAATGGTTTACCTAGACAATATTTTAGTCATACCAAAGCTTATTTTATTTTATTTAAGTAGATCTACTTCATATAGGTCTTTGTATGTTTTATAAATACTCTCCAAAATTTAACTTTGTCAAAAACAGTGTAGCAAAACAACATGATTCTTTTTTTTTTTTTAAGAGAGAGAGAATGAAATAAAACATTTTCTGCAGTCATGTGGGTGCACTTGTAAGCAAATAATATAATAAGGCATTCTGAGGACTAAAAGAGAAATTCTACTATAGAATTAAATTACATTGTAACTTAGTTGATGAGGCTGAAAAAGACACACATCAAGCTCAGGCCAAATCACCCCTGTTGATGCAGAGGAAGGCAAAAAAAATTGAATCCACTTCCAATTAAGCCCCAGATGGCAGTCATATAGTTCCCTAGATCAATAACCTATCTACATTGTAGCCAATTTTCTTAATTCTCAATATTGTCCTGTGCTGGATAGGTATCCATTGCTTTTTTGAAAGCAGTTACAGTATTTGTGAGCACAAAATGCAGAGGCAAAGAATTCCACAGCTTTACAACCATTACTGTAAAAAAATCCCTGCCTTTGTCTTAGTCTAAAGCACCTTTCCTCTACTCTCAATTTATAATATCTTCTTTTTAGCTCAGTCCTTTGCATAAAAATAATTGATTGGATAGTTCTTTGTATTGTCCTTGAATATATTTGTAAATAGTAATCATGTCACCTCTTAGACGTTTCTTTTCTAATGTAAACAAACCTAGTTTGTCTAGTCTCTATTTGCAACTCAGATCCTCCAGTCACTTTATCTGTTTTGTTGCACGTTTATGAACTTTTTTTTCCAGTTCAAAATCTTTTTTTTTTTTATTATTATTATTATTATTATTATTATTAAGAACTGATGCCTAAAACTGTACTCTGTATTCTAGATAAGACCATACCTTATTATTTTAACTTGTTACAGTCTTTACCCAGAGAGACACACTCTCTCTCTCTAACACTATGACATGAAGGGTAGGAGAAATGGCTGAGAGAGAGATGTCCATTAGGAGCAAGACATGGTGGGGGAGTCTGGTGGGAAAGAGAAGCATGTGAGAGTATACAGAGCATTGCAGGGGCATTTAGATGTACTTTACAAGTAATCATGCTCAACCATGCAACAGCCTATCATTGCAACGTAACTTACATCAAATGAGGTAGTAGCCTCTTACAGTGCAATGTTGGCTGGTGTTGTACTTAGGAGATCCTCAATAAGTATAGATGTGCCTTTACTTGAATGTCTCTCGATTTAGATGCATGAAACATTGTGTCCACTAGATCTTTGTTATTAGTCCAATCAACATTAGTCCATTTTTCACTCTGTTAGAGAAGTTCTGGTCCCGTGCTATCGTAGATTCCATCTTGAGCTCGGCATCCTTCTCCATGTGACACCCCTTACTTTCCAATCTGCCAAGTTTTTCCTCTCCAGAAGAAGGTGCTGTTTATGCACTGAAACCTTCAGAGTCATCCTGTTGAACGGAGAGTGGGGGGGAGTCACGTGGACGAATGCTGTGATTGGGACTAATAACAAAGACCTAGTGGACAAAATGTTTCATGCCACTGATCGAGATACATTCAAGTAAGGGCACATCTATACTTACTGAGGATCTCCTAAGTGCAACACCAGCCAATATTGCACTATAGGAGGCTATTGCATAATTAGCTATGTATTACGTTGCCATTTATCCATGTGATACTTTGTCTCTTATTCTGTATCAATATTCGGCTATATTCGTTGATCCCATTACACACTCTATTTTCCACCTTATATATAGCCGCTACTCTATCCAATTACCAACATTTACTCACTATATCTTGGTCTAGTACGGGTATATAGTTATACCACCATATTGCCTATTTTTTATTTCAAATCTTCCAAGACCTTACTTGTATTCAACTATTAAATATTGTATGCTCAATAAATTTATTTTACTTATATTACACTTAGATTATTGTATGCTGTTTTACCCCGTCCCTTCTTGTTTTTTTGCATCAATACCATTGGTGTAGCTCTGAATATGCAATTTGCAGTGAACTAGCAGCTGGGGAGGACTTAAGAGAAAATCAGTTCAGGCCAAATAGTACTATTACACTTATTTATTGTATCTACACTAAACCTATCGTCAGTCTTGGGTTCCTCTCCATATACCATCTCCCAGTGCCTTTCCAGTGTTAGAGCGCCTGGCCTTGGTTCTGTTTTTACCTATGTTTATATGGAGGGGCAAATGTAACCAGGAGTCGATTAACAGTCTTTGTGGAAATTCTACAATTATTTTTTTCTTTTCTTCTAATTCGGGATGCCCACCCTTTCTTTAATGAGAGCTACTTTTAATCAATGAAAAATACATTGAGCTACCTTAAAACATACATTGAATATATATGCATTTCTAATTGTACATATTAAATCTCCAACACTGTTTTTACCAACTCTTTGTTTCTCCTCACACTTCCAATGAAATGTGCTATACAGGGAATGAATGACCTCCTTAAAGGGATAGTAATACATAGGGTTGCACCGATACTAGTATCGGTATTGGTGCCGATACCAGCATTTGCGCGAGTACTTGTACTCGCGCAAATGTGGCCGATGCCAGCACCAATACCCTGTGTCAGGGTCGGTGCTGTAGAGAGGGAGCCCGGAGAGCTGCTCACAATGCTCCCCGGTCACCCCTCTCACTCCTGCAGCTGGAGCGTTGCCGTGGGTTACCATGGCAACGCTCCGACGCTGACCTCTGCCGGGGCTCATGAGAGAACAGCGAGTACCCGGCAGAGGAGAGTAAGAGAGGCAAGATGGGGCAGCGGATGGTGAAAGAGGCAGAGAGTGGGGTCAAGAGGGAGAAAAAGTCAAAAGGAGGAAGGATCAAGAAGAGGCAAAAAGGAGGGGGGGATCAGGAGGGAGAGAGAGAGGCAAAAGAGTGGGGTCAAGGAGGGGGAGAAAGGGGGATCAAAAGGGAGAGAAAAAGCCAAGGCAAAAGAAGGGGGCTCAAGAGGGGTAGAATGAAGCAAAAGGTGGGAATCAAGAGAGGGAGAGAGTCAAAAGGGGAGAATCAAGAGTCAAGAGGTGGTGTGTGTGTGTATATGTATGTGTGTGTGTATATATATATATATATATATATATATATATATATATATATATATATATATATATATATATATATTTCAAGTACTCACCGATACTTTTTTTTGCGGTCATTTGCCAGTTTTCCAAGTACCTAAAGCATATAGGTACTTGGAAAACTGGCAAATGACCGCAAAAAAAAGTATCGGTAATTGGTATCGGTACTCGTACTCGGTCTTCAAAAATCGGTATCAGTGCATCTCTAGTAATACATATAATAAAGTGCAGCTCCGTGTCTTCTTTATTCTATTTGTAGCACGTAGCGATATATTTCAATAGTAACAGTTTTGTAATTCAAGAGAGGCAGGGTTTTCCTTTTACTTACTGAGTGAAAATTGTCCCTCGCTTCCTCCACCCAGTCCCACGACCGAATTCCACATCTGAGTGGAGGCAGCCAGAAAGGGCAGGGTCCTTATGGATTCAGTTGCGGTTGAATTTCAAAACTCTTGACATTGAAGTATATTGTTATGTGCTACAAATTAGAATAAAGAAGACTGGGAGCTACACTTCAGTATAAGTATTACTATCCTTTTAAGAGTGATAAAATTCAGTTACAAGATACATATTTATTAGCAGAAGTAATACATAATCACTATAGAAGGCAAAACCTTTGTTTGTCTCTCCAGTGAGCCACATGTTTTCTGATTCTTAGTACTTTTCCATCCTTATGTGCACTGTCCCATATTTTCCCATATTAAGCAGTACTATGCCTTTAGTACACCTTATTTGTACATTCCCATATTTTCCATAAAGGGGGACTCTCACCTCCAGTAAACCCTTAAGGACCCATGATGGTCCTGGCATGTCATGGGTTGGACGTTCGATAAGGACCCATGATGTTCCAATAGTGTCATGGATTTCAGGGCTCCCCGCACAGCTGCACTCTGTTCGGGGCGCTGTGCGTCAGTTATGAAAAAGAAAATGCTCTGTGGTCCTTAAGTGCCGGCCGGGAGAGCACGTGGCCGGTCCTTAAAGGCTTAAATAAATCTTCCATGGTGATAAATATTAAATCCGGATTTTGTAAAAAAAAAAAAAATTAAATAAATAAAATAAATAAATGCAGTATTTTATACTGTACTGCAGCCTGTCCTGGAGTCACAGTCCAGAAATTTAAAAGCCCAAATCGCCAACAATACTGCACTTTTTTTTAAGCAGAATCTGGTTTCAACATTTATTACCATGGAAGACTTTTTTAAAAAGCAGTTTATTGGAGGTGAGTCCCCCTTTAAAAAGAAATGCATCACCTTGAGGCAAATACTTTTAAAAGTCTTTTAGCCGATATTCTATACAAAGTTGCTGTGAGGCAGTAGTGCAGTATACAACGGTAAGTGCTTTTCTTAGAGCACTATAACTGAGCATACTGCATTCAGATTAAGGTAAGAAGAAAGGTCCATGTCTCTCTTCCTCTTACATCACTTAGGAAATGAGACTAATCTCTGAATATGTATTAGCATTTTTTCCCTTCAAATGTTTGCATAGTTTTAACCCCTTGACACAAATAAAGCCCTAAACATGAATACTCACTGTTCATTCACTCTGCATCAGTGATCAGGGGATGAGACTCTTGGATCATGATTTGTTCTTGCTTAATTAAAATATGCCCATTTGACACCCTGACTGTCCATGGAAGAACTTACTGTGGTATGGCACATAAGCACCTTGAGACATAACACTTTTTTTTATAAACTCTTTCTTTGTTTAAATTGGCCATCATCCCAAAATTAATTTGGTTGCTTTTACTCTAAATTAACCCTTTGAGTGCCAGAGGGGGGGGGATACCTCTCTTGCACGCAAAGGGTTAAAAGCTGCCTATACCATTAAAGTGATTAAGTTGTTTATGAAAATAAAAACATATAGTGACTACTGACTAAAATAAATGTATTGACTTCTTGCATGAGATGGAAAACTCAACTTTTTTAAAATTCAAACTTTTTTTTTATAACCAATCAAAATTCATTATGTAAAATATTTCCTCTAGGCAACACTGTTACTAATCAAAATTCATTGTGTAAAATAATTCCACTAGGCAGTACTGTTGCTATAGCTTTATATTTATATTATTTAATTAATTTACATAAAACAAATGTACCACCGCTTGGTTAAATGGGATAGATACATTTAAATATATGTTGAAATCTGTAAAAAGTATTTATTTGGAACAGGAGAATATTTTTTATTTTTAAATATGCCATGTTCTGGGCCCTATTGTGCTTGTTGAGCAAGATTGATAGGTGGCTCAAAAATGATTGTGCAGTGATACCTGAGAAGCAATACTGGTGTTAGAAACAAAGGTTTAAATTAATGGGAATGTTAATTTTCACCTAGGGTTCAGTTGGTATGCTCCAAAATCGCACCTCTTTTGCTTGATCAAGAAGACCCGCTGTGACGGTCTTCTAAAAGGTATCACCAACTGTCATACCTGGGAACTCTCCGGATTTGCCCCGGAGACTCCGGTTCTGACAGAGCTTTACCGGGTCTCCGGGGCAGAGGCAGATTCCTTCGGATGTGGAGAGTTTCTATTGAAACTCTGCCACATCTGCTTTTTCTCCCGTTGTGCCTCCGTCCCCAGCCTTCTGTGTGACACATTTAACCCTCTGAGTACCACTCTGGCACTCAAAGGGTTAAATCCCCACCAACACTCGAGTTAAGCCCCGCCCCTTTTTGACGCAATTAGCGTCATTTTTGTTACCCCCTGCTGAACAGAGGACTACCCTCCGGGTAGCCCTCAACTGAAAGTTCCCAGGTATGCCAACTGTAAGCAGCTTGTATTTCTCTAGGACAATATAGCAATCCTGATATAGTAGAACACCTGGAGAAGGTTTCATTTGCAATCTGGCAAGTAATTTACTCCTGCATATCTTTCTCCTGTCTGCAGCTGGCTGTTTCCATTCATTGGCCACATGGGGATCTGTACATCGTCTGGTGTAATACGTGACTTTGCCGGACCATACTTTGTGTCTGTGAGTAGTAGAATTCTTTAATTATATTGCGGTATACCTGAATATCTGTATACATGTACCAAATGAACAAATAAAGATACACAATTACATAATATATTTATGTTTTTTTATTGCCAAACTAGTTGAACAGCCCGTTAGACGGGCCACAGTGCCACTGCCACCTGGCCGCGGGGCAGTCGCGCGCAGTAGAGACTGCCCGCTGGATGCAGCTCTGTATCAGCCGCGGCGCTTGCAGTCTCTACTGCGCATGACTGTAGCACGCACAGCAGTGTCTACTGCGCATGTCACGGCGTTACACACGTTTTAGCGAATTATTATATAGGATGATTGCAATACTAGGGTACATAGTAACTCTTTAGATAGTTCTATTTTTCCAATATTGCTTAGTTCTACTTGAACATACAGAGTAACAAATTGGCAGTCACTATACATACTATAAAATATTTGTCCTCTTGATTTGTATCTCAAGCCCCATTTTCTCCTTGGTAAAAAAAAACAAAAAAAAATGCACATTATCTGTGTTTTGTGACTCTCTTTTTGCTTTAACAGTACAGTTCCCCCTTGGTAAAAATGTGGTTTCTGCCTCTACCTCATTGTCTCCCTAGCTTAGAGGAGCAGTGAGCAAACCACTAGCATCACATGAAACAAACAATCCCCAAATCCAGATTGACTTAATTGGATTTAAACCTTTTGAATTTCAGAGAGGTCTCCAACAAGTTGCTTTGCAATATATTGACTACATCTCTTGCATTTGTTGGGTAAAAAGCCATATTTAAATTTTGTCCCCTAAGTGCATTTGATTGCTCCTCTTTTTCTTTGTGCATAAGGCACAAAAACTGCTAGATAATTGCTCAGAGCCATGGGCAATCTCTGAATGATGATCAAACACTTACTATGACATTCTGGTCATATGCAGAGTCTGGTTTGTGTGCAGCAACTCATTTACAGGGACTGACTGATGCTGTGGCAGTAAAGGTAAAGATATCCTCTTAGACTGACTTGTTGGGCCTTATCAGCCTTGACAGACTGAAGTATACATAGACCTATGTATGCAGAGTGTTTGATAACCACAATCAAACTGACTTGCAAAAAGTGAAACATATCTTTGAAGGGACTAATTGACAGGTACTCAGAGACTGACAGGGACAGATTGACATTCTCATGCATACAGTGGTTGTCAGCATGCAGAGATTAATATTTACCAAGAATTGTGCATGCATTGGGACAAATGATTTGCTCGCTGGGGCATACACACAGAAATGCACACTTGCTCTCCAGTACTGAAAGGGATTGTAATATAAGAAAATAATTGTTGCTCAGATTCACCAGTATACTTTTTTTAACCATGTAGAGCGGTATATCAGTGGTATTGCACTTATAGTTTGAGTTATTCAATTATCAAGGATCCCCCTCCCGCCCCTTTACTACATAACTCTACCTCTCATGCAGGTTCAGATGGAGCACAGAGAGGGACAAACTTCAGTGAGAATAAGGAAAATCCTTCCCTCCTTCGTCAAGGGGGCAGGGTTTTCCTTATACTCATTGGATGAAGATTGTCCTTTACTGCGAGCTGTCTGGTCCCAGGACCGGATTCCACATCTGAAAAGAAGGCAACATAGCTGAGGTAAAAGGGGCAGGAGGGGGATAATTTATAATTGCTTTTGAACTACAAGATTCATATCATTGATATACTGCAGTACATGTTTAAACAAGTATACTGGTGAATTGGAGCTCTGTTTATTTTCTTATATTACTAGCCCTTGAAGCATGTACATAGTTGGAAAATCTGGTCATCCAGACACACCTGATTTTGCATACCTGGGAACTTCCAATTGAGGTCTACCCGGAGAGGAGTCCTCTGGTGCAGCAGGGGGTGACAATAATGATGCAAATCGTGTCAAAAATGGGCGGGGATTGACACGAGTTGGGGGGGGGGCAGGGCTTAAACATGTCCAACAGAAGGCTGAGGAAAGAGGAACACTAGGAGAAACAGCAGATATGGGCAGAGTTTCAATACAAACTCTCCACATCCGGAGGAATCGGCCTCTCCCCTGGAGACCCGGTAAAGCTCTGTCAAAACCGGAGTCTCCGGGGCAAATCCAGAGAGTTCCCAGGTATGCTGATTTGGTAAATAGAAGGAACTGGTTAACCTAGTTATCTGTGATGCATTATTCTTTGTATCTTTACTCTAGTATTGCATTTGCGTAACTGTATATCTAATTGATTTATCTGTCATACTCTAAAACCCCTTTTGGTTTGCAGGAGGACTGCATGGCATTTGGAAAACCAGTGAAGTGAGTACATTACTTCCACCACTGTTATCCCCCTTCTCTACTTCTACTTTCTTCTATACATGCTCACTTTCTTTTTCTAGATACTGGCAGTTAGATCCTAGTCTTGTTCATGCCAGTGGTTCCAGTCCATGGGATACAGCTGTCCATGAAGCATCTGAGGAATATAAACATCGCATGGTGAGCAATAAGGGCCCTTACCACCACTTACTGCACAGATTTCCCTTCATGTCTCTCCCTGTGTCCACATCTCTCATCACTCCCCTGTTACCTGTCCCCATAACTTATGTATAAAAGCATAGTGAAGCAATACTGGTGCAAAAGAACTGAACAAAGGGGACAAACCCTTCCCAATATTGCCATTGAGTTAACTGAGCTTTTTAACCCCTTGAATGCTAGTAATGTTTCCAAAGCATTTATTAGCAATCAGTGGTTTAGGAGTCCCATTTAAAACATTAGTAAGCTTTAATTACTGACTATGGTAAAGTTGATTTTATCCGATTTGATTGTATGCATAATGTCCCTATTATCTAGTGTTCACCCCCCTTGCATTTGGTCCTTTTACAGTACTCACACAACTATTATGTCTTCTTGTGCAAACCAACATCTTTATATTTCCCTGCAGCACAACCTGTGTTGTGATAACTGTCATTCTCACGTGGCAATGGCCTTGAACCTAATGAAATACAACAACACTTCATGGAACATGGTAAAGCTCTGTATCCTGTGCCTGGTTTACAGCAGATATGTCAGGTGAGCTTGTTTGCCATACTTAATGTACATTATGTGACTTGCTTGTGTCATGTTGTGTGATGTGATGCAGATTTTGAGTGTTTGAACCCTGTGATCAAAAGAAAATGGAGTAAGTCTGGGTCAAACCACCTAGTCCTCATCAGCTGAAGAGCCTCAGGTTGCTCATCCCTAATGTGGATCTTGCACCATTTTGTTGCTCTTCTTGAACGAATAGTTATAAATCAGAGATCATTTAAAGGAGAGCAGCCAAAATGGTTCTCTTTTTCTTTTATTGCTGCAATCATAGATTTTTAATCACTTTCCTTGAGTACCCCTATCATTGTAGGTTTCAGGATTTTCTTTTGTGCACAAATAAACTAATCTGAATTAGCAATCCCCTAATAACAATCTGTGATCAGACAGGGAAATCTTTAAAACGTGTTCTGCAGGGGGTACTTCAGGATTGTGGCTGAGAAACTCTGGTCTAGATGATAATACCTGTGATAGTAATGTTTCACTAAAAAAACATCTCTAATCCATCTTCATAGTATTTGGGCCATGGAGAGTGTTATTTCACTGCTGTCAGAGTGGTAGTTCAAGAGTAATTGAATGATAAAGCATCCCCCTCCCTCCCCTTTTACCCAGTGTAAGCCACCTCCCCTCAGATGTGGAATCTGGTACCTTGAACAGACAGATCGCAGCAAGGGACAATCTTCTCTCTGTGAGCATAGGGAAAATCCTGCCCCCCCCCCCCGGACAGGTTTTTCTTATGCTCACTGAAGATTATCCCTCTCTGCGATCTATCTGGACAGTCTTGCTGCTCTGAGGTGAGCAGTGTTACATCAGTAAAAGGGGCGGGAGGGGGATAATTTATCATTCAATTACTCTTGACCTAAAACTCTGACAGTATTGTAGTGACACTTTCCATGGCCCAAATACTAAGAAGATTAATTGGAGCTGCTTTTATTGTGAAACATTACTTTCACTGTCGTCCAATACAGGTCACTGGTACTCTGGGAGGCGTAAGTCCCCTTTAATAGGCAGGAACAACTATGCAAATGATTTGCAAGGGGCGGAGCCTCCCCTCTCACTTAAGCCACCTTCTGGCCAGAGCCACTTAGATTGATTTGTTCCTGGGTGCTATGCACACCAGGTAGAGAACATCTATGCTTTCAACTTAGTCATTTGTTATTTTTTTATTCAATATGGAATACCACCATTAGGAGGGTGACCATGGCTGTGAATGCCCTCACCCGAAGTGGCTAGTGCAGCTCCCAGGGATTTCTGTGGACCTTATGCCCTGAAGAGGGGACAGCTTGAGTTAAGCAGCTTCCCTGCTGGGGAATTTGCCTCTGGGTTATTCCTCCTCTATCATGGTCACCTGAAGACAGAAGTCCTGCAAGAGAGGTGAGTCACCCATTGAGTGCTGAAGGTCCACTTGTCCCCACAGTGTCCCTTTGCTGGGCTTGTATTTGGGAGTTTGCAATGCACTCCAGCACTCATAGGGTGTTTTTATTTGCATTTCAATGTTTAATGCAATTTCTGTGGTATTCTCTGGGTTTTGGAGCTTTGGGTATTAGTTTACTTATGTTTCTTATGTGTTTTAAACTTGTTTGGGCTATTTTTAATGTTTTATTAAATTTCCCGCTCAAACGCTATGGCTCCTTTACTCTCTATGGGAATTCACAGTGTGGGACATATTTCTGGAACCGCTTGTCTCAGCAACTTCAGAGATGGCTCATTTTAATGCTAGGCTCCTGCTCTATCATCCGGAATGTGTTTTATTTATGTGGGGTGTTCAGGGGGGCTTCGGGCACTGTTTGGGGTACTTGTAAAGGGAAAACTACATTTCCCATGAGCGCCTGGTTCGCGCTCGTTTCTGATTGGCTGTCATATCGGCCGCCATTTTGTGGAACTTTTCCTAAGCGAGTACACTACGCAGGGACCGAGCCTTCTCTCTCCTCCACAGATTAACCCTTCGCTGGCCAGATAAGTCCGAATTTAGACATTTCTGGGGTGAAACTTTAATCCTTTGCACTTTTTCTGGGTGATAGTGTCATTAGTGGGGTATATTGACGCTGTGAGCATGTCTACTTCACTGGAGCTAGGGGCTAGACCCAAGTCTAAGGAGGATGGGGGGTCTGCTACCCCCATGGTGTTTTGCTCCTCTTGCCACATTGGGCTGTCTAGCGATAATGTGGGGGATCTATGCCCTAATTGTACTGGTCAAGATAGCAACCCTGGGCCTCCCAGCTACGCTATTGAGCCATCTTGGGTGAGGGAGTTTAAAGCTGCCACTAGGGATCTCAGATCCGCTCTTCAACTCTTTCCCTCTCAGGTACAGGGGGCTCTCCAGGTCTGGCAGACCCCCTCTACCATCAGGACCTCCCTGCCTAAGCCACAGGGGGCTCCTGATGTGACTGATTCTTCTGAGGAAGAACTCTTGCAGGATTCTGATGCTGAGGAACGGACTGTTATTGAATCTACCAGGTCCATTGGGGACCCCTATGAATGTGACCCTGAAGTTTCGGCTGAGGGTCTGATTAGAGCTGTTCTGAATACGCTCAACCTTCCTCTGACTCAGGAATCCACTTATGATCCTACTGATGTTTTTCAGAAGAAGCCATCTAAGCCTGTTGTTTGTTTTCCAACTAATCCTACTCTTGCCCGTCTAGTCTCTGAGGCATGGAAGAATCCTGATAGATCATCGTCTGTCTCTAAAAAGTTTGCTAAGCTCTACCCTTTTCCTGAGACTGAGCTGGCTAAATGGGTGCATCCTCCCAAGGTGGATGCCCCTGTTTCCAGGCTATCCAAGTCTACCGCTTTGGCTGTATCTGATGCCTCTGCCCTGCAGGATTGGACGGATAAGAAACTGGAACTTTCTCTTAAGTCCATTTTTGCCTCTATTGGCACTGCCATGCGTCCAACCTTTGCAGTGGCGTGGGTTAACAGGGCTATCACGGCCTGGACTGAACGACTGACTGAAGCAGTTCGCCAGGATGCACCAGTGTCTGAACAGTTGCAGCTTCTTGCTAATATTACTGAAGCTCAGAATTATGTTGCTGACGCTGCTTTTGATGCTGTGCGCATGATGGCGAGGGCCTCCACTTCTTCTGTGGTGGCTAGATGCGCTCTTTGGCTGAAAATTTGGTCTGCTGATACAGCCTCTAAGAAAGCCTTGCTTTCCTTGCCCTTTCAGGGGAATTTGCTTTTTGGGTCTGAACTCAAAGAAATGATCAGTGAGGCTACTGGCGGTAAAAGTACTCTTCTACCCTCAGTCTTTAATAAAAAGTTTCCAGCCAAACGCAATCGGTCCTTTCGTTCCTTTCAGACTGAGACACGCTCCTCGGCCCAAACGGGTCCTCCCACTACGCGCTCCTCCTCCAAGCCCAAACAGTCCTGGAAGCCCAAAGTTGCCCCCAAGGCCAAGACCTCCAAGACTGCTTCGGCTTGACTCGCCGAACCCGGGTCCGCATCCGGCTGTAGGCGGTCGTCTCCGCATCTTTCGCCGGACTTGGGAGGAGTCAGTGGCGGACCCATGGGTTCTTCAGGTGGTGTCAGAGGGATACAGGATCCCTTTCTCTTCCCTTCCTCCTTTTCGGTTCCATTTTACTCGTCCTTCTCAGGAACCCACAAAAAGGCGTCTGTTCGACGACGCTATTCAGGATCTCTTGGACAAAGAGGTCCTGGAGGCGGTTCCTCAAGGGGACACAGGTTCAGGATTTTTTTCCAACCTGTTTGTGGTAGCCAAAAAGGACGGAGGAGCTCGTCCCATTTTGGATCTCAAAGATCTCAATGCCTATGTGGTGACTTCCCACTTCCGCCAGGAGTCCCTGCGTTCTGTGATTGCAGCAATGTCTCCAGGGGAGTTTCTTGCCTCCCTGGACCTTCAGGATGCTTATCTTCACATCCCTATTCGTCCAGAGAGCAGGCGGTATCTCAGGATTGCCTGCCACAGGGGACACTTTCAGTTTGCAGCGCTCCCCTTTGGGCTGACTTCAGCCCCTCAGGTCTTCCAGAGGGTGTTAGGCTCCTTGATAGCGGTGCTCCATCAGGATGGGATCAGAGTGACCCCCTACATGGACGATCTCCTACTGAAGGCCTCCTCAGCGGAGCTTCTCCGTCAGCAATTACAGATGTGCATGCACACCCTGAACCGTCATGGCTGGATCCTGAATCTGGACAAGTCGGACTTGATTCCATCTCAGAGGCTTCTGTTCCTGGGTCTCCTGTTCGACACTCGCCAATGCATGGTGTTTCTTCCAGAGGACGTGGCTCACCAGATAGCTGTCAGAGTGGCTGGGATTCTGGACATGGACGAAATTCCAGTACCGAAGTTGTCGTCTTTAGTGGGGAAGTTCATTTCCACGATCGAAGCAGTCCCATTTGCCATGGCCCACTCCAGGGAACTTCAGAGATTTGTGATCCAGACGTGTAAGAATCATCCAGATCATCAACATCTGTCTGTTTCTCTTCCTCCTCATGTCGAGTCGAGTCTGCACTGGTGGTTCGATCTCTCTCATCTCCTGAAAGGGAGATCCTTTCTAGTTCCTCATTGGACCACAGTCACAACGGATGCCAGTCTTCTGGGCTGGGGTGCAGTCTGGGGTCGCTTCAGTGCTCAGGGGAAATGGGGTCTGGAGGAATCCATGCTCTCCATCAATGTTCTGGAACTTCGAGCTGTCCGGCTTGCCCTGAGGCACTGGGAGTCTCAATTGACCGGTCTTCCGATCAGAGTGGAGTCCGACAACGCCACGGCGGTGGCTTACATCAACAGGCAAGGCGGCACAAGAAGCGGTTCCGCCTGGTGGGAGGTCAAGGATATTTTGTCTTGGGCAGAAGATCACGTGCCTGTCATATCTGCAGTTCATATTCCAGGCGTGGACAACGTCATGGCAGACTTCCTCAGTCGTCCCACCGTCGACAGCGGAGAATGGGCTCTTCATCCAGAGGTGTTTCACATGCTCACTCAGCGGTGGGGGATGCCTGTGGTGGACCTGATGGCTACCAGACACAACAGGAAGGTTCCGGTGTTTTGCTCCCGGTTGAGGGACTCCCTTGCTCTAGCAGTGGATGCCTTGTCGATCCCTTGGGACTTCTCCCTGGCTTACATCTTCCCTCCTCTTCCTCTATTGATCAGAGTTATCCAGAAGTTGAAGAGGGAGCGTTGTCCTGTCATCCTGATCGCTCCAAACTGGCCTCGCCAGTCCTGGTATCCGGAGTTGATGGCCATGTCAGTGACGGATCCTATTCCGCTTCCTGCCCGTCCGGACCTACTTCTTCAGGAGTATCTGTGGAAGGAGGGTGTTCACTCTCTCCATTTGATGGCATGGCGGTTGAATCCTCGATTCTAGCAAAGAAAGGATTTTCTCCTTCTGTGGTGTCGACTATGCTCAGTGCTCGTAAGCCTGTGTCTTCCAAGATCTATCATCGCATATGGTCAACTTTTGTGACATGGTGTTCTGATAAGAAGTTATCCCTTGAATTCCATCTTCCCACTGTCCTGGCCTTCTTGCAGGACGGTGTGGATAAGGGGCTCAGTCTGAGTTCCCTCAATGTTCAGACTTCTGCCTTGTCTGTGTTTTTCCAGGAATGGATTGCTATCCTTCCTGATGTGAAAATTTTCTTCCAAGGTGTGACTCATGTTCGACCTGCCTTCAAGAGTCCTGCTCCCCAGTGGGACCTCAATTTGGTGCTGGGAGTTCTCCAGCGGCCACCGTTTGAATCCTTGGCTTCCATTCCATTACGTCTCTTGACTTGGAAGATGGCCTTCCTTTTGGCTGTTGTTTCAGTGCGCCGGGTAGCAGAGTTACAGGCTTTGTCTTGTAAACCTCCTTACCTGGTGTTCCACAAGGATAAGGCTGTGCTTCGCACTACCAAGGAATTCTTACCCAAGGTTGTGTCCGAGTTTCACATCAATCAGGAGATTGTGGTTCCCTCTTTCTGCCCTAATCCTTCATCTGACAAGGAAAGAGATCTCCATCTGTTGGATGTGGTGCGTTGCCTCAAGTTTTATGTTCATCGCACCGAGTCTATCAGGAAGTCTGACGCTCTATTCGTCATTCCTGAGGGGCCTAGGGCAGGGAGACCGGCTTCCAAAGTTACCATTGCCTCTTGGATTAAGGCTACTATCCGTGAAGCCTATAAGTTGAGGAATAAGCATGTTCCCTTCCGGGTGATTGCCCATTCCACCAGATCTATTGGGGCCTCTTGGGCCTATAAGAATCAAGCTTCTGCTGATCAACTGTGCAGAGCGGCCACTTGGTCCTCTGTGCACACTTTTTCTAAGCACTATCGAGTTGATGTACTGGCTTCGGCTGATGCCAGTTTTGGAAGGAAGGTCCTGGAGGCAGTCTTGCCTGTGTAGGTCTTCCGCTCTGTGATCCTTAGTGCTTCCTTACTGTTGAGCCCTGTTGGCTCTGGTTTCGTGTGCTGTGTTAGTTCAGGGATTGTTCCCTTGGTTGGTGTCCGTTGACACTTACAGTTTGGGCTATGTGATTAACTGGGTCATAGCAGTTCTAGTGACTTGGGCCTTGCGCCTGGTCCTTGCCTTACTTCCCGCCTCTGGATCAGCTCAATGTTTGTACATCCCAGAGTACCAGTGACCTGTATTGGACGACAGTGAAAATAGGATTTTAGTCTTACCTGTTAAATCCTTTTCACTTAGTCCATACAGGTCACTGGTCTCCCACCCTGACAAGGGACCAGTCTTGGCTCTCCTGTGGCATTCAGTGGGAGACCATCAGGGCATGCTCACAGGAGTCTTTCTTTTTGCTTACCTGTGGTCAGTTTTTAGGGTCTCAAATCAATCTAAGTGGCTCTGGCCAGAAGGTGGCTTAAGTGAGAGGGGAGGCTCCGCCCCTTGCAAATCATTTGCATAGTTGTTCCTGCCTATTAAAGGGGACTTACGCCTCCCAGAGTACCAGTGACCTGTATGGACTAAGTGAAAAGGATTTAACAGGTAAGACTAAAATCCTATTATCCCATTAAGCTTGGAGGAGATTTAGCAGAGGGGTGATATGACAAAAACGTATTATACATTAATCCTTTCAGTGCTGGATGCCTGGGGATTTTAAAATTTTTTTTGTACCTTGCTGGTTTGCTATACATCTGTTTAGGTATAATTGCCATTGGTAAAGTTTTAGTTATATGGAAAATTATCTTTTTTTTTAAAGAGCAAATTCAGCTTATTCATGGCACCTTTTAAAATCCACATTTTGGATCGTGCGACAAGTTATGATATCATATATACAAAAAAGGAGTTAATTAATTTACCAGTATTGTAAACTATATATCCAAAACATTTATGTTGGTAGTGAAAATGTCAATTATTTTGTAAAGTCCTTAATCCTCGGAGTACAAGAATAACAAATATGTATAGTTTTGCCAGGAGGCATGGACTGCGCAAACCCTTTGTTAACTTGAGTGCAAAATGGTATTCAACTTTATGAAATTAAATGCACGCTCCATAGATTACATAGTAAAACTACCCTAAAATAGCTTATAATTATATAAAAGTAGATATCCTACTGCAGCAAATGAGGGATCACTTGCTTTTCTACCCTTAGCCTGGTGTGCATAAATGTTTCCAGAAAGTGGCGCTAAAGGAAAAAGAGAGTTTTCTACAATTCCACCCCTCCATATGTACTAAAATCTTTGAAAATAAGAAGTTACTGAAACAGTTAATTACACTCTTGCTCATTTAGCTTGATTTATAGTTCATGTTCATTAGTGGAAAGTTTTATTGGCATTATTTGAATCCGTACCAACAAGCTAGTGATTCTTTGGCATTCCCTGAGGAAGTATTGAGACTGATATGAAACTTGTTAGAACTTACACTGGCCAGTTTGCACAGTGCTTCTGATTTACATTTTCCATCAAATGAAGGTTGATGCTTCTGTGTTTGCTATTTTACTCGCATATTTGAACATTTATGCATCACATGCTATATGATGGGGAAAGAGTATTCACCTTCACTAGCTTTTCCTGCTTGTGCGACTTTATCATAGGGAAACTAGCAAGTTCACATCATATACCTCGATTGGGATCACATTCAGATTTAATACATGGACGGAAGAGGATTTCAATATAATATTTTATACTTTTTTTGCTTACCTGCTTAAGCTAATCTGAGTGCACCCTTTAAAGAAGGGAGAAGATCATCTTCTACAGATATTTCAGCTCTGCCAGCTTTTATATGAATCCCTAGCATATTTGCTACTCTCAGTGATTGTTTCTATTGCTACACTGTTTCTCATCCAGGGAGCACTAGTATTTGACTTTTACTATATTGTGCCACCATTAAACCTTTTCACCTTTTATATTACATGCCATTTGTTTATATATTTGTTATTGTCTCTATTTCTGTTCATTTTAATGCTTTATTATATTTATTGTTATTTATATTAAACTAAGTATTATGCATAGGAGCAATCTCCTAGATTTCCTTTTTTCGTAAAATAAGGGGTCACTTGCTTTTATACCCTAACCTGATGTGAAGAAATATTTCCAGGTGTCCCTAAAGCTAAACATTGGCATTTGTTTTGCATTTCTACCCCTTCAAATCTTCGAAAATGATGGCATTCCCTACTACATTCATTAGTGGCCGCACAATGAGAAAAATGGTATACCATTGGTATGAGTTGACTTACTCTACGGAGTGCCAGCCAGAACCACAAAACTACACTACCCAGTTTTTTTTTTAAATAGGCTGTCTGCACTAAAAGGGGGATAACTATTAGACCTATGAAGGAGAGGTATACAAGGCATAACATTTTGGAAGCTGGCTATTCACTTGCATCAAATTAGGGTATTTTTGCCTCCTACCCCTAGGCTGGTATGCTTATTTCCATAAGATGGCACTATAGGGTTTTATTTATATTTCCAACACTTCAAATATACTACATTCTTTGAAAACCATGGAATTTCCTATCGTATTCAGTACTTTATTCCAGCCCAAGAAAAAAAGGATACCATATTGGTATGGGTTGACATACTGTAGGGGGGTGTCACAAGCACAAAATTGCCACTTTTATTTTTTTTTTTTTTTTTTTTTTTTTTTTTTTTAATGATCTACCAGAACTAAAATGTTCATAACAATTACAGATATGAAGAAAATTCAGTAAGACATACTATCTTAGATAGTATACATTAATCAACATCAAATGAGGGTGTCATTTGCATTTTTACCCCAGGCTAATGTTCATCTCTATTTTCAGAAAGTGGAGCAATAGGAAAAAGCACATACTTATTTACACTTCACTTCAAAGATACTAAAATGTTTCAACACCATATAATTTCTAAGTATATTCAGTACCAGAAGACACCCTGAGAAAAATGGTACCCCATTGGTATCAGTTGACATACCGTAGTGGCAGTGCCAGGAGCATGGCTACCAGTGGAACAAGGTGGTGAACAGGCAGGATATGTTAAATTTTACAGGTACCAGTGGAACAAGGTTGGGAGGATGAGGGAATGTATGCAGGGATTTGTGACTAATGGTGGGCAATAGAACCAGGCTGGGGGTGGGGACAGTGAATGTGAGGATTTGTGCCTCCAGTGGTCAGTATAACCAGACTTGGGAGTCTGGTAATGTATGTGCGGATATGTGAATATCAGTCTGCAGTGCTCCAAGCCTTGGTGGGTGATCAGATAATTATTTTATTTACATAGACTAACTTTTAAACACATATACTTAAGTTTAACATTAATGTGAGTTTTACTACTGTGGAGCAATGTGATACACTTATATACATTACACAGTCTGATCTCATAAAAAGAGACACCAGGGTGGGAAGAGGGATAAAGGGCTTTGGGTCTCAAAGAGGGACTGCCTCTCCTAAAGAGGGACAGTTGGCAATTTATGCCAGTGGACAATGCTAAATACACCCCACACATAATACATTGACTGTCCTTTCTGATTCCCTTTGGTACATTTCAGTAAAATTCCCACCACTCTAATTTAATGTGCAGTTTTTGAGGTAATAGGAACATTAGGGATAACATTAATTTGTCTGATAGATGTGGAAGATTTTGTTCCATATTTTGATAATATATAGTACTCACTTTTTTGGACAATGTGAGAGGACTGTAGTTTTTTTTGTAGTAGTAAGCATTTATGTCACTTTGGATAAACCACGAAGCACAATTAGATTTTTTTCTGTTCTTATGCATCTATGGTTGAGGGGTCTGACACCATAATTAGAAATATTAGAAAGTTAATACATATTTGGGATGTGAGAGCTAACTCTATATTTACAAATTTGACTAATGAAGTCAAGGATGTTGAGGATATTCATAAGCTTTATTGGAAGCTGGAGAAACCGCTGATCTTGGAAATAAAACAATATTAGGAAATTGTCATGCTACAGAAACACTTAGACAATTATTTGATTTCAAAATGTCTTAATGTCAGCAGATTCCCAGCATGCAATTAAACAGATACATTTTTTGCTATAAATGCCAGGACATCTTGAACAATGCTCAAGGCAATTGATGGGATTCTTTATAGCTGGAAGGAAGACCTCTTTGACTAACATTAGGGAAGAGAGTGACAGTCTCTGTGGTTAGATTTTGAGCAATTTAAAATGATAAAGAATATTCTAATATCTAGAATAATCTAAAGTAGTAGTTCTTTATCTGTTTCTACTCCAGACACACCTTACAGGCATTCTAGAATTTCAGTTCATGTATAGGTCCTTTTTGAAAGACTTAATGAAGGGTGCAATACAAATCTATAAATATAAACAGCTGAGCACTATGAAAAATAATTAGTCAATGTGTTCTAAAGTGGTTTTACCATAAAAGACAATAAATAAGAAAATAATATAATTTCCAAAAAATATCTAGACTGTGTATATAGATATATATGTATGTGTAAATATATAGGATGTGGGTAAGCGCTGGAATGTTATTAATAAGCAGTGACAAATCTATTACACAGTTGCACAGTATACATAAAAAGTGTATAAAGTTTGAGGATACCCACTATTGTAGATATTGCATGTAGAATTCACAATATTCTCATACATTTAAGTGCATAAAAAGAAAAAAACAACACATAGATCCATGCAAAAATACTTATAATAAAGCAAATGACACATAAAGTTTTAACTCAGAAGAAGTCCCAATCTATCACAGATGTGGAGTGAAAATATCTTTAGTTCTTTAAACTGTGTCTGAAGTGTGAATGAATCAAATAGATATAGATGTATCTTTTGATGTTATGATCTCGGAAACCCACTTTTATCCTAGTTCGCTTGATTGGTCTGTATAAGAACCAGTCAAGCTTAGTGGCTTGTGGGGCACTTTGAAAGCTGCCCTCACTCGACTCTTCTATTAGGTAAGAGTAGTATATACAGCCAATGTTTCTTTTCACTGCTGGATGGACACAAGGTGTGAATTAGAGCTAGGTACTTACGATCTGTAGTCGGCCTGGGAAGTTCACATGGATTTGGAAAGCTTGTGGGGTATTTTTGTAAACCGCCCTCACTCGGCTACACCACTTGTCCAGATAATGGGATTTTTAGGTCTTCACAGTCCAGAGATAATGTATATATGTATACTCAGAAAAAAATTGCATACACGTTGTGGAGTACAAATATGTCGAATTTATTCTTAAAAAAAAAAAAAAAAAAAAATAAATAAATATATATATATATATATAAATATAAAATAGTCAACTGTGAGAGATCAACACAAAAAAATAACCCTATTAAAATACTTGTTCGGTCTCTAGACCTATATAGGTAGCTCAACGCCTTTCATAATTTTAGTGTTATTTCATTAGCTGCAAAAAAATGATAACAAAGGAATCAGTCCAGAATACTGAGATTTAAAAGCTCAGAAATCACGTTGTTGGGACGAAATTGGCTGTTAGTTTAACCCTGACTCAACCACAACATAGATTCTGAACTGAATTTGTTCCAGATCTAGTCTTTCCCTCAGTCATCATAGAATATAACCGCAAATAAAGTGGGAAGAGCAGTTCAAACCTTTTGTGCATGGCAAAACCCTGCAGCTGTAAATAGAAAAAATCCTCAAACCAAAAACAAACCTGCTCTGCTCCATACAAATATTATTCATTAAATTATGAGCCCTGTGGTAGGCATATACCATAACTGTGTGCTGAAAAAATAATAATTGGGGTTATAAAAGCATGGTTTGGTCAAAATATATTTAAGCTCGATCACCCCCCAAGATACCCTCTTTAGAGCAAGTCCTAATCCTTACATATATATTGCCATTAAAAACAATTACATTTAAATATTCTTCTAATAAAAGTGTATGTGAGGAAACCTAGGTTAAAAGCACCTAAAACTTTGAATAAAACCTGTAGTATCCAGGAGTCCCTTACTATCCAACATGCACCATTCACAGTGGGTGAGGAAGCCAAAACCCAAAGGGACCAGTACACTGTCAGTCCCCTTTATAGGTCCCCTGCCTGTCCACTATGAGGTGCATGAGCTCTTTCTTAATGTCAATACCAAGGCCAGGTAAGCCAATCAAACAGGTCATATACTATGCCTTTAAAGTAAAGCTTTTTGTGCCATGATTATGTGTGTTAAGTATTTAAAGGGCATTTTACCAAAATTCTATTTGTCTGTGAAATTGAGTGAATTGCCATGGTGAAAAGCAGCTTGTATGAGGAGAAAGTACGTGCAAAACAAACAAAGAAAAGCTCACCGCTCTAAAACACCACAATAATGCATGTTTTATATACAAAAATAAAAAGGTTATGTGAGTAAGGTATGGATGAGTTATGATATATGCCTACTACATTGCTCATAATTTAATTTATAATATTTGTATGGAGCATCGCAGGTTTGTTTTGTTTCATTTTACTTGTTCAGGTTTTTCTGAAGTTTGGGGTTCTTGGCCATTTCCCCCTCATTCCTTAGTGCGCACTATACTTTACTTACATAACCTTTTTATTTTTGTGTATTAAACATGGTGTTTTAGATCTGTGAGCACAAGAAGACTGCATCCACCAGCCCTCTTTATAGGCCCATTCATCCTACCCCCACAGACCACATGGGGATTGAATATACCTTGATTTAAAACAGACTTGGTGCATGCAAGCCAAACCAGCAGGCCAGCCTGTAACAACCTCTAAACGAAAGATCGCAATAGTGCAGATAAATTATAGTTGAGTTTTATTATTGTTTATAAACTTAAATAGAATTAAGAGATGTGCAAAAGCAGAAACAAAAGGAAAGAAGTTCACACGTTCACTTACCGTTAAACATTTACATATAATAAATAAGAAAAAGACCAAGTGAATAGAGTATACATAACAGCAAGGAGTGTGAGAGTTCTAAAGACCCACAAAAATATTAGGCTGAAACCTAAAGTGCAGACGCAAAACTGAAAGGAAACCTGCGCTCCTCCATTCAAATTGTTCAAATGTGCGCCCTGTATAAAATATATTATACTACTGTGGTAATAAATGAGGTTTTTGTTTCCATAGTGTCTTTAAACTTGTCCACCACAACACAGTACCCCAATATCGCTCAAGTCCTATCTGATACGCACATTTAATCCTATCTAAATTAAAAACATTCCCAGAGTATTTCTGGTAAATGAATGCATTGGAAAACATATTTATTTACTAATCCAACTATGGTACAAAAACATCATATTTGAATCACTCCATACCTTTCCTTTTCTTCCTACTTCATAAGCAGCTCCCCTTACCTACTCCATTCACACACTCATAAAACTTGTGTCTGGAGTGGATGATGATCTTCATCCAATTTAGCATAGTTAAGCCACAAAATAAAGTGCAAACACACACACACACACACACACACACACACACACACACACACACACACACACACACACAAATAATAATAATAAAAACACATAGTACTAGTTGCCAACACAATGCACAACATTTCATGTAAATCTAATTACTATGCCCAATGTCACTGCATCTAACAGGGTTCTTTGGAAATTCTTGTAAACACTTCCGCTATGGCTGTGTGTTGATCACTCATTACGTGTCCACTCCTATGTGCTTTCCATTCCAAGCATTCAACAAGGCCTCAGTGCGACGCAAATATGTCTTGATCTGCCCTTTTTTCTTTGCTGTTTGTGGGGATAAAAATGTAGTATCAAATTACAGACCAATATCCCTACTTCCCACATTATCTAAATGCCTAGAAAAATGTGTCCACGTGCACCTATATAGGTATTAGCGACAAACCATTTTTTTTCACCCCGCTTCAATCAGGCTTGCGCTGTTGCTACACCATCCTATGGACTGCTGTGCTCCGTAGGCCATAAATCTCCATAGGATGGTGTAGCAACAGCTCCACTGTAAATTTTCAGGCCACTGTGATATTGCACCTAAAAAAATCAAGTTTGAGCTTTTACAATTTTTTTAATAAAATCTCTCTCAGCAGTGGGAGTACCCTTGTTTTATTTGGGGACTTAAACCCTACAACATATATTTTTTTACTAGTATTACTATCCCTTTAACTGTAAGTAACAAAGGGGTGTACAGTGCATTACAGAGCTGTAGACAGAAACATAGAATTTGATGGCAGATAAGAACCATTTGGTTCATCTTGCCTGCCCATTTTTCCTTCTGCAAAAACATCAAACCTTATTTGTTCCGTGGACTTGTCCTATGTTCAGGATAGCTTTATGCCTATCCCATGCATGTTTAAATTCTCTTAATGTATTAACCTCCACCAGTTCTGCTGGTAGGCTATTTCACTTATCTACCACACTCTCAGCGAAGTAAAACTTTCTTACATTACATCTAAACCTCTGTCCCTGTAGTTTTAGTCTGTGATCTGTTGTTCTAACATTTCTACTCCTTTGAAATGTGCTTCCTTCCTGTATTTTGTTGAATCTCCATGTATTTGAATGTCTCTGTAATATGTCCCTCTCTCTCCTCTAAACTATACATGTTTAGATCCTTTAGTTTATCCTGATATGTTTTTATCCTGTAAACTATTCACCATTTTAGTAGCCCTTCTCTGAATTCTCTCCAGAATATCAATGGCCTTCTTGAGATGGGGTCTCCAATACTGTACACAATTCTATGGGTGAGGTCTAACCAATGATCTGTAGTGGCATGACCACTTCCCTCTTTCTGCTTGTAATAGCCCTAGTTTGCATTCTCTGCTACTTTGTTGTTACACTGCCTGCCTACCTATAAGACGTCAGAAATAATTACTTCCAAATGCCTTTTCTCTGTTGTCTCTGACAGCATAGTACTTATAATACTATGTCTTGCCCACCCAGCTCTTGCTCAGTAGGTTAACAGACAGAGTACATTTTACAAATCTCTTAATTATCTGCTGGACCTCTGTCATAATTATCTGCTGAGTCTCTCCCTCTTAATTAACTGCTGGATCCCTCTCTCTCTCTCTCTCTCTCTTATCTATTGGATCTCTCTCTCACTTATCTACTGGATCTCTCTCTCTCACTCCTACTCCTGCTCATCTGCTGGCAAGTTTATGTGTGTGTCTGTCACAGCTATGTTATTTATGTATAGTCAGACATCCTAATAGATAACCTCCCTGGTAGATGCATGGTAACTGATCCACAGCAACATGTGGCGAGAGAGACACCCAGTTATCTCCATCCCCTTATAACTCGTTCCTCTTATGGCTCACACTTGTGTGCACGTGTATGTGTATCACTGTTTGTGTACATATGTAAGTTTGTGAGACTGTTGCAGGCAACGCCATATATTTTTAGCTAGTTGATGTATAGTATCTATAACAAGCAGATGGGTAGTGAACAGTCAATGTTTTGTTTTTGCTAGTATTATGTTTTTTATGTTGGGGCCCTATTGTGGGTTTTATTAAATCTGTGCGTATAAGTGAAGTGTGGTTATAGTCACTGCGGGCCATGAAGATCAGAGCAACAGGGGATCTAAGAACCACTGCAAAGACAGAAGTCAGTGGAGCCTGGCTCCGCCTGTGGTTCGAGCAATGTGTCATGGAATTTTTACATGAAGATCATTACGGATATTATTCATTTGTCTAATGATGTGCGTGGAGGATTTTTCAGCAGTATATTCAATATGTTAAATACTATATTTTTTTTATTTTTTTACAGTGTGGATAATCCATTCAATGTATATTTTATCATATTACTCAAAACTATCACTTTAAGTCTACAGAAAAATATACAGACTAGTTGTGCTAATTGCTTCTCATCTGCCATCAAAATCTACAACCATATGTATAAAAGCAAACGAACAATTATTGAACATACCAAATGTACCATGGGGACTAATAGAATATTCCTAAAACTCATTTAAAGGGACACTAATGTCCCAGAAAAATTGTCTCCAGTTTTGTAGAGGTTAAAAATTGTCTCCAGTTTTGTAGAGGTTAAATTAATAAACAATATGCTCCAAACCCTATCTCTCAAATCACTATGGTTTGAGAGATATAGGCATTGAAAGATCCCTTCCCCTTCCCTGATGTCAGCGGCTAGCTGACAGCATTAGATACCGGTCTGGGGACCAGCCTGCAGCTCTGCAGCAGAGCTGAAATATCGTTATTTCAAAAGAATTATTTCATTGGAAAGGTCTACAAGGTGTGCCGGGTTTGCAAGCACACTTTGTAGACCGTTCCACTGAAGTAATTCTTTTTAAATAATGAGATTTTGGCTCTGCTGAAGAGCCTCCTTGAGTACGACTCGAATCGCCTGCTGTCAGCTTTACAGCTGACATCAGGAGAAGGGGAGGGTGGGGGGAACTTTGAATACCTATATCTCTCAAACCATAGTGTTTTGAGAGAGAGGATTTGAAGCATATTGTTTATTATTTTAACCTCTACAAAACTGGAGACAATTTTTCTGGGACATTACTGTCCCTTTAAATGGAATGTTTAACCCTTTGAATGCTAGAGAGTTCACCAAAGCATTGCAGCACAATGTGTCGGAGGCCTCTAGCATTCAGGTGGTTAAAAGCCGTATTTAAATCAGTGGGAGTTTATATAAATTTCTTTTCACCCCGCAGTGATGCAGTTGGTGTGCTACAAAACTACACCTCTTTTTACCTTGATGAAATAAGACCCAGTCTGTGTAATTCATTTATTTCTGTGTGTTTACGAGGTACTTACTCTTGTCTCCCTGCAGCTTTGGTGGATTCCTGAAAACCTGGGTCCCTTTCCTCTTGCTGGTAGGGGCATTGCTGACGGTCGTTCTCACATTACACCTACGATGAGGCTTCAGTTTCTACCCAAATGTCCATGCCAATTCCATCCTACTTAGCACCTCCCACTCTGGAATTGACGGTGATGTGAAAGAGAAGAAACTTTTCTCAAGACTTGCATGGAATATAATGAGGCTTCTATTCTTACTTTGTGTTTTGTTGTGCAGCCAGTGTTTGTACAGACCATGATATATAACATTGGACTCAATCCAGTCTCTCATCTGTAAAAAGCCAAATAATGGAGTACTTGAAGTCCGGATCCCATAACATAAAGCACAGAACAGTGCGCAGTAGAATGTGGAACTGAGAAGAAGAACTGGAAATCTTTTCTCAGAGCAAAGGCAGGGCCAGGTACTTGTAAATAAAATATGTGGTAAAATCCTCATCTGTCTGAGTGTGTTTAGTGGGGCATGTGGTCTGGAGCAAGATCCATAGAAGCCATGGTGGATTTGATTTTATACACAATTTAAATAGCTAGTCATAAAGACTCTGTTTAAACTGAAAATTATTTTTCTTTGTAACAGTACTTTATTGTTATTTGCAATATTACAATGGAACTATTCCTTTGGAGAATAATATGGCTTGTAGGTATGCTTCTTTCATACAGTGGTCATCTATATCTATTTACCATTTTTTTTTTTGCATTTTAACTCTTATGTAGTCCACAAGCTGGACATTTTTCATTGAGCTGTCTTGGATTTTTTTTACATTATTTTGAAGAGCCAAGGGTCTTCTCTCTACATTTCTAATCTCATTCACAATGTTAAGGTTGGTTTGAAGATGTGAACTTACATACAGGTCCAAAATGGAGATCAGCAAATACAGACAACTACAAATACTATGCAATAAATCACTGGTTATCAACCAGGTGGCAGTGGTTTGTTTATCTATTAAGAATAAGTAGTGAGGTTAAAGGGATTGAGTATGCACAATGTGCCATTTTTATTGTGAGACTTACAAGGATAGTAATACTTTGTTTTAACTTTATTTTATTTTGTAGGCATTAAAAAAACATGACGAATGATATAAGTCTTATCTCTCAAACCTCTATGGTTTATGAGATATTCACAAGCAAAGTTTCCCCTCCCCGCCCCTTTTACCTAGTGTAAGCCATCTCTTCTCAGATGTGAATCTGGTTGTATGACCAGACAGATAACAGAAGGGGGACAATTTTCTTTGTATGAAAACAATGAAAGCCCTTCCCCCCTTGACAAGTTTTTCAACTTTTTCCCTTATCTTAATTGAAGATTGTCCCTCTCTGCAATTTACCTGGGCACCTCCCTTCTGATTTGGTTGAACGGGGGGGGGGCATACTTTGTTTGTGAATATCTCTTAAACCATAAAGGTTTGAGAGATAAGACTTATATCATTCTTCATGTTTTTTTAATGCCTACAAAATAAAATAAAGTTAAAACGAAGTATTACTATCCCTTTAAGGACATTTATATCTTTGTGTTTATCCCCATTGTTTAGTCCTTGACAAATAATTATAAAATGATGCTAAAATTCTTCATTGTGTGTTCAGAGTTCATCAAGTGCACAAGATTTAGAAACACTGCAGTAAATACACATACTTGTATCAGTTACATGAAGAACCCCTACTTATTTAAAACACATTTCTCTTTCGTCCAATGTGGAATACAGGTACCATGCGAGGTGCTGTTCCTCCCTTGCAAGGCGGAACATTTTCAGAAGACAAGATCTTGAAGGTGGAGCCTTCCCCTTCCTTCATTAGGCTAGCCCTGCCCTGCATATCCAGTATCGATATGTTCCTCATAGAGTGAAGAGTTCAGAGATGGCTCATTCTTCTTGTCTCCTCATGCCCTAGCATTTGATTCACACCCCCAGTGGCTTGGGGGGCCCCTGGCACCCTGCAAGTGCAATTGTAGGCATTGCTAGGTAAAGGTAACAATATAGAAGACTACATTTCCCATAATTCCCGTTTCCATGGCATTCTTCCAATTGGCTCCTTGTTTTACAGACTCCATTTTACATCTCTCTTATCCAATGCAGAGGTTGCCTCTTGTTTCTCTCATTCTCAGATTAACCCTTTTCCTGCCAGATAAGTACCTTTATGGGTTTTTCTAGGGGGAATTTTTATTTTGGGATACAGTATTTGGTAATTTATACTGTTTTTTTAGACACTGCTCTTGTTAGGATGTCGGATCCAAAGTGACATTGGGCTAGACCTAAGGATGACAAAGAGGAGGGGGAATATGAAGAAGGGGATTCTGCCTATTCTTTTGGCGATCCCTTTAAATCTGGTCCTGCTCCTTCTGCGGAGGGACTCATTAGGGCTGTTTTACAGACCTTTAAGGTCGCTGACAACCCTGATGAAGGTCCAGCTTCATCTGATGTATTTCAGAGACTTAAAAAGTCTTCTACTGTCTTTACCAATGCCATTCTGGATCACATTTTTTGGATGAGTGGAAGATGCCTGATAAGGAGCTGTCTATTTCTAAGAGATTCTTTAAGCTGTACCCCTTCTCAGAGGCAGCTTTAGCGCAGTGGGCTTCCCGTCTTACTGTTGAACCCCTTATCTCCAGGCTCTCCAAATCAACAGCTCTGCCCCTGGCAGATGCTTGGTTCTTAAGGATGTGATGGATAGGAGTCTTGAAGCCATCCTCAGGTCCAACTTTGCTGCTATTGGCACTGCATTGAGGCCTATTTTTGTCTCTGGGTTACTAGATCTATTTCTGTTTGGGGAGAACATACTGACACCGTCAGGGATGGTTCCCCTAAGGAGGACATTTTGGCCAACATGTCAGACAAATGTTACCAACACTTTTTGAAGACGTCAGGTTGTCAGCTAAGGCTTCTGCCTTTTCCATTACTGCTCAAAGCACTTTGTGGATTAAGATCTGATCTGCAGAACTCTGTTACCGCATATGTCCAAGCGCCCTGCCATGGCATGGAAACTGCATCTTTTTATTCCTTGCCAAACAGAGGCTTAAAGGTTGCAAGCCTTTCAGGCCTTCACCCAGAGCTCCACCGCTAAGCCCAAGCTGCAGTAGCATTCTAAATGAACCTCTGCCAAGCTCAAATCTGTCAAGCCTGCCTCTACATGACTTGCAAAACCCTGGTCCGCAGGAAACCATTGGCGGACGTCTGCACCTTTTCCTTGACTCTTGGGCAGAGTCTGTTGCGGATCAGTGGGTTTAATGGGTGATTTTAGGGAGGATACAAATAGGGCTCAAGTCCCTTCCTTCCTTCAGGTTCTTCCAGTCCCAGGTTCTCCAAGGCCAAGAGAAGCTGCGTCTCTTCAAAGAAGTGGTTCAGTGTCTTATGGACAAGGGAGTTCTTGTTCCAGTTCCACTTCAAGAGAGAGGTTTAGGTTTTTATTCAAATCTGTTTATGCTGTCCAAAAAGGACAGCTGCAACCACCCTATTCTGGTTTCTCAAGTATCTAAATTTTTATTTGGAAAATGCTTGCTTCAAGATGGAGTTCTTGCATTCTGTAATTGCAGCTATATGCCCAGGAGAATTCCTGGCTTCTCTTGACCTGCAGGATGCATACTTGCACATCCCTATCTACCTGGACAGTCAGCGGTATCTCCGTTTTTGCCTGCTTGGAGCACTACCAGGTCACTTCTCTAGGGCTGACCTCCTCTACTCGGGTGTTTGCTAGGGTTCTGGTGGCACTGATGGCCTTCATTCATATGAAGGGGATTCAGGTGACTCCTTACATGGATGACCTTCTACTGAAGGCTCCATTGCAGGAGCTCCTGGCCCAGTTCGTCCAGGACTGTGCTCAGATTCTGACCCACTATGCGTGGATTCTAAGCACCTGGGGTGCAAGAGTGTGACACCTGTCTGACAGAAGACTCTGGTGTCCCAAAATCTGGACTGGTCCACAACCCCGGCCAGGAAGTTCATGAAACTTGTGGGCCGCATGGTGTCCACCATGGAAGTGGTCCCTTATTCTATGGCCCACACCAGGGAATTCCAGAGACTCAATCCGGATCTCCTGGATCTAAAGGTCTCCCTTACACCAGAAGTCAGACAGGATCTGCAGTGGTGATTACCCAGAAGCAATCTGGAGCAAAGGAAGCTGTTTGTAATTCCAGAGTGGACCTTTGTTATGATGGCTGCCAGCCTGAGGGGCTGTGGTGTGGTTCTGGTTCACCTGGGGATCCAGGGCAGATGGACTTTTGAGGAGTCCCTTCATTCCATCAACGTTCTGGAGCTTGGGGCTATCCAGGTCGCTCTGGTGTACTGGTCCCTTCAACTGAGGGGTCATCAAGTAACTGTGCAATTGGACAATGCCACAGCTGTGACTTATATCAATAATCAAGGAGGCAATGGAAGCACTCCCGCTTGGTCAGAGGTCAAGTAAGTCTTGGGTTGGGCAGTAGCTCACGTTCTGGCCATCTCCGCCATTCACATTCCTGGAGGACATCCTAAGTCACCAAACGGTGGACCCAAGAGAATGGGAGCTCCATCCACATGTTTTCAACTTGATTGTGGAAAAGTGGGATCTTCCTCAGATAGACCTGAAGGCCACAAGGAGCAACATTATGGTGATTCCGTGGCGCTTTCACCTCGCTTACGTCTTTATTCCAATCCCACTCATTCCCAGAGTGCTCTGGAAAATATGGGTGGATGGTCCGACAGTCATTATGGTTGCTCCATACTGGACCAAGAGAGTGTGATTCCCGGAACTGGTGTGTCTAACCATTCGGAATCCATTTCCACTGCCACTCAGACCAGACTTTCTCCTTCAGGGGTAATTTTGGAAGGAGGACTTTGTCTTGCAGACTGCCTTTCCTGGTGTTTCCCAAAGATAAGGCTGTTCTTTGAACCTTTTAGGAATTTTTTCCTAATCTGGTCTCTGAGTTCCACATCAATCAGGATATTGTGCCTTCATTTTGTTCTGACCCTAACTCTGACAAGGAGAGGGATCTCCACTTGTTGGATGTGGTGTGCTATTTCAAGTTTTTTTGTGCACCATACAGATTCTTTATGTAAGAATGATGCTTTGTTTGTCATCCCTGAGAATCCTAGGGCAGGTCAAGCTGTTTGGATTAAGTCTACCATTCACAAGGCATACAAACTCTGGAAGAAACCCATTCCCTTTCGTGTTTACAGC
The DNA here is from genome assembly GCA_037306005.1 of Rhinophrynus dorsalis. NCBI lineage: Eukaryota > Metazoa > Chordata > Amphibia > Anura > Rhinophrynidae > Rhinophrynus > Rhinophrynus dorsalis. The sequence continues at coordinate 276,724,472 of CM074719.1, forward strand.
ACACTCCACCAGGTCTGTTGGGGCCTCCTGGGCCTTTAAGAATCAAGCCTTGGCTGAATAGCTATACAAGGCTGCGACTTGGTACTCTTTACACACCTTTGCCAAACACTATCGGGTGGATGTTCTGTCTTCGGCTGAAGCTTGCTTTGGCAGGAAGGTCCTTCAGGCAGTTCTGCCTGTGTAACAATATACAATAAACCTGCGCAAAAGTAAAGACAAGAGAATACATGTGTCAAAGTGGATGATCTATAAAATAAGTTCAATGTCCACATAAACAAATGAAAATGCTAAACAAGTTTTAGTGCTTTATGTCCAGAGGTTAAGGTTAGTAATGAAAGATGATAAATAACGTCTTAAAGTAGAGATGATGTTATGATGATGATGATGATAATGCAAATGATGAAGACACCGTTTGAGAGAATGTCAGATGCTGCTAGTCCCTTTCAAAAACTGGTCTTGTCCACCATACAGTCATTGGAAATCAGAAAATATGGGATAACGCAAAAACTAGACAAACACAAGTAGTGAAAGAGATAATATCTGAGTGTAGTATTTATTGTGCAAAAACGCTATAAAAACATGTAAAAGTTGCACTCACGTTTCGCCCATCTTCGGTTTTGTGCATTACAGAGGTCCCTTCCTCTAATAGCCAGCGAAACTGTGTCTCTGTAATCCTTGTTCTGCGAAGTCCTGTTGGATGCTCTTAGTTTGTAATCCACGTTAAGGCCCCAATATCTACACTGTGTATGTGAAGATGGTGCTCTCAAGTGGTGGTATTAGGATGACGAGAGCTAATCTCAGTATGAGTCTCTATTCGTGTAAAAAGCAAGAGGTTCTGGCTACAAGCAACACCACAAAAAAAGCGGATACAAGACCGGGAGATGCGGATGGTTGGAATCCCCAACAAACCCCTGAAGAATTGGAGTTGGAGCTCCATGATACGTGTCAGGTTCTATTCAGTTGCACGCCATCCTAGGTCCCTCCTACACCCCTTGTGGTATCACCGCCTCCTTAGTTTTCTGCCGGTCACGCTGTCCTACGGCCCCCAGCGTGGGCCTTCATCCACGAGGCAACCACCCGGATCCTCCCGGTTTTGTATCCAATTTTTGTGGAGTTGCTTGTAGCCAGTACCTATTGCTTGCTACACGAGTAGAGACTCGTACTGAGATTAGCGCTCGTCATCCTAATACCATCACTTGAGAGCACCATCTTCACACACGCACAGTGTAGATACTGGGGCCTTAACGTGGATTACGAGCTAAGAGCATCCAACAGGACTTCGCAGATTACGGAGACACAGTTTTGTTGGCTATTAGAGGAAGGGACCTCTGTAACGCACAAAGCCCAAGATGGGCAAAATGTGAGTGCAACTTTTACATGTTTTTATAACGTTTTGCACAATAAATACTGCCTGTATAAGGTCTTTCCTGTGTCTTGCTGTTCTTTAACTGTTTGAGCCCGATTGGCTCTTTTTCTTGTGTGCATGTTACTGTTTTCAGTGTCCATTGGGCTGTTCCTAGTTCTGGATAGTCCTAGGGAATCCTGGTATCATGGGGACTGGCGCTAAGTCCTTTCTATTTTTTCCAACCGCTGGGAGCTTACTGTTGGTATATCCTATGGTATTCCAAATTGGACGAAAGAGAAAATAGGATTTTAGTCTTTCCTTGTTAAATCCTTTTCTCTTAGTCCATACGGAACACAGGTCTCCCACCTACAAAAAGGGGACCTTGCTTGATTCACTTGGCTGGATGTGGTAGTCCATGTCTTTTACTCACCTTTCATTCTCTCACTGTCCTGTCTAGTGAGTTTTATCAAAACTATTTTTAATACATTTTCTCTTTCATCCACTGTGCAACACAGGAACCATGGGTTAAAGTATCCTTGAGCCAGGATTGCAGGGCACTTGCTCAAAAGAGCTCTCTTGAGGTGGAGACTTGCACCCTACTCTGCTTTACCCTCACCAGTTTTAAACGTAACCTCAAAGGAGGTGCATCAGGGCAAAGATTCTCTTAGCTAGCCTTTGTTTTCTTAACTTACATGGGGCTGGTCAGTCCCCCATTATGTGTGTCTATCTTTGGCGCCTTGATTGATACAGACCTGGTTGCAGACTTTTAAGGGTATACTAGAGGATGGCTTTCTCTTAGCTTTTTTCCTCTTTTTATTGCTTATAGGAGACTGCAGATTCCAAGTGCTTTGGTCCCTTGAATATGCCTGTCTGTCTAGCAGCTGCATTATGAAGTCTGTGGTAAAATTACTAGTTCTGCAGTCTATTCATTGTTTCTGTCAGCACCATTCCCTTCCCCCTCCTTATTGGAAGTGGCCTCTTTCTTTGTTTGCTAAAATTTACATTACTCTTTTATGGGCCACCAGCACTAGAAGTAGTTACTCATGGTAGCCATTGGTAGCCGTGTTATAGTTTCTGCTGCAATGGGTGGACTTCACTGGGGCTGTTACTTCTATCCTTCTTTGCTCTTTTGTGAAGGGACTCTCTTAGTAGACCCCCCTCACTGCCAGGGTGATGAACAGACGCAACATCTGGAGACCCACTGTGCCGTTATTTTTTTTGGAAGGAAAACTATGTTTCCTATGAGGCCTGTTTTTTCCAGGCCTCTTCCTTTCTCCTGCAACATGCAATACACAAGGCTGGGCTTTCCATCCTGGCATTCTGTCTTTAACCCTTTCAGGTCAATAAGCCTGAACACAAGGGAGACATACGCAAGTCAAAAACAACCAGAAATTCAGGGGTCTGTCCACTAACCCTTTGCTTCTCATGTCAGACTAGCCTTCCTGGTGCTTTGTGTCCCCTACACAAGCGCTCCCAGGCCCCTCTTCTCCTGATCAGAAGCCTACCTTGGTTAAAGGCCTTATATTTTCTGTGTCCAATACCTCCTAAAAGATCGCTTGTATGGGGAAAACTGAAAATTTTGATTTATCCTTTACCCCGGGAATTCATTTGAGGAAGACTCTGGGTCACTGATTGAGGGCAGTTTTGGAGACACTGAAGGTCTTTGAGGCTTCTGACTTGAGTTCTTCATCCACAGATACATTTAAGAGGAGCAAAAGGGAGGCTGCAATTTTCCCTTCCCATCATACTTTGGACCAGGTAGTCCTGGAGGAATGGAAATCACCTGAGAAGAAATGTTTTATTTCCACATGATTTACTTATATTCCTTCTCTCCTTATGCCCTATTACAGTAAGCCACCCACCCAAAAGTAAACCCTCCAATTTCTTTTCCAAGGTTTCAGGATTGCCGCTGGCAGGTTCTTTCTTTAAGACAAAATTTGGGGCTTCGGGGCCCTCTTTAAGCCTCAGTTTTGCAGTTGCTTGAGTGACAGTGGCCAATGCTGGTTGGAGGGAGGTAACTCTATCCATGTGAATGCACCTAGAGAGGATGATGATCTTGCTGTTTCTAAGATCTTTGAGGCTAATGCTGAAGAAGCTTTTAATTCTGCTACGCTTACTTGGAAGGCCTCAGCACTTTGTTGCTGCGCGTTATGCCCGTTGGCTAAAAATATATGGACTGCAGATCAGTCTTCCATAAAGTACATAGTTTCTCTCCCATTTGTGGGAAAGCAGTTTTTTGATCCAAAATTGGAGAAGGTTATTAGCCAGGCTGCTGGGGGCAAGAATGTACTATTACCTCAGCTTACCCCTAAGCATTCCTTTTTCTTCCCCAGGGAAGATGCATGGTTTTTGTTACTCCCACCAATATGGGTATACTCCCAGGTTGTCTACTCTTTCTGCAGCCCAAGCGCACCCTTTCCTTACCTAGAATCCCCCAGGAAACAGGTCTGCCTCTCTTTATCTGCATATTCCCATCCATGCATATCATCATCATCTCTTCCTTAGGTTTGTCTTTCAAGACCATCATTTTCAGTTCACCTTCTCTTCCTTTTGGGCTGCTCCATGGGTGGTTACAAGGGTGCTGAGAGCCTTGCCTCTACCTTTGTTCTCTAAGGCTTTCTCTTACTTCCTATCTGGATGGCCTTTCGTTGAATGCTCCTTCAGTGGGGGCCGTGTGTCTTGAGATTCAGACTTGTGTGACCATTCTGGAACAATACGGTTAGGTACTCAAAATACAAAAGAACCTAAAGTAGATACAGGAGACAAGCAATCACATACCCATTTTGATTAAAAAATTAAAAATCAGTTTATTCAAACCAGTCAAAATATTATAAATCTGATCAGTAGCCACACCTCCCTCAACCTCTTTCCAAATCACCCTCACTAAAATAAACTCAAAAAAAACCCCAAAACAGAAAAAAGGAAGAACAAAACAAAAAAAAAAAAAAAAGAAAAATCTATATATACATAAAAACAAAGGTGGTACCGCCCTTATATCCATTCCATTCAAGTAAACCTCAATCTATTTATACATTAAATTACACCTTAAATTAAATTATACATTAATTAGACATTCATGGACATCATTGCATCATATTATGACATCATACATTTTTAGTATCCAAGCAATGTAAAGCGAAGTTAAATAAAATTAAGTTCGGTCAGTAATAAACTGACAAATCAAGCACACATTATAGTGGACATAATTATAACAGGAGGAACAGTATACTTCTCATTCACTTATTATTCCATGTAATTTTTCTGCATCTGTGCACCAATCTTCAAATCAACACTTGAATCTTGCCATAGTTACCTCAGCCTCTTCTTTTTTTTGTGAGGGTGTTGTGGGTGGAGGCGTAGCTATCAGTTTTTTCATAATATCTTGGATGGTTCGAATAAACCAATGATTTATAATTTTTTAAGTGAAATTGGGTATGTGAGTACTTGTTGCTTCACTTTTGTACCTACTTTGGGTTCTTTTGTGTTTTGTAGTTTAATCCTAGAAGTATGCACCACCATGCAGTCTTACATAGTAATACCCATATGTGTAATTAGTTCCATTGAGCAGGAAGTAATCCTCTTTAGGGATTTTTATTTATTTATTTATTTATTTTTTTACTGTTGGGTTCTCAATTTTAAGAAATCCACTTTACAGTTGCCATCTCAGCAGGTGTTACAGGCCTTATTTCGCCCATCAGCAATGGTTCTAGAGTACATGAAGGTACTAGGGCATCTAGTCTCTGCCTTAGAGGTTGTCCATTTTGCCAAATTTCTCACTTGGGAACTGCAGGCGGAGATTCTCAGGAATTGGTCGAAACATCAGGGCCATCTTTCCCATATCTCTCTCCAACGGGCAAAGCTAGATTTAATTTGTGCCTTTAGGTGTCCAATGGCTATTGATCATTTTGAATTGGGTAGTAGTTCTGGCAGATGCTATCCTGACAGGTTGGGGAGCCACCTGGGGCTCTGAGATGGCTCAGGGACTTTGGTCGAAGAGTGTCTTCTGTCCATCAGTGTGTTGGAATTCTGGGCAATCGACTTTGGTCTACTGCATTGGTCCCAGCTCCTCCAAAGTCTGCTGATGTGGATTCAATCAGACAGTGCAAATGTGGTGGCTTATTCCAACCGCCAAGAAGGGACCAAGCATGCAACTGCATGGTCAGGAGATTGGTTGATTCTCACTTGGGCAGAAGCACATGTCCTGGCTCTCTCCGCCATTCACATTCCAGGGGTAGACATGGTGATGGCTTACTTACTCAGCCATCAACTTCAGGATGATGGGAATTCAACCAAATGGTATTCAACTCCATAGTTCCTCTATGGGGTCTTCTGACTGTGAATCTGATGGCTTCTTGGTTTAACCCCAAAGTTCCCCTGTTTTGCTTCAGACCTCCGAATCCTCTCACTATTCTTGTGGATGCAATGGTCATTTTCTTGAAGTTTCCCAGACATATATGTTTCCTGCATTCCCTCTGATTCCCATCATGTTAAGGAAAGTCAGGATGGAGCAAGCTCAGGCATGGTTCTCAGATCTTCTCAGTATATCCACGGCCAAGCCATTTTGCGATCTGATTCTTTCAGACGTCTTGACTTTGGGTCCACTGGGTCACGCAGAGTCTGAGAAGTTGGCATTGTTGTCTTTTGAAGCCATCATTCTGAAGAAGAAAGGTTTTTCAGATTCTGTCATTGCTATTATGATGAAGGCCCTCAACTGGTCTCATCCAAGGTGTATGTAATTTCTTTGTTTTACAAATTGTCCGAAGAGCAGGGGTCACGGCTGTGAATGGGCTCCAGAAAGAGCTTAATTCTTCTAGGGTCCAGATGTCTGCTTTCTTTACTTTTTCAAAGGTGTAATGCCTTATTGCCAGATCTGGAAACATTTGTGCAGTGGGTTGCTCACGCCTACTCCATCTTTCCAGATCCCAGTTCTGCATGGGACTTGACCTTGGTCCTGGGATTGCTTCAAGAGGCTCCTTTTGAAAATCTGTTTTCTGTTTCTCTTTCATTCTTCAATCTTAAGACCTCATTCCTGCTTGCAGTTTTCTGTTTGGCGTGTGGCAGAACTACAGGCGTAATCCTGTAAAACTCCCTTTCCAACTTTTTTTCATTTGGATGGGATTGTTTTGCGAACTAAGTTTCCCTTAAGTTTTGGACAAACAAATGGAATATGAAGTATAATGGAAAAGTGTAAATTTATGCATTTTGGGAAGAAAAAATCTCAAGCTACTTAGAACTTAATTAAATCCTTTAGGAGACTCATTGCTAGAGAGAGATCTGGGTGTCCTTGTAAATTACAAGCTTGGTAACAGTGACTAAAGTCAAACAAGAAAGTAGCAAGAGCAGACAAACTCCTGTCTTGCATTAAATGGGGTAGCAAGAGTGAATAACATTTTTCCACTGCACAAATCATTGCTAAGACCTCAACTAGAATATGCAGTACAGTTTCGGACACCAGTTCTGAAACATTTTAGCCACATAATTAAAGGAATGAATCACTTGAAGTATGATGAATGTCTAGGCAAACTTTGTTTATTTAGTCTAGAGAAAAGATGACTAAGAGGAGATCTTGTTACACTGTTAAATTGTGGAATTCCTTGCCCAAGAATTTTATAATGGCAGATACAATTGATAGATTTAAGAGATAATTAGATGCATTTATAGCAGAATATAATATACAGGGTTATACTGTATATTAGTAACCGAAACAGGAAATTCTGATAAACAGGGTAATTCCCATTTAGGAGTCATACATGCTTATATAATTCTCATTTTCTTGGTTATACTGTGGTTGTCTTTTTCAACCTAATGTACTAGGTAAGTTTTCACCTAAACCAAGAAATTGTCCTTCCTTCTCTTTGTCTGTCTATCAGACAGGAGCAAGAGCTTCACTGTTTGGATGTAGTTAGGTGCCTAAAGTAAAGTATTCATCTCACAGCACATTTCATACTATTTTCTTCATTCCTGAGAGTCCTTGTAACTATTCACCAGGCCTATGTCCTTAGGAAAGAGCCGGTGCCCTTTAGGGTCAGGGCTCTGTCCATCAGAGTGGTGCTTGCTTCCTGAATGTACAAGAACCAAGTCTCTGCAGAATAGGTTGTGAAAGGTGGCGATGTGATCAAATTTGCTTCAACTCTGCTTTTCGTGAATGAATGATCACCCAGTTTGTGAATGACCAGGTTCACTAGGGAAGTCCTGCTTGAGCCCGCTATTCCTAAACAAGCATCCAGCTCGAGTAGGCTGAAAAGGAAGGCAGCAATTGCATTCCTTTTCACCACATTGATCACCTATTCTACTGGATAGGTGATCAATGCCACAGGGACATCAGGAGGGGTCCCATGCCCCCTTGAGGTCTGATTTAAATTTTGTTGTTTCTGCACATCAAGGAAAAAGTTAAGCAGCTGCATATGTGGCCTATTCACCCTTTGAGTACCTGTTGGGTACATAAATGCATTGCAAAGCAATGCGTTGTATACCTCTCTATACCTCAAAGGGTTAACCCTTTCAATGTCAGAGGGGTACACAACACATTGCATACCTCTCTGGCACTGAAAGGTTTAAGTGTGTGGACAGCAGTACCTGTTGGATTGGGGGGGCAACATATGTCGGAGGCGGGGCAGTGCATGTCAAATTGGAAAAGGGGGGTCAGTATATGTCAGAGGTGGGCATTACATGTTGGATTGGACAAGGGGGGGGGGTAGTATATGTCGTAGGGGGCAGTACATGTTGGATTGAACAGGGTGGGGGGGGCAGCATGCCAGATGTTTAGAAGGTTGGGTAGAACGAGGAACAACACCCTTGTGCATTAGCCCCACATACATTGCCAGTGCCCATGGGGATTTGTGGCTAGCAGTGGGCAAGGGGAAAAGGCTGGAGAGGGTCAGATAGTGCACATGGGGATCTTTGGCTACCATTGGTCAAGGGAACAACTCTGGGGTCATGCAGTGTATATGGGGTTCTGTGGCTACCAGTGGGCTAGGGGACAATGCTGGGGAGCAAGTGGTAGGTACAAATCCCCATAGTTGCTACCTGACCCCCATCTTTGCTCCCTTGGGCGTGCATAACATGTATCATACATGATACAGAGCTAAGGGGATAATAGTGCTTGGTGTAGTGCTGGTGATGTGTGAAGGGAGGAAATCCCTTCCACATCTACTGATTGAGGGCTGTTACTGTATAGGAAAGTACAGGGAGATCCCAACTTTGCCAACCTTGGGTAGGGGAAGCTGAAACTGTGGGCTTCGACAGCAGAGCCTGCTATCGGAATTTAGTGAATATGTCGAAGTGCCACATTAATATATCAACACACCCCCTTGCATATGATGATGGCTCATTACCCTGCATTCACACATGGAAGTCATTATGCTTAATTTCCATATGGAAATAGGCCACTGTCGATGTGATGAGTGAAAATTTGCACACCTGACAGATGGATGTCGATGTGGCAGATTTTTGTCGGCGTGATGGTGATGTGATGTCGAAGACACTTTAGTGAATACTATTGATGTGCCTTTGACAAAGCTCCAACAGGACATCAACATTTTCAGCAATCTTTGAACTTTAGTGAATCTAGGCTGAGATGTTTAAGCTCCAGGCAGAGAGGCCCTTTGAATTCTCTTGTTCAGGTGACCACCTTCCTGTCCTACTACTTTTTTTGATCTTTGTTATAAGTTAAAATTGAGCATGTCTGGTGGTGGTAGAGTAGGGAAAGAATCTCCTCCAGAGAACCTTTATTATGCAAGTGCCCAGCCTTCCTATGAGATGACCATTTAACCCATGTTTCCTTTGTTCCACATGTACTAAGAGAAAATAATTTATTAGTAAGTACACAAAATCCCCTTTTATATTCCTTAACCATCTTGCTTTCTTTTACCCACCTGTATGCCACCTACTCAAGATCCCTTACACTGAAGAAAGATGGGCTTTATTCATATTATGTTCAGATAAGTATACTTATTTGTGTATACCATAGGTATAAAAAATACAAGATGAACAAATTATTTCTAATTTAGGTTAATAATAAACAATCATATAAGCCACTAGGTAGCCTATGCTTGTAGCTAGGGCCTGTAACAGTGTGAGGGACTGACTGCGGGTCACATGCAACTAAGTTCTTGTCCACTCCTACCCATGCGTATTGCCTAATCTAGTTTCACAGGGGTAGAGTATGCAATACAAATGGGGTCAAATAATGTAATAGCTGATCTTTATATCCGATTTATATCCTATTTATTTCTGGCTCTTTGGAGTTCATATACCAGATTAACCAATACTTCTAGTTTTCTGTTGCTCGTCTCCTGGTTCATAGTGGGTGGGCATCCACAGCATGTTCATCATGGGAAGAACTGTTGAGTGAGCATCTATCTATCCATCCATCCATGAGCCCCTACTGTGGCAGTCTCAAGTGTTATGACCAGGCCGTGACATGTTACTGTGTGTGGTTTATAGGAATGGGGGTCCCAAATTAGTACCTTGCCTAAGGGCCTTATGGAGTCTTAATCTGGCTGTATTAATAAGGTTAATGTTTAAAGGGTTAGTAATGTCAAGCTATAAGTGAAGATCATATTATTCGTTAAACTTTTTAATAATGCTCCGTACCACTGTATGTGTGTATGTATATATATCTTTATATGACGTCACACACTATACGCATCGTGTAGTACGCATGTTATAGTTTTTTGTAATTATGTTTTAAAGTTGTCCCCCCTCCCACCCCTTTTCCCAACGTTATTCTTCTTCCTGCATATCTGAAATATGGTTGCTTGACCGGACAGATTGCAATGAGGGACAAAATTGTCTTTTGTATGTATAAGGAAATCCTTGCCCCCCCCCCCCTTTGATGAAGGACAGGATATTCCTTATGCTCATACAAAAATGTTCTTTGTTGAGATCCATCCAGAACTAGCTTTCTTGTCTGCAGGAATACAGATTTATAAACATTGCCAATAGTACTTTGCATTATTAAAAACTTTAAGGAATAATCTGATGTTCATTTATAGCTTGACAAGTAGGAAGAAGCAAGCATTTAAATGTTTTGATCAGTACAGATATCACAAAGAGAAACAGTATGTTAGTGCATAATATAATATATCTGTGTGTGTGTATATATATATATATGAAAAACCAAGTGAATCGGGATTGCTGTCAAGGGTTGTAGCTGCATCCTTAACCAACCACTAGTGCCACTATGTTTAAAGAAAAAAAAAAAAAATCAGACCTTGTGGTGGGGTTTCACAATCCCTCCTGATGCCCCCCATCTACTGAGCTTCCAGACAATTCGGCTGGGAGATCAGTACAACGATGTGGGGGAGCAAGAGAGCTACCCTGTTTTCATTCTGCCAAGAGTACCCGGGTAGGAGTGTTTCCTGATTCTGCCCACTCCTACCCGGTAGTATGGATAGGATGGAAGCAGGGGAACGCTCTTGCTTTACTGCATCGTTTTTATTGATCTCCCAGTTGAATTGGCTGTGAGATCAGTAGCAGGAGGGGTCCTGATGCCCCATCACAAGGAATGGCATAATACAATTAAAAAAAAAAAAAAAAAAAAAAAAAACATTCACCGCACATGCAAAGCCATGCCACACCCCTGGTGGTGAAACATAAGAAATGAAACCGTTACTAATCTGATGAAACGAAGTTGAAGAAATTCACAATATTCGCAATAGTGCACAGGTAAGGAGTTCCAACTAAATTAATTATTTAAGTAGATCCCTTTATATATGCGATGTTTCTGTGGTACAAAAATGATAACTAAATCCCATAGTATATTTCAAAGGTCAACAGATGCTCACACTTTGAAATCCCTTGCCAGTCTATATGAACTGGCAGGATAAAGCCAGGGACTTCCCCCACTCAATATGTAGATCACACTTAAATTCCTACAGAGGTGGGCTGAAGTGTATGGTACTCAGAGTTATGCGTAGTACCTCTCCCAGTTACGGCAAGGATGAAGGCTTGTGAGGGTACTATAACACAGTCACCACGTTGATAATGGCTCTCTGCAGTCCTGTAGATAATGGAAATAGAGCAGAGTACTCACATAATCCAATCGGCCTTCATAAAAGGATTCGCAACAGGCAGAGAAGACAATGGAAGATGAATCATTCTCCTCCACACAAAGAACAACAGCTTCAGCAAACTGCTTTTGGGATGTATCTCTGGAATGGTTCCTTATTATGATCAGAAAACCCTACATGTCACAAATGGTGGAAGCTCCGACAAGAAATAACAATGTATTGGACCTAGTGATCACTAATAACACAGAAATGGTATCCAATATTAAGGTAAGAGAACATTTGGGAAACAGTGATCACAACATGGTTACATTTGAGATTTGTCTGGCAAAGCAAAAATGTATAGGTTCAACCAAAACTCTTCATTTTAAAAAAGCGCACTTCAAATTGTTAAGGGCCTCAATGCAACACATAGACTGGGATATTTTATTTAAAGGCAAAAATACTGAGGAAAAATGGTCAGAATTCAAATTTAGGTTGCAGAAATGTACCCAACAGTATATACCAATGGGCAACAAGTGCAAAAGAAGTAAGTCACAGCCAATGTGGTTAACTGCACATGTAAAGAAGGAAATGGCAAGGAAAAAAAAGCATTCAAATTATTTAAGTCAGAAGGAACTGAACAATCTTTATTAAAATACAGGGAGTGCAACAAAGATTGCAAAAAGGCAATTAGGGTAGCAAAAACAGATAATGAAACTCGAATTGCAAGGGAGAGCAAGACTAATCCAAAAAAGTTTTTTCAATATATAAATAGCAAAAAACTTAAGAGGGAGTGCATTGGACCATTCAAAAATGAGATGGGTGAGTTGGTTAGTGAGGATAAGGAAAAGGCCGATGTTTTAAACACTTTCTTTGCATCAGTATATACAAGGGAGCAAGGAATGGTAGAAGAGCCTCCGCAAGTAACAAATAAAACAATACAATTAATAGATATTGGGTTAACTCAAGGAGATGTCATGGGAAGACTGAACAAAAGACCGACAAAGCACCGGGTCCTGATGGTATACATCCAAGGGTTCTTCAGGAACTCAGTGCAGTGTTAGCAAAACCCCTATCTTTACTCTTTAAAGATTCTATTACCACAGGCTCAGTGCCACAGGATTGGCGAAGAGCTAACATAGTGCCTCTATTTAAGAAGGGAACTAAAACAGAACCTGGGAATTATAGACCAGTGAGTTTGACCTCTGTAGTGGGAAAACTATTAGAAGGCATAATAAGGGACTATATTCAGGATTACAACACAAAAAATAAGATTATTAGCACGAATCAACATGGTTTTATGAAGAATAGATCATGCCAAACTAATCTTTTCAGCTTCTATGAGGAGATAAGCAGCAACCTTGACAATGGCAAGGCAGTAGATGTAGTATATCTAGACTTTGCAAAGGCATTTGATACAGTACCACACAGAAGGCTGGTGTATAAAATAAGGAAATTGGGGCTAGGAGATAACCTTTGCAATTGGATACAAAACTGTCTGAAGGATAGGGAACAGTGTGTGGTTGTAAATGGAAAATTCTCCAGTACAGTTAAAGTGGAGAGTGGAGCACCTCAGGGTTCAGTATTGGGTCCGCTGCTTTTTAACATGTTTATAAATGACCTGGAAATAGATATAGAAAGCAAAATATCAATATTTGCAGATGATACTAAATTATGCAAAGTCATTAATTCAGAACAGGATATTTTCTCTCTACAGAGGGACTTACATACAATGTCAGATTGGGCAAACATATGGAATATGAAGTTTAATGTGGGGAAGTGTAAAGTCATGCATTTGGGAGGAAACAATCCCAAGGCTACTTATAAACTTAATGGAATAATTTTAGGTGACTCGTTGCTAGAAAAACACCTGGGTATCCTTGTCAACTACAAACTTGGAAACAGTGACCAGTATCAAACAGCAGTAGCAAAGGCAAACAAAGTCCTGTCTTGCATAAAAAGAGGTAGGGGTAACATTATTTTGCCATTATACAAATCATTGGTAAGACCTCACCTTGAGCATGCAGTGCAATTTTGGGCACCGGTTCTGAAAAAGGATATACTAGAACTAGAGAGGGTACAGCGGAGAGCAACAAAATTAATTAAGGGAATGGAGGACTTGACATATGAGGAACGACTAAACAAACTTGGTTTATTTACTCTAGAGAAAAGACGACTAAGAGGAGACCTTATCACATTGTACAAGTATATGAGAGGTCAATACAAGGATCTCTGCGGTGAGCTATTTATTCCAAGGCCTGATCAGGTGACCAGGGGACACCCCTTGAGATTAGAGGAAAGGAGGTTTAAACTTCAGCAGAGGAAGGGTTTTTTTACGGTAAGATCTGTCAAATTGTGGAGTTCATTGCCCAGGGAGGTAGTTATGGCAGATACAATGGACACATTTAAGAGAAGATTAGATACATTTCTTTCAAAAGGGAACATACAGAGTTATACTGTTTATCAGTAGGCTGATCAGGAAGGTCTGATAAAGACTAATTTAATTGGTAGCAGGAAAGCTATAAAATTCTCAGTTACTGAGGTATGAGGCGAAGGTTGAACTTGATGGACTTGTGTCTTTTTTCAACCTAATTTACTATGTTACTATATGTAATTACCTGTATGAATTTTGCCATTGCGGCTTTGTTCCAGACATAGCAACTTCAAAAAGTCATGGGTGATGTACATGGAGGCAGCAGGACAATTGCTATCAAGACCACAGGACACAAACTCCTCCCAATGCACATCTTAACACTTTTTTCCTCTGTTGTCCAGTATTGAATACAGGTGCCATGGGGAGGTGATCTTCCTTCCTTGGAAGGTGGAACATTTTAAAAAATAAAAAGACCAGGTCTTGAGGGTGGAGCCTTCCTTCACCTTCTTTAGGCTGACCCCGACCCCGCCTTCCAGTGAAGAGGCTTAGTTTTTTAGTTATTTCTTATTTTCTACTTAGATATGGGGCTGTTACAATTACCCCGTTAGATGGGTTACCATTGGGATAGCCCAGTGTACAGCTGCTGTTGTGGACCTTCGCAACCCTGTGGAGAGAATCTTGCAGTCCAAGTTTTCACTCCCTACGGGGTCTCCCTGAAGCTCTGTTCTTTACAATGGTAATCTGAAGACAGAAGTTGAAGACTGGTGAGTAACCCTTTGAGTACTATGGTCCACATGTCCCTCTTCATACAGGTGTTGTATTTAAACCCTTGAGCTCTTGCACTCATGTTGGGTAACTTATTTTTGTTCTTTCCCTGAGTTATGGAGTATGGATGGCTGCTTTAATACTGATTAACAGCTTCCCTTCTAGTTTCTCCAGGTTAGCAACTTTTCCTTGGATTTTCCCTTCAGGGCTGTGTATTTTTTTATTACCCCCACATGTCCCCTTGGGTCTTTGGGGCTCTTGGATTACTTTTTAAGTTTACCGATTTGGGGTACATGGCGCCTTTAAGACACGCTTCCCACCACAGCCACCTTTGCTTCGTTGACTTATATGGGAGAACTTAACTGGGCATATCTGCAACCGTTTGTCATACAACGTTCAAAGTGGGTTCATTCTTCTTGTCTCCTCATGCCCTTTCATTTGGTTCACATATTGAGTGTATTGGGGGATCCTGGGGCCCTACAATCAGAATTGTAGGCTTTGCTAGGTAACAGTAATGGAGAAGAATACAATACTCAGAATGCCCATTTTGCAGGCTTTCTTCCGATTGGCTGCCTGGTTTGCAGCCTCCATTTTACTTCTCTCTTGCTTATCCTGTACAGAGGCTGCCTCTCCTTGCACTCCTTCTCCAGTATAACCCTTTGCCTGCCAGATGAGTACCTTTCTGGGCTTTTCTAGGGTGAATTTTCATACTGGGAAATGGTTATTGATATATTATACTGTTTTAGACACTACTCCTGTTAGGATGTTGGATCCAAAGGGACACGGGGCTAAACCTAAGGCTAAGGACTCAGGGGTGCTTCTGACCCTCTTGCATTCTGTTACTCATGCCAAGTGGGGCTACCTAGAGAGTATTCTGGATTTCTCTGCCTCTGATTTGCTGTGGCCCCTACAACCCCACCGGGGCTCTCCAGCCTTGAACAAAAGCCAGTTTGGGTGAAAGACATGAAATTCACTAGGGCACAATTCCCTCTCTCTCTGCAGGGGGTTCTTCAGTCTTGGAAGCCCCCTACCACTCTGCACGCCTGCACTCATTGACTCCTTTGAGGAGGACTATTCTGAGGATGATAAAGAAGAAGAGGAATGTGAAGGGACTCATCAGGGACGTTTTACAGACCCTTCAGGTCTCTGACTCCCCTGATGAGGGTCATTCCTCTACTGACGTCTTTCAGAAGTATAAAAAATCCTCTGCTGTCTTCCCCCCCATGCCACTATTGATCAGATTTGTCTGGATGAGTGACAGACACCCGATAAGAGGTTGTCTATCTCTAAGAGGTTCTCTAAACTGTACCCCTTATCAGATGCAGCTTTGGCACAGTGGGCCTCTCTTTCTTCTGTAGATCCCCCCATTTCCAGGCGGATGCAGCAGACCTTAAGAAGCTTGACTCTATCCTCTGGTCCAACCTTGCAGCCATTGGGCTGTGTTGAGGCCCAATATTGCTTCAGCCTGGGTTAACAAAACTATTGCAGTCTGGGGGGAACAACTTGTGGACGCTGTCTTAGATGGTGCCCAAAAGGAGGACCTTTTGACCATTTGGCCAGTGTGTTGGAGGCCTTGTTTGAGACTGTCAGGTTGTCTGCTAAAGCCTCTGCCTTCTCTGTTACTGCGCGATGCACCCTGTGGCTGAAGATTTCGTCTGCGTACCAATCTTCTAAGAAGTTACTGGTTTCCTTGCCTTTTCAGGACAAATCTCTTTTTGGTCCTGAGTTGAAGCAGATCATTAGTGATGCTACTGGGGCAAGAGCACCCTGTTAGTTACCTCAGATGTCCAAACACGAACCTCACAGGAATTTCTTCCTAAGGTGGTCTCTGAATTCCACATCAATCAAGATATTGTTGTCCCATCATTTGTCCTGACCCTAAGTCTGACAAGGAGAGGGATGTCCACTTGTTGGATGTGGTGCACTAGCTTAAGTTCTACGTGCACTGTACTGAGTCTTTGTATGTAAGACTGATGCCTTTTTTGTCATCCTAGAGGGTCCTAGGGCAGGTCAGGCTGCTTCCAAGGTCAACATTGCCTCTTGGATCAAGTTTACCATTCGTAAGACTTACTAACTCAGGAAGAAACCAGTTCCCTTCCGTGTTACAGCAGGTTCCACCAGGTCTGTTGGGGCCTCTTAGTCCTATAAGAATCGGGCCTCTTAGGCCTATAAGAATCAGGCCTCTGCTGATCTGTTGTGCAAGGCTGCAACTTGGTCCTCACTTCACATCTTCACTAAGCACTATTGTGTGAATATTCTGGCTTCAGCTGAAGTCTGCTTTGGTAGGAAGGTCCTTCAGGCAGTTCTTCCTGTCTAAGGACCGAATTTTTCCTGTGCCTTATTGTAGTTCATCTGTTTAAGTCCGGTTGGCTCTTGTTCTTGTGTGCTGTACTTATTGTTTGGGCTGTTCCTATTTCTGGATAGTCCCAGGGAACTCCAGTATCATGGGGGCCAGCTCTAAGTCCTTCTATTAATTCCCACCGCTGGTAGCCTACTGTTGGTATATTCCCTGGTACTTGTATCCCATATTGGACGACAGAGAAAATAGGATTTTGGTCTTACCCTGTTAAATTCTTTTCT
This sequence comes from Rhinophrynus dorsalis, assembly GCA_037306005.1. Classification (NCBI taxonomy): domain Eukaryota; kingdom Metazoa; phylum Chordata; class Amphibia; order Anura; family Rhinophrynidae; genus Rhinophrynus; species Rhinophrynus dorsalis. The sequence continues at coordinate 276,741,528 of CM074719.1, forward strand.
TAGTCCATATGGAATACAGGTCTCCCTCCTAGAGAAGGAACCTTGCTTGGTCTCCCTTGTCTGGAAGTGGGAGGCCTTTCTTGGGTCTTTTCCTCACAGGAGCTTAGCTCTTCTGCTCTCTCTCTGTCTTATCTAGTAAGCTTGTCTCACATCAAAACTGGAAGGTGGAGGCAGGGTCAGCCTGAACAAGGGGAGGGAAGGCTCCACCCTCAAACCTTATCTTTTTTTTAATGTTCCGCCTTCCAAGGAAGGAAGATCACCTCCTCATGGTACCTGTATTCCATATGGGCTAAGAGAAAAAGATTTAACAAGGTAAACACTAAAATCCGATTATACCCCTCTTGTCCTTAAACACATTGCATCTTAATGTGTTGCACACCCCTCTAGCAATCAAAAGGTTAAGCATTTATGGTGTGTGTTCTCTGTGGTGCCTAAATCCTGCTTATCCCTACAGCTTTTGTTTTAACCCTATTTGTGTCCCTAAAATCCTGCTTCTCCCTCTATCTTTTAAACCCTTTCTGGTATGTATTCTCTGCCTTCCATGCTGTGTCTGTTTAATATCAAATGTCTTATAGTGTCACACCTGATTGCATTCAATGCATCCTCTATGCAAAATAGTTTGTAATTGGCCTTACCCAGTCAATCACTTCAGGAGGTGATTCCTAGTTATTTAAATTCAGACACAGATAGAGGAGCTTTAGCGGGGGTGGGGGTATTTTAGCTGGCACCATTTGACAAAGTACACCTTTTTCTAAATGTTTGAGAGCTGAACAAGTGATGTAGACAGGAGACGTGCACAGAAGAGAAGGACGGCTGCAGCACAACCACCTAAAGGAAACAGGCAAGTAAACAAAGTAAAGTATTATCTATTAATGCTAAGGGCCTTAATTCCCCTCTGAAGAGGTCACTTTTTTACAGGGTGTGCGGCAGGATGGGGGCCCAGGTCTGTTTTGTGAGATGCATTACTCTTCCTCACACATGATCCCTGTGACTTCTAAGGTTTAATCTATCCAATATCATAGCTCAGCTTCTATCGAACACGGGGTGTTGCCATAATGTTTCACAAAAACTTTAATTTTAGCTATCTGAACTCTGTCAGATCCTCAGGGCAGATTTCTATTTGTGAAGGGCAGTTTGGGGTCTTTAACTATTACGTTCGCTACTTTATATGCTCCTAACTATCTCAAGTTGCCTTTTTTGATGGAAACCCTCACTCAGTTGTCGGCGTTTGCTGAGGGGTTGCTTCTCCTGTGGGAGGATTTTAATACCGTATTGAATCCGTCTGTAGTCTGCTCAACGGAGAAATCCTCTCTACCTCCTTCCCACTTTTCCAAGCTGCGTACACTATTGCTTGACCACCATCTGATGGATATTTGGAGACTATTGCATCGAGGGGATAAGGGGTTTTCTTTTTTCTCAGCTACACATGGATGTTACTTGAGAATAGACTTTTGGTGTCACAACCTCATCTACACGTTATCTCTGCGGTGGAATTATACCCTATTACCTGGTCCGATCATGGCACTGTGGAACTTACTGTTTCGATCCCAATGCAACTTTCTTCAAGTGGGTCTTGGCACCTAAACGAAGCCCTCCATAAGGATCTGATATCTGCAGCTCAATTATGCTCAGTGATCAAGGATTTTCTCGCACCCCACTATGCCCCACTATGCCTGCCACTACTTTGTGGGAGGCATTAAAGTGCGTGCTTAGGTGGGGAATGCATGCGCATCTTGTCTACCAGAAAGAAGTTGGCCAGAGAAGAATTGGACTCTCTCCTCACCAACATTGCTTCTCTGGAGGCGAAGCATGCGGCTTCAGGGGACACAAGCTGATTGACTACCTCAAGGCATATAGAAACCAGGTCCGATCTCTTTTCCTAGTGAAGGTTAACAAATCTTTTGCCTGGTCCAGGAGGTTTCATTATGAGCAGGGGAACAAGTTTGGGTGATGTTTTATAGGAACTTTGCGGATCTTCTTGAACACTTCCTACCTCTGCATTCAATGTGCTACCGGAGACTATTCTAGCTCATCCCTTCTTTGCGGAAGCCCATATCACAGTCCTTCCTAAACCGGGCAAGGACCCCTCTATTTGCTCTAACTACTGCCCGATATCCTTGTTGAATGTAGACATTAAGCCTTATGCCAAGGTCCTGGCTAACTGGCTACGTCCCCTCCTCCTGGAACTGATCCATCCGGATCAGGCAGGTTTTGCTCCGGGAAGGGAAAACCAGGATAATACTATACGTTTGCTTTCCTTGATCCATCATGCTCACTCACTGCCAACTGCCTCCTTGCTCCTCTCTACCGATGATGAAAAGGCATTCAACAGAGTGGATTTTAACTTTATTGTGGCCACGCTGAAAGGTTTCGGCTTCGGGGTACAATCATTTCACTTGTCCTGGCGCTATACCGTACTCTTTCTGCCAGGATGCAGGTGAATGGGGCTCTATCATCCTCATTTCAAATAAAAAATGGCATCAGACAGGTCTGCCCTCTCTCGCCTATTATATTTATTATGGTTATGGAATCTCTGAGCTGTCAAATTCGTTCCAGTCCCTCTATCTCTGGCGTTAACACTACTGACCAGGACCACAAGATTTCCCTCTTCGTAGATGACATCATATTTATGGTAGCCAACCCCTCCCGCTCCCTCCAAGGGATTGTCTCAGAGATGCTCTTCTTTGGCGAAGTCAGTAGCTTCAAAGTTAATGTTGCAAAATCCGAGATTCTAAGTCTGACGGTCTCTAATGCTTTACAATGGGAGCTTAAAGATTTACTTACCTTTCGCTGGTCTTCCTCCTCTATCTCCTACTTGGGAATGCGTCTTACATCCTCCCTCTCATCCCTGTTTCAAGCTAACTATATCTGCCTTTGGCTACTCAACTGGCAACAGATCTTCGGAGGGTGGGTTCCACATTTTTTTCTTGATCTGGACATATTAATCAGCTTAAGTCGGTATATTTACCAAAAATTATGTATCTTTTCCAGACTGTCCTGATACTCTTATCCAGGACCTTTTTGAAATCCCTGCAGAAGCTATTTAACGCCTTTATTTGGAACTATAAACTGGCTAGGATTAGATTTTCTCTCCTTTTCAGATCACGCTTGGAAGGAGGTTTGGGAGCTCCAGATTTGGTGAGATATTATCAAACTATGCATCTCTCTACTGTACACCACTGGTTTCACTTCCCTTATCACAAACAGTGGGTGGGGCTTCATCAGTCATTAGTGGGTTGCACACCTTTACATCTCCTTCCCACCTTGGTGTTGGATCACAGACCGTCTTCGCTTCCTTCCTGTCCACTTGTCGTCCCTTCCCTCAAAACCTGGGGTGCCCTGGTTGGCTCCATTTCCAGTGCTTCCTCCCCCCTGTTATCCTTGCTCAAATGCCTGGACTTTAATCCAGGATATCCTGAGCATGTGTTAATTTATTGGCACTTGGAGGGTAAGCTCTTGGTCGCTGACCTCCTTGATGATGGCCTATTGTCTCCCTTCTCCACTTTACAAGACAAACTGGAATTCCAATCTACTGAATTTTGGCACTACCGGCAGATACACCATTTTCTGACTTCCCATCCCCGTAAGGACGATCTTCTTCAGGACCTTAGACCCTTTCAGGCCTTATGCCGACCCAAAGTATCACCCAGAGTTTTACCCCCACATCCTATATCTCAACTTTATCAATTGACTAAGGTGGGTATTGACTCCTTTGACCAACAGAGGACTGTGTGGGAGTCCGAACTGGGCATTCCTATCCCAGGGGATTCCTGGAAATTAGCAGTATGTAAAGCTCTCTTTTCCTCCAGAAACTTGACTGCTGTGGAAACCAATTGTAAGTTGCTTCTCAGATGTATCAGACGCCGGCTTTCTTACATCATGTGCATGCCTCTACCTCTCCGATGTGTTGGAGGTGTGATTAGGACGTGGGTTACATGGCCCACATATGGTGGCTTTGCCCCGACATTCGTGGCTATTGGAGAGAAGTGCCTACTCTTATGAAGATGGTTCTTTTCGTAGATTTGCCTAAGGATCTGACCCTGATTCTTTTTTCTCTCACCTTTCATGCTAAAGTGATGGGCGGAGCGGGCAGGGTTCTTCTCCACCATATGCTTAATGTGTCAGGAATATGTATTCCGTTGCTGTCTACCCAACCTCTCACTGCTAATATGTGGCTTGCTAAAATGAATGATATTTTAATTAAAGAGAAACTCACATCCTTGACAACTGGGATGGCACCTTCCTTTCAGAAGGTGTGGACCCCCTGGACTAGTAAGCTAGAAGGGTGTGGAAGCGGTGGGGGGACATTATGATGACGGCTGGGCAGTGACAAGGACTGGTGAGGTCGAGGGTGCATGTGTGGGGGTCTTTGGATAAGTATTGTTCCCCTGTTCTGGAGCAAAAGGCTCCGGTTGCACTATTGGGGCAGTGGTGAGGCCGAGAGAGAGGTCACCCTATTATCACTGTGCCTGTGATTCCTGCCTGTACTGTATTGTTGGTTGGCGACATTGTAATTTTCTCTATTCCTTACTATGCTCTTATTGGAGATCAGGTATGAGCTCCTCCAACCATTTGCGTTTATATACCTATCTCTCACACTTCCTGATCGCCCTTTTGTGGTGAATCTCTTGTTGCTATGAATGGTCCGTGTATGACCCTTGGCTAGACTGACTCTGATTTCCGCTTGTTCCTGTGCTGCGCTCCGTTCCTGGTTTGACCTCGGCAGTGGCTGATTTCCCCTTCCGGTTCTGACCCTGCTGTGTATGACTACCCGCTCTGTGTACCGACCCGACTCTGGCTTACGTTTGCTCCTGTGGTTGACTTGGCTGTCTGGCAGACTACCCACTAGTATTACGCTAAGGCTCAGGCCCCTGATCGGTTAGTCTCCTTGCAGACTTTGTATCATTCTGTGTGAAGCGCTCCTATCATCTATCCCCGCTTGCAGGGATTTGCTTACGCACTTCCTCTGTCTGCTGGCTTGCCCTAGCATTCTAAGGTTGATCGAGTGGTCCTCCTTGTAGTCGCCTTCAGTCCATTTCCAGTAGTCTGTTGCCTATGCTCCATAGCATTCTAGGGTTGTCTGAGGGGGCTCCTTGCCAGTCGCCCATTCCAATTCCAGTAGCCTGTTGCCTATGCTCCCTAGCGTACTAGGGATCCGTTCTGTAGGTCTCCTTCCTGCTGCCTGGTACCTACTTATAACCTCAGCGGTTGAGGTCATTACCGTTGCCTAGCCTGAGGGAATCTACCCTCTGTAGGTCGTTGCCTATTACCAGTCTGATCCAATAGCATACTATTGGAGGGTTCTATTTTTGGGTTGAGGAACTTCACCTTTTTTGACTAGTTTCTGCCTTCATCTCCACTAGTCAGTTCCTATACTTTTTCCTGGGTCAATCTGAAGACTAGTCTTCCTCTCTGTGAGCCTGCACTGTCTCCATACCTGACCTGTGACATTGCTGGGAAGTACTACGGTACTGTCCTCCTCTGGGCCAGTGTGGGCTGGGGAAGTCCATATTTCCATGTTATTTATTTTTCAATAAAAACCTTGTTTTTACCTAAACTGTACTTGTCTGAGTGTTCTTACAAAAACTGACACCTATACACCCGATTGTTGAGGTGGGACTCTATTGAGCACCTTTTGGGCTTTTGCCTTGTACGCTCTCCTACATCACTAGCTAAAACTCTGTCTGCTCCTTAATGGGATTTATCATACCATTTTCTTTCCCATCATTTCCTCTTTCCTTTCCCGTTGCTTCCTCTCCAGTTTCTGGCCTGCCTCTAATTCTGAATCTTGACATCTTTTTTTTCTCTCCTGTTTTTTCATTATATGCTGGGGTTATCAACACAAACTGGCTGATGAGCCAGTGGGGGGCATATTGCCACAGTTTGTAATACCTGATGTATTTACTTACAAAACCATTGTATGATGTGTGTGCTGTATTCCATGGTGCTTGTTTTGTATCCTGGCTGTATTTCTTTCTGTCTCGATAAAAACTTTTAAAATTAAAATAAAAAAGAAAAGAAAAGAGGACTTTCTTTTGCCCATTGCAGCACAGTATACGACACAAAATGGATGAATTAAATGCAGTGTTATGAGTAGAAACTGAAAATCCTTTGTGACGGAATGGTTGTCACCCAGAGAATGAACCCTGTCTGTTTTCACTGATCTCCATTGTCTTCACATGTGTTCCCATTCTTGAAGACATGAATGTCCGCTGTGTGTGCATGTATTAGAGAGTGTTGGCCATTTACCAGCATTGAATGGGTTAGTTAGTATGTATGTTTGAAGTACAGAGGTAGTCTAACTAATCAAAGAGATTGTGTTATCAGATAGCCCTCTGTGGGTCAGATAGAGGGGTTGGAGCAAATCTGCTAATGTAATGTGTGTCCCTTCCCCAAGATATCAGACAAACCAAAATATATATTGTAAATGGCATCTGGGACATCAGATCCTTCAGAGGGTAGGAAGAAGGAAGTCCAAGAGAGAAACTCAGGGAGAAGAAGAGAGGAGAGAGATGGGAATGTAGGGGAGAAGGCCTCCCTAGAATGGAGGGTGGCTTGGGCCCAGTCTGGAGTTTGACTGGCCCATGTGCTTGCTAAAGGAGTACTGGGGAAGCTGGGACTGGTGTGTGCCCTCACCAGAAGATTTAGGGTGAGTGGGCAGTTCTCCCTTCCAGTTTTGTGCTGTAAGCCAAGCTGCGGTGGCAGCAGCCACAGAACGTGCCCTGATGTTCCTATAATAAGGATGGTGACTGTAAAGCTAAACTTCGGTGGCTACGGCCCAAGAATAAGGAAAGTGACTGGGGATAATCTCTTGGGACACCTTCTTCAACTCCCATTCCAGAACTGCAAGGTACAAAGAAGTATTATGTAAGCCATCACCTGGTGAACGGGAAGCGGTCTGTGTGCCCCACTCCTGCCTCTAAAATGGACTGTAAGTATTAAATGGAAACCCTGCCAAGCTGTATAACTTTGCTGGTATGCCAAGAAAATAACAGCAGAAGTGTGTAGTTCTTATTCCTTATCCCTATTTGCCTGCTGTAGTTGTTGTTCTATGTTTGTGTGCCTTGACCTCTCTAATAAATGGAATTTAATACCTTTTTGTCTGGCTGTATAAATCAATTAACCCTCAATTTACCAAGCACTAACCCCTGTACCCATCACATCCTTATTCTCTCTGAATCCTGTCTGAGCCCTAAAACACTGGACACTGCCACTGACATTCAAAGATACATTCAAAGTGAGGAGGAGGCATAATCATATACACATAAAAATCTATCAACTTTACTTTTTTAAATACATTGTGACAATTGTACTTTCCTCCTCAAAACCAATTGTTATTGCTAACAGCTACTGACTACCCTAGAGGGACTACTCTACCCCGGAATAGTCCCTCTCGGACACCGCACACCTATTCACTGAGATTGCCACTAAAAACAAGAAAAGTGATCTGCGGATTTTTGGAGACTTTAAGGTTAACTGGCTGGACCCCATTATTAACACATCATTGAACAGATTACAACTAATCTCCTCATCTACTCTTATAAATCAAAAAACATCCAACCATACTTTGCTGGACAGGATCCTCTCATCCTGCCCAAGCGAATCCTAGATTCAGGTGTATAAGCAAATGTGTTTAGCTATGACTCCATCACTGAAATGTCAGTTGTAATCGTTCCTAAATGACTGTCTGTGGTATAGAATACCCAACTTAGACTCTACAATTTTCACAGTTCTTGCAGGTCTGTAATACCCATGCCTGACTAACAAAGGTCAGGATCATGAGGGTCCACCTACTCTGGGTTTCTCTGACCTACTTGACTTATACAGTTTTAGAGATGCCTTATGGACACAATTTAAATAAAATGACTCCATTCTTGATCACCCTGTCTACAGATTATTGTGGAATACCTGTACGAAGCAAATAAATCTAACAGTAACTTATCAAAACTGACAATTTAAAAAATCCACAACCTCCAAACCATTCCCACCCATTTACTGTAAGTATAGGGAACGAAACACTGCAATGCTCCACATAAATAGCTATGCATTCAACTACTAGCTCTTTACCTTAATACACAAAACAAAGTAATTCTGAAGTAGAAATGTGCATTGCACAGTCTCATGCCAGTATCAGATAGTAAAATATCTGATCACATCTACAGCCAAAAAAAACGAAATCACAATCGGGGCCTGATCAACTGGCAGCAATGCTACTAAAGCTCAGTGCCTTGGTCAGTGTCCATCCTGTTGCTTTCTTGATGGTTTCTTGTCATCTGGCCTAAAGCCTGGAAAAGTGGCTAAAATGTTGCCTGTCCACAAAAGTGGTGATAAAACTGTGCTATCAAATTACAGACCAGTATACTTACTCCCCACATAATCTAAAGTCTTGGAAAATGTCCACAGCAACTATGTAAATATTACTGACTGTTTGGCTTTTTCGCCCCACTACAATCAGACTTTCATCCAAAATGCTCAACATTGACGACCCTCCTAATTATGCAATGATATACAGAGTAACATGGAAAATTGTGAACTTACAGTTATTTTCCTTGATTTTATAAAGGTCTTTGATACAGTAGACCATAATATTTAGCATCCCCTTGTTTCTAACATTATGGGTTCCAGAGAGGGTAGACAACCCATTCCTAGGAAACCTCAGTTTAAAAAAGAAGAATTCTGAAGGTCAGAGGATCCTGTCTCCAGAGCAGGTAGGAGGTCGCCTGCAGAGATTCCGACATCAGTGGGTATGCCAAATTCTGGAGAAAGGATATCCACTAGAATACAACACTTCAGATCATCCAAGATACCCAAAATCAGACAGAAGATGAAACTTTTCAAGGAAGAAGTACAGCAGTTAATTCAGAAGGGAGTAGCAGAAGCAGTTCCTCAGACACAGAGGTTTCGTGGAATCTATTTCATCTTATTTCCTGTTCCAAAGCCTACTGGGACATACAGGGTAATATTGGATCTAAAGCATCTCAGTATCTATATGAACCACAAACAATTAAAAATGGAGACAGTCAGTTCAATGATCAGGTCCATTCTTCCAAACAACTTCTTAGCGAAAGTGAATCTTCAAGACACATACTATCATATTCCAGTGCTACCAGACCACCGCAAGTTTCTAAGATTCACCCTAGAAGATCTTCATCTTCAATTCAAGGTTCTACCCCAAGAGTGGTATCCAAGGTTCTTGCAGCCGCCATAGAACCGCTCAGGGAAAAAGAAGTTCTACTGATCCCATATTTAGATGATTTTCTAATAATTTCGGGTTCACAGTTGTTGGCTACACACCATAACAGTTTGGTAGTCCAACACCTAGAAGACCTCGGTGGCTGATCAACAAACAGAAAAGGTGGCTTCATCCATCTCAAGATAGAAATAGACAAGCGCAACCACAACACCTGTACTAGAGAGGTTATGTTTTGTCTTTCAATTCAATAAGCTTGACACCAAATATATTTTCATGACTCCAGGCTGATGATGCTTCCTCAGGAAGTAGGTAGGAGGAGCAGCTCAAAGGGAGGAAGTGTTACAGCTTACCTTACTTTCAGCGTCCTCTACAGGCACGAGGCTTCAAGCATGCAGCAGGCCTCTGTTTTATGTGTTTGCTTCCTGTAGTCTCCTCCTACCTACTTCCTCCTACCTACTTCCTCCCTCTGAGCTGCTCCTCCTGCCTACTTCCTGTGGAGGGGTTTAAAGGGCAGTCTGAGTCCTGACTCAGTTGCCCTTGTGTTGTTGTTCATAGTAGTTCTATTACCTTGGGCTCTGTGTATGACCTGGCTAGTCTTCCATCCAACCTGGTGCTGTCCTATGGCTCTGTCTGACTATTCTTTTGCTTATCCCTATAGTGGACACCCAACTTGGTGCAGACCTGTGGCTCTGGCTGACTACCTGAACTGTGTATGACCTGGCTTGTCTGACTACCCACTCTGGTGCTGACTTGTGGCTCTGTCTGACTACTCTTAGTTTGTTCCTTGTACCTGGCAGACACCCAACCATTTGCGGACCTGGGGCTCTGGTAGACCAGCTCTGATACTGACTGCAGGTGAGTCAGCTATCTAATTCCATTCTGACTGCAGGTGTGAGTCAGTGTTTGCTCCCTACTGACTGCAGGCCTGAGTCGGTACGCCCGCTACGTCGGATCAAAATCCTGTGTTCCTTCTCCTGGTTCTTGCTGAGACTACCAGTGGCTAAGGCCTAGTCTCTAGCACTGTGGTTTAGCCTTGCATCCTAGTATTCCTAATAGCTGGGTTGCTGGCTTTAACCCTTTGCCTGTTCCTTTGTATGTATATATGTATATATTTTCTTTGTTCATTTTGTCAATAAAATTGCATTAACTATACCGTACTGACTCCTGAACTTTTCAGGGTATCTGTAACAGTACGCAATGGCCATGAGTTCAGATGTTAATGGCAATGCAGTTTTTCAAAGCATCCTAGAGAGGATGGAGACACTGAGTCTAATAAACCCATCCAGGCCCAGACTGGCCATCGGGCATACCAGGCATTTGCCTGGTGGGCTGGTCCAGCGACCCAGGCTCTGTAGTAATACAGAGCGCTGGGAGATGACATCATCTCCCAGTGCTCTGTATTACTGAGAACCGCTCGCTGGAGCTTCAGCTCTGTGCCGAAGGAGGCACAGATCTCTTCTATGGCATGCCTCTAGACTACCAGGGACTCAAGGTAGGGGATCAAGGAGCAATGTGGAGATAAAGGGGCTTTATGGGGCATTGTGGAAGGGGAAAAGTGGAGATGAAGGGGGCATTGTGTAAGGGGCAATGTGGAGATGAAGGGGGCATTGTGGAATGGGCAATGTGGAGATGAAGGGGGCATTGTGGAAGGGGCAATGTGGAGATGAAAGGGGCTTTGTGGAAGGGGCAATGTGGAGATGAAGGGGCATTGTGGAAGAGGCATTGTGGAGGGCATTGTGGAGATGAAGGGGTCATTGTGGAAAGGGCACTGTGGAGATGAAGGGGGCAATGTGGAGATGAAGGGGGCATTGTGGAAGGGGCAATGTGGAGATGAAGGGGGCATTGTGAAAGGGGCAATGTAGAGCTGAAGGGGGCATTGTGGAAGGGCCAATGTGGAGATGAAGGGGTCATTGTGGAAAGGGCACTGTGGAGATGAAGGGGGCAATGTGGAGATGAAGGGGGCATTGTGGAAGGGGCAATGTGGAGATGAAGGGGGCATTGTGAAAGGGGCAATGTAGAGCTGAAGGGGGCATTGTGGAAGGGCCAATGTGGAGATGAAAGGGGTTTTGTGGAAGGGGCAATGTGGAGATGAAGGGGGCATTGTGGAAGAGGCAATGTGGAGATGAAGGGGGCATTGTGGAGATGAAGGGAGCATTGTGGAAGAGGCAATATGGAGTTGAAGGGGGCATTGTGGAGATGAAGGGGGCATTGTGGTAGGGGCAATGTGGAGATGGAGATGAAGGGGCATTGTGGAAGGGGCAATGTGGAGATGAAGGGGCATTGTGGAAGGGGTAATGTGGAGATGAAGGGGGGCATTGTGGAAGAGGCATTGTGGAGATGAAGGGGGCATTGTGGAAGAGGCATTGTGGAGGTTGACAGTGTTGGCAATGTGGAGGTGGGGAGGAGGATGGGGTGGGCAGTGTGGAGGTGGGCAGAGTGTGGAGGTGATTATGTGGGCGGGGGCAGGGGATTGTGGCAAGGAGGGGCAGGGGATTGTGTCTGGGTCGGAGGGGGGTGGGGACATCAAAATGCACCTTCGCCTGTATATACAAAAATCATTGCACCGGCCCTGGGTCCGGGGCCAGTCCAGGCATTTAAAAAAAAATAACGAACGCCCACCGCCGACGACCCCCCAACCATGGGCTGCTCAAAAATAAAAATGGGCTGTTCAGCCTTAAATGCCCGGGCCTATTTTTTGTCCCAGTCCGGGCCTGAACCCATTGTTCACAATTTCTCGGATTTTGTGAAATCATTCAGACAAGTCTTTGATAGGCCAGGCCGCGTGACATCCAAGCATCTTATGACCCTGCACCAGGGTAACCGTACAGTGGCCGACTATGCCATTGAGTTCCATACCCATGCCGCCAAGGTAGACTGGAATAACGAGGCCCTGATGGCCATTTTTTTCAGGGGCTCGGCGACACCATGAAATACGAGATTTCGGCACTAGACCTACCCAACAATTTAGACTTACTTATAGATTTCTGTATTCTGATAGTTACCAGAATCAGAGAGCGGCCCTCTTTTAAGGAGTACCTGCGGAGGTCCTCAAACAGAGGGTTGGCTAATTACTCTGGCACATCCTACTCCCACTCCCCTCCCAGTACTCCGGGACTTGTATCTAATGATACCGAGCAGGTGGATGCCATTGTCAGGGGGAGGACCTCGGTTGCTGAAGGCCTGCGTAGGCCGCAAAGAGAGCTGTCTACTCATGTCTCTGACTCACCCTATCCTCCTATGCCTCCGGATATGGTCTCTGAGAGCGGTGAACCCAGGCTGGTGGGTGTCACTCGGCTTTCTAGGGAGGAGAGAGCCTTTAGGAGAAGGGAAGGCTTGTGCTTGTACTGTGGTAAGGCGGGTCATTTGTTACGGTCTTGTCCCATTCGTCCGGAGAGATGCCCGGATGCTAAAATGGGCCGGAGACAGATGATAGGGGGCACTTATGTGTCTCCAGTGCTCCTTTTGGATAAACCCGTGTTGATGGCTTGTATTTATTGGGCTAATCAATCCGCCTCAGTTCCAGCATTACTGGATACTGAGGCAGCTGGCTGCTTTATGAATGCGGAATTCACTGCCAGTAAAAACATTCCATTGCTGCCTCTTGCCTCCCTGTTGGACATGGAAGCCATTGATGGCAGACCACTACAACCCTCTAACATTACACATGAGACCACTTTGTTAACCTTGAGAGTGTGAGACCTACATACGGAAACCCTGAAGTTTCAGGTAATTAACTCTCCACACCATGCCATAGTCCTATGGTTCCCTTGGGTCCAGAAACATATCCCCAGGATAGATTGGCACACTTGTGAGGTGGTGGACTGGTCCCCACTATGTAAAAAGTCTTGTCTGTCGTGGCCCATAAGAGTTATGCAGGCATCAACTTCCCTCCTTCCAGAGGAGTACACGTCTTTTATAGACGTATTTAGTGAAAGCCAAGCTGGGCTCCTGCCGCCTCATAGACCCTATGATTGTACCCTGGAATTGCTTCCTGGGACTAAACGCCAGAGGGGTCGGGTCTATCCTTTGTCTGTGGAGGAGAATAAGGCTATGGAGGAATATGTGATGGATGCGCTGGCTAGAGGCATCATACGTAAATCCACATCTCCCCCTGGTGCTGGATTTTTCTTTGTCAAAAAGAAGGACTGGGAGCTTCGTCCATGTTTTGATTTCCCTGGTTGAATAAGATTTTGGTCAAGAATGCTTATCCTATTCCCTTGATTACCAAACTCTTTGACCAAGTCAAGGGTTCCAAGATTTTTACTAAACTTGATTTGAGAGCTGCGTACAATTTAGTACGGATTAAAGAGGGACACGAATGCAAGACAGCCTTTTAATACCAGTACTTGGTCATGCCCTTCGGTTTGTGTAACTCTCCAGCTGTCTTCCAGGAGTTCATAAATGTTGTGTTAAGAGAACTCCTTCAAAGTTGTGTGGTGGTATATTTGGATGATATCCTCATCCACTCTCCTACATTGGAGACTCGTCAGTCTGACGTTTCAAGGGTCCTTAGCCTACTACGGCAGAATAAGTTGTTCTGTAAACTTGAAAAGTGCGAGTTCCACAAATCGCAAGTGACATTTCTAGGCTATATAATTTCCACTGCTGGATTTGCCATGGACCCCCAAAAATTGTCTGCGGTTGTGGATTGGCCACATACTAAGGGACTCAAAGCTCTCCAAATGTTTCTAGGTTTTAAGAATTATTACCATAAATTCATCAAGAATTTTTCCACTGTTGTCAAACCTCTGACTGACATGACACAGAAAGTGGCCAATCCTTCTGAATGGACACAACCAGCTATTCTGGCTTTTGAAAATCTCAAGGTAGCTTTTGCTGCAGGCCCATACTGGCACATGCCAATCCCTCCCTACCCTTTACATTGGAGGTGGATGCATCAAAGATCGGAGTGGGCACCCTGTTGTCCCAGCAAACTTCCCCGGGCGAGTCTCCTCGTCCATGTAGTTTCTTTCCCGAAAACTGTCCTAAGCAGAAATGCTTTATCAAATTGGTGACAGAGTTACTGGCCATAGTCCTGGAAGGAATGGAGGCATTTGCTTGAGGGCTCTAAGGTGCCGCTATTGAGTCTAACTGACCACAAAAACCTCATCTACCTCTCTGAGGCTAAACGGTTGTCCCCCAGACAGGCCAGATGGGCGCTGTTTTTGTCTCTCTTCAATTTTGTGGTTTCCTATCTGCCGGGCACTAAGAATGTAAGGGCAGATGCGTTATCCCGTCAATTCTGTGCCTTATCATGAGAGGAGGTTACTCCCTCCCCGATCATTCCAGTTGATCGGATACTTGCCACGATTCGTACTTGTATCACGTCCCCGCTTGGAGAAGAGATCTTGGCAGCCCAAGATTCAGCCCCCCAGGATAAACGAGGGCCATTGTTTTGTCCCCGCTCAGTTACGTATAAAACTGTTGGAGATTTATCATGCCTTGAAAGTGGCAGGTCACATTGGTCGAGACAAACTAATCTGGTCTGTGTTACGTGTATTCTGGTGGCCTAGTCTCAGGGTTGATTGTACTGCTTTCACGGCTGCCTGTACGACTTGTGCTTAAAACAAATCTCCCAGATACCTGCTAGTGGGCCTGCTTCAACCCGTGGCTAATGGGGAATGTCCCTGGTCTCATCTCTCTATTGATTTTAGGGTTGACCTTCCTAATTCCACGGGTTATATAGTCATTCTAATGATTGTAGACAAATTTTCCAAGATGGCACATTTTGTGCCAATGAAAATATTCCCATCCACGCAGGAATTGGTGGTGGTTTTCACTAGAGAAGTCTTCCATCTCCATGATGTTCCCAAAGTGATTGTGTCCAATAGAGGAAGCCAGTTTGTATCCTGCTTCTGGAGGTGCTTCTGTACGCAGATGGGCATTCAATTGGCATTCTCCTTGTATCATCCACAGTCCAATGGTGCGGCAGAGAAGTCTAATCAAGCCTTGGAGCAGATCCTCTGCTGCTATATCTCTGACCATCACGATAACTGGGCTACCCTGTTACCTTGGGCGGAGTTTGCCCGGAATAGTGCTGTTAACTCTTCCACTAAGAATTCCCCGTTTTTGGTCAACTATGGGTTCCAACCCTTGACACTCCCTGAGAACTTCCAGGCACAAGAGATTCCGGATCCGGATGAGCATTTAAGGGAGCTTCGTTGCTCGTGGGTGCGGGTACAGCATATCCTACGTAATTCGGTACAGAGACAAAAGAGGCAGGATGACCATAGACGACTGCCGGCACCTAACTTTCGAGTATGGTTGTCGTCCCGTAACTTGCACCTCCAGATTCCCAGTGGCAAATTTGCTCCTTGATTCATTGGTCCTTTCCTAGTGTTGCGCAAGATTAATCCAGTGACTTATGCATTGGAACTTCCAGCCAATATGCACATACATAATATGTTCCATGTTTCCTTCCTGAAACCCTTGGTCTGCAACCGGTATACCTCTGCTCCTGTCCGCCCTGCTCCCATGAGAGTTGCAGATCACAAGGAGTGCGAAGTTTAAAATATTCTGGACTCCCGTTTGGTTCAAGGGCGCCTACAGTACCTCATTCATTTGAAGGGCTATGGTCCTAAGGAGTGCTCCTGGATATCTGCCAGTGATGTCCACGCTTCTGTATTGGTACGCAGGCTTCATGCTCGATTCCCTGACAAACCCTGGCCGGCTCCACGGAGCGGGGGCCTTTGAGGGGGGGTACTGTTACAGCTTACCTTAGTTTCAGAGTCATCTACAGGAGCGAGGCTTCAAGCATGCAGCAGGCCTCTGTTTTATGCATTTTCTTCCTGTAGTCTCCTCCAACCTACTTCCTCCTACCTACTTCCTCCCTCTGAGCTGCTCCTCCTACCTACTTCCTGTGGAGGGGTTTAAAGGGCAGTCTGAGTCCTGACTCAGTTGCCCTTGCGTTGTTGTTCATAGCAGTTCTATTACCTTGGGCTCTGTGTATGACCTGGCTAGTCTTCCATCCAACCTGGTGCTGACCTGTGGCTCTGTCTGACTATTCTTTTGCTTATCCCCATAGTGGACACCCAACCTGGTGCAAACCTGTGGCTCTGGCTGACTACCTGAACTGCCTATGACCTAGCTTGTCTGACTACCCCCTCTGGTGCTGACTTGTGGCTCTGTCTGACTACACTAACTTTTGTTCCTTGTACCTGGCAGACACCCAACCAAGTGCGGACCTGGGGCTCTGGTAGACCAGCTCTGATACTGACTGCAGAGTCATCTATCTAATTCCATTCTGACTGCAGGTGTGAGTCAGAGTTCGCTCCCTTCTGACTGCAGGCGTGAGTCAGAGTTCTCTCCCTTCTGACTGCAGGCGTGAATCAGAGTTTGCTCCCTTCTGACTGCAGGAGTGAGTCAGAGTTCACTCCCTTCTGACTGCAGGCGTGAGTCAGAGTTTGCTCCCTTCTGACTGCAGGCGTGAGTCATAGTTCTCTCCCTTCTGACTGCAGGCATGAGTCACAGTCGCTCCCTACTGACTGCAGGCCTGAGTCGGTAGGCCCGCTACGTTGGATCAAGATCCTGTGTTCCTGCTCCTGTTCCTGGTTCTTGCTGAAACTACCAGTGGCTAAGACCTAGTGTCTAGCACTGTGGTTTAGCCTTGCATCCTAGTATTCCTAATAGCTGGGTTGCTGGCTTTACCCCTTTGCCTGTTCCTTTGTATGTATGTATATATGTATGTATTTTCTTTGTTCACTTTGTCAATAAAATTGTGTTAACTATACCGTCCTACTCCTGAACTTTTCTGGGTATCTGTTACAGGAAGTAGGTAGGAGGAGACTATAGGCCTCAAACACATAAAACAGAGGCCTGCAGCATGCTGAAGCCTCGTGCCTGCAGATGACGCATTGATGTGTCCAACTGCTTATGGAAATTACGCTGGAGCATCATTGTAAGCATCACCAGAAGCGGCGGCGCTACAAGGTACTGTAACAGTACTCTCCCTTCAAAGACCCCTCCTCCGAGGGACCAGACCAGGTTTGTCAGGGAAACGTGCATGGAATCTGCGCACCAGGAGAGGAGCATGAACATCAGCAGCAGGGATCCAGGAGCTCTCCATCGGACCGTATCCCTTTATCACAGTGCCTGTGATTCTTGTCACTCTTACTTGTGGTTCGCTCTGATTTGCTGAGCCAGTTTGGCCCGCCCCTGGTGACCTTCTTATGCCTGGCCCAGACACCTGTCAGATGCCCTTTCGTGGTGTTTCTGAGCCAGTAGTGCTGTTGCTGTGTTCCAGTGTTCCGGATTCCTGTGTACCGACTTGGCTTGTCCTGACTACGCTCCAGTGTTCCTGTTTGTGTATGACCCGGCTTGTCTGCGAACCACCTCTGTATCCTGACCCGGCTTGGCTGACGTTCCTGTTCGTGTATGACCCGGCTTGTATGACTACCTCCTGCGTGCTCCAACCCAGCCCGACTGACTTCCTGCTCTGAAGATCGACTTCCAGCCTGTTCCAGTGACCTCCGTTCCCGTTGTCGCCACCGCGACATTCTCATCCGCTGCTGCCAGCCACCGTGTGACCGCCTTGCCTGGTGTTGCCATTAAATCAGTGCAGTGTACCGCTATACTTGCAGAGCTGTGCGTGCCTCAGTGAGCCTCACTATACTTGCAGAGCCTCGTTGTTTGCAGAGCCTCGTGTAAACATGCATATTAACCCTAGCAGTGCTGCCGTGCTCTCGCTATCTCGATTCCCAGAATAGAGCCTCTTCCGTGGTGCTACGTCTGCTGAGTTGGCCGCTTACCGACGGCGACTCTATCCATTCCGTTGCAGAGTAGTCACTTATTGTGGGCCGGTTGAACGCCATAGGCTCTCCCTTCTCGTTGTTTACTGGGCGATATCTATTAAAGCAGAGTGGCGATAGAGGGAAGGCTTCAGCTCTGGCAGATTCCGTTGCATACGCCCGTGGGGGCTATTGGCTCTAGCACTACCACTACTGGTATCCAGTTAAGTCCGAGGAGGCTTAGGCAGCTCTTGCATTGCAGGCCGGTTTCCGTTACGCCCGTGGGGGCTACACACACTTGCACTCGCAGAAGCAGTTTTCCAGTAGGTACGCCCGCGGGGGCTATTTGGATCTCTGTTCTGTTTACTACTCGGTCACGTTGGCTAGGCATCTACATTTCCAGTACATTGTGGACTGTCTCTATCAGCACCTCCTTTTAACACCCAGGGCGTGCCAAACCACCACATCTGAGACTGACTGATTTAAGCTCTTAACCCTTTGGGGTAGAGAACACCATTATCTGTATAGTATTGTGCATGTCAACTATATTGTACATTATCTCTTGTAACATATCAGTCTTCACTGTGTGTCTATTACAACCGCCACTAGAGGGCGATCATTTGCATTATTGTTTTTCTAATAAAATTGTGTTTTATTTCACATACTGGTCTGAGTGTTCTAAAAACCGTTACACCCTTCCAATGGATAAAATACTGTAAGCGCCCTCTAACCATACGGGAGTCCAGAATACTTTGTACCTCATATTCCTCGTGATCTGCAACTATCACGGGAGCAGGACAGACAGGGGCGGAGGTATATCGGTTGCAGACCAAGGGCTTTGACAGGGAGACATGAAAGATATTATGTATACGCATATTGGCAGGTAGTTCCAAAGCATAAGCCACTGGGTTAATCTTACGCAACACCTTGAAGGGACCAACAAATCGAGGAGCCAATTTGTTGCATGGGACCTGGAAGTGCAAGTTACGGGACGACAACCACACGGCAAATTTCTACGGTCATCATGCCTTTTCTGTCGCTGCATTGAACCACGTAGGGTATGCTGTACCCGAACCCATGAAGAACGGAGTGCCTGCAAATGCTCGTCCAAAGCTTGTGCTCGGAAGGTTTCGGGAAGAACTGAGGGTTGGAACCCATAGTTAAGCAAGAACGGAGAACTCTGAGTAGAAGAGTTCACAGCACAATTTCTGGCAAACTCAGCCCAGGGCAACAGGGTAGCCCAATTGTCGCGGTGGTCAGAGACATAGCAGCGGAGAAATTGCTCCAAGGCTTGGTTCGACCTTTCTGCCGCACCTTTGGATTGCGGATGGTATGATGAGGAGAATGCCAATTGAATTCCCATTTGCGCATAGAAGCACCTTCAGGAGCGGGACACAAACTGGCTTCCTCTGTCAGAAACGATCACCTTCGGAATACCATAGAGACGGAACACCTCCCTGGCGAATACCACCACCAACTCCTGCGCAGATGGTAAGCTCTTAAGTGGCACAAAGTGAGCCATCTTTGAGAATTTGTCTACAATCATTAGTATTACAGTAAAGCCCATGGACCACGTTGGCCACAGGCTGAAGCAAGCCAACCGGCAGATGTCGAGGAGACTTATTTTGAGCACACATGGTGCAGGTCGCGATAAAGGCAGCACAATCAGAGCAGAGGCTCGGCCACCAAAACAGTGTAGACAAGGACCAGTAACTGGTCGCGCCCAATATGGACAGCGATTTTGGAAGCATGGTATGTCTCCAGAATTTTTATACGGAACTGATCTGGTACAAAACATCTCCCACTACGAGTCTCTGCAGGGGCCGATGCTTGGGCGGCCAGTATCTACTCTCCCAGGGAAGAAGTAATGCAGGTACATATCATGGCAAGAATGCAATCAGCAGGAATGATCGGAGTGGGAGGAACCTCCTTCTTGGACCTACTACAAAACTGGTGTGACAAGGCATAAGCCTTAACATTTTTCAAGACCGGAAGATAGGAGACCATGAAATTAAACCTGGATAGGTATAGTGCCCATATGGCCTGACGGGAGGACAGCCGCTTGGCTTCAGACAAGTCTGTAAGAATCAAAATGGGGAAACTGGTACCCTCCAACAGATGACGCAACTCCTTTAACACCAAAATTATGGCCAGCATCTCCCTCTCACCAATCTGATAAACATTTTCCGCCTTCGATAGTTTTTTTCGAGAAGTAGCCACAAGGGCGCAAAGCCTCTCCAGGAGCTGACCGTTGAGAAAGCAGGATGCCTACTCCAATCTCTGACGCATCAACCTCCAGGGTAAAGGGCAGGGCGAGATTGGGATTTACCAGGATCAGAGCAGCAGTGAATGCTGCCTTGAGGTTGTCGAAGGCAGACAGTGCATCAGAAGACCATTCTAACACTTTGGCTCCTTTTCGCGTCATGTCAGTGATGGTTTTACAATGGGCGAGAAATTTCTTATAAATTTACTGTAATAATTGGCAAAGCCCAAAAATCTTTGAATCGCCTTAAGTCCCTCCGGATGAGGCCACTGAACCACAGCCAAAAGTTTTTTGGGGTCCATTGTGAATCCAGATGCAGATATAACATACCCAAGAGAGGTAGCTTGGGTCTTGTGAAACTCACACTTTTCCAACTTGCAGAACAAGTTGTTTTCACTAAGGAGCGAAAGGACCCTGGATACATCCGCATAGTGGATCTCCAATGTTGGAGAATGGATAAGGATGACATCGAGATATACAACAATACAGCTTTGCAAGAGTTCTCTTAGAATGTCATTAATGAATTCTGGGAAGACAGCGGGAGCATTGCACAGGCCAAAGGGCATGACCAGGTATTCATAATGCCCACTCTGGGTGTTGAACGCTGTCTTCCATTCATGACCTTGTTTGATCCTGACCAAATTGTACGCCGCCCTCAAATCGAGCTTGGTAAATATAGTAGAACCTTTGAGGCGGTCAAACAGCTCAGTGATCAGTGGTATGGTATACGCATTTTTTATCATCAATTTGTTTAAGCCCCTAAAATCGATACAAGGGTGTAATTCTCCATCCTTCTTTTTAACAAAAAAAAATCCAGCACCCGCAGGGAATGAGGATTTCCGAATTATGCCCCTCTCCAAGGCATCAGCAACATATTCTTCCATGACCTTATTCTCCTCTACAGATAGAGGATACGTACGACCCTGCTGAGGGGTCGTCCCAGGCAGGAGCTCGATCGTACAATCTTATGGTCTATGGGGAGGTAAAGCTCCTGCCTGGACTTTGTTAAATATCTCTGAAAACTGCAAATAGGCCTCCGGTAGGCCTTGAGATTTGGCACAAACAAGTCTGATGGGACATGAAATACAAGACTCCTCACAGTGAGTCCCCCAGGACAATATCTCACATGTGCTCCAGTCAATTTTAGGGTTATGCTTTTGTAACCACGGAAACCCTAACACAAAAGCATAGTGCGGAGAGTTTATCACCTGAAACTTCAGGGTTTCCTTATGCAGGGCTCCCACACTTAGGGTAAGTGGTTCCGTCTTATGAGTAATATTTGCTGGCAGCAGCAAACTCTTCAACCACCAAAGGAGAGTCACATGGCAATAAAGGAATCCTAAAACGATCAGCAAATGCAGCGTCCACAAAATAACCTGCCGCACCAGAGTCTATCAAGGCAGGCACAGGAATAGACTCTTGAGCCCAAGATAGAACTATGTCCAGCAAGGATTTAGCCTGAGAGGTTTCAGGGGACTGTGAGATGCCACCTAAGATCTGTCCCCGACAGGATCTTAGGTGCGAGTGTTTCCCGGACGTACCGGGCATGATTTCAGTAGGTGACCATGTTTACTGCAGTAGAGACAAAGTCCCTCCCTCCGCCTATGGGCCCTCTCCACCTCAGAGAGTCGGGTAGCCCCCACCTGCATAGGTTCACCACCTGTAGTGTCGGAACCAGGAGGCATGGGAGGTGAGGGAGGACAGGGTGGGCAAGCCCCCACCTGCATAGGTTCACCACCTGTAGTGTCGGAACCAGGAGGCATGGGAGGTGAGGGAGGACAGGGTGGGCAAGAAAAGCTGTAGGACATGCTGGTAGGATGCCTTCGCAGACGCTCCTTAAACGAAGGTCTCTCCCGGACCCGTGTTTCTATGAGGATGACAAAGGATATCACCTCATCCAGAATATTAGGTAGGTCACGAGCAACAATCTCATCCTTCATGTAATCGCAAAGCCCTTGGGAGAATGCGTCTATCAGGGCCTCATTGTTCCACCCTACTTTGGCTGCTAGGGTTTGAAACTCGATTGCGTATTTCGCCACTGTGTGGTTACCCTGGTGGATAGTCATGAGATGTTTGGAAGCCAAGGTCCTGTGACCTGGCACATCAAATAAGCATTTAAATGCGGTCACAAATTCTGTAAATTTATATATTACAGGTTTCTCCGTCTCCCATAAAGGATTAGCTCAAGCCAATGCCTTGCCAGCCAGGAAATAAATCATAAGTCCAACCCTACTGCGCTCAGTAGGGAAGGAATGAGGAAGCATCTCAAGGTATATGCCCAACTGATTTATGAAACCATGACATAACTCAGGTTTACCACTATAGTGCTGTGGGAGTGGAGCGGAACCAGTTAACCCTCTGACCAGTCCAGCATCAGAAATGGTAGCAGCAGTAGGCGCCGAAGGAGAAGCTGGAGTGGCCACCTGCTGCATTTATAACGTTCCAAGTGAGCGGTTCTGCCAAGCAGAGTATGCAAGGCACCTACCAACTGATCAATACATTGATCCTGATCCTGCATTCTGTCAAAAATTCTCTGTAAAGTAGGATAACTATCACCATCTGTTGTCATGACCCTTACGTACTGTTACGGATGGCAAGCAAAACCAGGAGTCAGACGGTATAGTTAAGATAACCTTTATTTTGAGAATAATAACAGTAATTCAATATATATATATATATATATACACAGTATCTCACATAAGTGAGTACACCCCTCACATTTTTGTAAATATTTTTATTTTATCTTACATGTGACAACACTGAAGAAATGACACTCTGCTACAATGTAAAGTAGTGAGTGTATAGCCTGTATAACAGTGTGAATTTGCTGTCCCCCTCAAAATAACTCAAAACACAGCCATTAACGTCTAAACCTTGGCAACAAAAGTGATCAGCTCGTGAGAGCGTACAGATATTATATTATTGTCTTGTTAAACTATTGTACAATCCTGTTGAATCTGTTGGAGCTTTATGACTAAACGATTATGATAATGATTCATCACACTATAAATGCTGTATAAATGTAAAATCTTTACTGAAAATATTCTAAAACCCTCACCCACAATACTTGCCAGGAAGATAGTGGGAGACTCAGACATACCTGAAGGACTGTCACTTTAACAATTGAAAAAAGCCTTATAGATACTTCTGAGGTCATCATTAGTAAGATCAAATTTGTAGAAGATTTACCTGGAGACACTGAAAATTAGAAAATCATGACTGGAAAAAGAGGACTGCTGGCTTTGTGCAACCCTCTGCAGTTTTCTGCCACTAGATGGCTCTGCCCAGGCTTTTCTGCAAAATGTATTTTCTGTATTTGAATTATAAGTATATGTTGTTTGTATCCATGAGTATAATTTATCTATTATCTATGTACGTGTGTTGGTTATGAACTGTTCTACATATATGGTATGCTTACTTGTGTGCAAAAGAACTGCACTAATAGATACAATGTGTGTAGGTCCACAAAATTGCTGCTTTCAAGGGTTAACCTTTGGTGTGTCAGAAGAATTAAGGTGTGCTCAAGGGTTTAAATCTGGAAGGTACAGTCACCATTTCGGAAACTATGTTTATTGGGCATTTAAAAAATGAGATTTGACATTGGCATATCTCCAAAGTGTCCCTCTTTGAGAACCAAATCTCTTTGTCCCTCTTTCCCTTCCTTTCGGAGATCAGTCCGTGTGGTATTTATATAAGTGTATCACATTGCTACACAGCAATAAAACTCACATTAATGTTTGGTTAAGCTTCAGTATTTGTGTTTGTAAATTAGCCTTTGTAAATAAAATACTTTGTTTTATTCTAAATCTTTTATTCAGTCACACAAAGGTGTCAGTAGGTCATAAAGTAACCTAAAAATTCTCGGTAGTACTCCACACACCAGTCATGCCCCCATTTAAAGCACCTAAAACAAGTGTCCCTCTTTGGTCATATGAAATGCTGGGAGGTATGCATTGGTGAAAGGAGTTGATATAATGAGATGGAGGGGGTATTACATTACTGCAGTACAATTCTGTAAAGCCAACAGTTAAGAGGTGTGTCTGCCCTGTGGGTGGAGTGTGTTGCAGTGAGTCAGTGTTATAAATACTGTATGCAGACATTCACATACCTGAGCTTAAACACATACCATCTGCACACCTGGCCTGGATCTGTACAGTCACACAGAGATAAGGTATAGTCAGAGGAGGCTGACATTTTGCAATCTGTGGAAAATTAAGTGTGGGGTGGGGGGGGGGGGTGAGAGAAAATAGAGTTTGTTTAGAAGAAAAGTTGTCACCTGATATTACTTCCTGAACACTGGTTTTTGCAAATGCTACCAGAGACCATAAGGGCCAATGTGTTGAGATACTTAACTCCTTGGTTGCTAGACATGTCTCCAGGGCACTGTGAAATAATGCATTGGAGACATATCTAGCACCCAAGGGGTTAAAAATGTTGTGACTGCATGTGCACTGAAATGTGTGTGTCGCTAACATTCGGGCAGATTTTCTCCCATGTGCACGACAATAACATACTGAAAGAGTAATTCTCCATAATGTGTATTTGGCAGGTTAAAGGAAGCAAGATCTCTTTCCTGTATAAGATATGGTTTATTTATCAAGCAATTTAAAGTAACATTTATTACAAACAGTACCTGTTGTTATTTTTTGCCATTCTTGTTTAACAAGTACACAGACAGTAGGGGAATTCGTTTATGCATAACACTAACGAATAAAAGTCAAGCATAGATTAGGGGGGGTATGGGACTTGAAAGCACACCATATCTCACCTCCACTATATTTCATTCATGTACCACTAATAGACCTTATGGCCTACTCTGTAATATTGGGTCCTGGGCAATTTGCACCCACTTCCTTATACATATCCACAAATGCATTAAGGCAGGAAATCCTTTCCTGCGTTTGACAGTAGTACATGCCACCCAAGTGTTTGGCATACATGAAATGGATGCAATCACCGCATTATTGTAAAACAATACAAAAAAAACCATATTGACTAAGTGAATTGTGCAAGATTTTTTTTCTCAGTTTGCTCGTTTTTCTCAGTAACCGTGTCTGCTTGTTTACTGTGCCTGTTCCTACCAAGTGTTAACCCGTTGAGTACCAGATGGATTCTCACCACATTGTTTTGCAATGTGTTGCATACTTCCCTGGCATTCACAGGGTTAATGACTTCCTTTTAATCTTCCCAACTTATGTACTAATAATTTTAGTACTTATAAAAGGGAGAAGACACTAAAGTATATTTTAATGCACTACTCCAGGGCTTAAAATGTGAAGTCCTTTGCTACTAGCCAGACCTGAAAAGTTACTCGCTACTGCAAGCCATAACATACCCACCAGGGCTGAATTTCTACTCGCCAGGGCTAAATTTTCACTTGCTATTGGCTAGTGGCGAGTGGAAATTTTGAGCCCTGCACTACTCATTCAAATAACAATTGTACCCATTTTCTTCATGCTGCAGTTAGAAGGACACTATGTACAAAAGAAAAGTTGTAATTCTGTGACAATCTGACTGTACCATAGGGCCAAATAAAAAAAATCCCTTTAATTTGGATGTTTTTGTAAGCTGTTAAATGCTAGAAATGTTTCCCACCCATTGCAAAGCAATGCATCAGATACCTTTCTAATATTCAAGGACTTTAAAGCCTCATTTAGAAAAAGGGAATTCAGGAAATTGTGTTTGTCTCCTATGGTGCGGTATCTGTTGTTAGAATTACTCCATGGGGGTTATGCACTAAGGTGTGATAAAGTGGAGGTGACTTCTCCAGTGATATCGCTTCTCCATTCCTATGTTATTCTATGTAGTCAATGCACTAAGATTTCTCCAACTTTGGAGACCTTAGGGCATAGACCGAGGGCTGTATAAAATAACATAGGAACTGGAGAAGTGATATCCCTGGAGAAGCCATCTCCATTTTATTACCTCTTTATCATTCTTTATCATAAACCCCCAGTTGTCTTTTGAATAAAGGGCATTTAGAGATGGAGGGAACCCTTCTATAGGACACATATATGAATATGTGGCTTGGGTGTGCACTAAATTCTGGTATTTACTAAAGGATGAAAAGCTTTTTTTACATGTGAAGTAGGGTGTGAGTGAGATAACATCAAGCCATTTCCTACTTTGCAGAATTAACTATGGTATTTACATGCTGAGCCTCAAACTCTTGCTTACAATTTATCTTGCATCTCAGATTCCTGCATAGCTCTTTATTAGTCTATGGGAGTATTTTTTCAGCTTCAATGCAGGTATTAAGTTTGATAAGCTACTTTTAGCACATATGTTCCCTTTGAAGGCTGCTTTCCAGTTCACCGGAATACACTAACAAAAATCTCACTTTTTTAGTAAATACAATACACGTAAATACTGTACATGTGCAGTAGCAAATTTAGCTGCGTGGCTAGTTTGCAGCTTAGTAAAAAATACTAAGCAAAGATTAAATATGCCTTCTCTGTAGTGGAAAATATATTCAGACTCACACGTGATGTAACAAAAACATAGATTAAACTTTGTAATTTTATATGCAACTCTGGCAAATAGTAGAGTTACAACATGTTTCTAGGGGAAAAAAATAGAGATTTAAAAAAACAAAACACAAGAAAAAACAAACAAACTGAAGTGGTGCCATTGACGTAAAAATAAAGTAACATTCCCATGTTTGTGATTCAACCTGTATGAACATACCTCAAGTCTCTAATAATCCCCTAATTTACCATGACAGTTGCTGGCAGTTTTTCATAAAATGAAGCAGGCAGAATACATTATCCTATTCAACCTGTAAAGGACCAGAAGGGATGCACAGTGCAGTGGCGTAACAATAGGGGTTGCCTGGCACCAGCAGCTGAGGTCTGTGCTTTCTTCCGCACAGACTTCTAGCAAATGAAGCTCCCTCTTCGGCAATCTAGTAGTAATGCAGAGCGCTGGGAGATGACATTATCTCCCAACGCTCTGCATTACTTTAGAAAGGACCACGTGGGAGCTCCAGCTAAAGAGATCTGTGCAGAAGGAGGCACAAACCACTCCTGCCACTCCGCTGGACCACCATGGAGGTAGGAGATGGGCACAGGGGGGTTGTCAGTGGAGGCAATGTGGTGATTGGGAGCAATGTGGAGGCAACTGGGGGCAATGTGGAGGCAACTGGGGCAATGTGGAGGCAATTGGGGGTAATGTGGTGGCAATGTGGAGGTAACTGGGGGCAAAGCAATGTGGAGGCAATTGTTGCATTGTGGAGGCAATTGAGGGAAATGTGGAGGCAATGTGGTCATGGGGGGCCCATGGCAATTTTTGCACCAGGGCCCGGTGGCTTCTTGTTCCACCTCTGGCGCAATGCATTGCAGAGCAGTGTGTTGAACATCCCTACATCAATCTGATCATTAAAGGGATAGTAATGTCGCTTTAAAAGTTGCTCACCGAATCTTCTGTATGTTAAAAGTAACCAATTGCGCTATGTCTAATACCTTATTTGACTGTAGTTAAGTTATAAAGCGATAAAGATCCCCGCCCGCTTATTTCTGGCCGTCTCCCAACAAATCTGAAATCTGGTCGTGCGACTCGATAGCTGCAGCGAGGGACAAAATTCAGTAAGTAACTATAAGGAAAATCATGCCCCCCTTGATGGAGGGCAGGATTTCCCTTTGCTTACTGAAGTTTGTCCCTCGCTGCAGCCACCCTGACCAGCCTGCATGTTCAGCGTGATGTACCAGAAAGGGGCGGGCGGTGGATCTTAGTCACTTCATAACTTTTGAACTACAAACAAGTAATGTATTAGACATAGAGCAATCGGTTAGTTTTAACATACAGAAGACTCGGAAAGCAACTTTTAAAGTGACATTTCTATCCCTTTAAAAGTGTACAATTACTATTTACAGTTGGTGGAGTTTATGTCCAGTGGTTCTACTAGCAATTATGACAAGCTCCTCCATAGACATGACATCAAGGACTGATTAAAGATGTTATATCTCTTGGTCAAGGGAACAAGGGCAAATTTGTAGAGTTCATTAGGATTTCCTTCCCATAGTAAAGTATGTTATTATTAGTAGTAGATGTTACTTCTGTTTGAATTAACTTTTTTCTTGCTTGTCTGATAGACAGAATAAGTGTCAGTTTGGCTGGTAAACTAAAAAGAATTGGAATATTTATAGACCAAACCAACTGCAACATAGGGGACAAATACAAATATATTCTGTATCATCCTGTGAAAGAGTGGGGGTAACCATGTGAATAGCACATCAGGCTTCTGTTGTGAACAGCAGAGTATCTTACATGGCAGGTGGACTCTGAATTAAAAAGGCTATTACTTGCATATCTGTAGTTTAATGTGAAGGTTCGCAGATGGAGCTTGGCTTCAAGTACTTTTTTTTTTGCATAGTATCTTTTTGCTGATAATTATTTGTGTCCCTTCTTGTCTGGTCTTATTAACATTTTGTTAGCTTTGACCCTGGTCATACATATGGGATATCTAAACAGACATCCTGGTTATGTAATACATTTTTGCTGCTAATTACGTATAGTTTTTCTCTCCTCTCCACATTCTTTTTAAATGTCTTTTGGGTAAGTAATGCCCACACAGGTAGTACAGCATACAGGGAAGATGACATATCAGGAGAAGGTTTTGTAGTAAGTGCTGTAGATGGGGAAGGAGCTCGGAATGGTAGGCATAACAGGAAGTGGGGTCTGAGTGAAGAGTAGAAACATCAGCATTGATAGCTTTGGGTGCTGCGCTACTATCAGACTGGACCATTCACATGACCATGCCTGACCTGGAACAGTTAATAAAGGGAGTATGATGAAAAGCAGCCACAGATGGTGGCCAGTGGATCTGGGAGGTCCTGCTTGAAGGACCAGGACAAGGCTTCCTGCAAGATTGAGCTCCAATTAATGGAGGAGCTGGAAGCAAGACTGGTTTAAGACTGTCTGAGGCCCCAGGCGTAATTGCAGAAGGGAAAAAGTAATAATAATTAAAAAAAATAAATAAATTGAAATTGCTCAACAAAATGAATTCTTCAAGTGGTTTCTCCAAATTCAACTTATAATAACTTCTCCAGTCTCAAAATTATTCAACCCCCTTAATAGAATCCCTCACAACAGTGCAAATATGCAAAACAGATGTCATCTGTGGTGTGTACTAATCAGCACTCCATTTCTGCTATTTTCTATCCTGATGATGCTTAAATCTTGTGATTTAACCCTTTGTTGTATTTACTAAAACCTCAACTTCTGAACTCCCTCTCCCAGTTTCCATATTGTCTGCTCCCCCATTCTTCTCATATATCCCTCTGTGTCTACTTAGCAGATGTTTTAATGGTGGCACATTGCAAAATAATTTGGAATTGGGAATCACACAGTTGGGGGGGGGGCATCATTGGGGGGGGTTCCAACATTGCCAGGAGTGAATCAGCACCTTTCTTCCCAGTCCACCTTTTTCTAAGTACTTTGAGAGTTAGACAGGGGAGGTGGACAGAAAAGAAAGACAGCTTCTGCAGCATAACCACTTAAAGGGATAGTAATGTTTCAAAATAAAAGCAGCTCCAATTAATAGTATTTGGGCCATGGAGCGTGTTATTTCAGTACTGTCATTCAATTACTCTTGAACTACAACTCTGACAGTATTGAAATAACACGCTCCATGGCCCAAATACCATGAAGATTAATCGGAGCTGCTTTCATTGTGAAACATTACTATCCCTTTAAAGACAACAGGCACATAATTTAAAGTGATGCAGTGGAATTGGAGGGAAGATATTAAAATAAATGTTACAAATATAAAGTTGTCTTACTAACCGATCTTAGATATTTATTTAATCTCTTTTCTGACTTCCTGTTTCCCCTCCCCACTGCTATTTTTGTGATATGCATACCAAAATGAACATATTACTACCATCTGTTCTAACCTTTACACCTTCAATACAGTTTTCCTTTTTTCCCCGCAATTATGCCCCTCACTTGCACCATAACATATTAATCCACTACGGACTTGTAATATACATGTGCACTACCTTCTGAATGCTGGTGAAGAGTATTAAAAACAAGCGCACCCAGCCCCAGTAATTATAGCAACAAAAACACCCTTTCACTACATGCTCACCACAAACAACTCTCTAAATTTTTATGCATTTTATTACTTACCTTGGCAAATGACATAGAAACCAACCCTGGTCCCTCAAATAGAAATAAATGGCAACGTCACCTTTAAAAATGTCTCTCTTCTGCGCACTGCAACATACGCAATATACGGCCCAAAATAGATGAACTAAAAGTGTGGTGTCATGCGTGCAAGCTAAAAATCTTCATACTCACAAGTCTCTAAAATGTACACTTTTAAATTACTCTTATAACTCTTATGCTTATGAATATATTGCTGGCAAAACTGTTCTTCCGTTCTCAAAGGAAATCATATTTGTTGGCATCTGTCGGCCTCCAAATATGCCAGCACAGTCCCTTTTGGACATAAAAAAACCATCTCAATGAGTGCTACTCAAAATAAGAAAATCAAGCTGCTGGTTCTTGGAGACTTTAATATTAATTGGCTGGACACCAGGCATGAAAGATTCTGTACATTGTTTAACACATTAAACTTATCACAGCTAATCTCCTCCCCTAGTTTCATACATTTTAAAACATCCAACCATACTCTGCTAGACTGGATTTTTCATCCTGCCCAAGAAGAATGCAAGAGTCAGGTGTACTAAAAATGTGTTTAGCGATCACTCCGTAGTCTGCTGTGTGTGCAAAATAAAACCAGTCAAATTATGTCCCAAAGTCGTCATTACTAGATCATTTAGAAAATGTTATCTCCATTCTTTCCTAAATCATTTAAGAAATTGTCCATGGTATAGAATACACCTAATACCTTATCTAGACTCAGGAATTTTCTTTTTTAACTCTTACAGCTCTGTAATACCAAGCCAAGTTAAGGAAGATCAGGGTAACGGGGCCCATCTACCCTGGGTCTCGGCTGACCTGCTTGAGTTATACAGTTTCAGAGATACCTTATGGACAAAATTTAAACAAACTGGCTCAGCTTATGATCACACTGCATACAGGCAATTGCAGAATACTTGCACAAAGCAAACAAAACTAGCAAAAGCTCAGTATTTTACGGACAACTTGAACAGCAACATATCAAAACCGGCCATCTTTTGGAGGGTTATTAAAAGCATCTACAACCCGCCTAACTATTCTCACCCATCAACTATAACAATAGGCAAAGAAACAATACAGTGCCCCATAGATGCATTCAACAGCTACTTTGTTGGATGTGCCACCACCCTGACTACACAAAACAAAGGTAATTATGAAGTAGAAACATACACAAAACAGTCTCTGTCACTTTTAACCTGATCCAATGACCAATTAATTAAATTTCATGCCAGTAAATGATAGTGAAATATATGACCACCTCTGAAATGAAATCGCAATCTGAATCTGACCAACTACCAGCAATGTTATTAAAGCTCAGTGCATCGGTTATTGATTATATTCAATCCCACTCACTGAGGTCAGCCAACAGATCCCTGCTGTTAGTACCCAGAATAAAGACAACCTAAGGATCCAAGGCATTCAGCCACGCTGCCCCAACATTCTGGAACTCTTTACCATCCTCAGTCAGAGAGGCACCATCATAACAGACTTTTAAGAAAAAGCTAAAGACCCATCTCTTATTATTATTACTGCCCATCCTATTGCATCCCTAATTAATGCCTCCCTGTCATCCGGGTATATGCCTAAAGCCTGGAAAGTGGCTAGAATTGTACCTATCCACAAAAGTGGTGATAAAAATATAGAATTAAATTACAGATCAATATTACTACTCATCATGTTATCTAAAAATGCTAGAAAAATGTGTCCACGTCCAACTATATATTACAAACTGACCAGTTTTCCCCCCTGCTTCAATCAGGCTTTTGTTCCAATCACTCAACAGTCACTACCCTCCTTAAAGTATGCAGTGATACCTGGCATGGAAAACGGTGAACTAACTGGAGCTATTTTTCTAGATTTTGCCAAGGCCTTTGATACAGTAGACTATAATATTCTGATAAGCAAACTTCAACGTTAAAGGGATAGTAATACTTAAAATGTAAAAAAATTTTGTTGTAGGGTTTATCCCCCTGAGTAAAACAAGGGTACTCCCACTGCTGAAAGGTGTTTCATTCAAAAGTTATTAATTTTCAAAGTTGAATTTTTTAGGTGCAATATCACAGTGGCCTGAAATTGTACAGTGGCGCTGTTGCTACACCATCCTATGGAGATTTATGGTCCCGGGACCAGAGCTGTCCATAGGATCGTGTAGCAACAGTGCCACTGTACAATTTCAGGCTACTGTCATATTGCACCTAAAAAATTCAACTTTGAAAATTAATAACTTTTGAATGAAACACCTTTCAGCAGTGGGAGTACTCTTGTTTTACTCAAGGGGATAAACCCTACAACATATTTTTTTTTACATTTTAAGTATTACTATCCCTTTAAGAATTGGGTAATCATTCTCTATACTGGCTCAGATCCTATTTATCAGACAGAACACAATATGTGTCTATTGCTGACAATATTTCTCTTCCACTCAAAGTAACAAGTGGGGTTCTCCAAGGCTCTATTCTTGGCCCTCTTTTATTTTCTCTGTTTATAAATGATCTACCCATGGTTTGCAAAGCATCTTCTGTGCATACGTATACAGATTATTTCTATGGCTAACACGGTACCAACTCTCATCTATTACGTATACAGATGACACCATAATCTATGCTACAAATTCAAACGTACTTCAAGTAGAAGCCGTATTACAATATGATTTCCCTGAAGTTCAAAGACGGATAACAAAGAACAAACTGTTCTTAAACACTGGCAAAACGTTCACAATGGTATTTGGTACATAGTTACGTAGCTACATAGTTGACAAGGCCGAAAAAAGACATGCGTCCATCAAGTCCAGCCCATGCCAAAAACACCCCTGTTGATCCAGAGGGAGGTAAAAAAAAAATCCTGAAGCTATTTCCAATTTAGCCAACAAATGAGTAAAAAAAAAATCCTTCCTGACTCCAAATGGCAGTCAGATAGTTCCCTGGATCAACAGCCTATCTGCATTGAAGTCATCTGTCATAATTGTCAATATTGTTCTGTGATAGATAGACATCCATTGCCTTTTTGAAAGCTGTTACATTATCTGCAAGTACAACATCCCAAGACAAAGAATTCCTGTCACGGTTCCCAGGAATAAACCAGGAGTCAATACGGTAAAGTAAAACAATCTTTTATAAGAATAATAACAGTAATGCACGTAAACCGATAACACACAGAGGGTGATCAAAGAGGCAAGCACTGTATCAGAAATAGCAGTCCGCCTAGAGATCCACCACACTGTCCAAGACTAGGCCTCAGCCCACTGGAGCCTCGAAGTAATTCGGCACGCCCAAAGGACTAGCACTGACTCAGCCTGCAGTCAGTCTAGGAGTCTGATAGAGCCTCATGTCCGCTCTAGGATGGGTGTCTGTGAAGCGGGGACCAACACACAGAAGAAACAGACAGAGCCCCCTAGTCAGCACCAGAAAGAATAGTCAGACAAGCTGGGTCATACATGGAGCAGGTAGTTAGCCAGAGCCACAGGATTGCACCAGATAGGATATCCACTGAAGTGTTGGTATGCTGGAAGCACAGTGGACAGAGACCCAAGTCAACATCAGAGTGGGTAGTCAGACAAGCCAGGTCATACACTGAGCGGGTAGTCAGCCAGAGCCACAGGTTTGCACCAGAAAGGATGTCTAAGCCAAATCGGAACGCACAAGGAGAATGGTCAGACAGAGCCACAGGTCAACACCAGAATGGATGGACAGACAGGCTGGGTCATACACAGTTCAGGTAGTCAATCAGAGTCACA
Source organism: Rhinophrynus dorsalis (assembly GCA_037306005.1). Classification (NCBI taxonomy): domain Eukaryota; kingdom Metazoa; phylum Chordata; class Amphibia; order Anura; family Rhinophrynidae; genus Rhinophrynus; species Rhinophrynus dorsalis. Next base: position 276,775,586 of record CM074719.1, read on the forward strand.
GGTCCATACCAGACTGGGTGTCCACTACACAGTGGGAGCAGGCAAAAGAGTAGTCAAACAGAGCCACAGGTCAGCACCAGAATGGATGATCAGACAAGCCAGGTCATTCACAGAGCCCAAGGGAAACAGAACTGTATTGTACAGTCTGCCTTTTAAACCCCTCCTCAGGATGTAGGTAGGCGGAGCATCTGAGAGGGAGGAAGTAGGTAGGAGGAGACTATAGGAAGGAAACATATAAAACAGAGGCCTGCTGCATGCTTGAAGCCTCGCGCCTGCAGATGACGCTGAAACCAAGGTAAGCTGTAACAGTACCCCCCCAAAGGCCCCCCCCTCCGAGGAGCCGGCCGGGGTTTGTCAGGGAATCGAGCATGAAACCTGCGTACCAATGAGCATGGACATCACTGGCAGAGAAACGAGTAGCTTTTGCTAGCAGTGACATAGACTTCTTGGATTTAGATTCATCGCTGGCCACTGATGGTTCCTCGCTGGAGAGTTCTAGGACATCCACAAGGAGGAATCCAAAAAACAAGAGGTCAGTCAGGAAGAGATCAGTCAAGTACAGACATACTGTAACGGTTTGTTCGACACACAGACACAGTGGTTTAGGATAAAACACAGTTTTATTGAAATCACAGTAATAAAATAACCCTCACAGGTCCTGTAGTTTATCAGCAGAATAATACAGACACACGACAGGTTACATATACATATGCCTACACAGGTCCAGTATAACCATAAAGTCCACAACAGTCTGTACTGACACAGGTCAGGCAGAATATGTTGAATTCCCAGGAGAAAGGTACTGCATGGGTTAATGGTCTTCAATGAGTGTAAACAGTCCCATGTGCAGAGAGGTCTGTGATGGAGCTCTCTCCATATAGAAAGCTTAAAGATGTGTAACGCCCAGAAACAGGTTATCAGAACAAACGTGAACTGCCAGAGTAAAAACAGGAATTGAGCAACATAGGACACTGCCGTAGCAGTAACGGAGACCAGACCACTCACACTCTCTGCCGGAGCAGTAACGGAGACAAGACCAATGGCACACTGCCGGAGCAGTAATGGAGACAGACACTTGCTCTCTGCAGGCGCAGTAACGGAGACTAGGCCAATGGCACACTGCCATAGCAGTAACGGAGACAGACACTTGCACTCTGCAGGCTCAGTAACGGAGACTAGGCCGATGGCACACTGCCGTAGAAGTAACAGAGACAGACACTTGCACTCTGCTGGCGCAGAAACGGAAACTAGACCAAAGGCACACTGCCGTAGCAGTAACGGACGCAGACACTGGCACTCTGAAGAACCAGTAATGGAGACTAGGCCAATGGCACACTGCCGTAGCAGTAACGGAGACAGACACTTGCACTCTGCAGGAGCAGTAACGGAGGACAAGGCCAATGGCACACTGCCGTAGCAGTAACGGAGACAGACACTTGCACTCTGCAGGAGCAGTAACGGAGGACAAGGCCAATGGCACACTGCCGTAGCAGTAACGGAGACTAGGCCACTTGTACTCTGCAGGAGCGGTAACTGAGACACAATTGCCTGATGGATAGAATGTCGCCAGGACGACACGGAGGCAGCTAGAGCAGGAACGCCAACCAAGTCGGGTCGAATCACGGAGCAGGAACGTCAGCCAAGCTGGGTCGAATCACGGAACAGGAACATCAGCCAAGCCAGGTTGGTACACAGGAGCAGGAACGTCAGCTGAACTGGGTCGGTACACAGGAGCAGGAACGTCAGCCAAGTCGGGTCGGTACACAGGAGTAGGCGCAGAAGAATAGTCAGGCAATCCGGGTCGGTACACAGGAGCAGGAGACAAGATGCAGAGTAGTCAGGCAGGCCAAGTCGGTACACTGGGAATCACTGAGCAGAAACAAGCACTGGTACAGGAACACCATGAAAGGGCGCTGGAGGGGTGCCAGGGCCCAGTATATAAAGGCCATACTGGGCGGGACAAACACAGAGTAGCCAATGGGAGCAAAGCACAGAATAGACTGACAGAAAACAACAAGGGGAGCACGGGCACCATGATATATACTCAAAGAATAAACGTATTAGAAGAGGAGGAAGAAAAACCAAACAGACAATATCCAAAAAGGAATCGACAACAGAGAGAATGTTATCAGTAATCCATCTCTCCATATATAAATTATCTCAGGATGAGATGAGAGCATTATCTAGGGGTTTGAAATTTGCACCCACAAAACATCTTAATCTATTCCAAACCATATTGGATGTTAATAGATTTGTGTGGAAAATTACTTTGAAAAAACACTTTATGGCTTGTGCAGAGGATGCTCCTTCCTCTCCGGTTGACTGGGGTTTGTTTCCTGGTCTCCTGGGAGAGGGTTGGGTTAATCCCCTAGCCAAGCCTGAATATGTGGTTACCAGTGTTTGTTTTCAGAATCAATGTACTGCTTTAGATCTTTTGTCCTTACAAGAAGAGGCGAATATTTCTATTGAGAATGAAGTGGTTATTCCTAAGCCTTCTACTTTAGTACGCTCCAATAGTACATTTTATCCTTCACAGACCAGGAGCCCCATGACATATGTTTTCCAGGTGGTTGTAGAGAGAGATATTACGTTGTTATATGATTGTATCAAGCGTGGCGATGCGAGGGTTTTTCATAATCTAACGGCATCGGAATGCAAGGACATATCATCTCTGTCAACGAATCCCTCTATCACCGTAAAGGAGGCTGATAAGTGGGGCATGGTGGTTGTTTTGGATATGGTGTGGTATGAAAAAGAGGCATTGAGACAACTGGGAGATACTGATACCTATTCTCTCTTGTGAAAGGATCCTACTATTGAATTCCAATGCCTACTGGATTCTCTGATTGATGAAGGCACCTTGGGGGGTTTCTTTTCACCTAGGGATGCGGAGCTTCTTAAAGTTCTGCATCCAGTGATTCTGATTTTCCATCATCTCCCAAGGTGCACAAATCACTGGAGAATCTAGTAGTCAGGCCCATTGTTTCGGGCATTAATTCGTTCAATGAGAAATTGGGTGAATACGTTGGTGCATGTCTTCAACCCTTAGTATTAAGATTTAATACTTATTTAAGGGATACTAAACAGGTTTTACAAGAACTGAATCAGATTACTTGGATGAATGGTTATAGCTGGGTGAGTTGTGACGTGTCCTCACCCTACTCTTGTATACCACGAGTTGGGGTTGAGGGCAGTCGAATTTCATCTTTTCCAATACAGTAATTATTCCATAGAATTTATCCATTATCTGTTGGAAGTTATTTGTTGACGCATAATTATTTTCTTTTTGTGGCTCTTATTATCTCCAGAGATGTGGGACTTAGATAGGGGCAAAATCTGCGCCCTCAAACGCCAACCTTTTTATGGGTGGGTGGGAGGAGTCTCACGTCTTTGGAGATAATAACCCATTTAGGAACAGTATTCAATATTTTAAAAGATATATTGATGATCTTATTATTTGGAAAGATGATTTTCAGGATATACCCAAATTTGTGGAATATTTGAATAATAATGCTTGTAATCTTAGGTTCACCATGAATTGTGTTAAAGATAGTATAGTTTTTCTTGATCTGCACATATACTCTTCAGTTTCAAAAAGATGTATTATGACAACTATATATAAAAAGACAGTGACAGTAAATTCTTTGCTTTGTGCTAAGAGCTGCCATCCAAGGCACACCATTAAAGGTGTGCCAGTGGGACAATTCATGAGGGCCCGATGGAATTGTTCCACTGAATCATCATTTGAACAGGCTTGTGCAGAATTGAGAGAAAATTTTCTAGACAAGGGTTATCCACTTTGGATGATTGAGAGGGCCGAATTTTTGGCGAAGGAGAAATTGAGAGATCAATTACTCAGGTCATCTTCAGGGAATACTAATGCATTGATTGATCAGGTTACTTTCAGAAGGTTACTTTCAGCACTATTTATAGTGTTGAGTTTAACCAGATTATTTCTATTGTAAAAAAACACATACCAATTCTCATGGCGGACAAAAGCTTACAGTCTGTTTTGGAGAAATGTTGCAGATACGTTTCAAGAAAAGCACCAACTCTTGCCAGTGATCTTTCACCTATTATGTTCAAGGGTGATAAATTGCCTAAGAACATTACTTGGTTAAACACCGTCAGAATGTACCGATCTGGCAATTGTTGTCAGTGGGTTACACCTGACAAATATTTTGAGTCTAGTTTCACCAGTTCTAGATATGATTTAAAGCAGTATATCACCTGCACAACCAAGTATATAATATATTTGGTTACCTGCATTGCTTGTAACTTACAGTATGTAGGTAAAACCAAAAGAACCTTAAGCGAGCGACTAAGAGAACATATAAGTAACATTACATGTGGAAATCATAGAACAGGTGTCTCAACATTTTTGTCAGGTGCATAGCTCAAATCTAGAACATCTAAGGGTTATGGGTATTGAACGTGTTATTGTGCCTTTAAGAGGTGGTGACGAGGATAGAATATTATCACAAAGAGAGGTCTTTTGGATATTTACCCTTGCTACCAGGAAACCACAGGATTTAAATAAAGAATTTGATGTATCATACTTTGTTTAGCCTATGAATTACCCATTTCTCATCTGCATTGGATTTACAAACTCTTATTTTTATAGGAGGTTTTTTTGTATATATGTCTTGTTTACTTGATGATCTTAGCTGACATGTATTTTTTCCTTTTTAATGTCTTTTAGTTTGAGCTGAGTTTATCTATTCTTATATTTAGACGTCAATGTCTTTCTCTAATAGGTTATAATTGTTGCAATTGTGATATGCAGACATGTATGTTATGGGGTTAAACCCTTTCCCATTCATGTTACTTCAATTAAGAGAAGATGTAATTTCCCTTATAAATCCAAAGATTTGAATGTTTGTTTATGTCTATGATTAAGAACATATGTGCGAAATTCGTGAGATGTTTATCTCCATGTTGTGTCTGCTCTGAACTACCTTAATAAAAGGTGGCTTTAATTTCTTCACTACTGGTGTGGTATTTCTTCATCACTGGCAGCTATCCAGGAGCACTCCTTAGGACCATAGCCCTTCCATTGAATAAAATATTGTAAGCGCCCTCTACTCACACGGGAGTCCAGAATGTTCTGTACCTCATATTCCTTGTGATCTGTAACTCTCACGGGAGCTGGACGAACAGGAGCAGAGGTATACCGGTTGTAGACCAAGGGCTTCAACAATGACACGTGAAATACATTGTGGATACGCATATTGGCAGGAAGATCAAGAGCATAAGCCACAGTGTTAATCTTGCATATCGCTCGGAATGGACCAACAAACCCAGGAGCCAATTTATTGCATGGAACCTGGTGGTGCAAGTTTCGGGAAGACAGCCACACTATGGTTCGCCTGCCTTTTCTGCCGCTGTACAGAACCACGTAGGGAATGCTGTACCCATGCCCACGAGGAAAGTAGTGTCCTTAAATGCTCATCCAGAGCCAGAATCTCTTGTGCTTGGAAGGCCTCGGGTAGCGCAGAGGGTTGAAACCCATAATTGATCAGGAATGGTGAACTCCGCGAGAAAGAATTAACTGCACAATTCCAGGCAAACTCCACCCAGGGCAACAGGGTAGCCCAATTGTCATGGTGGTCGGAGAAATAACAGCAGAGGAATTGCTCTAAGGCCTGGTTGGACCTCTCTGCCACACCATTTGACTGAGGGTGGTAGGCAGAAGAGAATGCCAGCTGAATTCCCATCTGAGCACAAAAGCACCTCCAAAACCAGGACACAAATTGGCTTCCTCTATCAGACACAATAACCCTGGGTATGCCGTGTAATTGAAAGACCTCCTTGGGAAATATCACTGCCATTTCCTGCACAGAAGGCAAGCCCTTGAGAGGTACGAAATGTGCCATTTTCGAGAATTTATCCATGATCATAAGTATGACCATAAAGCCCATGGAACTAGGAAGTTCAACCATGAAATCGATAGCTAAATGGGACCATGGACGGTCCCCATTAGCCACAGGATGTAGCAAGCCGACTGGCAAGTGTCAAGGAGTCTTACTCTGCACACAGGTTGTGCAAGCAGCAGTAAAAGCCCACACAATCCGGTCTGAGACTTGGCCACCAGAAGACTCTAGACAATGACCAAATCAATTGGTCCGACCAATGTGACCTGCTATTTTGGACGCATGGTACGTCTCCAACAGCTTAATAAGTAATGGAGCCAGGACAAAACACTTCCCATACAGTTTTCGGCCGGAGCCGAGGCCTGGGCAGCCATGATCTCTTCCCCTAAGGGAGAAGGGATGCAAGTCCATATAGTTGCAAGGATCCGATCAGCTGGAATAATCGGGGTCAGTGGAGCTAAAATCGGGATAAGAATAGAGCACTTCTGGCTTGCCTGTAAGACAAGAGTTTCACCTCTGATAAATAAATCAGATTTTTGTGATCCGTAAGGATCAGGATCAAGGAGGTAGTGTCCTCTAGGAGATGCCGCCACTCCTTCAGAGCCAAAATAATGGCCAACAATTCTCTGTCACCGATCTGGTACACCATCTCAGCTTTGGACAGCTTTTTCGAGAAATATCCACATGGGTGTAAAGCTTCACCAGGAGCTGAGTGTTGAGACAACAGAGCACCCACTCCAATCTCGGAAGCCTCCACCTCCAGGGTAAAGGGCAGGGAGGGATTCGGGTGTACCAGAATCGGGGCTGAAGCAAATGCTGCCTTTAGTCTTTCGAATGCCATTATGGCTGACTGGGGTCACTCAGTGATCTTGGCACCTTTACATGTCATGTCCGTCAGAGGTTTGACAATAGTGGAGAAGTCTTTAATAAATTTCCAGTAATAATTTGTGAACCCCAGAAATCTCTGGATTACTTTGAGTCCCACAGGACGAGGCCACTCCACTACTGCGGACATTTTCTGGGGATCCATAGCGAACCCAGATGCAGACATAATATACCCCAGAAATGTCACTTGTGGTTTGTGGAACTCACACTTTTCGAGTTTACAATACAGGTTGTTTTTAGTTAGTAGGCTCAAGACCTTGGATACATCCGACTGATGGGTCTCCAAGGAGGGGGAACGAATCAGGATGTCATCCAAGTACACCACAACACAACTCTGTAAGAGTTCTCTTAGCACGTCATTTGTGAACTCTTGAAAGACAGCTGGGGCATTGCAGAGGCCAAATGACATCACCAAATTCTCATAATGCCCATTACGAGTATTAAAAGCTGTCATCCACTCATAACCCTGCTTTATCAGAACCAAATTATAGGCAGCTCTTAGGTCGAGTTTCATAAAAATCTTAGATCCTTTGACACGGTCAAAGAGTTCGGTGATCAGGGGAATCATATAAGCGTTTTTAACCAATATTTTGTTAAGTCTGTGGAAATCAATACATGGACATAGCTCGCTGTCCTTCTTTTTAACAAAAAAAAAATCCGGCCCCTGCCGGAGATGAGGACTTACGGATGATGCCTCTGGCCAGCGCATCAGAAACTCAGATACTCCTCTATGACTCTGGTTTCCTCTACCGACAAGGGATAGACACGGCCCCTAGGAAGTGATTTGCCAGGCACAAGCTCCAGCGCACAATCGTATGGCCTGTGTGTTGGTAAGGCCCCGGCCTGGCTTTCACTGAACACCTCCTTAAATGGTAAGTACTCCTCAGGTAATGCTGGAGAGGTAGCATTAGTCAGTCTCACAGGACAGGAGAGACATGATTCATAACACTGTGGGGAGCAGGCCAAAAGGTTGCACGTGTGCCAATCCATACTAGGGGTGTGCCTTTATAACCATGGAAACCCCAGCACGATGGCGTAATGTGTGGAGTTAATTACCTGAAACTTCAGTGTTTCGGTGTGAAGGGCTCCCACCTTCAGGGGTAACAGAGTGGTCTCCTGCGTAATATGAAATGGTAGCAGGGGTCTACCATCAATAGCCTCCATGGCCAGTGAAGTAGAGTGGGACTGCAACGGAACTTCTTTACTGGCCGCAAATTCTGCATCGATAAAGCAACCCGCAGCACCCGTATCAAGTAGTGCTGGGACAGAGACCGACTTGTCCCCCCAAGAGATGCACACCCTCAACATGGGCTTATCAGAAACATTTTCTGGGGACTGCAATATGCCACCTAAGATCTGTCCCTGACAGGATCTTCGGTGCGAGCGTTCTCCTGGGCAGGACCTCAGCATATGTCCTGGTTTGCCGCAGTATAGACATAGTCCTTCCCTTCTCCTGAAGGCCCTCTCCTCCTTTGAAAGTCGGGTAGCACCCACCTGCATAGGTTCTCCCCACTCAGAGACAAGTTCAGGAGGCATTGGAGGTGAGGGAGGATAGGGTGGGCCAGTATTATGAGGAGAAAGTCTGCCTTGAGCTCTCCGCAGGTGCTCCTTAAACGAGGGTCCTCTGAATCTGGTATCTATAAGGATACAGAACAAAATTAACTCATCCAGTACGTTAGGTAAATCACGGGCTGTGATTTCATCCTGCATGGAATCGTTAAGCCCCTGGAAGAAGGCAGCTACCAGGGCCTCGTTATTCCAGCCTACCTCTGCTGCCTGAGTGTGAAACTCAGTGGCGTACCCTGCCACAGTACGAGCACTCTGGCGAATGGTCAGTAGGTTCTTTGAAGCCAAGACCACTCAGCCTGGCATGTCAAACACTTTTGAACGACTTCACAAACTCTGTGAAGTTATGCACAGTTGGTTTATCAGTCTTCCATAAAGGATTGGCCCATGCCAATGCCTTTCCCATGAGGAGAGAGATAAGGAAGCCGACCTTACTGCGTTCAGTAGGAAAGGCATGCGGCACCATCTCCAAATATATGCCAGTTTGGTTGAGGAACCCACGACACGACTCTGGGTCTCCCCCATACCAGTGTGGGGGTTGAGCGGAACCAGACAACCTCTTGAGCGTGCTTGCATCATGAGAGGTAGGAACCACCGGTGCAGAGGGTGGAGAGGGGGAGGCCACCGTTTGTGGGTTTAGTCGTTCGAGATGCGCAGTGCGCTGCAACAAGGTCTGTAAGGCAAAAGACAACTGATCAATCTGTTGATCTTGTGTCTCCATCCTATCCAGGATGCTTTGGAAAGCTGAATTACTATTACCATCCGTATTCATGGCCCTTGAGTACTGTCACAGTTCCCAGGAATAAACCAGAAGTCAGTACTGTAAAGTAAAACAATCTTTTATTAGAATAATAACAGTAATGCACGTAAACAGATAACACACAGAGGGTGATCAAAGAGGCAAGCACTGTATCAAAAATAGTAGTCCGCCAAGAGATCCACCACACTGTCCAAGACTAGGCCTCAGCCCACTGGAGCCTCGAGGTAATTCGGAACATCCCAAAGGACTAGCACTGACTCAGCCTGCAGTCAGTCTAGGAGTCTGATAGAGCCCCAGGTCCGCTCTAGGATGGGTGTCTGTGGAGCGGGGACCAACAAATGGAGGAAACAGACAGAGCACCCTAGTCAGCACAAGAAAGGATAGTCAGACAAGCCGGGTCATAAACGGAGCTGGGAGTCAGACAGAGCCACAGGTTTGCACCAGAAAGGATGTCTAAGCCAAATCAGAATATACAAGGAGAATGGTCAGACAGAGCCACAGGTCAACACCAGAATGGATGGACAGACAGGTCAGGTCATACACAGTTCAGGTAGTCAGCAAGAGCTACAGATCCGCACCAGATTGGGTGTCCGCTATACAATGGGAGCAGGCAAAAGTGTAGTCAGACATAGCCACATGTCAGCACCAAAATGGATGATCAGACAAGCCAGGTCATATTCTGCCTTCTCTTCAGTCTTGTCTTCTCCCTGTAAAATAAAATAAATGTATTAAACTCAAGCATGAATGAATACATTCCAGAACCCTTTGAGTGGCAGAGGGGTACGCAACGCATTGGGGTATGCAACGCATTGCAAAGCAATGCGTTGTGTACCTCACTGTCACTCAAAGGGTTCAATATTAGTGCTCCATAAATATACCCATATATGCCTCCATGTAATGACCCAAAGAATAAATGCCAATGAATAAAAAAGCTCCACATAAAATTATGCGATTCATTAATGCCCAAAATTTAACTTAGATTTTAACTATGTGCCTCAGCCGCTTGGAGCGACTGCGAGGGCAGCGGCGGCAGAGACACAACGCTCCTCCTCAGCTGTGTACAGGCCGATGCTGGGATGTTCTTCACATCCCAGCCAATCATTTTCAAGAATAGCTGCTCGAATCTGATTGGCTGGGATATGACGAACATCCCAGCCAATGGCAGTGAGGGCAACTGAAGTGAGCCTACCCATATATAAAGGTAGGCTCACTTCAAATGCCCTCAGTGTGTTACGGGCATTGGCCAGTACACAGCTGAAGAGGAGCGTCGTGGGACATTTGTGTATCCGCTGCCGCCGCCCTATGATCGGTGCTTGACAGTATGTCAGACACTGATAGTAAGCTTTTTTCCTTTGATGTTACCATTATTATGCACAAAACAGACATTTGGCCACAAGACCATTTCCGTGCCCTTACGTCCGTTGTTCTTTTAGCTGGTAGGGCCTTTGAATACTGACTTAGACATTTTATTCTGTCGGTCGGTAGTCAATTTGGCCCTACCACATGTTTTTTTCTGGACCTCTTTAAATCGAGTCCTATGTGTGCTATCCACTGCATTGCAGCCCAATGCATCGTATATGTGTCTGGAACTAATAGAGTTAAAAAATGTAAAAGTGGATTTACGTGTAGGACTATTTTCACCAGACACCCAGACTAATGTTTTTAATGGATTGTTGAACTTTCACTGCTTAGCTCCTTCAGCTCCAAAAAGGTGTGCAACGAATTGCAAAGCACTGAGTTACGCGATTCTCCATTAACATGTGTGTGTTTGTGAGCATGTGTGAGAGTGTGTATGTGTGCGTGTTTTGATTATATCATTTGTGTATTACGTATAGTGTTTTGCGTATAGTGTTTTGGGTATAGCATTTTACGTATAGTATTTTGCTAATAGCACTTGCGAACAGCATATTGCGTATAGCGTTTTGTGTATTGAGTATAGTGTAGTGCATATAGCGTTGTGTATTGCGTATAGTATTAAATATATATTTATATATATATAGCATTTTTCACATAGCGTTTTGTGACTAGTGTATTGCAAATAGTATTTTACTTATTGTATATAGTGTTTTTTGCATAACGTTATCATTTTGCATATGATGTTTTGCCTATTGTGTATAGTGAATTGTGAATTGCGTTTTGCTAATATCTTATAGCGTATATCATTTTGCATATATTGTTTTGCACATTGTGTATAGCATATTGCGTACAGCATTTTCTGTAAAGTGTATTGCATTTTGTGTATAGTTTATTGCATATTGCTTATAGCTTTTTAAATATTGCATATGACATTTTCCATTTTGCATAGTGAGCACAGAGTTTTGCGTATAGAGAATATAGCGTTTTGTGCATAGCATATAGCGTTTTACATACTGCATTTAGCATATAATGTTTTGTGTAAAATGTTTTGTGCATACTTCATATAGAATTTGCGTATCGCCTATAAAGTTTTGTGAATAGCATTTTGAACATTGCGTACAGAGTTTTGAATATAGCGTGTAGTGTACACGTGTTTGTGCATAGCATATAGCATTTTGCATATTGCGTTTGCTTATTGTTGCATATAACACCCTGCATATTGTTTTTTTGCGCATAGCAAATAGCGTTTTGCATATTAGATATAGTGTTTTTATATAGTGTTTCAACCAAGTGCCTCACTAGCCTTATTAAGAGGAGTTGGCACAGTCATGTTATTTTTTTTGGGCATGTGCAATGGGCGCTATCTTAGTGAACATGGCTAACGGCCCACCTCCATATTAATAAGTCAGGCCAGTTCAGCAGTGCTTGCTGTCATGCTTTTATAAACACACGCCAGGGGAGTAGGTTGTTGAGTATATGGATATATCTCCTTTTCTGGCAAGAGTCTGAAGCCAACGGTGAATGCTGGGTATGGTCAGGAATTAAAATGCACCTGGCTGGAAGCTGAGCCAAAATCCCATCTCATCCATAAGTAAGGATGATTAGGTGGGCAGAAGAATAGAGTGTAGGAGGGATCCTTTTGGTGAGATTCCAGAAAGGAGGACAGGCGTGGAGGCATTTTCAGTTCTGAAACCAGGCGTGACAGAATAATGTCTGGGGCATACAACTAAGCAGGCAGACCTGGTGATTCTTCTGTACATATTTCTGACACAGAAGAATGACGTTTCTGGGTTTTGTGGGACTAATGGGGGATAACTCAGGGTCCAGGGGATGTATGGGGGTGTCTTGCTGTGACATGGCTTGGTGTGTGTGGTTTCCACAACCGGGCTGGTGTGTGACAGTTGTGACAGTGAGTGAAGCAGGATTTTTCCCCTTCAGTCGTCACTAACAGAATATTGGGCTTACTACTTTATTTGGCTTTAACCCTTTGAGTGCCAGAGGGGTACGCAATGCATTGCTTCGCAATGCGTTGCGTACCCCTCTGGCATTCAAAGGGTTAAGCTCTAGTGGTGAAAGGATGTCACCAAACACTTCCCATTTATATGGCTATGAGGAACTTGTGCACAAAATACTAGTAGGTGGATGTCCGGCATCTGATTTCCTTTCCTCTGTTACAGCAAATGGTGCCAGTTCTCTTCTCCATCTTCTCCTCTGAAAATGGGATTCACATTTAGCCTTACATTCTTTGTGGCAATGTGGATTGGAGAACACATTAGCCAGAGTAAGACTAAGCCATAGGGGTTATAAGGCATGCGGTGTGTATGTTTGAATCATTTGTGTCTTTCAAGTTTTCATGTTCAAAAATGGGATGGCATGGGAGCTTGGATATCCTCTTTTCTATTCTGAAACTTGCCTTTTGCCTTAGTTTGTGTTGGTCTTTAAAAAGTCCTTTGATTGCATAAGTCTTTATGATAAGGATTGGGGAACAAGAATACAGATGTCTGAAGATGCTGTCAAAGAGAATGGGAGTTGGGCATGAAGTAGGTTTAATTTATTTACTAGGCCAGAGTGGCTTCCGCCTTTGTAACTTTGACCTTATATTTGGTTAATGGTTTCTGTATGATCATGTTGTTTCTTGGGTTTACTGTTTATCCTTTCATATTATAATTATCTCTCAATTGCTCTCTCTCATATACATATATACAGTACATTGCAAAAGGTTTAGGCAGGTATGAAATAATGCTGTAAAGTAAGAATTATTTCAAAATTGACGCGTTAATAGTTTATTTTTTTCAGTTAACAAAATGCAGAGTGAGTAAATAGAAGAAAAATCTAAATCAAATCAATATTTGGTGTGACCATTCTTTGCCTTCAAGACAGCATCAATTTTTCTAGGTACACTTGCACACAGTTTTTAAGGAACTCGGCAGGTAGGTTGTTCCAGACATCTTGAAGAACTAACCACAGTTCCTCTATGGATTTAGGCAGCCTCAGTTACTTCCCTCTGTTTATGTAATCCAGACAGACTCGATGATATATTGCAAAGTAATGTGATGGAGACATCTCACACATTCAAGGGGTTAAAATTCCAGTTTAAATCAACGGGATTTTGTATTTCCCCCGATGGTGCAGTTGATGTGCCCCACTTTCTTAGTGCATCAGCTTCAGTGTGTTTTGTGTATATATGTGCATGTCAGTGTGTCATATTTTGGGACACATTGACAAAATGAGTTAGTCCTGTGTGTTGACAGCTTGAGAGGGCTGTTGTGAGTGATTTTGACATATTGATTGGGATATGCATGACTCAAACAAGGAAGCCCACATATTCTGTATATTACACTCTCCCTGTAAGAATACCCTCTTGTGTATGTGGGTGCGCATGCCTTACACTAAGAATGAGGAACCCCCCTCTCATGTGTAACATTAACAGTCTAATCAAGAAAGGTGTGCAGCAGGCGAGGGGTGGGGGCCCCAATTTGGGATCCTGCCTAGGACCCTTATGATGTCTTAATCATGCTCTGGTTGGCCACTCCTGATATACAGTATATCTTGTGGAAACTTTTTTTGTTGGTGCACAACATATATCCCTCGAAGCATGCTGAGTGTGCTGTCAGTTATTTTGTATATGTGTACTTTTCTTATTATCACCATTTATTTATAAAGCTCTAACAAACTGTACAGTTAGGTGACAAGACATAATGTCACTGAGGAACAGTGGGAAAAATGCATACACAGATTGCCAACAAGTGAGACTGAGATGAAACTGTATCCCGCTCACTAGAGTAGAGTTTTTAAAAGCCATCTTCAAGTATGCCTAACAGCACAGTTTTTCTAGATTTCCCTGGCAAGTCTAGATGTGTAATTAGTGGCTCTTTCACTCATATTAGTTCAGTGGTTCTCAGCTGCTGGTCCATATACCAGTACTGGTTTGTGAACCCATTTCTGCTGCTCTCCATAGGGTGTGGCACTTCAAACATTGACTGACATGACACTCTTGGCTACTTGTTCTGCCTTATCTGGACTCCTATATCGCTACGCTTGGCTCACTTATGTAAATACATTTAGCTTGTATTCAATCTACCCAGACATGTCACATGCGTGTGTGTGTGCATATGTGTGTGTTAGTGTATGTGTGGGCTTGAATGTCAGAGCGTGTTTGTTTGCACTTGTCACTGAATTCCATGTGCATTTGTTGTATGTGTTTTCACAGGGAGGTTTCTGTTAAGTCCATTGTCCACGTGTGTGTGTGTGTGTGTGTCTTCATGTCCAGTTTCTTTTTTTTAATGTTTGGGCTCTCTTTGTGTCTGTCCAGCATGCGTGTGTCTCCCTCTCTTTTCATGTCCAGTGTGAATGTGTGTCTTTCTTTTTATGTACCTTGTGTATTTGTGCATGTCTGTGTATCTGTTTCTCTCTTTTTACATTTCCAGTGTGTGAGTTCTTGTGTGCATGTGCATACCTCCCAACATTTCAAATTGCCAAAGAGGGACACTTGTGTTTTAGGGGGTATTACTGGAGGGAGTGGCTGATGGGTGGGGCATAACCGAGAATTTTTAGGCTGTTTCATGACCTATTGAGACCGCCTTGTGCATCCTAAAAAATGACTTATAACAAGACCAAAGTACTTTATTTACACAGACTAATTCATAAACACACAGACTGATGTTTAAACAAACAATAATGTGAGTGTTATTTCTGTAGAGCAATGTGATACACCTATATACACACCACTCAATCTGTTCTCCTAAAAAGAGGGACACCAGGGTGGGAAAGAGGGACAGAGGGATTTGGGTCTAAAAGAGGGACTGTCCCTCCTAAAGAGGGACACTTGGGAGGTATGCATGTGTGTGTGTGTCTATCTCTCTCTCTCTGTCTTTCTTCATGTCCAGGGTGTGCATGTGCCTCTCTTAATGTCTGGTGTGTGTGTTCACGTCCAGAGTGTATGTCTTTTCATGCCCAATGTGGGTGTCTTTATGCCTATTGTGTGCTCTTGTGTGTCTGCATGACCAGAGTATATGTGTGTGTGTGTGTTTTGTTTGAGTATAAGTTGAGTTAATGTAGTTTTTAACCCTTTGCAATGCATTGCACGCATCTATGATCCTTTAAGTCTTAAAGTACACAAAATAAACATCTAGAAAAGTGCAGTATAGTGAACACAAAGGAATACATACAATATTTGGGCTAATGCACTCCTAATTGTACATAATAAGGCAATAGGACTCTGAGGTGACTTATAATTTATTTAATTATGTTATTTAATTATTGTTTTATTTCTTATAATATAATATGTATTGAAATGTTATGCAATATTTCTGTTATAAAACATAACACTACTTATTTATGTAATGCAATACTTTTATATGGGAGAATTATTATGTTCGGTTGTAAATATTCCTACTGAATTACTACAAGATGATTGGCTACT
Source organism: Rhinophrynus dorsalis (assembly GCA_037306005.1). Lineage (NCBI taxonomy): Eukaryota > Metazoa > Chordata > Amphibia > Anura > Rhinophrynidae > Rhinophrynus > Rhinophrynus dorsalis. Next base: position 276,791,448 of record CM074719.1, read on the forward strand.
TTTATATTTGTTAACGATTAATTCCTTTGATGCTAGTGATGTCTCCAACATGTGGTTTCTCAAATTTTCAGGATACCACTAGCTGTCCGTAGTGTAATTTGCCACTTAAATGATTATATTGTAAACTGTATATTGTAGACTAATTAAAGAGTTTGCAAAAAAAGTTAATACATTATATTTGAAGAAACAGGAAAAAATGGTATCTCTTGTAAAAGTCAATTCATTGCAGACTCCATGCAAACTTGCCAATGTTTATAAAAAAATCCACACAGTTTTCCACTGGGGAGTCACAGTAGAAAATTTCCATATTGATTGCTAGTACTTGTGTAGCACTGCATCGACAGACAACCATGCACAACAAAGTTGAACTGTCACTGTGTAAAAAATAAATGCTTTTGAAAGACCTTTTTACATCTCCTATATGTATGTTAGTCATATTTTACGTGAAACAGTAGTTTAACCCTATGCAACATATTGCATAGAGCTGAGCACCACTGTGGCATGTAAAGGGTTAGTAAATATTTAGCTTTATTTATTTGTCAGCTTATATATATTAGACTTTACTGGTCAGCATGCCTGGCAGATACTAGATTTCCACATCCCAGGTACAACTTCTTGCAAGTCAGTACTAAACTCATTTGCATAAACGTACCAAAAAATAAAGTTAAATATAGGGTGTTTTGAAAGCTTTTTAAAGTCACGTAATTGTTACAAAGTGACCATTCCACTTTAAAGCAGTTCAGTAGAAAAGTAAACATTACTCACACCTAAATACTACATGGATTCATCAAAATAAGTAAAAATAATATGTGGGAAGCTAATAACCTATTAATCTTTTATTAACAAACACAAAGGGCCATATGTTCAAAGGTATATCGACAAAAAAATGTATGAACGACAAAAATAAGTAATTGTGTGCATGAACGACATGTTTTATATAGAGTATACAACAAAAAACTAGTAATGTCTGTTGTGCACGACACAACTCCAGACTTGCCGGTCAAAGGGGCGGGGAAAGGGTGTGGCTAAACTATAAAAACATGCCTTGCAAAAGATAAAATTTGCTCGTTAAGAAAAAAGTGGAGGGAATGTGAAATTCTGAATGTGAGAATTTTTGTCTTTAGATAAGACATTTTTTGTCATTAGTTAAGACATTTTTTGTCGTTACATGCAACATTTTTGTCTTTACATACGACAATTTCAGTTAGGATAAACAAGATACTTCCAATCACAACTGACACTCTCTGAAAATACTGAGCCCAACGACACTGTACTTTGAAAAGCCGTTACAAAAGACAAAAGCTAATTCGCTACTTCTTTGAACATATGGCCCAAAGAATATGGGGTTGGAATTCAGTTTTAAAAAGCTAATGAAACTAGTAATTGTTATTGAAGAACAGATTGTCAATGGGTTAGGAGCAGGACCAGATTTACATGACAGACGACCCTAGGCAAATCATTCTAGATGTGCTTAGCCCTCTGCCCATGGCCACATCCTCACTTTTCACATGACTTCTCTCCCATTTCCATCCACTGTTTCCTGGCACTGAAAATACCTTTGGCATGTAACATGCAAAAACAAATTAAATCTTAACCCCTAGAGTGCCAGGTGGGTCTAACGTACGAGTGGACACAGCTGTACCTGCCGTGCCACGTTCGTACGTTGTACAGCTAAAATGCGGTCACTGCATGAGCTGGTATAACCGGCTTGCAGTGGCTGCATTTCAGCTGAAATGCAGCCTGGCTCTCTTGGGGGGACACGAGGATCACTCATCATGTCCTCCCAGGTATTGATCTCCCAGCTGATCGCACTGGGAGATCAATATCGCCAGGCAGAGCTTCTCCATCCTCCGCTCTCCTACCCGAACTTCCGGGTAGGAGTGGGCGGGACCGGGGGAAGCCTCCTAACTTCATCGGTAACATGATCACCAATGACGTTGGGAAAGTTTCCGTGACCCTATTCACTCCTACCGGTGGTAGGAGTGAAAGGCAGGAGAGCTTTGTGTGCAACAGGGTGTCCAGTGCATTGCTTTTCAGTGCATAGGACACCCCTGTGGCATGCGCACAAAATGTCTCCAATCCCCCCCACCACATACCCTACCCACCAGCCTAGTTCCATAGCCTACTGGCAGTCCCATTCCCCCAGTCTGACCCCCCCAGCCTGATGCCACTGCCTACTGGTAGACCCAAGTGCCAGTATGTACTGGATTCAAGCTGGGAATCAAACAGTGCATGAGGGGACTTACAGTGCACACTGGTAACCACAAATCCCCCATATGCACTTTCCTCCCCACCATCACCACCACCACACTTGCTCACTGCCCACTGGTAGATATACCCACTTACACAGCCTGACCCCTCGTCCCTTCCCTGACCTGGTTTCTCTGGCAGACACAAGTCCTCACTTACACTGACTGACCACTGGTAGTAATAGAATCACACATACACTGTTTGCTTCCCCAACTTTGTTCCACCGGTAGCCACGCTCCTGGCACCCAATATGGTATGTCAACCCTCAGCAGTGGGGCACCATTTTTTGTAGGCTGGCAGGAGGTCCTCCTAGGAAATCCCTTAGTGTTGAACCATTTCCGTATCTTTGAAGTGACTGATTTGTAAGAAAAACAATTTTTTTTTCTGTAGCACCATATTCTGGAAACAGTTGTGCATCCTAACTTAGGGGTAGAAAAGCAAGTCACGGCTCATTAGATGCGGCAGGTTATCTTCTTTCCAAAATGTCATAGTTTCTGTACCCTTCCTATCTTCACTTCTGTAGTTGATATAACCATTTTTGTACAGGCAAGTATTATTTGAGAAAATATTAGAAAAATCAGAGGTTGTGGTAGGTGTTGTTTTGCACTTCTAGCACCCTCTACGGTAGGCCAACTCATACCAATGGGGTGTCATTTGACTCCTAAGAGCACTAGCTAGTGAATGCAGTTGAAATTGCATGGTTTTCACAGAACTCCATACATTTGAAGTGGCAGAAATGTAAAAAAATTCAATTTTTTTCCTATAGTGCCACCTTCTGGAAGCATTTGGGCACAACAGACTTGGGGTAAGAAGGCAAGTGACCCCTCATTAGATGCGGCAGGTTATCCTCTTTACAAAATGGTATGGTTTCTCTACCTTTCCTGCATATCTATAATGGTTATGACACTTTTCGTGGAGGCAGATAATTTCAAAAACAAAAGTGTCAGGTTTAGGTAAGTGTTCCTACCACCCACATATTGCATGTTATCCCACACAAATGGGGTAAAATTTTTCTCATGGTGGAAGGTACTGAATACAGTAGAAAATGTTATGGTTTTTAAAGATTTTAGTATCTTTGAAGTGGTGGAAATGTAAAAAAAACATGTATTTATTCCTATAGCTCCAATTTTGGAAATAATTGAGCACTTCAGCCAGGGGGTAGAAAGGCAAGTGACTCCTCATGTGATGCGGGTGAATGTCTACTTTCCAAAATGGTATACCTTTTATACCTTTCCTTCATGTCGCTAACAGTTATGAACATTTTAGTACATGAAGCCATTTTCGAGGAAGCAAACAGGTAGGTGTATTTATGTGCTTCTGGCACCCCTAAGGTAGGTCGACTCATACCAATGAGGTGTCAGTTTTCTCCAAAGAGCACTAGCTAATGAATACATTTGTAAATTCCATGGTTTTCACAGATTTCAGTACATTTGAAGGGGCAGAAATGTAAGAAAATGCCTCTTTTTTCATTAGCGCCACCTTCTGGAGGCATTTGTGCACTCCAGGCTTGGGGTAACAAGGCAAGTCACCCATCATTAGATGTGGCAGGGTGTCTTCTTTTCAAAATGGTATGGATTGTGTATCCTTTCTTCACTTCTGTAGTTGTTATAACCATTTGTGTACAGACAAGTAATGTTTGAGAAAATGTTAGAAAAATTTGAGGTTGTAATAGGTGTCGTTTTTCAATTCTAGCACCCCCTGAGGTAGTTAAACTCATACCATTGTGGTGTCATTTTTCTCCTAAGAGCACTAGCTAATGAATACAGTTGGAAATGCCATGGTTTTCACAAATTTCAGTACATCTGAAGGGGCAGAAATGTAAGAAAATGCCTTTTTTTTCATTAGCGCCACCTTCTGGAGGCATTTGTGCACTCCAGGCTTGGGGTAACAAGGCAAGTCACCCATCATTAGATGTGGCAGGGTATCTTCTTTTCAAAATGGTATGGTTAGTGTACCCTTTCTTCACTTCTGTAGTTGTTATAACCATTTGTGTACAGACAAGTAATGTTTGAGAAAATGTTAGAAAAATTAGAGGTTGCAATAGGTGTAGTTTTGTACTTGTAGCGCCCCCTGAGGTAGGTGAACGCATACCTATGAGGTGTCATTTTTCTCCTAAGAGCACTAGCTAATGAATACATTTGGAAATGCCATGGTTTTCATAAATTTTAGTACATTTGAAGGGGAAGAAATGTAAGAAAATGACTTTTTTTTTCATTAGCGCCATCTTCTGGAGGCATTTGTGCACACCAGGCTTGGGGTAACAAGTCAAGTCACCCCAAATTAGATGCAGCAGGTTGTCTACTTTCCACAAATATATAGTTTTATATAGTTATTCCACTGTTTTAGGGTAGCTTTACCACAAAAACCCTAGAATGCGCATATTATTTTATAAAGTTGAAAATGTCATTTTACGCTGCTGGTGATTAGGGCTCTATGCTAACAATGGACGTAGGTAAAACTATACAAATTTGGTATTTTTTTACTCGGGGGACTCAGGGCTTTTTCAAATAACTGAAACTTTTTCAATCAAGTTAAATGTTTTTGATACATAGTATGTGATTTTAGCAAAATGAGTAAATTTTCAGTTTTTTTGTCATTATGACATCATAGCTTTTTGCACAATGTAAAATTCTCTTCATGTAAGGTACCACGAGAAAGCTCAATTCGTTCTGAAAAAAACAATATATAGTTTTCCATATTTAACTAAAAATCCCCAGAGGAAATCAAGCATAAACAGAAGGATAGCAAAAATGCTGAAAAAGTGTCTGGCCTGCAGGGTACAGAAAATGGCCCAGCCTCTGGCACTGAAGGGTTTAAACCCCTTGGTGGCTAACAAGATCTCCAACACATTGCTTTGCAATGTGTAGCATCCAAGAGGTTTAATAATAGTCTGAAAAGGAGTATGAACTGGTGCAGGGACTTTGAGATTACTTTGGCCACACCCACAATTCAGAATTTGGGTGTGGCCAGCACAGTTGAGGTGCCTTTCAATTTGGAGCTCAGGGAAGTTGTCTACTTTGCCTGTTGGTAAATCTGGATGTGGTTACATGGACAGCTGTGCCCAATATCAACTCCCATCTTCCTCAATTATACCTCATGTATCAGTCAATATCAAGCCATATACCCTCTTGCTATGCCCATAAATAAAATAAATGGTTTATCATTCTTGTATGTGATATCTTCCCCCTACCTGCTAGGGACTGGTGTATCAAGTCAAAAGCTTAGGAAATCGAATGCAAAACAGCTGCACCAGATGTGTCACTGAAAAACTCCCATTTAAAACAATGGCTTTATTTATTGATACTTATGGTGGAATTGTTTTGCTGCTTAGTTACTAAACATTTGCATTGAGACATATCCATCATCATGTCTTTTAAATGATAGGTGCTTTATTTTTCCTGAAATCTCCATTGAATTAAATGAGGCTTTTAACCCATTGGATGCTAAAGGGGTCACCAGTGCATTGCTTCCCAATGTGTTGAAGACCTTGCATTCAAGAGGAAAAAAGACCAATTTAATATGATATAAATATTTATTTCACCCTAAAGTACAATGGAAAAGGCCCTTTATAATTCAGGCCACGTATTTTTAAAGGTTGTTTTTATTTTTGTTTTATGTATTTGTATAATATTAGACACTAAGGTTATTTTTTGTGCCACAATATAGTGGATAGATCTGGGAACTGTGCTATTTATTAAGTGGAGTATGTGGTCAGGGGTGGAACTTTGAGATTCAAAAATGAGCATTGATTATGGGTAATGAAACTGCATTTCTGAGCTTTTCTAGCATTCAAGGGTCTAAAAAGCTTTATTTGAATCAAAAGGACATTTGGGAACATTGTAATGTAAAGAACAATGTTCATCAAACCAAATGATTGGTAAATAAGGAGAAAACCATTGCACAATATACAAAATCCCTGTATCATCTTAACAGCCTATTTGAATCAATGGACATTTTTATTGTCTAGTTCAGGAAATGTAACTAATGTGTGGAGGGCCCACGTGCAAGAAAAGTGTTGCTCTCTCCCACAATAGATGAATAAATATATTATTGACATTGATTGACTGAGAGGAGCCCAGACCGAGGGTCTCCTCTGGTGAGACAGACTAAGGGAGCCTCACTCCTGGGCGTGTTTGAAATTGATTCAAAGGGTGTCCCTCGCCTTTAGATGCGACATTGACAGACTAGGGTGCACCTCTACTGTATATCTGACCCTGACAGAATAAGACAGCCTTTCTCCTGTATGTGTGACACTGACTCACTGGAGAAGCCCCTCTCCTGTAGATGTGACACTCACAGACCGAGGGAGCCTCTCAATATTGATTCACTAAAGGTACCTCTCTCCTCTCCTATATTTGTGACCCTGGCAGACTGAGGAAGCACCTTTCCTATATGTGTGACACACTGACAGACTGAGGAAGCCCCACTCCTGCATTTGTGATGATAACTGACTGAGGAAGCCCCTCTCCTGTATGTGTCACACTGACAGACTGAAGGAGTCCCTCTCTTGCATGTGTACCACTGATAGACTGAGGGAGCCCCTCTCCTGTATGTGTGACACTGACAGACAGCGGTAGCATCTCTTGTGTGTTTTCAACACTGATTCAGTAAAGTTGCTCCACTCCTGTATGTGAGACACTGTCAGACTTACGGAGCACCTCTTCTGTATTTTGACACTGTCAGACTGAGGGAGCCACTCTCCTGTATTTGTGACACTGTCGGACCGAGGAAGCCCCTCTCCTGTATGTTTGTCACTGACAGGCTGAGGGAGCTGCTCCTGTGTGTGGGTGTGTTTGTGTGTGCGCATGTGAGACACTGACTACGGGAGCTCTTCTTGTGCATGTGGGATGTGGATAGAAGGGATCCCCTCTCCTGTACGTGTGACAATAAAAGACTAACGAAATGTCTTTCCTGTATGTTTGGCATTGAATGACTGAGGGGTACTTCACTCTTGCATGTGTGACACTGACAGAATGAGGGAAACCCTCTACTGTATGTGTACCACTGGCAGATTGAGGGAGCATCTCTCCTGTATGCTGTATGTGTGATAATGGCTGACTGAGGAAGGTAGACTCTCTCCTGTTTGTTTTCAACATTGATTCATAAAAGTTGCCCCTCTCCTATATGTGTGACCCTGGCATACTGAGAGTATCCCCTCCTGTATATGTGATAATGACTGACTGAGGGAGCCCCTCTCCTGTACGTGAGACACTGACAGACCGAGGAAGCCCCTTTGCTGTATGCAAGACACTGACAGAATGAGAGAGCCCCACTCTTGTATTTTTGACACAGATTGACTGAGGGACCCGCTCACTTGTGTGCCTGACAGAGGGAGCTCATCTCCTGTATTTGGGATATGGAGTGATGCGGGGATCCCCTCTCCTGTATATGTGACAATGACAGACTAGGGGAACACCTCTCCTGTATGTTTGGCATTGAGTGCCTGAGGGATACTTCACTCTTGTATATGTGACACTGATAGATGAGGGAACCCCTCTACTATATGCTGGATGTGCGATAATGACCAATAGGGGGCAGTGTATGTGTGAAGTGGTAGACAAACTCCCTGCAGAATTGTTAGCCCATCCTTATACATGATACTGCCCAACTGAATAATCAGTGTGTGTGTGTTTTTGTCTGACACTGATGCACAGAGGGAGCCTGTGACAAATGCAGATTGAGGGAGCTCTCTCCTGAGTGTATGTCAGTGACATGCTGAAAGCTTTCATCTTTGGTGTGAGTGGCATGAAGGCATCTCACTTTTTGTGTGTCACTTTGACAAACAGATTGAAGGAGTCAGCTTCATGGACATACCCTGTGTGTGTAAATCCATTAATGAATTGTTTATTTATTTAGTGCCACAAGTATATGCAGTGCTTTAGTGTTTTAATGCTTTAATGTTTTAATGTTTAGAGAAGAAATAGGAGAGTGCTCCATATATATATTTCTCAATAAATTTATCAATTAGTATAGTAAAAAAAAAAAATCAGTTACATTTAATTCAAAGACAATACATATCCTTATTACAATGATTTAAGCATGTGTTTCATCTTAAAAACATATATATATATATCCTATATTAGTTTACATATATTAGGGTGTAGCCTTGTGCGCCATATATTCAATAGAATTTTAGTTACTATTATAGGGTTTAGATAATACAGGGTTATTTATACAACAGTTTTACAAAGTGAAAGTCAGTATAAGGATCTGCTGTAGAGTTTAAAATACTAACTGAATAAGAGACACACACACAATATATAAGGATATGGGGCAGAATATAGTGTAGGTGAAAGGTTATCATTAAATATAAGTCAAAAGTATCTTGAATGTATGAAGAGTGGGTGTGCCTACTAGTCTATAAATACTTCATTGAATAGGTGTTCTTTCAAGTGAAACTTGAAAATACTGAGAAAGTGCACTCCTCCAAGCTGTTTGGCAAACGGTAAGCAAAGGAGAAAGATCCATCTGAATGTGTGTAGGGGGAGATGTTGTGTTACTTTTACACAGAGAGACTATGGGGTAGATTTAAAGGCAGCTGTTAAGCTAAAAAAACATCAATGGGTGTTTTAACGTGTAGGAAGCCATACAAAGGGCCATGTAATGAACTGCTAACTGTGTTAGCTGAAAAAATCATATAAAGGACTCACTTACCGCACAAAACTTAAGACTCAGTTTTGTTAGCCATAAAGTCCCTTATCGGATCTTTTGCCAGCTAACGCAGCTGTTAACTGGCAAAAGAACCCAATGTCCACAGTGGATGTATTGATATGGGGCCCTAAGCCCCACATTAATACATCCAAAGTGCCTAAAACCCATCCATAGTTAGTAGGATTTACCCTACGAGTGGGGTATAATTAGCTCGCCTGCATTCATAGGGTTAACCCGACTAAGTAAAGAAACATCATATTAACACTTACCATTAATCCTGATGTCCAGCAGAGTCCTCAGCTTGCAGGTCCTTCTCTTCTGTCTTCTCATCCTTCTGTCTTATTTCTTCAGTCTTCTGCCTTCTCCCTGTAAAAGAAAAGATACCAAGTATTACCAAGCATGAACGAATACATTCCAGAACTCTTTGAGTGACAGTGGGGTACACAACGCATTGCAAAGCAATGCGTTGCGTACCTCACTGGCACTCAAAGGGTTCAATAGAAGTGCACTCCAAAGATACCCATATATGCCTCCATGTAATGCCCCAAAGAATACAAATGCCAGGAAATAAAATGATCCACATAGACATAAATCAATGCTATTCCTTAATGCCCAGTATGACACTTAGCTTAGAGATTCGTATCTTCGCCTCTTGGAGCAGCCGTGAGGGTGGCGGCAGCGGAGACACAAATGTCCCACGACACTCCCATTCAGCTGTGTATGGGCCGATGCCCGCAACACACTGAGGGCATTGAAGTGAGCCTACCTTTATATATTGGCAGGCTCACTTCAATTGCCCTCACTGCCATTGGCTGGAATGTACTTCACATCCCAGCCAATCAGATTAGAGCGGCTGTTCTCATGAACATAATCCCAAGGTAAACCATTAATTGGCATAGTAGTGCAACTTTTTTTATCAAGCAAAAAAAAAAAATGTCCCAACTGTGTACCAAAAGCTTGCACTACTATACCTGTACATTTTTTAATTTGGGATTAGCACAGTCTTTTGCTTGATATACTATACAATCTGTAGTACCCTGCTACAAATGACTATTAAGCGACAATCCTTCACTTACTTATACATATATTGGAGAAGAAATACATAGCTTTCCACATATGCTTTAGAAAATCAAGTGCTTACATTTCAATAATATATAATTGGTAGAACACATCTGAAGCGTTAAATTCTTTGATCGACAGAGGTGACAGTCATGAAGATGAGTAGATTTTTCTTTATTCATCAATACATGATCTTACAGGAAGCTTGATGGTTAACAGCATTGTTACAATGTTTCAGTGGTTAATTTTGCATGATGTATGTTCTTTGGCATGGCAGACAGCATTGACGGGATAGGTTGTCAGGTCTCTCTCTCTTAACCTACAATGCCCAATGACTGACTATATATACCTTGAAGAGCCTTTAAAATGGTCACTATTAACTGACAAGAATAGAACACTATTTTATATTATACACTATGGGCCTTACTGCATCTAGAATATGTAATTATCTAGATTATCTCACGTGTTATTCTTATATATATATACTTTGATTGATTGGAACAGCAGGCTAGGCTACAATGTCTAATGTACTTGTGTTGGTGGAGGTTAGAGACCCTTAGCTATTCTTAACTTAGCTCTCTGTCACCTACTGCTGACTTTTTATATCACAAATGATCTGTTAACCCTTTGAGTGCCAGAAGGGTACGCAACGCATTGCTCTGCTGTTATAATACGTTTTGGTTTGTAGAGGATGGTCTGGCCATAAGTGGTATTTGTCTTGTAGGTCAGTGAAAGGGTAGACTATAATAGGTCGTCGGATCAATCATGTGCCCAGCTGTGCCTTTCACACTGTAGGAAGTATAGATCAGTACAACCGTCTTGAAAGTTGGGAGAGTTGGGATTGTTAGTCAACGGGAGAAAGTAGAAAGATACTGGTTGTGATATAGCACTTTTCTAACATTGCCATGCTTTAATCACATTGAATATCAAGGGATTGGCCAGAATATCAAGTGGGATCTGAGATGTGCATGTAGCAGGAAGCGTAATTTAAGATGTTTTGCCACGTGTTGGTCTATAGTCCAGTCCGAGTATACAGTTGTGCATGCTTACCAGTGCTTGGCAACCCTCATCAAGCTAGCCACATTATATACTTTAATATCTTGAAGTTGGAAGCCCCCATTCACCTTAGGCTGCTGCAGCTGACGAAGGCTGATTTTAGGCCTTTTATGTGACCAAATAACCCCCTGAAAGCTTATGTTAATAGTATAAATGTCTCATTTCCCTATGAAGGAGATTGGTAATAGTTTCCAGTGGGCAAAGTCTGTCATCATCTGTGTCATAAGTGGCCTAACATTAGAAGAATATAGATCCTCAATGGTCTTGGTCAGCTGAATACCAAAATATTTTATGGATTTATCAGCCCAATGGAAAGGCAAGTCGTGTAGTGATGATAGCATAGGGTCCCAACCTAACCATAAGGCTTCCGATTTATCTAGGTTACAGAGTGGAAGTCAGGTACCATTAGAATCCTCACGATACACAGGTCACGATGATCATTAATGTGGGAAAATTAGAGTACCGGTAATCGGTGTCCAAAAATGGTGCAGAGCACTCAGGAATGCGTCTTGTCTCCTCATCATCCAGCCATGCCCCTTAGATGGGACTCTTAACCCTTTGAGTGCCAGAGGTGTAGCCAATGTATTGCAAACCAATGTGTGGATAGCTCTCTGGCAATGTTTGGGGATCTCTCTCGCATTCAGGGGTTAAAACCCCCATTTAACCAATGTTTTTTATTTGTCCCTTATGGTGAAGTTGCTTTGAATTACCTCAGTTCTTATTAAATTGGCTTCTGATGCAAACAAATGTGTGTGATATTGACACAATGAGAAATCTTTAGCATACGTGTGACAGATCAAGTGAGGCTCATCCCTGTTTTTATATGATACTGACAGACTGATGATGTAGTTCACTTTGAATGTGTAACACTGATTGCCTGTGTTCTTCATATATGTGTGTGTGAACCTCTTAACTGACTGAAAGAGGCCCTCTGCTGTGTGAGTAACACTGATGGAATTAGAAATTCAGTCTTTCTGTGCTTGTGACAATGAGAGATTGTATCTTCTATGACATTACTGCAATGCATCTACATCATCAAGTGAGCATATCTGTGTGTTTGACATTGATAAACTGCATTAAGAGTTTCCTAAAAGAAAGTTACCTGGTCCCCTCAATTTTTACTGTCAAAATATTTTATTACTTCCCTCTTGAAGAATTACTCCCCATATTGTACTGATCCTCTACCCACATGCACAAGGAAGAGAGCCACCTGCTACATCATCCATTTTTGTAATAATGTATTGGCCTGCTGCCTTCATGTAATGATGTTCTGACCTGGGGTAGGTTCATATAAAAAAGGTACTGGGCCATCAATCTGGAAAGGCCTAACTAACCGAATGAAGAGAAATGTGTGTGTTTGTGTGTGTGTGCATGCATGTGTGAGTATGTCAATGACAGTGTGACACTTGACACATACAAAAGCCCTTGATGATCTCAACTTTAGTTATCAATTGTGCATCAACATAGTTATCTTTATGTGTTTAGATAGGAATAGGCTTTCATTTTTGGTCACATTTTAAAGGATCCTCTTCCCTGTGTGGGAGACCACAATATCCTATATAATAATTCGCTAAAACGTGTGTAACGACGCAGTCATGCTCAGTAGAGACTGCTGCGCGTGCTGCAGTCATGCGCAGTAGAGACTGCCCGCGGTGCGGGCAGTCTCTGCTGAGCATGACTGCCCTGTGACCGGCTGGCAGTGGCACTGTGGCCCATGTAACGGGCTCTTCAAATAGTATTTAAATAAGTCCTACCTTATATAGGTGGTGGTAACAGACCGAAAGGCCCCATATGTTTTGTGTTTGTGTCTGTTTGTGACACTAAAAGACTGAAGATGCTCACATGTGTGTTTGCGTGTTACAAAGAGAGAGTGTGTACATGTAAATATGAGAGACACACAGAGAGGCATGTGTGAGAGGGAGCGACACATAGATGGATAGGTGTGTGCGTGCATGCGGATGTGTGTGAAACTGAGGCAAAGAGAGGTATGGGTGTGTTACACACCCCCTTTCATGTATGCATGTGTCTGTGATTATAACATTATGGCTGAAAGGTGAAATGTATTACTGTTTTCTTTTTGGGTGGAGCACATTAAATCTTTAAAGGTTACAAAGGGCAGGAGAACACGCCCAGTGAACAGGAATATCATGTCACCAGTTTCCCCTATTTTCTAGAGCCATGTGGATTATATCTCAGTTAATCCGTCTCACCAGAGTCTTATTGCTCATCACTTCCTTACGCAGACATTTTAGTATTTGTATTAAACCTACATCCTGCATAAACACACATCAATAAAGAGCAGCCTCCTTAGAGCCACAATCTGTATGCCTTTTGCTCTGTGTAGCTGTGTGTACCTCAGTTCTTATGACTATATGTAGTAGTGCAAAACAGTAGTGGCTCTCAAACTTGAAGCAATAACAATAACAATAACCATAACATGATTTATGGATTACCCTGCTTCAACACAGGTAAGTTAATCAGGATCTCAGTCTTTTGGATTCCCTCGCCTCATATCAAGCAAGAAAATTCTGGCTTGTTAGTGGTTATTGGTTTCAGGGTTAAGTTTGTAAAACAATGTTCTACACTATTTGTCCCATTGCTATATCCCAGTGATTCTCAACCAGGGTGCCGTGGGACTTTGGTGTGCCACAAACATTAGCTAAGGGTGACCCATGTTCTCTACAAAGTCATTTACAACAATGTCAATATTTACTTTTAATTGTAGATTTATGGAAATTCGTACGCAAAATATGTTTATTTTTGTTATTATGATTGTGAGAGCTAATAATAATTGTATATTTATGTATTGTACCTTTCATTATCCACTTGATAAATTACATTAAATATGTTAGGGGTGCCACAAAAATTCCAGATTGCCTGTTAGGTGTGCCTCGAGTTAAAAAAGATTGAGAACCACTGCTATATCCTGTTGGTATACCTGCCTGAAACTGCAAATATATCACAGATGGACAACCTGCAGCCCTTCAGCTGTTAATGCATTACAACTCCTGTCATCCTAATTTAATGTCCAGCTGAGAATGCTATTATGTATGGAATTCCAAGAAAAGCTAGAGTGCTGAGGGCTGCTACCCTTGGTCTATAATCTATGTGTATAATTTATTTGTTCTTGACGAAAGTGGATCAGACCTCCCCTTTAACTGGGGAAATTATGAAGAAAGCATACTCCATTGCTGCTTTGAGCTCAATGCAGCTCTGCTTTATACATTATTATTATTATCTTTTATTTGCAAAACACCAACTTATTCAACAGAGCTATACTATGTATATATAAACAGACATACTGAGACTTACGGCAGTACAGTTAGAACATGTATTACAAAAGGAGCAGCTGGCCCTGCTCATGAGGCCTTATAGACTAGATTATAGTGTAACGGGACACAGAAGGTATAAGTGCTACATGTATAAGTGCCTCCAGTCACATGGACTGCCAGTCAGTGCATGAAATATAGAAGAGATTTTCAGTGCAGTGGTCCAGGTTTGTAGCAGTCCTATCAGGGAAGACAAGAGTAATGAGGTCACAATAGGGTTGTGGATGATAGCGCAGTGTATAAATGGAACAAGGCTGAGTAGAGGATGGGCAGCTTGTTGATATCGTCTTGCTCAGTACAGTTATGGGGCAGTTGGTAGGCTTCCCTGAAGGGGTGAATTTTCTGTATCGGAAGTCTTGGGGAGAGTCTGAAGGGATGGAAGTTCAAATATGGAATAAACCATGCATGTCTTAAAGGAGAAGTCTGGCCAGCTTACCTTGATGTAACCTAAATATACCCTTGGTGTATTCATTGTTTATCTTGTATATAATTGTGCATGTTTAATGTGTCTGTATGTGTGGTTTTCTATAGTTATGTCTCTCTCTCTGCAGACCTGCAGTTTCTCTGTCTGACAAAGAACTAAAACCAGTTGGTGGACACCTATCCATGTGAATTTTGTGTATATGAAGCTTTGTGAAAATCCTGTTTCTGTGTTTCTGATTTTGTCCCATGTGGGAAAAACATGGATTTGGGTGAGAGTGGGGAACTTCTAGACCTCAGTTTCCTGACAGGGGAAGAGCAGCAAGTGATAACTCAAGTGCTGGAGCGAGACACTGAACTAAAGGAGAAGGATGAACAGCGGATACGGTGAGGGAGATGGCTGTGCTAATTGTTATCTAAATATGCATTTCTAACCTTATATATAGTTATTATTGACAACATTACTTAAAAAAAAAAAAAAAAGTGGCACTCTTAAATGAGCACAATGGAAATGTGACAGTATGACAAAGCAAACAGGAAAAATATCACAAATGAATAATGCCACTTTAATATATGTATTAATTTGATACACAACATACAGTGCCGACCTGAAGTAAACAGAAAAGGAAGTGTTTACACAGAGGTTGTCTGGTTTCCCATCCACGGTTCATTGTGCAGTACATTTTTAACATATACAGTGCAAACCTGGCCCTTTTCTCTTCTCCTTCAGGAAGCTGCGGTCATCAGTCTCAGATCCCCGAGCACTGAAACAGCTTTCTGGGGAATGGTTCTGTGATGTGAGGGCAACTCGTCCCTGGGGAAAGACGGGTGGGGTTGACATTGTGCGGGCATCAATCAGGAGGAAGAAGAAGAACAGAGGTGGGTGTAGGATTTCCATTATAACCTCATGTCTCTGTAGAGTTTATTTTCAAAATATTATGATCAGAGGCAAACCATGGAGGTCATCTTGGGATATAACTAAATTTGGCCATTATTGAATGGTTGCTGAACATGACATTCACATTATGAAAAATATGCTCTAGGTTACAAAAAAACATTTTTACAGGTGAATGGGATCTTAACTGGTGTCAGGACAAAACAGACATGACCACAAATGATGAGAGTAAAGACCTGAATTTGGGGGATTCCTGGAAGCTTGATACACGGTAAGAATGCAGTAGGTGGATATGCCTGCAGTAGGTGAAAATATGAGACTGAGGGGAACAGAAAGGCAAGGACATTAAGGCAAATTAAGCATTTCACAAATGCTCGTTCACAAAGAGTGGTAACAGTAAATGATGAGTCATCCTGATTTCTGTGGTTCTTGTGACAGGTTGTCCAGGGAGTCCTTACCAGAGTCGCTCATCTGTGACATGCAGGTGTGTACTCCCACCAAGCGCAGCGACATACAGACCCCAGACAGCTGAGAATCATTTAACAATTATGATGCAATTTTTCCAACCCCACCAGGGTATATTCATTTGCCAGTGCCATGTGAAATATTTGAATATATACGTAACTGTGCCATTCAAGTCAGAGTTTCATTTCAATGTCCCTACATATGGGTGGCATTAAAGTAAATGGGCATCTGTGTACAGTATAACAAGTGATATAACATTTCTACAAGTCTTTTGATTGTTACCATCCTTTTTTAATGTATTTATTTATTTTTTATTATAGGAAGGATACAGCTCAAAGGAGGATGAGGAAGGTGATACATCTGGTCTGTCGTTCTGCCTGTTTCTCCTTTACCTGTCCATATACAGTAATATGCAAAAGTTTTAGGCAGGTGTGAGAAAATGCTGTAAAGTAAGAATGCTGTAAAAAAATAGACATGTTAATAGTTTATATTTATCAATTAACAAAATGCATAGTGAGTGAACAGAAGAAAAATCTAAATCAAATCAATATTTGGTGCGACCATCATTTTGCACACAGTTTGTAAAGGACCTCGGCAGGTAGGTTGTTCCAAACATCTTGGAAAACTAACCACACTGTGGATTTAGGAAGCCTCAGTTTGCTTCTCTCTCTTCGTGTAATACCAGACAGACTAGATGATGTTGAGATCAGGGCTCTGTGGGGGTCATGCCATCACTTCCAAGATTGCTTGTTCTTCTTTACGATGAAGATAGTTTTTAATGACTTTGGCTGTATTTTGGGGTCGTTGTCATGCTACAAATAAATTTGGGGCCAATCAGATGCCTCCCTGATGGTATTACATGATGGTTAAGTATCTGCCTCAGCAATGAGGATACCATTAATTTTGACCAAATCCTCAACTCCATTTGCAGAAATACAGTCCCAAACTTGCAAGGAACCTCCACCAGGCTTCACTGTTGCCTGCAGATTCTCATTCTTGTACAGCTCTCCAGCCCTTCGGCGAACAAACTGCCTTCTGCTGCAGCCATATATTTCAAATTCTGACTCATCAGTCTAGAGCACCTGCTGCCATTTTTCTACACCCCAGTTCCTGTATTTTCTTTCATAGTTGAGTCATTTGTCCTTATTTCCACGTCGGAAGTATGGCTTTTTGGCTTCAAATATTCCATGAAGACCACTTCTGACCACACTTTTCTGGACAGAAGATGGGTGTACCAGGGTGTTTTCTGCCATTCTGAGCTGATGGTACTGCTGGACATCTTCCGATTGTGAAGGGAAGTAAGCATGATGTGTATTTCATCTGCTGCTCTAAGTTTCCTTGGTCAACCACTGCTTCTGTGATTCTCAACGCTGTCTGTTTCTTTTTGCTTCTTCAAAACAGCATGGACAGCACATCTGGAAACCTCTGTCTGCCTTGAAATTTCTGCCTGGTAGAGAACTTGCTGATGCAGTATAAATAACTACCTTGGGTCTTGTTGCTGTGCTCAGTCTTGCAATGGTGTATGACTTTTGTTATTAAACTGTCTTCAGCAACCTCACCTTGTTAGATGAGCTTCGCTGTTCCTCACCCACTTTTATTCCTCCTACAAAGCTGTTTCAGTTAATGTTTGTGTTTCAACCTACATATTAAATTGATGATCATTAGCACCTGTTTGGTATAATTGTTTAATCATACATGTGATGATATGCCTACAAAATCCCTGACTTTGTGCAAGTGTACCTAGAAGAAATTATGCTGTTTTGAAGGCAACGGGTGGTCACACCAAATATTGATTTAATTTAGATATTTTGTCTGTTCACTCATTATGCATTTTGGTAATTGATGAATATAAACTATTATCATATCTATTTTTGAAAGGATTCTTACTTAAAGGGATAGTAATACTTTGTTTTATCTTTATTTTATTTTGTAGGCATTAAAAAAACATGAAGAATGATATAAGTCTTATCTCTCAAACCTTTATGGTTTAAGAGATATTCACAAGCAAAGTACCCCCCCCCCCCCGTTCAACCAGATCAGAAGGGAGGTGCCCAGATAGACTGCAGAGAGGGACAATCTTCAATTAAGATAAGGGAAAAGGCTGAAAAGCTTGTCAAGGGGGGCAGGGATTTCATTCTTTTCATACAAAGAAGATTGTCCCCTGCTGTTATCTGTCTGGTTTTACAACCAGATTCACATCTGAGAAGAGATGGCTTACACTAGGAAAACGGGGCGGGAGGGAGAAACTTTGCTTGTGAATATCTATTAAACCATAAAGGTTTGAGAGATAAGACATATCATTCTTCATGTTTTATAATGCCTACAAAATAAAATAAAGTTAAAACGAAGTATTACTATCCCTTTAACCGCATTTTTTTACACCTGCCTAAAACTTTTGCACATTACTGTATAAACTTTGTCTATCACTCTATCCCCATGACTATTGAAGCATAGAATTTGATAGCAGAAAATAACCTGCTGGTTGCTGAACTAATTACTTTGCCATTTAATTTTCTCCCTTCACCACTATATCATTCCTTTATGACATCTATAGTCTATGTGTTCTTGGCAACTCCATGTCTATCATTCTGTCCCTGTGCCACCCCACAGCATTCTCATCTGCCCGCCATGTTTTCTCTGTTTAATTATGTCTGTCATTTTGTCCAGGTAGCATCATCTATCTTTCTTTTCATCCATTGTCTCTTTCCCTGTATCATCCCCATTTGTATGTTTATTTCATGACCATGGAACATTCCCTGGCTTTCTTGTTCCCAAGTCATATTTTGTATATCTTTGCTGTCACTGCCATTACTCCAATATTTATTGTATGGTTATTGAGCCATATCTGTCCATCTGTTCTCAGAACTTCCATAGTTGTCCTTTTTTCCTGTGATGCCCTGCATTTGTCTTTGCCTCTGTAGCACTCTGTTTCTGTGATTCCATTATGTACCCTTTTGTTCCTGTGACCTCAATTTCTATAATTGATTCCAATATTTATTCTACATTCCTGTGACTTTCAATATCTATATCTTTCCTTCCATATACCTTTCCCTTTGATAACCTAAATCAGTGGTTCTTCTCCTGTTATTTCCAAATCAGTCCTGAGATTCCCATTTTTTGTTCCTTTAACAACTAATTTCCTTCTTTGCTCCTGCACTATCCCTGTTGCAAACTGTCATTATTCTTCTGTGATGTTGTCCCTGTATCATTCTGTCCCATTGTAAGTATACATATCTTAATGTTCATTACAGCAAGTAGCACAAAACTGTGTTACCTTATAACACAAAAGATGCTGAATACAGTAGAATGCATGTCTGTTCTTGTTACTCTTATTCAGGGGATGGCCAAATTTCCACTCATCCAATGCCAAATCTGGTCTAAAACTAAATAACATTAGTATCCCTCCCCCTATATGGATCAAATAATGACCATCCAACCTCCATGCAGGGACATATAACCATCACACTGGAGCAAATTACTCCTCATATCATATTACAAGATCACCCCAGACATGTGACATCAACAAACACAAAACTCAATATTTTACTGACAACTTGAACAGTAACATATCAAAAACAGCCAACTTTTGGAAGATTATTAAAAAAATCTACAACTCCACCTAACCATTCTCACCCATCAACTATAAAAATAGGCCAAGAAACAATACAGTGCCCCATAGCAATAGCTAATGCATTCAACAGCTACTTTATTGGATGTGCCACCACCCTGATTACACAAAACAAAGGTAGTTCTGAAGTCGAAACATGCATGGAACAGTCTCTGTCACCTACAACCTGGTCCAACGATACAAATGAATTCAATTTCATGCCAGTAAATGTTATTGAAATATATGACCATCTCCTCAGCCCAAAATGAAATCACAATCTGGCCCTGACCAACTACCAGCAATGTTATTAAAGCTCAGTGCCATGGCCACTGTCCATCCCTAATTAATGTCTCCGTGTCATCCGGGTGTATGCCCAAAGCCTGGAAACTGGCTAGAGTTGTGCCTATCAACAAAAGTTGGAATAAAAATATAATATCCAATTACAGACCAATATCCCTACTCTTCACATTATCTAAAATCCTAAAGAAATGTGTCCACATGCAACTATATAAGTATTACGGACAGACCAGTTTTTTCACCCCGCTCCAATCAGTCTTTCATCCAAATCACTCAACAGTCACTTCCCTCCTAAAAGTATGCCATGATATTCAGACTGGCATGGAAAATGATGAACTCACTGGAGCTATTTTCCTACATCTTGCAAAGGTCTTTGATACATTAGACCATAATACTTTTATAAGCAAATTCCAAAGTTTAGGATTGAGTAATCATTCTCTAAATTGGTACCAATCTTATTAATTAGACAGAACACAATATGTGTCTGTTGCTGACAATATTTGCCAAAGGCTCAATTCCTAGCCATCTTCTATTTTCTCTGTTTATAAATGATCTGCCCATTGTTTTCAAAGCATCTTCTCTGCATATGTATGCAGATGATACCATAATCTATGGTAAAAATTCAAGCATGAATCTCAACTCGAAGCCGTATTACAGCATGATGTCTCTGAAGTTCAAAAATGAATATCAAAGAACAAACTGTTCTTAAACACAGACAAACTTGTCACAACAGTATTTGGTACAAAGTGCAAACTGAGTAATCTTGGCAATACCAATCATAACTTGGTCCCGGTTGACTCCTGCAAATATCTTGGTATGTGGCTTCACCCCAGCCTCACTTTTAGTCTTCATATTGATAAATTAACATCCAAACTTTATCCCAAAATAGGTGCTCTGTTCAGAAACAAATCTTGTTTAAGTCCCCTGGTAAGAAAACGTATTGTTCAGCAGATGTTACTGCCAGTGATAGACTATGGGTATGTCGTATATGCTTCGGCTTCATAAATCCATCTTGTTAAACTTGACACTCGGTATAACTCATTATGCCGATTTATCCTCCAATGTAATTACACTACCCATCAGTGTGATATGCTTAAAAAACTAAATTGGTTAACACTAAAATTTAGATGTGCCCTTCACCTTTTTTACTTAGTGTACAACAACGTATCTGGAAAGCTGTCAGACTACCAAAGCAGTATGCCTACTCCAGCTCTCCATACTAACTTTAAACTCTGCTCCACTGCTAACAACTCACTGAGTACACCACACTATAAGAAAGAAGCTGTTCAATCTGCCTTCTCCTTCAGAGCTCCAAAAGCCTGGAATAACCTGTCTGAAAAAAACTCTTTACTGTAAACTCTCCAGGACATACTTGAAAATGAGAGAAATCTCAGTGTAGTCTTCCTGGTAAAACATTTTTTTAAATAAATAAATATTTGAGGTCAATACAAATTACACTCTGAGGAACTATTTACTCAAAGAGCTGAGTAAAAACTAAAGTTCACACATTTAGACTAGAGGAAAGACACATTTGACTAAAATAAAGTCAGGGTTTTTTTTCCAGTAAGGGCAGCAAGGTTGTGGAATTCTTTGCCTCAGGAGGCTGTGTTTGCAGATAAAGTAGATGTTTTAAAAAAACAGTATTGGATACCTTTCTAGCTCAGTACAATCTTGAGAGTTATGAAAGAATAAGGAAGCAGATGGTGAAAGAGACTGAGTGAGCGACATCACAAGAAAGACAGAATGACAGAGAAGGAGACACAAAGAGGTGAGGAAAGACAGGAGGTGGTTAGGAGAGATAGAAGATAAAAGATTGAGAAATACTGATTTGGTTTCAAAGCAGTTACAATATTGATCCAGGAAAATGCCCAGCTGCCTTTTGGAGCCAGGAAGGGATTTTTTTACTACTTGGGACTTAATTGTCTTAATTTTTTTTCCTTCCTTCTCGATCAACAAAAGTGATATGGCATGGGGTGAACTTGATGGATGCATATCTTTTTTTCAGCCTCATCAACTGTTATTATATTACACACAGTGAGGCTCATGCATTATCAAGCATTATCAAGAATGGGAGCACCATACAAGATAAATATAAATTCCATTGATTTTAATTAGATATTTTACTCCTTATTTGCTTCACAATGGATTAGAGACCCTTCTAGCTTTCATTTGTTACTAGCCCCATTTAATAAATGGAAATGTTGGGAAATGTTATTCAACCCCTGAGGTACAGTTGGTTTACTGCAGAATTACTCAAGATCTTCTTAGTGCATCAGCATCAGTGAGTGAGAGAGATTAAGAGTGAGAGACACAGAGAGACTGGGAGAAAGACAGACATAGACTGAGAGATTTAGATAAACTTAAAAAAGAGAGAAAGAGGCAGATGGCAAAACAGACTGAGTAAAAGAGAGTACAATAAAAATAAAACAAAGATATAGTGCAACAAAATATCTAAGAATAGTAAATTGATGGGATTTGTATAGTTTATTTAAGGGTATGAGAATAAAAAAGATTCTAACACAAGGATGCTAAAACAAATGAAATTGTACAGGAATACTGGACATAATCATTAAAAGACAAATTAAAATATATAGAATAAAATACTAAATACAATCATACATTAATGGAACTCATTTGTGGAACATAGGAAACCAACAGCAAATATATAAACAAAATTGGGCCCCTAGAGGTAAATGATATAGACCTCCTTAATATTATTTACAGCTCCATAAACATAATAGTATATGCATGAGGATGGTGGTGTGTCAGATGGGGCTACAAGTAGAGTGGATAAAGAAGCTAAGTGGGAAGCCAAAATGGGGAAAGGGATATGGGCATAGCTGGGAACTCTCCGGTTTTGCCCCGGAGACTCCGGATTTAACACTGTATTACCGGGTCTCCGGGGCACAGTCTAATTTGCCGGATGTGGGGAGTTTCCCTTGAAACTCTACCCACTTGTGCTCCATCCCGCCCCATTTCTCCCACTCCCCGCCCCATTCTCTTACTTCCCCAGGCTTTTCTGTATTTTTTTTTCTTTTTCTGTGGTTTTTTTCTTCTGTTCTACAACCCCCCCCTCCCGTCGCGATTAAGCCCCGCCCCTTTTTAATGACGCGAATCGCGTCATAGAGCTCACCCGGCGGCTACCCTCCGGGTTGCACCTTATGTAAAGTTCCCAGGTATGGATATGGGCAAAGAGAACAGAACTCTGGTGCAATCCCCCAAAAAACCCTGTTGCATACAGTTGCTATCAGCGGTTACTATGACACTCTCTGGCGCTCAATGGGTTAAGGCACAGAAGGTGACATACGATTATAAGTATACATTGAATGTTTCACTCTATTTGGCGACCTTTAAAGGGATAATAATACTTCGTTTTAACTTTATTTTATTTTGTAGGCATTAAAAAAACATGAAGAATGATATAAGTCTTATCTCTCAAACCTTTATGGTTTAAGAGATATTCACAAGCAAAGTATCCCCCACTGTTCAACCAGATCAGAAGGGAGGTGCCCAGGTAGACTGCAGAGAGGGACAATCTTCAATTAAGATAAGGGAAAAAGGGAAGGGCTTTCATTGTTTTCAAACAAAGAAAATTGTCCCCTTCTGTTATCTGTCTGGTCATACAACCAGATTCACATCTGAGAAGAGATGGCTTACACTAGGTAAAAGGGGAAGGCGGGGAAACATTGCTTGTGAATATCTCATAAACCATAAAGGTTTGAGTGATAAGACTTATATCATTCTTCATGTGTTTTTAATGCCTACAAAATAAAATAAAGTTAAAACGAAGTGTTACTATCCCTTTAAGAGTGCGAAACCAAACTGTTGCTCTTTTGATTGGGGAGACATTCTGATGTTGCATTTTTGATGCCTGCAACATTTTTAATATGCCTTAATGATGGTCGCTCAATAGATGGCGACATTTCAGTATGATACCCTGTGGCAATAGTCAATACATTGCGCTCAACAGAATTATTCTATGGTCCTTCATTGCTTCATAAGTAGGGTGGTCAATCAGTCCTTCCAATCATTCTGCAAATAACAGCTTTGTCCAGTGTAAGTCTTCAAGAGGGTTTCTATCACTGGAAGCTCTTGCAGTATATATATATATATCTGTGCGTTTTGGGATTTTCTCTTTACCCCTTTGTCCGGAAAAAAATGCTAACTTTTAATGCATATTTTCATCTTATAGCAAATGAAGCCAGTGTAGTGGTGTACATACAGCTGCTGGTAGTGTACTTCTATCCAGTTGACTAGCCTTTATCTGCCTGGTGAGCGTTGTTTTTAATATATTGTATTTGACACTACAAGACAGACCGACTGAAAAAGGAGACACAAAGACATGGGGAATAGAAACATAGAAACATAGAATTTGACGGCAGATAAGAACCATTCGGCCCATCTAGTCTGCCCAATTTCCTACTGTAAAAAAAACAAAAAAAAACACACAACCTCAAACCTTTTTTGGTCCTTGGTGTTTTCTTATGTAAAGGACCCCCTTATGCCTATCCCATGCATGCTTAAATTCTGTCACTGTATTGACATCTACCACTTCTGCTGGTAGGCTATTCCACTTGTCTACTACCCTCTCAGTGAAGTAAAACTGTCTTACATTACATCTAAACCTGTGTCCCTCTAGTTTTAGACTATGGCCTCTTGTCCTAACGTTTTTACTCTTTTGAAATATACTTCCATCCTGTACTTTGTTGAATCCCTTCATGTATTTGAATGTTTCTATCATATCCCCTCTCTCTTCTCTCCTCCAAGCTATACATATTCAGATCATTTAGTCTATCCTGATATTACTTTTCCTGTAGACCAGTCACCATTTTAGTAGCCCTTCTTTGAATTTTCTCTAGAGTATCAATATCCTTCTGGAGATGGGGTCTCCAGTACTGTACACAATATTCTAGGTGAGGTCTAACTAGAGATCTGTAGAGTGGCATGACTACTTCCCTTTTTCTGCTACTAATGCCCCTAGCTATACAACCCAGTGCCCTGCTTGCATTCCCCACCGCTTTATTACATTGCCTGCTTACCTTTAAGTCATTAGAAATAATTACTCCCAAATCCCTTTCCTCTGTTGTCTCTGACAGCACAGTACCCTTAATAGTATATTTTTCCTTTGGATTTTTATGTCCCAAGTGCATTATTTTACATTTAGCAACGTTAAAGTGCATCTGTCACACTCTTGACCATTCTTCTAATTTACCTAAATCATTCGCCATTTGGCTTTTTCCCCCTGGAATGTCTACCCTATTGCAGATCTTTGTATCATCTGCAAAAAGGCATACCTTTCCTTGAAGACCTTTTGCAATATCACTAATCAAAATATTAAAAAGAATGGGCCCCAGTACAGATCCCTGAGGTACTCCACTAGTAACACTCCTTTCGTCCGAATATTTTCCATTGACTACCACCTTCTGTCTCCTGTCACTCAGCCATTGCCTTATCCATTTCACTATTTTTACATCTAGACCCAAACACTGTAATTTATTTATGAGTCTTCTATGAGGGACAGTGTCAAATGCTTTACTGAAATCTAGATAAGCTATATCTACTGCTCCCCCTTGATCTATTATTTTAGTTACTCAGTCAAAAAAATCTATGAGGTTAGTTTGACAAGATCTCCCTGCTGTAAACCCATGCAGTTTGGTATCTTGCAAGCTATTCATATTCAGATATTCAACAATTCTTTCCTTTAACATCCTCTCCATTAATTTTCCCACTACTGATGTAAGACTTACTGGTCTGTAGTTACTAGACTCTTCCCTGCTACTTTTTTTTGTGAAGCGGTACTACATTTGCTACCTTCCAATCTTCTGGAACTATTCCTGTTGCTAGTGACTGATTGAATAATTCTGTTAAAGGTTTTGCCAGAACACACTTAACTTCTTTTAATAACTTTGGGTGTATCCCATCTGGACCCATTGATTTATCTGTTTTTACCTTAGAAAGTTGAATTAGAACTTCTTCTTCTGTAAACATGCATGTTTCCCGTGTCTTGCCATTTCTTTATTCTAACAGAGGTCCCTTCCCTTCATCTTCCTCTGTAAAAACTGAACAGAAATATTCATTGAGACAGTCAGCTAGCCCTTTATTCTCATTTACATAGTTTCCATCTTTTGTTTTTAGTCTAACTATTCCTTGTTTCGTTTTCCTCCTTTCACTTATATATGTAAAAAATGTTTTATCCCCCTTTTTTATTGACTGGGCAATTTTTTCCTCTGTGTGTGCTTTGGCACATCTAATAATACATTTGGCCTCCTTCAGCCTAGTTTTGTACCGATACCTATCTTCTTCCTTCTGCGTCTGCTTATATTTCTTAAATGCTTCTTTTTTCTCTTTTACTATATTTGCCACTTCTGCTGAGTACCACAGTGGTTTTCTTTTTCTTTTACCCTTGCTGACATGTTTAATGCAATGTTCTGTTGCTTTTGTAAAACACATTTCAGATAATCCCATTTCTCCTGGACTCCATCTAAAGATCTCCAAGTTGTTAAAGACTGACATAAAAATGTTTCCATTTTAGAAAAATCAGCCTTTCTAAAGTCTAGAATCTTTGTTTTTGTGTGGTTCAACTCAGCCTCTGTCTTTATATTAAACCACACAGAATGATGATCACTGGAGCCCAAACACTCTCCTACAGCTACATCTGATACCAAGTCTCCATTAGTAAATAATAAATCTAGTGTGGCTTCCTTCCTAGTGAATGACTAGGAAGGGAATGACAGGGAATGAGTAGAAGAGACTGAAAAAAAAGAGGAGAGAGACAGTGTGATAGACTGAGGGAGTGAGAGATACTGCGTGTGACGTATGGGGAGCAAAAAAACAGAAAAAGTCAGAGACTGGAACTGTCAGGTGCCTGTGTAAAATGATGTATATGTGAGAGCCTTATTAATTTGTTATTGATAACAATGATCATTACAGCTTGTCAACTGTTAAAAAAATGGACTTTTTTTTTTAGCAGTAGTACTAAAGTAGTGAAACAGTTTAATAAATATTATGTGTACAAAAGTGTACAATTATAGGCCAAGCACTAGTCATTGAGAATACTGGTATGTTGTTAGGCCTTTCTGGCCTACTATTACATGTGTACAAGACAATTAGGTAAAAATGTTTTCGTTATAAAACTTCAGGTGGGCCAAATCCTAGGGTTAGGTGGGAAACATATGGCCACTGGCCAGAAGTTTGATGCACATTATTTAATGTATAGTTATGAAAAGTCAAAGGGAATTTCTTCCCATTATTAATAACAGGTAATCTAGGATTAAAATTGCATTGATGTATTAATGTTCTCTGATTCTTAGATCAACAAGAAAAGATGAGTTAGCACAGGGGAGTTGTAAAATAACAATGTGAACAACAGAAGTACACCAAGAGAGGGCCTCTTTTAAATGTTCCATTGACCCTGTATCACCATATCTGTGCCATTCCATCTGTGCCATTCCATCAGTCACTCTGTCCCTGAACCTTCTGACTGATCCACTGTTAAAATATTATTACTATGTTCTTACAGACCTTACTGTAGACCACCATCATATTCCCAACATGGGAGAGCAGGGCATGGAAGAGATAAGCTTGTCACCAGTGACTGTCACAGTGGAGGTGAGTGAAGGCAACATTTCTGATCACCCCATTCAAAGGGACAAATTTATGTCACCCTAAAGAGAATATTATGTTTCACCAGATGATTTATCTGTCTTTCAGCAAGACAATTTCAGTATAGGAGATGGCCCAAGAGGAGATGGCCACAGAAGCCTCAATCACAGCCCATCCGTCCCAACACTGGGAAATAAATCTGTGAGAAAATGCACTAAATTTTAGTTTTCCTCTGTGTCCCTCTTTTACTCTAATACATGTCACTGTTAACTGTAACCATGTTACCTTTGGTAAAGAAGAGCATAAGTATTACAAAATGATTAAAAATATTGGTTAACTGAGTTGGTTTAGAGAAGCGGTTCTCAACATGTTCCTTCAGAGACCACAAACAGGCCTGGATGTGAAGATTTCTCTGGTTGAGTTTCGGGGAGCTAGCTGAAACGAACCTCTAATTAACTCACCTGTGCTCCAGCAAGGAAATCCTCAAATCCTGGCCTGTTAGTCAACCCAGAAGGTGCGGGTTGAGAACCACTCATATAATCAGGTTTAAAAAAAGAGACCTATGTGCTTGGGAAAGCTTGCATTCCAAACCTACTCAGTCAATGAAAATACCAGTTATTCTATACTTATCACAATGCAGTTGGTATTGCCATGTCACATGTACCCTGATTAACTGAGCTGATATACTAAGAAAAAGTGGCACAATTCTGTAGCAAACTGACTGCACTATGGCGTAAAAATAAAAATTGTTACAAATTGTACTGATTTAATTGGGGCTTTTAACCCCTTGAATGCTATATGATGAGATAGAGACCTCTCTAGCATTCATGGGTTTAAAAGCTCCATTTAAATAAATTGAAATGTTCATTTGTTCCCAATGGTACAGCAGGGTTACCTAAGAATTACACAACTTTTCCTTGGTACATCAGCATCATTGTGTGCCCTGATGTCACTGTGTGTGCTGATGTCACTGTGTGTCCTGACATCTCTTTGTATTCAGATGTTACTGTGTGTCCTAACATCATTGTGTGCTTTGATGCAACTGTGTGCCTCTTGCCACCGTGTGTCCTAACGTCAGTGTGTGCCTTACGTCACTGTGTGTCCTGACTGACATCATTGTGCCCTGACTTTATTGTGCCCTTACATTGTTGTGTGCCTTGAAGCAGCTGTGTGCCTGATGTCACTGTGTTCTAATGTTATGTGCCTTGATGTAACTGTGTGTCTGATGTCAGTTTTGTATTCTGACGTCACTGTGTATCCTAATGTCACAATATGCCCTGACAGCTGTGTGACTGATGCTGCTGTGTGCCCTGACATTACTGGGTACCCTGACATTACCTTGTGCCCTGACATCAGTGTGTGCCAGATGTCACTGTGTGTCCTGTTGTTGAGGGGAATTTATCCGCTTGAGGAGGTGAGGTATTTTTTTCATGTCATAATACATGCATCTCTGTTGGTGAAATGTCCATTCTGGTAATAGGAGCAGAACTGCTAATGGTAGAGTTTTTGTAAGAGTGTTACATGCATTGTGAGCCTCTCTGCTTAGTGGCTAAACTAGTCATTGGCTGTCCAATAGTGTGTTTGGCCCCCTACCTCACAAACATTCTCACAGGGATATAACTAGAATCTATTGGGCTCTGACACCAATGGGCCCCCTTGGATGCAAGGCCCTGTCACGCTCCCTGTACTTACATCCCTGCATCCTCATGTATCACCCAGAAATTACAAGATTCCCCAATGATTTATACTGGAATTGAAAAATTATTTTACAGTAATTGATAATTTTACAGGTTTCCCTCCACTCTCCACATGGTCTAGAGCAATTTAGAATCACATGCCAACACATACCCAGGGTGCAATTCACCTCTGGAGGAGCTCAGAAGGTCTTCATGTAACAGGGAAATGCAGAGAGGAGAAGAAATATATTTGCAATGCCACAAAGCTGCTACATAATGAATTGGGAACCACATTCTGATAGTTAACCCTTTTAGTGCCAGAGGGGTAGCAATACATTATACACCTCTCTTGTGCTCAAAGGGTTAATGTAGAAAAGGCAAAATGCTCACTGATGCTCTTCTTATGTTCTTATGATAGGAAACAGAGGATACATTTGTGACAGAGTGCGCCTTGGTTTTGGGGCCCCATCACAACTATGCCCAATGCACCCCATACATATTTCCCTTTTAACAGATTCACTTACCTAAGTAGATATGTCTATTTATTTAGTTTTCACATTATAGCAGTTTTATATATACATAGTGACAGTCGCATCAAAAATGGTTCAGCACTTAAGGACCAGTGGTGGTCCTGACACGTCATGGAATTCTGGAGCTGCCACGCATTGCACACCCCTTGGTGACCCTGAAATCCATTGCGATAAAAAAAAAAAAATTGCCTCGTGGTCCTTCATGGCCGTCCATACACCGTATCGAATGGTCATTTAGGGGTTAATAAACCCGAATGTTTCGTAATTCTTTATGACATTATAAACTTAAACACCTAACAGTAAACTACCACTGACATCATATGCAAATAAGAACAGTACCGAGATATGATTAACTAGTTAAGTCCTCCTGTTAAATTAAGAGACACTTATAATTGATTATTATCATTATTAATAGTAATAATATTGTTATCAGGGTGTATCTCCTTTAATTTAAATATGCAAATGGTAAACACTATGTATGCATGTATATCTTTATTTATATGTATGCAGCGCCTTACAATAGTAGTATGTTACCATAAATAAATAGGGGTAAAATAAGTGTCACAGTCATAGAACAATAGGAGTGAGGTCACAAACAGAGGGAAGAGGGTTAGGGGAGCAGTGATATATCCTTCATCTCCATGCTGCTGGGTGTCCATGGGTTAATAATATTTACACGCCCCATTCTCTGAGATGTTGGTGAAAAGTAGGGAGGCATCCCCCTTAAACTTGTGTTCCTGGGGTGGGGGATTATTATTTTTGCATACCCTGGAATTTGGTGTTTGGCAATTTCTATATTCTCCATTGTCTAGCTTTGAGGAATGAATGAATGAATATGTTTAGTTATATAGCGCCACAAGAGTAAGCAGCGCTTTACAATTCAAGGGTTTAAACAATACAGGGTTACAGGTGTTTTGTAGAGTGAAACATTGGGTGGGAGGTCCCTGCCTGAAAGCTTACAATCTAAAGTGTTAATGGGAGACATACAAAGTACATAAGGGCTGAATACAGTGCTAGTTCTGATGATGATAGAAGACATCAGTAAAGTAAATCATTTATAAGAGTGTTCATTGTACAACATCAGTGCCTTCTAACATGTTGGGATTTTATCCCTGAGGTTCATTTTTAAAGGGATAGTAATACTTCGTTTTAACTTTATTTTATTTTGTAGGCATTAAAAAAACATGAAGAATGATATAAGTCTTATCTCTCAAACCTTTATGGTTTATGAGATATTCACAAGCAAAGTTCCCCTCCCCACCCCTTTTACCTAGTGTAAGCCATCTCTTCTCAGATGTGAGTCTGGTTGTATGACAGTACAGATAACACAAGGGGACAATTTTCTTTGTATGAAAACAATGAAAGCCCTTCCCCCCTTGACAAGTTTTTCAGCTTTTTCCTTTATCTTAATTGAAGATTGTCCCTCTCTGCAGTCTACCTGGGCATCTCCCTTCTGATCTGGTTGAACAGGGGGGGGATACTTTGTTTGTGAATATCTCTTAAACCATAAAGGTTTCAGAGATAAGACTTATATCATTCCTCATGTTTTTTAATGCCTACAAAATAAAATAAAGTTAAAATGAAGTGTTACTATCCCTTTAAGTGAGATTTGAAGGTTATCAGAGAGGTAACATAGTAACATAGTAACATAGTAAATTAGGTTGAAAAAAGACACAAGTCCATCAAGTTCAGCCTTCGGCTCATACCTCAGTAACTGAGAATTTTATAGCTTTCCTGCTACCAATTAAATTAGTCTTTATCAGACCTTCCTGATCAGCCTACTGATAAACAGTATAACTCTGCATGTTCCCTTTTGAAAGAAATGTATCTAATCTTCTCTTAAATGTATCCATTGTATCTGCCATAACTACCTCCCTGGGCAATGAATTCCACAATTTGACAGACCTTACCGTAAAAAAACCCTTCCTCCTCTGAAGTTTGAACCTCCTTTCCTCTAATCTCAAGGGGTGTCCCCTGGTCACCTGATCAGGCCTTGGAATAAATAGCTCACCGCAGAGATCCTTGTATTGACCTCTCATATACTTGTACAATGTGATAAGGTCTCCTCTTAGTCGTCTTTTCTCTAGAGTGGCACAGGTTGGATGGCAGAACATTCCATAGATACGGAGCAATGAGAGAAAAAGGTTTGATACGTGACAGGGCTGTAGACACAAAAGGAGCTGAGAGAAGACAATCACTGGTCGAACATAAGTGGTGGGATGGGGTATAACGGGAGATCAGAGAGAAAATGTAAGAAGGAGTAGAGGAGAGAAGTGTCTTGAAAGAGAGAAGTAAGATTTTGTAAGATATCCTGAGTTTAATAGGCAGCCATTGGAGAGTTTCGAGGAGGAGTGAGGCAGGGACAAACCTAGGTGACAGAAGATTGATTCGTGCTGCAGCATTCTGTGTAGATTGAAGTGGATTGAGATGGGAGACAGGAATGCCAGACAGAAGAATGTTGCAATAGTCCATGCGGGAGAGGATTTTTGCGTGTATGAGAATTTTAGCTGTGGAGGAGCAGAGGAAGGGACAGATTTTAGCAATGTTACGCAAAAGAAAGGGACAGGATTTAGCAATGGCATTAATATGAGGGGAGAATGAGAGAGACTTGTCAATTATCACCACTAGACACCACGCTTCTGATACTGGATTTATGGTAGTGCCATTTACAGTCACCTGGAAGGGAGCTACAGGGCCACTATCACGGTTCCCGTGATTTTCTGTCACTCTCTGCAGTGGTGTGTTCCTATTGGTGGAGCTTGGTTATACTCGCCCAGTGTGGCTTTCTTACGACAGGCCTCTGGCACCTGTCAGGTGCCCTTTCGTGGTGTTCCAGTACCAGTGCTTCCGTTGCTGTGTTCCTGCGTTCCTGTATACCGATTTGGCTTGTCTGACTATTCTCTGGTTCCTGCTCCATGTATGACCCGGCCTGGCTGACGTTCCTGCTCCGTGATTGATCCGGCTTGTCTGACGCTCCTGCTCCGTGTATGACCCGGCCTGGCTGACGTTCCTGCTTCGTGACCGGTTTCCTGTGATCCTGTTCCAGCGAGATCTCGTCTATGTCGCTTGGCGACATTGTGAACTGTTTATCTTGAGCAGTATATGCTGACCTCCCTCTTAACACTTGCAGTGCTGAGCTTGTGTCCTCCGTTACCGAGCCAATCCGTTAACACTTGCTGAGTTTGTTGCCTCCGTTACCGAGCCTATCCGTTAACACTTGCTGAGCTTGTTGCCTCCGTTACCGAGCTTGTCCGTTAACACTTGCAGTGCTTGTTGTCTCAGATATTGGGCCTATCCATTAACACTTGCTGAACTTGTTGCCTCCAATACCAAGCCTATCCGTTAACACTTGCTGAGCTTGTTGCCTCCAATACCGAGCCTCTCCGTTTACACTTGCTGTGCTGGTTGCCTTCATTACCGAGCCTGTCAGCTATACTTGCAGAGCAGTTGTGGCTTCCGTTAACTGTGATACCGATAGCTCTTGCAATACGCTCGTTTACGCACCGGAAGGGTGCTACTGGCTCTGGTCCTACTCAGCTCTGGCAGTGTTGTGTATCAATAACACACCAAGGGGTGCTACTGGCTCTGGTCCCATTCAGCTCTTGCAGTGTGTGTATCCGTTGACGCACCAAGGGGTGCTACTGGCTCTGGTCCCATTCAGCTCTTGCAGTGTCATTAACCCGTTCAGCACCGGAAGGGTGCCGTTGGCTCTGGTCCCATTCAGCTCACGCAGTGTGGTTGATCCCGTTACGCACAGCAGAGTGCTCTTGGCTCTTGTACCATTTAGCTGTGGCCCAAGTGGTTGGTCTTGCCTATTGCCATTCCTTTGAGGACCACTGCTTGGACTCACTACTAGGTGCTCTCCACCTCGCACCTCAGTCTCTGACTGCTCTTGTCATCTACTGGGCATTGTCTTTACACACCACAACAGAGACTGATTACTTGCATTGGACTTTAACCCTTGTTATACTCTGTTCCCATTGCACTGTACAGTATTGCTCCTTATCCATACTGTGTCTGCTATACAACCATATTTGCCTTCAGTTACGTGTCATTACCTATTTCTGCCCTTAGGGGGCCGTGTTCCTCTTTTGTTCTCAATAAAACTGTTTTTTATTTTTTACCTCTGGTCTGAGTGTCTGATAAAACCGTTACAGCCAGGCCTAGGGGGATGAGGAGTAGCTCAGTTTTAGACATATTGAGTTTGAGGTGCCTATGAGCCATCCAGTCTTAGATAGCTGAGAGGCAATCTGTGACTTTAGCCTGGATATCAGAAGTCAGTTTAGGTGCAGATATGTAAATCTGGGTGTCATCTGCATAGAGGTAATATTTGAGACCAAATGAGTTAATAAGATCACCAAGTGTTATTGTGTAAAGAGAAAACAGAAGCGGTCCTAGAACAGAACCTTGAGGAACCCCAACAGAGAGTTGGACGGGAGAGGATGAGGAAGTGGCAGAGGAGACACTGAAGGATCTGTTAGATAGATAAGAGGAGAGCCAGTCCAGCGCTGTGTTACGGATTCCTAAGGAGTGAAGAATGCGGAGGAGGAGAGCATGATCAACAGTGTCAAAAAGGAAGGTGTAACACTAAGGAAAAATATATACGTAGATATTCTATCCCGTTTGGAGTCATAGTATCATCATCACCATCTTCAGATGTTGTCAGTCTTCTGCAGGATGAAGATCTCCTCAGCAAGCTTCCAACAATGTGTCAAGGTCTGGCTGATCTCTGCTGCTCCATTCTGCTGTCTAAGCTAATCCAGTGCTCTGCTATCCATTACTGTTGCCTTTCCTTTGCTGAGCTGGCTGAATCAGCTGACCTCTCTGTGTTTGCTCACCTGACTGCTATCAGCCAACAGCCAACCTTCCCAGGGTATTTAAAGCAGCTTGGCTCCAAACCTGTGACTTCAAACCCAACCCGAGAAGATGGAGTAGTGAGGCTCAAGCCTCGGTATCCAAAAATCACCGCTGATGGATAAAATCTATCAGCAAGAAGACGACAACGACACAGTACCTGATTTCCCCTGTGTCTGATTCTGGAGCAAGCACGTTATCCTGAGTTGCTGATTACCTATGTATGACCTGGCTTCCTCTGACGTCCCTTCTGGTTCCTGACTGCTGGCCTTGTTCCTGACTTCACTGATCTCCGTATTCCTGACCCCGGCTTGGCTGAGTACCTGTCTTGGTTCCTGACCCCTGGCCTGTCTTTTGGTTTACACTTCTGGATCATGATTTTGTTTGTTTGCTTTTGTAATTTCAATAAAGGTGTTTCTTTTTTTACATTTTGTGTCCTGTCTGTTTCCTGGTCCATAACACAATGTTGGTCCTGTGCCTTTTGTTGCCATTGTGTACCAACAAATTTGGTAATTTCATTTATCCATCTTGTTTTTGGTCTTTTTCTTGGGCGTCTAGTATCAGGTGGAATCCAGCGTTTGGATTCATAGTATACATGGGCTTCTATACACTTGGTGCAAATAATAAAAGTACCAAATTATGTTCTTTGAACCCATAAATGACTCAGTTATAGTTTAAATTTGCATGCACTGGACATTCCTCTGACACTCAGAATTAAATTGTGATTGTATCAATTCAAGTGTTTTTAAAGGGATAGTAGGGATAGGCCATGTTGAGTAGTATTTCAATACTGTCAGAGTTGTAGTTCAAGAGTAACTGAATGATAAAGTATACCCCTCCCGCCCCTTTTACTGATTTAACGCTGCTCACCTCAGAGCAGCAAGGTGGTGTCCAGGTGGATTGCAGAGAGGGACATCTTCAATTAGCATAAGGAGAAAACCTGAGAAACCTGTCAAGGTGGGCAGGGTTTTCATTGTTCTCACAGTAAGAAGATTGTTATTTGCTGTGAGCTGTCTGGTCTCAAGACCATATTCCATATCTGAGGTGAGCAGTGTTACAGTAGGTTAAAGGGGCGGGAAGGGGAAACGTTATCATTCAATTATTCTTGAACTACAACTCTAACAGTATTGAAATAACACTCTCTATGGCTTAAATACTATGAAGATTAATTGGAGATGCTGTTTTTGTGAAACATTACTATCCTATCACAGTCTCCCTTTTAGGCTTAAGAGATCCTGTGCTCTTCCCTCTGTATGGCTGCCGGCTGGCATGGCCTCCGGCCACTTCCTCGTTGCTAAAGTCATGTTACAGGCACTGGCACAGATGCCTGTTTATGGGCCTATTCTGTCGGGCCTAATTGGGTCCCGCCTTCTTCTGCTTCTTTATAAATATCACGGTTCCTGTGACTCCTTGTCACTCTCTGTTGTGGTGCTCTTCCATTGGCGGAGCTTGATTGGCCTGCCCAGGGTGTCCCTTTATATACTGGGCCTATGGCACCTGTCAGGTGCCCTTTCATGGTGTTCCTGTTCCTGCGACTTTGTTGCTGTGTTCCTGTGTACCGACTCGGCTCGTCTGACTACTCTGCTGTTCCTGCTCCGTGATTGACCCGGTTCTGGCTGACGTTCCTGCTCCGTGATTGACCCGGCTCTGGCTGACGTTCCTGCTCCGTGATTGTTCTGGTTCTGGCTGACATTCCTGCTCCGTGATTGACTCGGCTCTGGCTGACGTTCCTGCTCCGTGATTGACCCGGCTCTGGCTGACGTTCCTGCTCCTTGATTGTTCCGGTTCTGGCTGACGTTTCTGCTCCGTGTTGCTTCCAGTATTCCTCCGTACTTTGGAGTCCTGCCCGGCGACATTCTGATCACGCCTCATAGCTTACTGTGGCCTCCGTTATTGAGCCTGCCTATTGCCTCCGTTACCAAGCCTGTCAGAGAGTACTTGCCGAGCTGTTGCCTCTCTTACCGAGTCTGTCAGAGAACACTTGCTGTGCTTGTTGCCTCCGTTACCGAGCCTGTCTGTATACACTTGCCGAGCTTGCTACCTTTGATCCTGAGCCGTTTAACACTTGTTGAGCTTGTTGCCTCCATCCCCGAGCCTATCCATTAACACTGCAGAGCATTGTCTCATACTAGGTGCTCGTTCCCTACAGTTGGCGCACCGCGTGGTGCTATTGGGCATTCCGTTAGCTCTTGCAGTGTCTTGCTCCGTTCCGGCACAGGAAGGGTGCCTTGGCTCTGGTCTCCTATTGCTCACAGTGTTGCTCCATCAGATCGCACCAGGAAGTGCGTTTGGCTCAGGGCATATTGGCTTGTACAGTGTCTCCTCCGTTACCGCACCTAAGGGGTGCTCTTGGCTCCGGTCCCATTTGCATATGCAGTGTCTCCTCCG
This sequence comes from Rhinophrynus dorsalis, assembly GCA_037306005.1. NCBI lineage: Eukaryota > Metazoa > Chordata > Amphibia > Anura > Rhinophrynidae > Rhinophrynus > Rhinophrynus dorsalis. The sequence goes on from CM074719.1 coordinate 276,828,527, forward strand.
TTACCGCACCTAGGGGTGCTCCTGTCTCTGGCTCCATTGGCTCTTGCAGTGTCTCTCCTCCGTTATCGCACCCAAGTGGTGGTGTTGGTTCCAGCTCCAGACAGTCTTGGCTATAATATTGGGCATTACGATTCAGCTATCTGGTTGTGATTCAGTTCAGTTGCACTGCTTGAGCTTGCTTTCTTCACTACTACTGGGACTGTTTATAGTACCGGGCGTTGGCTAAATCACCACAACAGAGACTGATATTTTATATTGGGCATTAACCCTTTATCTTTTGATTCTGCTGTATGCTACCTGCTCCTGCTATATTGGGCCTGTATTTTATCTTGCCTTACTGTTATTACTTATTCTGGCCTCCAGGGGCACTGTTCCTTATTTTTACCTCAATAAAACTGTGTTTTATTTTTAACCTTGGTCTGAGTGTCGTAAAAACCGTAACAATAAACCTCATTGAGGCTAAGACTTTTTGCCTTTTCATGGTATATCAGTGAGTTTCTTCAGTGTTGCTCTTGTTGGACCCTTGCTTGTCTGCCCTGTTTTCTCCTGATCGGTCCTGTGGCTTTGTCTGACTACCCGATCTGTGTATGACCCTGGCTTGTCCGACTACCCGCTCTGTTTTGACCTTGGCTGTGGCTGAGTACCCTATTTGGCTCTTGACTGTGGTTTGTCTGACTTACGCTCTGTGCTGTCCTTTGCTCCAGTCTGACTACCATCTGTCTGGACTAGTTGTGGGCGTGCTCCATCAGTGTAGTGCAATTGCTACCTCCGTAGTAGAGTTGTTGGTTGTCTCTCGCTCCGTTGCCTCCATACTGTGGCACTGTATCCGTTGCCTCCTGGGACTGTTGCATAACCCTCCACTCTGTAGCCTATGTACAGTATTGCCTTCACATACTTACCGGTGTTGCGGCTGGCTACGTTCCACTCTCTTGCATCAGCCTTTTGCCTACCTAGTAGACCAGTTCCGTGACTCTTTCAGAGTACTATTTACTCTCTGTCTCGCTCCTCCTACCACTCCATGGTAGAGTCACTACTTCGAGACATCTGTCTGCCTGTCTCGTGTCTGGGAGTTTAGCTGTCGCTCCAGTGATTAGGTTTCCTGGAGTTCCAGGTTTCCATTTGCTAGGTATAGAACCAAGCCTGGTTCCATCCCATCCCATCTATCTCAATAGGCTACTGAGAACCGGTTACAGTTCACTGTCAATCCTTGGGTAGTGGACTCGACACTGTCCTCATGCCTGTTCCAACTAAGGTTGGTTAAGTGCTTACTCTTGCTTATCTTAATAAACTGGTTAAACTTCACTGTACCTGTGTCGTGTGTATTATTTACTCTGGTGTCCGTGACATCTCCCGTTAAATTAAATGACATGCTGAGACAGTCAAATGAAGTATGTCTCAGTAGGTTTTTACAGGTTTTGACAGGACAATAATAAGGACCTCTGAAGGACATTTTCTTCAATTATTTTATTTTACTCTAGTGTAGCTGGCTGAAAGGAGAATATTTATTTGGTCTGCACTGAAGCATGGATAAAAGTATGTTTACTTTTTCATTTGTCTAATTCTCTTTCTTATTTTTACGGTATGTAATGGAACGTAAAATCCTGTTAAACCCATTGAAAGAAGTATAGGGAAGGGATGACATATTTTGACCTCGTACAGAGTAGAATTTCCCATAAAAGACTATCTAGGATTACACATTTTTAAGAAAATGCAGCTAAGATTCACACTCCCTTGATGTGTGGGTATGTCTGGTGTAATCCCAGTGCGCCTGCTGCTGGTACATACACCTGGTTTATGGTGGGAAGCTTATATTTTACTGCAATGTCTACTTTGTGTGCTAATTCACACAGTATATTGTTTTTATACCCTATACTGCTCAGTTTTTTAAGATCGCTTTTGTGTTTTGTATGTTATAAGTCATTTTTGTGCCAGGAAATAGCTGATGGGGCTGTATTATATGAGGAGTAGGGTTTTTGTCAAGGACAGGCTAGCATTTTCTAGGAGGACCAGAGATGTAAATCTGGCCCTGGGCCCAAATACACTGCTCATGGTACAGGGATCATTGATTCCTTCCTTCTCACAGCCAGATGGGTTTTGGCAATACAATTGTTCCCTAACTCACAGGTGTGTGGTGGGGGTGAGGGCACTTGATATCCTTTTGCAATGTCAAGTACTAAATGGCACATGTCAATACTGTGTATTGAAAATGTTCATAGTTGTTTTGAGGATTCTTTTCAATTGCAAAGTAAATAATCAGAGAGAGACACACAGTATTGCAACAAATCACAATTTATTAGCAATAACATATTACTTAGCTACAGATGATCTCAGCATATATGGGAGAGTCCCTGATGGTTCAGACAATCACCCATAAAATCCCCTCGAAAGTACACACACAGCTGGACATGGCAGGCAGTGTTCCAGAAGAGCACTTAAAATCCCCCCACAGCACCCAGCTATTTATACACTCTATCACATCCTGACCAAGATGCTTTAACCTATCAGGGTTCGTGGTTAGTGTCAACAAACTACATCACGACTACATGCATAGCTCATGTTCTGCTGCTTTAAGGGTTAGTGTAAAAGCCTACGTCATAATTACATGCCTATTGCATGCCAAGTCTCGTGTTCTGCTATTGCATTGTCAGCACTTATTGCTCTAACTACAGGTCCTTGAAGTGGTAACATAATGAAGGCCATGCACAGAAAGCTTATAATAAACACATTATGCACAGAAGGCTTGTAAGAAACATATTAAGCCCTTATTAACCCCTGATTTTGCATACCCTTGCAAGCTCATGAGCCTAGTTGAGCATCTCTGATTTCTTATATATCTATGTGAATTGCCTTTAGGGTTAGTCACCCTAAGGGTAATGGGGGAATCCAGACGTGGACCCCTTGCTCACAAGTGCCTAGAGGGATCAGCTGCACATCACCGACAAGGCCCAACAAGGCCGAAATGTACTCCTGGGGTTAGCTGCTTCTCTTGTTCAGAGAGGTGGCATTTCGTGACTGTACTGTCATTTTGGCAGGACCTGTATGATATGAGATATAAGAGACACAATAACCCCTTATTAACCCCTTCTTGCTTGGGATAGGACCAAATTTTGTATATCCACATACAATAGTAAAGAGGACACATTTTTTAATTCAACCAAGTACAGAAGAAAAGGAAGGAGCTTTGAGGTGGGTAGCCTTGAACGGAATCTTTAATTTAGTTGACATGCAACAGCATATTGTAAAATATCTGATCCAATAAGCAGACAGTAAGATTAAAATGAAAAAGAGGTTCCTCACCATCAATGGGTTTAAATTAGTGGTGTACTAAGGGGGCAGTGGTTCATCCAGGGTGGCACTTATTGGGGGGGTGCCACTCAGACTGAGTGTGGCGCTGGCTTCCCGATTTTGCCCTTTAACCTCCAAAGCAGCCGGTACTGATGGCATTAGATGTGCGGCTGCACATCTAATGCCATCAGTACCGGCTACTTTGGAAGTTAAAATGGCAATGCCAATCAATCTGTGCTGTCTGCTGTGCCCAGTCATGGTAGCGTCTGTATGCCTTTGAGCCCCAGCACCGCTCAGCTTCTCTACATCTGAATGCGTGCGCACCATGCACGGGATGTCATCATGGCCCGCAGGGGCACGTGATGATTAAATTATATGAGGCAGCAACATAAAAACAAAAATAGGCACCAAAGAGCACAGCATGAGGGACAGGACAGCAGTTGTCCATGAAATTTTGTCGGCAGAAGTTGTGGGGGACATCTACGGTGTGGAGGTGGACCATGGACAACAATTGTGCAGGTAGGCAATGGCGGCGTGGAGGTGGACAGTGGGGGCCAATGTGGACATGGTCTAATGCCGAGATGGACTGTGGGGTCCAATATGGAAGTGGACTGTGGCAAATGTGGACAATGGGGGCCAAATGGCCAATATGGATTGTGGGGGGCCAATGTGGAGGTGGGCAGTGTGGAGGAGGCGGACAATGTCATGTGGGCAGTGTGCGATGGAAGTGGGCAGTGTGAAAAAGGTGAGCAGTGTGTGGTGGACCATGGAGGTGGGCAGTGTGGAAGAGGTGGACAATGAGGTGGGCAGTGTGAAAGCAGTGGACAATGAGGTGGGCAGTGTGGAAGAGGTAGACAATTAGGTGGGGAGTGTGTGGAGGTGGGCAGTGTGGATGAGGTGGACAGTGAGATGGGCAGTGTGGAAGATGTGGACAGTGAGGTGGGCAGTGTGGAAGAGGTGGACAGTGAGGTAGGCAGTGTGGAAGAGTTGGACAATGTGGTGGGTAGCGTGGAAGAGGTGGACAATGTGAGGTGGACAGTGAGGAAGAGGTGGACAATGAGGTGGGCAGTGTGGAAGAGGTGGACAATGTGATGTGGGCAGTGAGGAAAAGGTGGACAATGTGAGGTGGGCAGTGTGGAAGAGATGGACAATGTGAGGTGGAAGAGGTGGACAATGTGAGGTGGGCAGTGTGGAAGAGGTGGGCAATGTGAAGTGGGCAGTGTGTGGTGGAGGTGGACAACGTCATGTGGGCAGTGTGTGGTGGAGGTGGGCAGTGTATAATATGTACAATTTACACCTCCATAAAATAACGTATTATTTTTCAAGTTTATATACTGTATAACAGTTTGCAAATCTTCAAAAATATTTATTGCACGAACATCAAAAAAATTTGCGGGTATATTTTTACATTTTTAACTGGGGGGGGGCAAGTATAGGATCTGCCCCGGGTAACAAATGCTCTAGGTACGCCCCTGGTTTAAATAGAAAGAAACATAAACAGTGTATGTTGTTGATCTGCTACTCCCTAATAACAGGCATAACTTGACATATTTAGCATCTCAAACCAATCAAGTTTGTAGGTGTGTTGAAATCCATAAGTAGAGCTGAAAGATATGAGAGTGAACATAATTTTCAAAAAAACGGCTTGCCTAATCAGCCCAATACAATGGAAACCACTCTTGCATTTAGGTGATTAAAACCCCCACTTCAATCAATGGCAATTTAGGGAATTTTTATTTCACCCATGTGGTACAGCTGGTTTGCTTTAGAATTGTTCTAGCTTTTTTTTGTGCATAATTTCCTAATTAGCTTTATCATATGTTGACACCCCTGGTCTATTTAACCATTCACATTCTGCAAATGCACACTTGAGCAATTACTGCAACTACCCATTAAGGCCAAATCAATTATCGGTTCAGTCAAACAGCTGCAGTCACCATCCTGTATAATAATTCGCTAAAACGTGTGTAACGATAAAGTCATGCACATTAGAGACTGCTGCGTGTGCTGCAGTCATGCCCAGTAGAGACTGCCCCGCGCCGCGGCTGATACAGAAAAGGAGCTCCGGCATCTCTACTGCGCATGACTGCCCCGTGACCCGCTGCCAGTGGCACTGTGGCCTGTGTAACAGACTATTCAACTAGTCATTAATAATCCATTGCAGCTTCAACCCTGGGTCACTACAAATGTTGACAGTAAAAGGATGAAAGATGGACAGAGAGAATCCAGATGTTTGAAAGGGAGGAGCAACTGGAGACAAGGAAATCATGTTTATTGCCATAATAAAATATATACTCTGGGATATCTTTGCAGCATGTGAATAGCTGTTCCCATTAAATAGATTTAAACTCTATAAAACCCAGTAGTGGTCCTGGTTATATAATGTAAAAATAAGCTGTATTTGCAGGTGTTAAAGGTCACTAAATAGTGTCTCACACATAGATATAGTCCTCAGCTACCTCTCTCTCTCAACAGGCGAGGACTGAAGTATATCTGTACATGAGTGCAGGTGTTCCTGTCATTCATATTCAGTTACCTGTGCTCAGGAATGGATATTCTTCAGTCTTTACCTGTTGGGGGAACCTGAGGGCTGAATTTGGAAACTGCTACATTACGCCAGACACACGGCTTTTTCACAAGTTCATTGGCAGGTAAATAAGTAAACATAGGACAGATTAACAAATTAAGAATTAACATAAGTTTCAATTTCAAAAGAAAAATGCATAGTGATCTGAGAGACCAAGAATCTAGTGCCAACATTTGCTATGCTTCCCCTCACCCCCCAAAAAAAAGATTTAGTGTCCCATTAATATTAAAATATAATACAAAACTTGTCATATATAGCATAACTGCATCAGGTGCCTGTTTTTGGAAATTATCTTGGTCATCATCTGTGCCATAGTGCTCTCCTTGGATGTGACAAAGGCTTTGGTGATGTAGGCATTGAAGTACATTCATTAATGGTGATGGGAGTAACATTAGGGCTGACACAATTTCTATCATGTCTTCCCAGTGGTAACAGATTTGCAGTTGAATAGCTATCATGAAGGCTTACAGCCTCTGACTTCGCCTGTGGAAATCCTCTCTGATTTGACACAGGGCCCACTTTTAGGGCAAGTCAGCCTGTCTGTACATGCTTGGTCCTTAACCTGATTTTTCATAATATTGTTTAGTGGTGTTCCACCAAACCCTGCATGTAGGCATGGTCTTGTCACCCCCTGTCTCTTTTCAACTGTCTCAGATTGTGTGAAGGTGTTGTGGTACTTATGAGCCTCTTCTTCAACCAGCAAATCAAGGAAAGATTCAGACCACTGTTGGTGACTCTTGTGGCACAAGGGATCTGATTCACCTTGTGGCATTGTGTCCTGCGCCTCCTCCTCTGCACTGCCGTCCTGTCTTTCTTGCTTCACCAGGTGTGGCTGCTGGCCTTTCATATGCAGGGTCATGTGATGTTGCAGAATGCTTACTAGTTGATAATTGTGCAGAAGTGTGTGTAAATGGAGAAACACATGATAGATTACAATACAATACAGATTAAAATTTAGTTAGGCTCTGGCCCTTTCACTGCAGCACCCATTGTAATCTTGCTATCAGAGAACATTTTTTTGGTATCCTACTGGAAGTGACTTAAGCCACATATCAGCCAATTTGTTTCAACATTACCATGCTAGTGCATAATGATGTATCTAGGTAGAAGTGTACATTTAAAAAATGGATGATACACACAGGGCCCTTAAGATGGCTTCTGGAAGTATGGTATTGGTGATTCATCTAAGAAGAAGTATTCCATTAAAATGGATGATACACACAAGGTCCTTCAGATAGCTTTTGAAAATATGATATGGTGAATGTTGTCCCTTCACAAAGAGGAGGCTTATGAAAAATACACAATGCAAAGTTGTAGCTCAACCATTGTGTTCATACAATGAATTCTTCACAAGTGTAATCTTTTAAGTTGAGTTCTTTTAACCCCAAGGATGTGGATGGATACTCAAACAACTGTTAAAACTTGGTGCAGCAGTGAAAGGAAGGGTTTGACAGTTGTTACCATACTGGAACTTTGAAGTGTGTCTTCATAGTCTGTATCCACGCCTCTTGGGACACCAGACACTACTGCAGGGCATTTTAATTTTCACTTCAACTCCTGCCTTACATTTGAGGTGTCATCTGCATCTGATCCATGTCCTGTGGCTTTCCTAGACAAGGCTTCCTGGCCCATCTTTCTTTTTATTGCTGCTATGCAGTCATTGGGGGAGATTCACTAAGCGGTAATAGAGAGGTGATAAAGTGAAGATGACTTCTCCAACGTATCACTTTTCCAAGTCCTGTATTATTCTATAGAGCCTATACACTAAGATCTCCAAAGTTGAAGAAATCTTATTGCATAGGATCCATATAATAACATAGGAATTGGAGAAGTGATAAACTGGAGAAGTCATCTCCACTTTATCACCTCTTTACCACTGCCTTATTTCCGGTTAGTGGATCTCCCCCAAAATGTCTATGTTTTAGATTGTCTGTAGATTTTCATGTGTTACTTACACTCATTTCATTGCAAATATCTTCCTGCATCTGTCTGCACATGGGATTTCCCTGACTAGAAGTGGTCCTGTGCTCTGATAAGGCAGATGTGATATAGGGATTCTCCTAAATCCCTCTCATCAACACTTGATTCTCCTTTATGTCATATCTATGGTCCCTGTGCTTTTCTGCCTCCTGGATTGCTGGGCCCCCCCTATCTTTTTGACCTTTCCTTCTGGTCTTGGCCTTCCTCTCCTGTGCACTGACCCCCTTACCAGCCCTACCTCTGGACCCTGCCTTAGATTATGTGTTCAGGTCTGTTGCCCAATGTGTTTCCTTCCATCTCTCCTCCACCTCCACTTCTTGTTTCTGTTTGCTCAAAATCCATTCTAACTTATTTTAATTAGGCCTACTCTACTACTCGCCTCTCTGTCTTCCTTAGCAGTCATATCACCATCAGGCACATACACTATCACTCCCTTCCACTGCACAAGTAACACTCTGTAGATGTTTTAAACAATATATATTTCAGGCTTATGTTCTTCTATGGTGTGAGGTACTAGCTACTTCTGACTGAGGCACTCAGTTTGGATCATCATGTTGGGATAACCATCCCCCTGATAAATTATAAGCATCACACTTAAAAAAATCTAAATATTTGAGTGCCTGTAACCCCTACTGCAAAAAAGTATAAAATGTGTGTGTAATGTGCTTGTATGTAGGAGAATGCTTGAGATGAAGGGAATAATGTAGAGCAGTGATTCCCAGCTCCAGTTCTTGGGATACAACAGGTCAGGTTTTTCAGGATATCCATAATTAGACACATGTAGATTCATTAAAATGACTGAGCCACTGAATATCCACTTGTGATCAAACAGTGATATCACTAATACCTCACCTGTTGTTGTGTCCTGAGGACTAGTGTTGAGAATCACTGGTGTAGAGTGTAGTGTTGAAAAGTATTATGTAGTATAAGTAATGTGTGAGGAAACGTGTAGTGAGTATATTGTATAGAATGTAGTTTTACAGTGTAATGATCTGCTGGTATTGCCTACTGTCCTGTCTCTCTCACTTTGTGTAAGTCATGAATGTAACCAATACAATAAAAGATTTACCAGTGAAAAAATCCTTGTATAGACCCTCAAAAGGCTCCCAAATTCAGTGGTCATAGTTTCCACGACCGCTTGAGGATCATAGGGATTCTCAATGCATTTCATACCCTTCTGGTTCTCAAGGGGCTTAATAATTGGCTAATTTGAAAGTTCAGGATACTTGGATATTTACTATTAAACTCCCTTGGGAGTTCCTCCAGTTCTGTTCCAATGAGTGTGTTTCAGGTGGAAAAGTTGTCATATTTGGGAGCAAAACTTCTGGTAATATGACAGCTTAAAGTTGCATTCCTGAAAGTTTTCCAAATTAAAATGTTACTGTTGGGAAGGAAAATTTGGCTCTAATGTAATCAGGCCTGTTAGAAATGACACATTTTATCACTAACCTGAAGTAGGAATGCAAATAAGTTCACCAGTAACACTTGCTCCTGGCTGAATGTAAATATAGGGCCCCATAAAGGGTAACTATAATTTGGATAATGGCCATCTAGGCAGGTCCGCTGTCCTGGGAACAGATATGCTAAATATCCCTTTGAGTGCCAAAGAGTTATCCAGCACATTGAAATGCAATGTGCTGGATAACTCTCTGGCGATCAAAAGGTTAAGCTAGGTATGCATTGCAAGCCCCAACAGATCAGCAGGCGTTGCTGCAAAATCAGTGGGCTGTTGGCTTAACTGACTGATTCATTCACTAACATCATGTTACTTTTGTGGTGTTTCCTTTTGTCAAAGTGTTTGCTATCACTGTCTGACATAATGTCCCTCTTTTGTTATGTGTTTTAAATTTACTTTGTGTCACTGTGCTGTGTTTATGTGTGTCAGCATGTCATGGTCACAACAGTGTATGTTACCATCAGGGGTGCTTTTCTAAAATTAAATATATCAGGTCCCCTCATACTATAACGATATATAGCCTGGCTGGTGGCTCTTCCTGTCTAATGTAATACCAGTTAAAAAAAAAGGTAACAGGTCATTGACCTGGCTGAAAATCCCCACTTGTCACCAAATCACAAATGTACCAAATCTCTGGGCTACAATATATCTCCTCTTTGATCACCACCTCACTCCTTCTTTTTACTGTTCTCCAACATCTCAAATGTATTCTGGCTTCCTCTGCTATTTTCCATGCTGGCTCCACCCATGCTCCCTGTTCTGTTCACTATTGTATCTTTCAGTTTATTCTGACTTTTATTCCATCATTTTCTTTCTTATACTAATTTCCTGGGCTGTCTAACACCTTCTTCCTGACAGCTCTCTGGCAGTATGATGAGTCTGTTCAGCGCAGGGGAGATACGATCTCTGGATGTTCAAGGCTGGATCCAATTCTCTCTTCAGTACGACTCACCAAAGAAGGAGCTAAGGGTCCTGGTTATACAATGCAGAGATTTGACACCTGCACATAGCCGAAGCTCAAACCCGTAAGTGAGAGAGGCTTGACAGAAGTGGGGCTTGAAATAAAAAACTAAGTAGAAATAGAAGAGGTCCATTTGGGAGACAGGGAAACAACAAGCAGATGAAAGTAAAAACTTGTTGAAATGAGTCTAGATAGAAGGCAGATGAAGAAGGCAAGAGATCTGAATACAGAAGTGGAGACATAAAAGAGACAAAGTGATGTGTCAAAAAGAAACTATGCCCAAGGAAAATATGTCTCTTAATTTATTTAGCAGGAGGCCTTACCTAGATAGTTTTCTTGATCTGCTGTTTGAAAAACACTCAGAAAAGTACTTCTGTTAAACAATTAATAGTCAGTTATTCCTAGGGTATATATCATCTTTAAGTAGAAAGACTATTGGGGAAAAAAGGTGACATAAGCCAAAGATCATTGACAGTCATCCCCCATGCCATCAGTAGGTAAGGAAAGCATGCTAGTCTAGGAAATCAGAAATGTAGTGACTGGTGGGTAAAAATAAAAAATCATACAGAGTGTAAAGATGAGTCGTGTCCTGATTGAGGGCAGGGCTGTGCTCAAAGGGAAAACTTAATTAGGAAATTAATGTATTTTTTTAGTACAACATTATCGGTAATCAACCTAGGCAGGTTATTTAACCAGTTTTGTTATTAATTCCTATTTCTTTTATGTCCTATGTGGAATACAGCAACCAAGCAATAGAGTCCCCTCCTTCAGGTGAACAGGCCACTAACAAAAAGGGGTCTCTGAGGCGGAGACTCCCAGCCTGCATCACTTTACCCAGCCTGGACATGCTCAGTTTTAACAGTGCTCTCCAGGAAGCAAGGGCACAGATCTTTTAGTTAGCCTGCTTTTTATTTTTGCTGCGAGATATTTGGCTGTACAATTCCTGGCTTCCTTTGGAAGGACTGACCAATGCACACTTTTAGGACTTGGTCTGTGAAGGATGGCTTGTTTTATCAGCCTGTTTCCTCATAGATTTTATGAAAATTAACTGTTCATATAGGAACATTAATAATGTAAAGGGGATTTAATCACTTGAATGCACAGGTCCTAGAGTATGTCCCTATTTCTTTATCTGACAATTTCTATATGGTTTGGTAGCCTGAATTGCACTCTGTAGATGGGCTTTCTTATGCAGCACATTCCTTAATTTATGGGACTTTTTTAGCAACTTTTGCTAACTTTTATTAGTTTTATAAAACTTTTCACTTTTTTAGGTCTCTTGCTTTTAAGAGAGGCATGTATGTTGGCTAGGAACATAGAATGTTATTTTGGGACTTCTCTTGCCTTTGTGTTTTAGAGATAGTAAGGGGGCTGAATGTGGTTCTAACCTTACATATTTAGAACTGGAGCTTTTATTGACGACTGGAAAGCCACAGCACCATTTTTAAATCTGGGAAGCTACAGTTCGCAGCAGCCCATACTGTCAGAGTTTTTTGAAAAGGAGTAGGTGGTTCTTGGCTAACCCTCTTTCTGTTTGGATTCTAGAGGCTGGTCTCTCCCCATTGCAGTTAATAAGTAATTTTAGTGTACTTTTCTACTACTTTTTTTTTTTTTTTTTTTTTTTTTTTTATACTTTACGTAATCTCCTGAGTATGTCAGAATCAAAGTGAAATATGGGCAAACCACCTTTAATCTATTGCAATTCATGCCATATAGAGTTTCCTGGGGAGTTTTTCTGGTATTTCGGAATTCGGACGAATAAGGGACATTTGGCATCATTCTGGCAGTCCGAAAGGAAAAAGTCTTTCATTTTTTTAAAAACTGAATCTGAACAGCCCTGGTCCGAAATGTCGTAGAAAATTTTGGACATTCAGCGATGACTACCCACATGCGCAATACTTTTTCTCCCTCTCTAGTCCAATTAGCTTCTTTGTTTCATGATGGGGGTTGGACTAATGACACGTCAGACACCCAGACAGCCTGCATTGTCTGTTAGTCCATTGTTGGAGCTCAGAGAGAGCAGAAGGAGATAGAGAGTGTCCAATTGTTGTGTAGGCAGGCAGGTACCATAGGCAGGCAGCCAGCATTAATACCTTATTGCCAGTGCAAGGGAGAGTCATCTTTGTTCCTGTGCAAAATATAAAAAATATTAGGAGTTTGTTTTCAGAGTGGCACAGCCAGTCTCACAGGCAGGCCTAGTACCTTATTGCCAACGCAAGGTCGAGTCATTTTTGAAAGTATGTTAAATTCGTCCGAATAATTCGGAATGTCACCAAATTTCTTCCGAGTCGAACAGGTCTGGTCCAACATTCGAATCCTCAGAACGACAAAAAAAAAAACATGTCCGAAATAAAATTTGAGTTACTAGGATTATGGCTGTCTTGGGAGATCATCTTTTGGATGAAGTCCAAGAGGATGTACCTAGTTAGGATCTGGAGGATTCTGTTTCCAAGATTCTTGAAGCTACCGCTTGCCTTACTGAAATGGCCTTTGATGTTGCTAAGCTCACTGGTAAGGTCTTGATTTTTTCTGTGGCTGAGTGTCGTTCTCTGTGGCTTAAGATTTGCTCAGCTGACCAGCCTTCTAAGAAATCTTAATCTTTTGTCACCAAACAGCTGTTTGTCCTAGAATTGTCCTAGAACTGAAGAAGGTTATCAGTCATGCCATTGGAGGCAAGAGCACTTTTTTGCATTGTGTTACTTCTAAACATTACATTCTTCCATGGAAGATGCATAGTTTTTGTTACCCAGCCAGTATAGGTAGATGTCCACAGCACCTCTTCCCTCAGCAGCCAAGGTGTGTTCCACCCCAAAACCCATGGCTTGGTCAGGCAAAAAGCCTCTGCAGAAGTCCACAGCCATGTCCGGGGCAGGCCAATGGGTTTTGTGGGTAATTTCACAAGGGTACTGCATAGATATCAAGCCCCTTCTTCCATATATTTCTTTATGTCCAGAGTTTCTCATGATCCCAAATGAAGCCATTTATTTTTAATGCAGTTTAATACAGGATTCTGTTACAATCTTTTCATTGTCCGCAAAAGAGATGGTGAGTGCCATCTTATTCTGGACTTTAAATGCACCAACCATTTTGTGCTCACTTCATAGCTAGAAATTCTCAAGAATTGGTCCAGACAACAGTTTCACCTTTCCAGTGTTATTTCTCTGTCTGACAGGATGAAAGTGGACCTTAATTGGTGGCTTCAGAGGCCTCATCTGTATTTGGGACTGCACTGGTTATGCTAAATTGGGACATTGTTATGCTGACCTTACGGGCAGGGGAACCATTTTAGTCCTCAGACTGCTCAGGGTGTCTGGACCAGATAGGAGAGCACTCTGTCCAGAAACATTTTAGAGCTTTGAGAATGTCACCTAGCTCTGTGGCATTGGTCTCAGTCCCTCTAGTGAATTTCAGTGTGGATCTAGTCAGACAATGTGACAGTGGTGGCTAACCTCAACTATTAGGGAGGGACCAGGAGGGCAGACACGTGGACAAATGTTTGGCTGATTCTCATATGGATGGGTGCTCATGTGCCAGCTGTCTCCACATTTCACATTCCAGGGGTAGACAACATTGTGGAAGGTTTTCTCAATCGCCAATGTCTGGATCCTGGCAACTGGGAACTCAATAGGATCGTATTCAACTCAATAGTTTTATTAATGGGTCTCCCAACGGTGGTCCTCATTGCATCTCGGCTAATCCACAAGGTTTCTTAGTTCTGAGACAGGTCTTGGGATCCTCTAGCTCTCCCAGTAGATGACATAGTAATTAATCTGTCATATGTGTTCTCTCCGGTTTTTCCTGATTCCCAGGGTGCTGAGGAAAAGCAGGATGGAGTGGGCTCAAGTGATTCTGACGAAGTTGGCTTTGATGGCTTGGCTCTTGAGGCCAGCATCATTAAAAAGAAGGGGTTTTCTGTCATTGCTACAGGCTCGAAAGATAGTCTCTTCCAAGGCATACAACAGAAAGGGATTGGTCTTAATTCTATTAAAGTTCAGATTTCACTTCTTTCTGATCTGCTCCAGAGTAGTATTGTCTCACTAGCTGATATGCAAACATTTTCCCAAGGGGTGGATGATTCTTGCCATGTCTTTTGGGATCCTACTGCTCTGTGGGACTGAAACCTTACTCTAGGAGTGTTTGAGCCCTTGTCTTCACTTTCCCTTTATTTCTTGACTCTCAAGGCTGTCTTGGGCAGTTGTGTAGATTAGGCAGGTGGCCAAACTTCAGTCTTTATCTTATAATCCTGCCTTTTTCTGGTCCAGCACCCTGATAGGGTAATTATGAGGACTCCCATAGAGTTCCTCCCTAAGGTTATTTCTGAATTTTACATCAACTAGGAAATTGTTCTGTCTTCTCTCGGCCCAGCTTCATCTAATAGACAGGAGCAGGAACTTTATTTCTTGCATCTATTAGGTTATTGAAAGGGATAGTAACACTTAATATGTAAAAATGTATATGTTGTAGAGTTTATCTTCCTGAATAAAACTGCTCTGGACAGTTGACCATAAATCTCCATAGGATGGTGTAGCAACAGCACCACAGTAAAATGTTAGGCCATTGAGATATTGCACTTAAAAAAATCAAGTTTGAGCTTTAATAACTTTTGAATAACATTCCTCTCAGCAGTTGAAAAACCCTACAATATATATTAGTTTACATATTAAGTGTTACTATCCCTTTAAGTGCTATGTACATGCATCCTTTTTGGAAATCTGATTCTCTTTTTATCATCCCTGTGTCTAAGACGACAGTGGATTCTTGGAGTAAGGCGACCATTCGCTAGGCATATATTCCCAGGAAGAAGCCGGTGCTCTTTCAGGTTACTCACATTCCACCAACTCGGTGGCTGCATCTTGGACCTATAAGAATCAGGCCTTTGCAAAGTCATAGTGTAAGGAAGTGATGTGGTCATATATCCACACATTTGTCAAGCACTATCATATCATTGTGTTGGCCTCGGCTGAAGCCAGATTGACGAAGTTCTACTGGCTGTTGTGCCTATGAAGGTGTCAGTCCTGAATTTATCTGGGCCATTAACATTTTGGTTCCTGTTCTTTGATATATCGCCATGGTTCTTGTATTCCACGTAGGACATAAGAGAAAAGTGGATTTTTGTGTACCGATAAATCCTTTTTTCTTAGCCCATGTGGAACATAGGACACCCTTCCTGGAGAAAAACCCAATGTTCCAAGAGTCCCAGGCAGCAGTTCCTCTTGGGTTCTCTGGTACATAGTATTCCCTGTCTTTTTTTTTTTTCAGTACCCCTTTTTCCAGTCCTCTTGAAGGAGGAACCTTTCCCCCCATGGATCCTATGTTTTATGTGGAGAAAAGGGATCATTGGCTAGTACACAAAAATCCACTTATTTTTATTCAGTTTTATTTGCACATCCTCCCACTCCACCCCTGTATTTCTGCAAAGCCTAGTGTAGAAGGTGTCATTTTCTGGTAAATGTCACTATGTTTCCCTTCACTGATAACAGCCTAAAGACAACAGATAAAAATAAGCATACATTCACACCCACACCTGAACAGCCATTACGCACAGAGATGCTTAGACAATGCATAGGTATGTAGGGGGAAACAAAAGGTAATTTGCCGGAAAGCCTAATTCCCACAAATCATAGACTCTTACGCAAAAGCCCCAAAACACAGAAAAAAATATAATCACTAGTTATTTTAGCATGTTTATTAAAATAAACAATGTAAGTTTCCCTTTAAGAAGTGGTTAACATAGATTATAGCCCTGAGCCTTGCACTACTCTAGGGACAGTCTTGCATGAGAGTATGAGGAATGAAGCACAAAGGAGAAGCAATGGAATACAAATATTAATGTAAATATCTTCTCCCCCTTATACAGCTATATAAAGTGTTATTTGCTTCCTGATAAAACCGTGCAAGGTAAAAGGAAAACAAAGGTGAAGAAAAAGACTCTGGACCCCCTGTTTAATGAAACCCTGAAGGTCAGTTAAGTGAGGGTGGTATGCCCTATGCTCCTGGTAATGTATTGGTGACAGAGTGAAGGTTGCATCTGCCATGATGAAAGTGAGACCCCCAGTGTCTCATTGACATAATTACATTTCTCCCATGGCTTCTAAGTTTTCAGTGACATACTATCTCCTGGGTTTTTAATACATATAGCACATAAATTGTAGCACAGTATAGTTTTGAAGATAATGAATGGATGAATTACTACAGAGTTTTAATGCAAGGTCCAAAACTCTATACTTCCAAAGACTTGAGTATTTTCCCTCCATCGCTTATAGTGATTATTGGAAGAAAGTGATTTCTAATTGAAAAATAAATGTTAAGAAGTAGTGTACACATCAAATAATTTATATTTGTAGAGCAGTAGAACATTACTGTATCTCTGCATATGATTACTCTGGTATTCATCAATGGTCAAGTTTTTTTTAAATTTTCTTTGGACAGTAAACTTTAGTGTACACTGTACACAAAAGAAATGAGCATGAGTAGGATGTTCTATTCATTCATAATTTGTGTAATTTGTACATATGGAATTTTGTATATGAAAATACTTAATGCCATAGACCGATATGGAATGTGTTAGACAGGACAAAGAAATGGTTTTCTTGTGTATCATCATTTTAGGCAATATATGAGGTTTACATCCAAAATGTTGAAGGACAGGATTTAAGAGCATCTCAATGTTGTCACTGGCAGGTGTCACAGTGATTCATCTCCAGACACTTGAATACATGTAACACCAGGGGTGGGGTCATATACCATTTGTTATGTGTCAGGAAAGCTGGGTAAAGATTAATTGTGCAAACTAGAATGCTGCTTGGCTTAAAGCAACACTAACATCTTCTATCATTAACCAATCCCATCAAGTACTAAGAAGTAGTATAGTGGGATGAAACACATCACATACCTTTGTCTGGTCTGATGCATGTATTTTATGCCCCTTAATCTTTCATTTTTAAACACAATAAAATATTTTGTTGTTTTATTCAGAGATTGTGAACCCTAATAGGCCTGTTAAGATTGCTGCACATACATATTGTCCAGAGACAGGTAATCAGATCCACTCTAAGGGCTACATATGTGGCCCTCCAGTCTGCATGTTATGGTTAATTATATATGTTTGAAATGTCCAACTAATTTCTTCTCAAAGCATTGGATACCTCTCTAGTAACCATTGTACTAATATGTAAAACTTTAAGTGAAACAAGTTATGCTTTGAGGCAAAATAAAGGGGGTGCATTATTTGTGGCATGAAAATAGGATGTATGTGTCTTCCTGGTAAAATGCTTTCACAAAAAAATAAGCAAACAAAAAAAAACACACAGACTGGGGGCTTCAAGAAGTTTTGCATGCACCTTCAAGATCACCTGTTGCCTACCACTGCTTTAGACCTTTGAATGCCTTTACACTTGTTTATACCTCACTCAAGCAGGCATTCCATCACCTGATGAGATAAAGGGTATTTTTTTTGTGTACAAATAGGCAGTCCCACCTCTGTCCACTCCCTTCGTATTGGATCTTACCACATTTACTAAGAGACAGAAACCATCTTTGAGAATTAAAAGAAAACGTTAACAAAATAACAGCTGGTTCTTAATTTATTTACCAGGAAGACTTTCCTTCACCCAGCAGTCTGGAATATCTATATACTTAATTTAATTGACATTCTGAAGCTGCAGACCATTATTTGATTTGTAGTTCATTCCTCCCCAGTATGCACTATAGATGTAGACACCAAATGTGGAATAAATGGCAAAAGTTACTCCCCTGTCCAAACTACATTTTATGGCATAGGCCTCGCCATTAATTTGCAGCTGTGTCCTCTTCAAGTAAATTAAATATTGTATATGTATTTATAAATGTGGGGGATAATACCTATTGTATAGCTGCTGTGTATATGTTCAGCCAACATCCATAATTTGTCAATATCCATACCGGAAAAAGCCATTATCAATAAATGCTAGCTCCCTCTGCCCAAACTAATAAATAACTGAACATATACAGTTTATTACAATTTTAAATCAAGTTCCTTACATAAAATGGCCCCTCCATATACATTTTGTGTTTTGTAAATCAAAATGCAGACAGTTCATTTCAGTTTTAAATATTATTTTTTTTCTTAAATCCAAGAATTGATATTTTATGATCAGCTTTGACCAGTGATACCAGTCAGAATTGATAATGGCCGTCCATTATGTAAATTACTGTTTTTCTGATTTGTGGAAATAATAACAGACTCTCATGTACCGGGTAGAAAATAAATGATTCCAAATTTACTGATGTACAATGTTGACCACCTTCCTACTACTTCTTTTGCACCACGCATGAAATTCCATTAACGGTTACTTTTCTCTTTCCTGTTGTTAGAATGACAAAGTACAGTTCTTTTCACATAATTACATGATATACAGATTGCAGGATGACCTGCAGCTATGCTCAACTCGTACAAGGGAATTTGATGGCAGAGTGATATTTCTTTCCTGCATTTCTTTGTGTGACAGTACAAGTTGGAATGGCTGGAACTACAAAGCCGAGTCATTAACCTGTCAGTGTGGCACCGGGGATCATTGGGAAGGAACATTTTTATGGGTGAGGTGGAGCTGGATCTCTCATCCTGGGACTGGAACCAAACACAGCCATCCTGGTACAACTTGCAGCCAAGGGTGAGAAACACGTCTATCTTTTTTTTTTTAATAAATGACAAAAGATGGTGCATAACAATCTACAACACGGAACTGTAAAAAATGTGAATCAGGTTAATACCAAATGCAATAGGAAAAAATTTTATATAACCAAAAGAAGCTGGTGGGATAAAGGAGGAGGAGAGTGGAAAAGAAAGACAAAAGCAAAAAGAGGAAAGGAAATTAAAAATAGGAAAGTGTCTAGAAAGGTATAATTAGCATAAAACACTAATTTCGTAGGTAATACATCTATAATATATTAATAGTGTTACAGATATAGCTCTCAACATTTGATGTCGGTTCAAATAAAATGCTTAAAGTGAAAAGGAATCTGAATACTTGTTACAAGACCAAACTCTCTGTCTTCTTTCCATATTCATAAGAAAGCAAAGCTAACAATCTTATTTATCAGTTGCAATCAGGCCTAAACCAATCAATAAAATAATAATTGAACTATCTGGATGCATTCCATGCAATAGCAAGGTAAACCTGATTAGGGTGATTTGCTCTTCTGCCTTTTTTCTGGATAGTGGTATAAGTGACTTATCAGCGTTAACCATAGTGGAGAGAAGAGTCCTGCAATGTTTTGAAAGTTAGGGAATGTTCCAGTAGAAAAGTATTTGGACAGGTCCTCTAGTCAGGTTACAGTTTAGCTTGAGTTCTATTCAGACACTTGATCCAAAAAGAGTGAATCTTGGGGCAAGACCACCATATATGGAGCAGGCTCCCAATCTCTTCCTTGCATTTTCTGCAGGAAGGATTGGAAGTAGAATGCATTTTTCAGTTGAACTGGTGTATAATTAATCTAAATAGAAATGTATCTGTTTAATTATATAGAATGATGACAAGGTGGCCCTGTTTTCGCAGTCTGAAAAAATAAAACTTGAATCATTTTCCCTCTTCCACATAATTGTGTACTCTGGTTTAGATTAGGTTGAAGTGTTGGAAAGGATTTTATAGTGTGGTTTCCTAAAAACATGATGATTACATTTTATTGAACATACCTATAATTTTAATGTCATGATTTATTACTCCAGGTCATCTGATCACACTGCTCTAATGGACTGTAAGGATGTCTGTTTTTTTTAACTGTTTTGCCATTCTAGGTTGACTGCTTATCCCATCCTGGTAAATGATGCCAGGTGTTTTTCTTGTGAATCTCTATTTATTTGACATATAGATTCATGCTGTAATGCTTCATAACCAAGGTTTTTTATTGTTCATGTATTAATTCATGCCTCTTGGATACCCATGTTTTATTTGTTACTCAGGAATGCCTATCCATCTTGTATTAATGCATCTCTATTAGATGACTCTACTGGTCAGTTACTCATGGACATCTCTGCAGCACCAATATTATTCTGTCCTCTATTGTTTTGTCACTTTAGATTCGATGTCTATAATCAGTGACAACTTTTGATTGTCTGTGTATTGGACTGATTTATTCTTGTGGATCATGTCTGCATTCACGGATTAACATAAGGACACATGAGGCAGCTGCCTGAGGGCCTAGGGCTTTTAGGAAGTCAAGCACTGCTTACCTCCATGCATACACGTGGGGAAGACAAAAGCAACAAAAGGGCAGGCAATACATGGTTTAGCTACTGACTGAGGCCAACCGAAACCTACCCTGAAACCTGCTCTAGGTAATCCATCTGACTTGCTTTGATCCATATAACTGTCATGGAATAGAACACTTTCATAAGTTTCATCTGGACACTCTGAGGCTGATGTAATTAGAAGAACTGGAGCAACCAAATGCACAATAGGTGACAATAATAATTACATTCATAGAGGAAATTAATTTTTTCCCATGGAAACTTAGATTTATCCATTGCAATGTTGTTGATTTTCCTCAGAGATGCCCCAGTTCTTCTTGGTACACTAACCTCATCTGAGCTACTGATTGGTCTATCTGTGTTCAAGATTTCTATATTTAGCACATTAATTTTTATTATGAAAATATATATTGTAATGCTTACTGTTGAGTAAAATAAGGTTACTCCCACCTCTAGGAGATGCTTTGTTGAAATTATCATAACCCAAATAAGTCCATAAAATGAATCTTTAACCCCTTAAGAACCAAGGCACATTTTTTTTTCATCACAATGAATTCTGGGATAGCAGAGAGGCTTGCAACCCAGAATTCCATGACGTGGCAGTACCTTCACCAGTCCTTAAAATCCAGACCGGCGTGATGGCCCTAGCAATCCACAAGTTGCTAAGGTGTTAATATGCTATCTTTGGAGAACTTCTGGAGCCCAAGTGTAATCTGACTGAAGGAGACTGGATTGAGAGAATGCAGAAGACTTGTAGTTTAGCTTCTGAAGTGCAATCAGTCTGACAACTGTGGCGTTCACTTTTCTGGTACAAAAAAAATCACTCCCCAAAATATTGAAGTGTAATAATTTTCAAATGAAGCATCTCTCAACATTAGGACTACATTTGTTTTACTCAGTGGGAAAATCACTATAATATATGTATTTGCATTGGTCAAGCATTACTAAACTCTCTGTCTTTCTAGCAACTGTTGAGTACTAGAATTGCTTACACCTGATCTAGGGCTCGATCCAATTACCACCGGTAAAACTGTTGGTAGGAAAAATGGATACGGAATGGTACACACACAGTGGTACCATCAGAATCCGGTTGCCCTATGAACAGAAACCACGACGAGCATTGGGACACAGACCCTAACTTGTGCCCCAGCATTCGTTGTGTGTTTTTTTTGTTCCCAAAACACATGCTAAATAGCATGAGAAATAGGATCATCAAAGGAAAAAACAGCTAACGCTCGGTGTTTGACACAGTGTCAACACCAAACTTGAGCTCAAACACAGTCACCCTCCCACACACAAACAATACTAGCCCTAACACTATCCTATTACCCACACCCCATAGCTGTAACACTTACCTGTCATCCACTGTAATTCTTCAACTGTAACCTTCTATTTTCCTTATTTATCTTCTTATCTTCCTTTTTTATCTTCTGTCTTCTTATCGGCCTCCTCCTTCACATCCCAAAATTGTGTGCTACACGAAAGAAATAAAAGTTAAAATGATTTAACCCCTAAAGTTTTTTGGCCAATAAATGTAAGCTGGCGGCTGCAGAAGATGAGCAGATCAATATGCCCCCTCCCCCCCATATACATCTCAGGCCATTGCCAGAGCCATACTGAGGTAAATTCACACAGAGACTGGCTTTTATAAAGCCAGTCTCTGTTCAAAATGGTTCCTAAGCCTCCACTGGCTTGGATGTGGGGTTACGCACCTTCCAGCCAATCAGATTTCAGTGGGTTTCGTCATCCCTCCCTCTAGAAGTTGATTGGTTAGGGGGTGCGTAAACCCACATCCCAGCCAATGGAGGCCTGGGAGCCATTTTGAACAGGGATTGGCCATATAAATGCCAGTGTCTGTTCAAATTTACCTCAGTATGGCTTGGGCAATGGCCCCAGAGGTACATGGGGGGAGGATATATTGACCTGCTCTTCTGCAGCCACCAGATAGTGGTGGCAACATACATTTATTGGCCATATAACTTTGGGGTTTAAATAATTTTAACCTTTATTTCTTGCGGCACACTATTTTGGAAGATGAAGAAAAAGGAAGATAAGATGAAGATGAAAAAGGAAGATAAGATGATTACAGATGAAGACTTACAGTGGATGACCAGGGTGCTGGAGACCCTGCTGGACATCAGACTTTCAGGTAAGTGTTTCTTTTCATGGGATGGTATTATCTGTAGGGGGATTAACCCTGCGAGTGCCAGTGGGATATGCAACGCTATGCAATGTGTTGGATACCCACTGGCACTCAAAGGGTTATTTTCTTTTCACTCATGTTTTTAGAACTTTGGATGTATTGATATGAGGCTATCAATATCAATACATCCATGGGTCACTTATATTTTTTTACACTTCAATTCCAGTGTGAGTGGTTTTTAACATGCGTTAGGGACTCAGATCCTACCTTTTATAGGCACAGATTTTTGGCAATAAAGTGGAGTCCCTTATCGCATATTACTACTCACTCATGGAACTGAATCACAAATTCAACATATTTTTCATTGCTTCCAATGGGATCAAATTTAGCTCCCAATGTGTTTTTTCCCTTAGATAGTTTGTCACAGCGCAGATAATTGCAAACTTGACTGTGACTTAAAACTGCTAACGGTATTTTCTTTTTTTAAAGTGCACAACTGGATCGATCCACTAGACAGTCTTCTTTAATTCTGTGCTGGTCTCCAAAGAAGGAGGCCTTTTTTAATCTGTACTGTTGTCCGCAGACCCCCTTATCTCCAGAATTCCTATATAGCCGGGGAAGGCTCAGTCTAGCTGCCAAGTTCACCCCTCAGGGAGCAGATGGTGAGTTTCCTTCTCTACACTGTACTTTGCTAACTAATATACTTTCTTCCCAGTATCTGTACTCTCTAACCCTATAGTCCTGTTTATTTCAATCACTTCTACACAGGGCTTCACTTCTGCAACTCCATATTCCTCATTTGATCTCACCCTCCAGCCCCAGACAGTTTTGCCTTGCACAGAAAATACCCTCCACCTGTAACATTTAAACACAAAAACTCTCAAATAATCCTGGGCTGGGTTATATAAATTGCACATTACAGAAACAAGTATACTAGCAACTAAATCAGCCACCATAATCGATGAAAGGGTATCTGGTGCTGTGTCTTTGGCCAGTTTAACTGAAGCACTTCACACAATTAAAGGATCAGCAAAGTTTGTTTTTAAAAATAAACTATATATTGTAGGTCTTTGACTAAAACAAGGGCACTCCGACTTTTGTTATTGTAATAACATTTGAGTGAAACATCTACCTTTGTTTTGTTCAGCAGGAAAAACCATACATGTTTTTTATGATAAAAGTTTACTAGTCTTTTAAAAAGACATTGCTTCCAAGAACGAAACTGATGTAAGTATTGTAGAATAAGGGAAGAAAATAAAGCAGATATGTATTTTTATTTTTTCCTTGTCTCTTGTTCACATAATTTAATAAATATATATGTATGTGATGTAAGCTACTGAAATCTAACTTACGCCTCTCAGTTTATGCTGCTTCTTTAAGTTTAATTTATTTCATTTGACATTCCTTTCATAAAAACAGTGGGTGGTTTAACGAAAGAAAGGGCAAAATTTCCTGTACCCAAAGCAATTTAGGAAAGGTTCAAATATAAATAATAGATGCACATTTCTACAGTAGGTGTGGTCATGGATATAGTTTTCAATGCAGCATTTTTTAAGACGATTTGGAAAAAACAGCCAATTAACAGAAACAAAACTGAAAACACTCATATATAGGTGTCTCTCGTAAACCCTGTTCATCCCTTTTTCCTGAGAGCCAATTTGATGTTTTTTGTTTGTTTGCATCTGAACAGTTTTTTTACTCACCTGACTTGTGTGGAGAAAACTCTAGAAATAGTGTGGTGTTTCTCCATCCAATAACCCAGCACATGAGCTCCTATAACTTTGGTTTTCTGGTTTACAAGACTTTGAATTTATTTCTAAACATCCATCCAGAAGCAACATTGTACAGAACCCTTCTTCATGATGGAGAAAACTTCCATTGTTAATCAGGGGATTGTGTTTCCTTGTGACAGAAGCTCCGGGTTACCTAGCAATAACTGCCCTGACCACACTTCTGGCTTTTTGCTATCATCAGGCCACTGTGCTTTGCATCATTTCCAGTGTCCTATGTTACAAGAGTGCAGATTTTAACCAAGTTATGTCTAGTCCATCCTTCTGCTGCTGGTTATGTATTTGATGATTTGCCAGCTTTTACTCCAATAAGCAACATTTTTTGAAACACACTATTTAAATGTTCCACTGTTTCTCACTGATGCACTGTTTACTTTTTGGTTTGCAGTGCTTGGCTATATAGATGGTTACTGCTGCTTCCTCTCTTCTATTAAGATTCTGATAAGAGACTTTTTTAAATCTCTGTTTTTGAGGTTATATTTTGGGTTGGCTCTGTTTTAGCTTACTGTTTGTGATGATAGAAGATAAAATCTCAGCCTCTAAAAGTTTACTACCTAAGGTCACTAGGTGAGTATCATAAATATATTATTTTAAGAGAGTGATTTTCTTCTCTAATAGAAATATAGAATTTGACAGCAGATAAGAACCATTCAGCCCATCAAGTCTGACTATGTTTCCTGCTGTAAAAACCACAAACCTTATTGGTCCTTGGGCTTGTCTTATTATCAGGACAGCCTTATGCTTATCCCATGCAAGCTTAAATTATGTCACTGTATTAACTTCTACTACTTTTCCTGGTATGATATCCCACTTATCTACTACCCTTTTAGTGACTTAACACTTTCTTACATTACAGCTAGACCTCTGGGCCTCTAGTTTTAGACTATGGCCTCTTGTCCTAATATGTCCCTCCTGCACTTTGTTGAATCCCTTCATGTATTTGAATGTTTCTATCATATTCCCTCTTTCTCTTCTCTCCTCCAAGCTATACATGTTCAGATACTTTAGTATGTTCTTATATTTCTTTTCCTGTTAATCATCCACAATTTTAGTAGCCCTTCTCTGAATTCTCTCTAGGGTATTTATATTTGTCTGGAGATGGGGGTCTCCAGTACTGTACACAATACTCTAGGTTAGGTCTAACCAGAGATCTGTAGAGTGGCATGACCACTTCCCTTTTTCTGCTACTAATGCCCCTAGCTATACAACCCAGCACCCTGCTTACATTCCCCACCACTTTGTTACATTGCCTACCTACCTTTAAGATAGAATAGGTTTATTCTAAATATGGTGCCTTTACAGTGGAAGCAAGGCCAGAGTAAAATAAGGCTTGCCCCATGTTAGCTTTACAGGATATTCCCCCTTGGCCTAATTTAAAGTGAAATTTCACCTTAATTCAAGTTTGCATATTTGAAAACTGCATTAAAACTGCATGCGTCATGTTAGCCAAAGGACCAGCAAATGTACAGTTAAGGAGTGGGTACACAAACTGGCAAGGTGGACCATCTGAGTGTGGTCCTCAAAGCTGAAGTGTCTGTGGACTGCGTGCATATGAGTAGAAGAAAATGACCAGCCCGGCATGATGACAACTAGTGATGATCGAGCACCCCGATGCTCGGGTGTTCGGGTGCTCTGGCCGAGCGCCCCCGGAGGCTCGAGTGCTCGGCCGAGCACCCGAGCCCCATTGAAGTCAATGGGAGGACTCGAGCATTACACCAGGCACCCCCTGCTCTGATGAGGGGAGGGTGCCTGGTTCATAGGAAAAGGTCAGAAAATGATGGAAACACCACAGAAATGGTTCAGGGACAGCATAGGGAGGATGTCTGGATGCATCTTGGACTCCAACGTCGCTGCTGGGAACGATGTTTCGCCCGTAGTACGCCATTTTTACAGACTGACCGTAAAACACACAAAAAGGAAGATAAAAACGATTTTAGGCGAAAAATTGTTACCAAACAGTATTTGCTGTATATTTAGTTGTATATCATCTGCAAATTCTGCAAAAAATGTCATCGATTTTTCGGAACTGGGGCCATGATTAAGAGGGAAACGTGCGCAGCGTAAAGCAGGTGTTCAACGTGGTTATGGCCCGGGTAAGGTACAGCATTCAGGAACGGAGGCCGCAGCTACCACAGGTTTTACAACATGTCCGTTTGCCCTTGTTAAGTCCAAAATTTATAGTCGGAACAGTGGGGTCTGATCCATTGAGTAAAAGTGACGAAGTGACTTAGTGGATGAAGCCAAGAACTACCTTCTGCTCTGTCGAACTCCCCAGCCCTATTTAATTCAATGGGAGGACCTGAGGCACTCCGATACAACCTGTATATCACAAAATGGAGGGCCTCATTCACATTGTGGTACAATAGTTCAGGTAGTGGTCCAACACTCATAAAGCCTATGCACTAAGTTAAAGGGCTGCCAAAAATTAGACTGAAATGTCACTCCAATACACCCTTTATTACACATAAAGGAGGGCATCATACACACCCTTGAAAAATTAGGATTAATGGCCTGCTGGTGACCCTCTAAAACATTAGGGGCGAGGGCATGCCGCTAAGCTGACCATCTAAAACATTAGGAATGAGGGTCTGCTGCTGAGCCGACCATCTAAAACATTATGGGTGAGGGTCTGCTGCGGAGCTGACCATCCTAAACATTATATGCGAAGGCCCGCTAGTGAGCTGACGCTATAAAACATTATATGAGAGGGCCCGCTAGAGAGCTGACCCAATAAAACATTATATGAGAAGGCCCGCTGGTGAGCTGACCTATACAAAAATTGTCAAACAGGGCCCGCTGGTGAGCTGGCCCTATATAAAAATTATATCACAGGGCCCGCTGGTGAGCTGGCCCTATATAAAAATTATATCACAGGGCATATGGAAGAGGAGGAGGAGGATGAGAAGATTAAGAGTCAACCATATACCCGTTTTTTGGGTGGAAGGGGTGAATGGGAATACAGAGTATTCCCATCATTGTAAATAACATATCTAAAGTGACTTTATGTTCACCCGGGGCTTTCCTCCAGTGGAGTGGAGAAGTCAGGGGAAATCCAGGCCTTGTTCATTTTTATAAGTGTCAACCTATCAGCATTTTCGGTGGAAAGGCGGATACGCTTATCTGTTATGATGCCACCAGCAGCACTAAATACCCGCTCAGACAGAACGCTGGCGGCAGGGCAGGCCAGCACCTCCAAGGCGTAGAGTGCCAGTTCATACCACGTGTCCAGCTTGGACACCCAGTAGTTGTAAGGCACAGAGGGATCAGTGAGGACGCTGACACGGTCTGCTACGTACTCCTTCACCATCTTCCAAAACTTTTCCCTCCTTGTGACACTAGGCCGCGCATCAGGGTGAGGGTGCTGGCGGGGTGTCATGAAGGTGTCCCACGCCTTGGAGAGTGTTGCCCTGCCTTTGTCGGAACTGCTGTGTGCTCCCCTTTTCTCCCCTTCTCGGTTGGCCAAGGTAGCACGTACTCTGCCGCCAGCGTTGTCAGATGGAAAATTTTGGAGCAATTTTTCGACAAGAACCTTCTGGTATTGCACCATTTTGCTTGTCCTCTCCACCGGAGGAATGAGAGATGAGAAATTCTCTTTGTAGCGGGGGTCCAGAAGGGTGAACACCCAGTAATCCGTGTTGTCTAAAATGCGTATAACGCGTGGGTCACGGGAAAGGCAGCCTAACATAAAGTCAGCCATGTGTGCCAGAGTACCAACAGGCAAGATTTCACTGTCCTCACCAGGAGGATGACTCTCAATCTCCTCATCCTCTTCCTCCTCTTCTGCCCACCCTCGCTGAAGAGATGGAAATAAAGTTCCATGGCTACCCTCTGTAGCGGAGGCAACCGTGTCTTCCTCCTCCTCCTCCGCCTCCTCCAATTGTCGCTGAGAAGATGAAGTGAGGGTGCTCTGGCTATCACCTT
Source organism: Rhinophrynus dorsalis (assembly GCA_037306005.1). Lineage (NCBI taxonomy): Eukaryota > Metazoa > Chordata > Amphibia > Anura > Rhinophrynidae > Rhinophrynus > Rhinophrynus dorsalis. The sequence goes on from CM074719.1 coordinate 276,856,875, forward strand.
GTGTAAGCTCTTCCTCCCCCATTTCCACCTCTTCCACATGCAAAGCGTCGGTTTTAATTGTGAGCAGCGAGCGTTTCAGTAGACACAGAAGTGGGATGGTTACACTGATAATAGCGTTATCGCCGCTCACCATCTGTGTCGATTCCTCAAAATTGCGTAAAACCTCACAGACGTCTGACATCCATTCCCACTCCTCACTTCTGATTAGAGGAAGTTGAACGGAGAGGCGACGACCGTGTAACAGCTGGTACTCCACTACTGCCCTCTGCTGCTCACAAAGCCGGGCCAACATGTGGAAGGTGGAGTTCCAGCGCGTGCTCACGTCACACAGCAGCCGGTGAGCTGGCAATTGTAAGCGCTGCTGCAGCGTCAACAGGCCGGCTGAAGCTGTAGATGACTTACGGAAATGTGCACACACGCGGCGCACCTTCGTCAAGAGATCATGCAAATTGGGGTAGGTTTTTAGAAATCGCTGAACCACTAAATTAAATACATGCGCTAGGCATGGTACGTGTGTGAGCTTGCCGAGCTCCAAAGCCGCCACCAAGTTACGCCCATTATCACACACAACCATGCCTGGTTGCAGGTTGAGTGACGAGAGCCACTGCTCGGTCTGGTGACTAATCCCCTGCAACAGCTCTGAGGCCGTGTGCTGTTTGTCCCCAAGGCAGATCAGCTTCAGCACGGCCTGTTGACGCTTCCCCACTGCAGTGCTACACTGCTTCCAGCTACCGGCTGATGGGTGAGTGGCGCTGCGCGCAGAGAATTCGGAGGTGGAAACGGAGGAGGAGGAGCCAATAACGTAGGTGCTGGCGGAAACCCTGATGGAGGTAGGGCCCGCAATCCTCGGCGTGGGTAGCTCCTGTGCCATCCCAGGGTCCGAGTCGCTCCCAGCCTCCACGACATTCACCCAGTGTGCCGTCAGGGAAATGTAGCGTCCCTGGCCACAAGCACTTGTCCATGTGTCAGTCGTTAAGTGGACCTTCCCAGTAACTGCGTTGGTCAGGGCACGGGTGATGTTAAGGGACACATGGTGGTGTAAGGCGGGGACGGCACACCGGGAAAAGTAGTGGTGGCTGGGGACTGTGTACCGAGGGACAGCTGCTGCCATCAGGCTGCGGAAGGACTCAGTGTCCACAAGCCTAAATGGCAGCATTTCGATGGCCAGTAATTTGGAAAGGTGTGAGGTTAGTGCTATGGCCTGTGGGTGGGTGGCTGGGTATTTTCGCTTGCGCTCAAATGCCTGGGGTAACGACATTTGGACGCTGCGCTGGGACAGGGAAGTGGATGTGGTCGCTGATGGTGCTTCAGATGGTACAGGTGCAGGGCGGGAGGTATGCGGGCCTGCGCCTTCGACAGGCGATTGGCCGGCACCGAAAACAGGGGAAGAGGAGGCAGTGGTGTGGCCTGCAGACACAGATTGGCGATCCGGGCGTTCCTCCCACTTATTACGGTGCTTGGATGCCATGTGTCGGATCATGCTGGTGGTGGTGAGGTTGCTAGTGTTCATGCCTCGGCTCATTCTGGTGTGGCACAGGTTGCAAACTACAATTCTTTTGTCGTCCGCACTTTCCTTAAAAAAACGCCATACCGCGGAACACCTAGCCCTTGGCAAGGGAGATTTACGCAAGGGGGTGCTCCGTGGAACATTTGCGGGCCGGTTTGGTGCGGTCCGCCTTCTTTCTTTAGCCACACCACTGCCTCTTCCAGCCTGTTGCGGTGCTGCAGATGGCTCACCCTCAGGACTGCTGTCATCGCTCGGCTTTCCACCTTCCCAGGTGGGGTCAGTGACCTCATCGTCCACCAAGTCCTCCTCCACTTCCTCACTCTGATCATCCTCCTCATTTCTTGATCCCACCACATCCTCAGTCATTGACAACTGTGTATCATCCTCCTCATCAAGGTCTTGAGACAGTAATTGTGGTTGATTTGATGGCAACTGTGTCTCATCATCATCATCCACTTCCTTTGACCTTAAATGCCGTTCCCCTCTGTCATCTTCTTGTGATTGGGTACCCTCTAGAGGTTGTGCATCAGGGCACAAGATCTCATGTTCCTCTGCAAGCGTGCTTGGAGAGAGGTTCAAATCAAGGATTGGTGATGAGAAGAGCTCCTCACTATATCCCAGTGTGGGATCACTTCTTTGGCCAGACCCTCTATGGTGGGAGGAAGGATGATCAGGGTGAGGATTATGTTGACCAGACTCTTGGCTACTGAGAGTGGACTTGGTGGAAGACAGGGTGGTGCTTAACCGACTGGAAGCAGTATCAGCTGAAATCCAACCGACCACCTGTTCGCAGTGGTCTGACCTCGAGAGTGATGTCCTGCGACGCCCTGTAAACTGAGACATGAGCTAGGTATGGTGGATGTCTTTCTTTCTTGTGCTCTGGCACCAGGCACAGTTTCTACGCGTCCTGACCCGCGCCCTGAACTATCAGGATCACGTCCACTTCCCCGTCCCTTTTTACCCGCCTTCTTCATATTAAACGGAATATATGCCGGTAATCTGCGGCTAGGCACACGAAACAGAATGTGACGCTAATCTGCGGCTAGGCACACGAAACAGAATGTGACGCTAATCTGCGGCTAGGCACACTAAACAATATGTGACGCTAATCTGTGGCTAGGCACACGAAACAGAATGTGACGCTAATCTGCGGCTAGGCACACGAAACAGAATGTGACGCTAATCTGCGGCTAGGCACAGTGAACGGAATATGTGACGTTAATTTGTGAATTTGCACACTAAACAGAATGTGACAATAATCTATGGCTAGGCACACGTTTAAAATGGCCCTTTTTGTCGCTGCGTTGTAAAATCATTGGCCCTGTGCACCTAACAGAATATGTCAGCTTGTCACTGCTCTGTGAAATATTTGTCCCTGTGCACCTAGTACAATGTCACCTTAGAACATGTCCCCCCCCACAAAAAAATGAAATTCTGCCACCCCCAAAAAAAATTAAATGCTGCCCCCACACACAACAGTCCAAAAAAGGACTTTTGGGTCTTGAAAGAGTTTCAACAATTTTATTCTCCCTACACTGACTTCCTGTGCATCTAGTATTATATGTCACCTTAAAAATATCCCCCCCACAAAAAAAAGGAAATTGTGCCCCCCCAAACAAAATATAAATGCTGCCCCCACACACAACAGTCCTAAAAAGGACTTTTGGGTCTTGAAAGAGTTTCAACAATGTTATTCTCCCTACACTGACTTCCTGTGCATCTAGTATTATATGTCACCTTAAAAATATCCCCCCCACAAAAAAAAGGAAATTGTGCCCCCCCAAACAAAATATAAATGCTGCCCCCACACACAACAGTCCTAAAAAGGACTTTTGAGTCTTGAAAGAGTTTCAACAATTTTATTCTCCCTACACTGACTTCCTGTGCATCTAGTATTATATGTCACCTTAAAAATATCCCCCCACAAAAAAAAGGAAATTGTGCCCCCCCAAACAAAATATAAATGCTGCACCCACACACAACAGTCCTAAAAAGGACTTTTGGGTCTTGAAAGAGTTTCAACAATTTTATTCTCCCTACACTGACTTTCCCTGCCTAAGCGCATCTCTCCCTGGCTAAGAATGAGCCGAACTCGCGCGTCGGGTGCTATACAGCACCCGATCACGGGTTCTGGCCAGCCAATCAGTGTAATGCCAGCAGCCAACATGGCTGCTGGCATTACACTGATGTCAGAGCCTCCCCGCACGTTTATTGGCTGCGCAGCAGCTGCGAAACGTGCGGGGAGGAGACCCGAACATGGCGGACGAGCACATGCGGTACTCGTACTCGGTACTTGTACGAATTCCGCCATGTGCCGAGCAGAGCGATGCTCGAGTCGAACCGAGCTTCGGCCGAGCATGCTCGCTCATCACTAATGACAACCAGTGCTTGTAATATATTCTAAGAGCAAAAGAAGCCTGAGTGATATGTGTGTACAAGAGAGAGAGATGATTATAAAGTTTTTGTCTGACAAAACTATGTTTCTGCTCTGTTTCTTCTTATTTGTCTTCCAGTGAATTGTAGGGTCATCCCTATGAGCCAATTGGACTAGCAGCAATACTTCTGAATGGTTTTTGGACTGTCGTATGAAGGTTTTGACTTTCGAATAACTAAAGGAGTTGAGCGCTTATTTTATTTATTGCTTATATTTTATCTTTTATCTCATTTACTGAAGAATAATGTAGAACTAGTTCACTGTTAATCCATTTTTTATCCAAATAACAGTGCTGGAGGAAGCTTCTGTAGATTTACTTTGACCCTTCAATTCATTTCTGAGATATTACATTTTGGACGTATTGTTTTCTAAGGAGGCTGACTTTTGGTCAGTGGCTGAATATAAATTTATATTTGTGGTCAGGGCTTATAGCCGTATAGGTGAACGTTAATATAGTGTGGTATAACTTGTGCTTCCTGGAGCCAGGTAGAAATGACAACTAGTCAAGCCAGTTAGAGGGATGCCTGGTTTAATAGTTTGAAATAAAGGTGGGTGTCTGAGGTGGGGCTCAGAGAATGTTGAGCCCAGATGGAGTGGATTGGCTGGCATTTATAGTGCTACCAGCCCCTCCCACAAATGCAGGCCTAGCCTTACACTTGTGGTCAGGGCGTATAGCCGTATAGGTGAACGTTAATGCAGTGTGGTATAACCTGTGCTTCCTGGAGCCAGGTAAAAATGACGATGAGGCAAGTCAGTTAGAGGCCAGAAGAGGTCATGTTTGAATCCTTTATTGGTTTGTGCAAAGATGACATTTAGTGGGCCAGTGAGTGACAGCGGAGCGCATTTCTTTACTTGGATCCGGGATATATCTGGTGAAGCAATTGGATTTCCAGCGGCCTAGTTTTGTATGATGTGATTGGAATGGTTGTAGCTTAACCCCTTTGTGACCACTGATGTGCCAGGACTGTCACGGCGGTCGGGCACTTAAGGACCAGTGACGGTCCTGGCATACACGCCGCTCCGGAAGCCCTGAACCGGAAGTAAAAAATAAAAAATAAAAAGCCCCGTGGACACCAAGTGCCGGCCGCTAATATTCAGATTGTGTCTTATATGTTTGCTGAATGAAACTGTGGTGAGTGGACCGTGAGCCGTGGAAAATAGTGGACTTGTATTAGAATGATTTGTGATTAGATCTGTGAGGCAAAGCAGGGCTGTGTACAGACAGTATTTATCTTGTGCCTGATAGATAGGGATATGGCATCCCTGTCTGAACTGATCTGTTTTTGAAAGTGGTTATTTTGTGAATGAGTTGTTCTTTAGTGAGGGAAGTAGACAGCCAGGTGAGTTTTCTAAGGAACAGCGTGATGTTGTGAGAGGATGAGCGGCCTTTGTTATGATTTGTGAGGTGGCTTGATTGTCTGTTAAAATGTGATAGCTTGTCCGGACCATAGATGACCCCATAATACTGCTGCTGCTATTATGGGGTATATTTCGAATAGTGTTGAGGTGCTTGAAAACTGGTGTAGTGTATGAACTTGCGAAGGTCAGTGTTCGGAGTGTCCCAAATTACTGCAAATCCTTTTGTTGCTGTTGCGTCATTGTGTATGATTGGAGATGAAGGGAGAATTTGGGGGGGGGGCATCATTCTGCCATTCCAGTGGAGGAGGAAGGTGTACCACATATTAAGGTCTGCAGAGGCAGATTGGTAGATGGGTATGTTGATGTGTGGTTGGGGGGCATATTTGAGTATGTTGAGTAAGTGTGATATGAGCAATCTGCCCTGAGGTATGACTGTATAGCGTGGTGTAAGTGGCCAATGAGGGATTGGAGATACTCTATTTTTTTTACGTTTGGATTGGTTGTTGTTTGAGGTGGGGGTGGAGGGGTTATGGTTTGGTTGCATTTGATCTGTGTACCTGTGTGGGGTACAGAGTAAGTGTGTAAGCCTTTGGTCCCTGCTGTAGGGTAGGGTTGGTGTGTTTGTACCTTCAGCCTCTGCAGTGGATTAAGGTGTGTGTGAACCTTCGGTCCCTGCGGTGGGGTAAGGTGTGTGTGAACCTTTGGCCCCTGCGGTGGGATAAGGTGTGTGTGTACCTTCGGCCCCTGCGGTGGGGTAAGGTGTGTGTGAACCTTCAGCCCCTGCAGTGGGGTAAGGTGTGTGTGAACCTTCGGCCCCTGCGGTGGAGTAAGGTGTGTATGTGAATCTTCGGCCCCTGCGGTGGGGAAAGGTGTGTGTGTGTGTGTGTGAACACTCGGCCCCTGCGGTGGGGTAAGGTGTGTGTGTGAACATTCAGCCCCTGTGGTGGGGTAAGGTGTGTGTGTGAACATTCAGCCCCTGCAGTGGGGTAAGGTGTGTGTGAACCTTCTGCCCCTGTGGTGGGGTAAGGTTGGAGTGTGGAACCTTCGGCCTCTGCGGTGGGGTAAGGTGTATGCGAGGATGTTATGTCCTGTATGGAGTAAATTTGAGTATGTGTGCCTTCGGTCCCTGGGTGGGGTAGGTGAGTGTGTGAGCCTTCGGTCCCTTCAGTGGGGTAAGGTGTGTGTGAGAAACTTTGGCCCCATGTTGGGGTGAGGTTAAAGTGTGAGCGACCTTCGGCCCCCCTATGGCCTAGCTTGTGGTGTGAAGTTTATGTATTAACCTATGGTTTCTGCATAGGGGTGCGGAGAATAAGTAGTGGCGTACTTACCAGTTGATGGTTTTGATATAGTTTTCTTGTTAATGGTGGATAATTCTTGTTGGTTTGTGAGTCGTGTGAGTGCCTTGAGGGTTAGTCTCTAGGTGGAGGAGTGAAGGTAAAGAGGTTAAGGGAAAACTGTGAATGATCTGTGTGTGGTATTGTGATTATGGGTCTATTGATAGATTTTTTTAATTTTTTTTTATTATGGCAAATGGTGAGTTTGGTGTAGTTGGGTGGGTGAATGGGGCTAATCTATTGGATCATTAAGGGGATGTGGTTGAAAAATTTTGAAGACTTGATATGAAATACCTGTTCTGGGGATTACAAGTCGTGGGTTGTATTGGTAATGCTTGTCTTGTAAGATACTGGTTGGTTTGTGGAGGGCTTATGGATGGGACCTGTGTGAGGATGAAAATGTTGTTGGGATATTGTATGTAAAGATGGTAGACTAATTGTAGTTTGTGCTTGAATTGTGAGATGGTGATTATATTATTTGATATGAATTAAGCATGCTTTGCAGACTGTTATTACCCTCAGAAACATGGATAAAAATTAGTTGTAATAGTTAGTTCTTGTGTGAGTGTGGTTATGGCTTGTTATGGATAATGATTTGGTGGTGATGTGCATGTTACTCTGTGCTTTATACCTGACTACGTATCTACAGAATAAATTATGGGCTCTGTAACAATGTCTTTAATACTTTATGCGGTGTAATGAGAGGGGCACAGTAGGAACTGTAAATTGGTTTAGAAACCTATATGCGACTGAATGTGCCGATATGAGCTGATGTTAAGATGTAAAGGGCACGTTATGAATGAGGAGAGATTTACTTTAAGATTAAAATAAGGTATAGGAAAAGGAAGACCTGCAAAGATTGAGTAAAGTGAGCTGGGGCAGTTACAGGGATGAGGTTGGGATTGGTAGGAGATAACATATAGAATTTCCTGGGTTTGATTGAGGATGGTTCTGCCGTTGGCTTGTTTATTGAGAGATGATAGCTTTTGGCTATGATTAATAGATAATTTAATTCTACTGAAAAGGAAATCAGCATACGTTATTTGTGTGAGGTTGAGGATAGTACATTAACATGCTATGGAAAATGTATGTTATAATTGCCGTGCCGTACTGCAACTGGGGAGGATGATGGGAGGTGGAGTGCTTAACTGTATGGTAGAGAAGAGTAAAACTTCCGGATACTGTATAGCCAGATCAGAAGGGCTGACATCCCTCATGTTTGATCGCCTAATGGGAGGCGAGATATGTAGCTGCTGGTGTTTGAGTGCACTAATCAAGTGGAAATACCGGGTAGAGTGTGAAAGAAACACGTGACTTGTCCAAAGCTTACGTGTTTCTTGTGTAACAAAGGAATGATGAAGGAGGCATGTGACCCATGTGAGCGCTGTAGTGATGGTGTTATTGCTGGGACTATGTTGCGTGGGTCACATCCTGAAAGAAAAGTATTTGCAAATGTGGGGCATGGGGTTGGAGACAAGCTAAATTGTGGTAGTAAATCGTAGCACTGTATCACGGTGCCCGTGATTGCTCTCTTTTCTTGTCTATCACCAGTAGGGGGCTCTCCATTGGCTGGCTGCCTTCAGCCCGCCCTGTATTGCCTATTTAAACCTAGCCTGGGCACCCTTTGGTTGCCCTTTCGTGTTGTCTCTATGCTGTTGCATATGATCCTGTCCCTGAGTATCCTGGGCCTCTGCTGTGTTCCTGCGACCTGTATTCTAGATGTTCCAGTGCTTCCAGTTGAAAAGTTCCTGACTTCGATTGATCCGGTTGAACCTCCGCTTCCTGCTGCCAGTCTCCGCCGATGTTCCGGTTGACCGTCTGCCTGCTGGTTCCTGCTTCTATTCGCTGATTCCTGTCCAGTCGTTTCCTGTCTTCAGACATTCCTGAGCCGCCTTGGTGACATTGTTAACTTGCTGGTTATCGTACAGTGTACTGGTTCACTCCCCAAGCCATCCGGCTGCCTTAGTGCTATAGCGTTCCATGTACAGGGTACTTGTTCGCTCCCCAAGCCATCCGGCTGCCTTAGTGCTATAGCGTTCCACGTACAGGGTACTGGTTCGCTCCCCAAGCCATCCGGCTGCCTCAGTGCTATAGCGTTCCACGTACAGGGTACTGGTTCGCTCCCCAAGCCATCCGGCTGCCTCAGTGCTATAGCGTTCCACGTACAGGGTACTGGTTCGCTCCCCAAGCCATCCGGCTGCCTCAGTGCTATAGCGTTCCACGTACAGGGTACTGGTTCGCTCCCCAAGCCATCCGGCTGCCTCAGTGCTATAGCGTTCCACGTACAGGGTACTGGTTCGCTCCTCAAGCCATCCAGCTGTCTCTGTGCTATAGTGTTCCACGTACTGGGTACTGGTTCGCTCCTTAAGCCATCTGGCTGTCTCAGTGCTATAGCGTTCCACGTACAGGGTACTGGTTTGCTCCTCAAGCCATCCGGCTGCCTCAGTGTTATAGCGTTCCACGTACTGGGTACTGGTTCACTCAGTAAGCCATCCGGCTGTCTCAGTGTTATAGCGTTCCACGTACAGGGTACTGGTTCGCTCCTCTAGCCACCCGGCTGTCTCCGTGTTACAGCGTTCCACGTACAGGGTACTGGTTCGCTCCTCAAGCCATCCGGCTGCCTCAGTGTTATAGCTTTCCACATACAGGGTACTGGTTCGCTCCTCAAGCCATCCGGCTGTCTTAGACTGATAGCGTTCCACGTAAAGGGTACTGGTTTGCTCCGCAAGCCTTCTGGCTGTCTCTGTATTGTCGCGTCCCACGTACAGGGTACTGGTTCGCTCCTCAAGCCACACGGCTGCCTCAGTATTATAGCGTTCCACGTACAGGGTACTGGTTCGCTCCTCAAGCCACCCGGCTGCCTCAGTATATATTGCATTCCACGTACTGGGTACTGGTTCGCTCCATGCATACCTGATTGCTCTATAGTGGTATGGCGTTCCATCTGTGAAGAGCATTGCTGAGCTCCATTATCTCTGCTGCTGACGGCTTACTTACTGACTCAGCCTCTTTACCATCATAGTGACTGTTTTTCCACCAGTCAGTCACTTTAGTGTGTGGTTGATATTTCCTCCTGTCTACGGGCTGCCTTGCCCGGTATATGGTAAGGCCGGTAGAACCTGTCCTGTTTCCTTGGGTTGCCTTAACCGGTATTGGCAAGGCCGGTAGAGCCTGTGCAGTCACCTGTCAATTGGCTGCCTTGCCCGGTATATGGTAAGGCCGGTAGAACCTGTCCTGTTTCCTTGGGTTGCCTTACCCGGTATTGGCAAGGCAGGTAGAGCCTGTGTAGTCACCTGTCAATTGGCTGCCTTGCTCGGTATATGGTAAGGCCGGTAGAACCTGTCCTGTTTCCTTGGGTTGCCTTACCCGGTATTGGCAAGACCGGTAGAGCCTGTGTAATCACCTGTCAATTGGCTGTCTTGCCCGGTATAGGGTAAGGCCGGTAGAACCTGTCCTGTTTCCTTGGGTTGCCTTACCCGGTATTGGCAAGACCGGTAGAGCCTCACCTCACCAGTTCTGATCCCCTGGCTGCCTTGCCCGGTATATTGGCAGGGCCGGTAGAGCCAATATTGCTCTTATTTGCATTGTATTCCTGTCTAATAAAGATATATGTGTGTACGTGTATATTACCCTACGGGGCTGCATTAACTTTTCAATAAAGTTGAGTTTTTACCTAACTCTGCGTCTGAGAGTCTTAACAAACCGTGACACACTGACAGTGGATGGTGAGCAGAAGTAGTATGATAAAAATGTCGAGCTTGGGAGACAAAGCTCTCCGCTTGTATAAGCGGCTGCAGCAGGAGGGAGTTAAGCGGTTAGGTGTATTTTAAAATGAGGGCAGTAACTTCGTATAAATACAGGATATGAGTATACCTGGAGGAAGTAACTGACTGGTTGACGGGGAACGCTTGGTGGAAGAAAAGGTATTGAATTACCTGAATTAGGTGGCATTTACTTATAGGTTGCCTGTGGCCTTGAATGATGGTTCTGGCCTTAGCTTGTAGAAGGATGGTGTCCTTTGCTATAGTATAGCAGGTAATTTGTTTATATGCTGCTGCACATAGTGGGGTAAAAGGAGAAGAAAGAAGAAAAAAGGCAAACGTTATTTGAGTGGAGATGCTGATGGGAGGTAGAGTGTATGATCGGTATGAAACATGATGGTGTCTTTATGGATAAAACCTTGACATTTGTATGTGTTGAAATGGAGATGTGGCTATTACAACTTACTAAGTTACGTATACAGAAATTAGTGTCTCTGGGTGAAGTTTTGAGACTGGGAGGACTTATATGTGATAGGGAGATGGAGTGATGAACCTGTGTGCTTTATAGTGTAACGAGAGGCGGGGGACTTGGGAAGGATGATAGGATAAGATGCTAGTTGAATCAGAGCTACGTGGTGTTAGAGGTAAGTAATCGGTTGCGAATGCATTTAATTTACGAGACAGGCTGTTTACAGTGTGATGGGAGTACATATTGTAGTAATGTGTAGTTACTGGAACTGTGCAGTACGGGAACTGCTGAATTGAGCAGCGATTGATAGGAAGATGTAGCTTGTCGCTTGTAGAAGCGACTGCGGCGGCAAATACTTTGTAAGGTGAGGAATGATTTGGAACTATGGTTGTTTAAACGAGATTGGTATCCCTAAGGATGAAAGGTCTGTATATGGAGAACGCTTGCCTTTGACAAGCACTTATGTGGCTGATTCAAGAGTTGTGAATAGAAGAATAACAAACTTCTTTAGGTAGAGTTAGAGAATGTTGAGCCCAGATGGAGTGAATTGTCTGTTATTTATAGTGCTACCAGCCCCTCCCACAAATACAGGCCTAGCCTTACACTTGTCTATTTCCTTACCTTTTACATTTGTGTGTTTTTTTCCCTTCCTATTTTATGGTATTTTGCATTTGTTATTACTGCTGCTTTAGATGGTCATTCCAAATGACAGGTGTCACCTATTTATGAATGTTTTCAGTTTTGTTTCTGATCTACTTGCTCCAAAGCATGGAGTTTATCTATTGTTTATTAATACTAACCAGGAAAAGAAAATAATGGTAAGTATGCAATACATTTTTTATTTTTATTTTTTTTATTAGAAGACACTGCTTCTTTAAGCACCTACCTGTGCCCCCTGATGGGAAATCTGACTATGATCTTTCATATTTCTACCCCCACCCCACCCAGTTCCTTGATCTTTCTCCTTATCTCACCTTTTCCCTCACATCTCTTCTTCTCCCACAACAGGTTCAGGTCTTCCCCCATCTGGAGAACTGCATATTTGGATAAAGGAGGCTCAACAGCTTGTACCTCATAAGGCAGGGAATGTCAGTGCATACGTAAAGTGGTAATGTTCCTCTATCTCTCAACATCTCCAGTTTTCTACCACCTCTTCTCTCCCTCTTGGTTCTCTATGTTTCCTTCCATTTCTACTTTTTATTTTTCCCTGCTTCCTTTTTTTATCTCATGCTTATTTTCATTTCATTCCATTCTACTTTACCTCTAACTTACTTAGTTGGCACACCTCCCTCCTCATTTAGCTCCCTTCTTTCCATGCCACCACATTTCATTATGGCTGTTCTACAGCTCTGCCATATTGAGCTGAGCACTCTGAATTCAATTAAAACTTCACTTTTAATAATAAAACATTTATGAAATGCTCAACGTTTCAGTCCAACATCGGGACTTTCATCAGGAACAACAGAGTTACAGACCGGCTCCCCGGCCTGTCTAATTTATACTCTATTATTGAACTTGGCACCGGTATGATGCCCATCAGGCCGCCATGGCAAACAAAGGACGCCATCCGGCTCCAAGTGTATCCAGATACCACATAATCCCCATATAAAACATATCATGAGAACATGTAAAATCAATAATACAATAATCCTATATAATAATTCGCTAAAATATGCGTAACGCCGCAGTCATGAACAGTAGAGACTGCTGCGCGTGCTGTAGTCATGTGCAGTAGAGACTGCCAGTGATGAGGCTGATACAGAGCGAGGCTCTCCGAAGGAGCGTCCCACTCTGTATCAGTCGTGGTGTGGGCAGTCTCTACTGCGCATGACTGCACCGCAACTGGCTGGCAGTGGCACTGTGGCCCTTGTAATGGGCTTATCACCTAGTTTACATATAATGTATCAGCCTGAATTGTTCATTCAGTCCTGAAGGTGACAGAGATCCCAGCTTATAAATCCAAAACATCTCTCCCCTTGACAGCTGAGCATCTCTATAACCCCTCTGTAGTGCCTGCTTAACCAACCAGCTTACCCCATCATTGAGTTGTCTCCGCACCTCCTGTCTGTACTGTTCATAGTTCTGCAACACGATGCCTCCTCCTTTATCCCCGGAGTGTATAATGATCTTATCATTGTCCCTGAGTTCTCTAATCGCTTATCTTTTGGCCATTGTGATGTTAGAATATCTCGGTCTGCTGCTTTCAAATGCTCCCATAACATCCTGATGGATGATGCAATTGTATTTCCTAATGGAAGGACTGTGCGAGATGGGATCAAAAAGCCTCTTCACCTTAAAGGGATCCTTAGTATATTCACTTACATGTGTGGAATCCTTGAAGAAATATCCTAAATGTAGTTTCCTCTGTAATCGGTAAAGTTCAATTTCAGTGGTAAATTTGTCAGTCCCTACACTGGCTCCCATTAGCATACAGAATTAAATTGAAAATTCTGGTGCTAATTTATAGAGCTCTCACTAACACCGCACCACCCTATATTTCATCTCTCATTCCAAATACACTCCCTCTCAACATCTTCGCTCTGCACACAACCTTCTGCTCTCCACAGCTCTTATCACATCCTCCCACTCCTGCCTACAAGACTTCTCCCGTGCTGCACCTCAACTATGGAACTCCCTCTCCCACCCAATCAGACTCTCACCCATCCTTCAAATCTTCAGACGCTCCCTGAAAACTCACCTCTTCAGGGAAGCCTATCAACTACATCCATAAACTTTCACCAAGAATCACCCCTTGCCTGGACCACTGCTCTCAACAGCACTTCTCACTCCCACCCACTGACTAGCAGTTCATGTGACAGGAAGAACTTACACTCAATAACACTTACTTCTTCTGTGTCAAACTTATCTTCCTCTAGACTAAGTCCTCACAAGCAGGGCCCTCTGATTCTTCTTTTCTCCACAGTTTATTGTACTATTTAATACCTCTGTATGTCTATTCCTAATTGTAAAGCACTGCGGAATTAGTTGGCGCTATATAAATAAAGAATAATAATAATAATAATAATGATTTTACATGTTCTCAGGATATGTTTTATATGGGGATTATGTGGTATCTGGATACACATGGAGCCAGATGGCTTCCTTTGGTTGCCATGGCGGCCTGATAGGCATCATACCGGTGCCAAGTTCAACAATAGAGTATAAATTAGACAGACCGGGGAGCCGGTCTGTAACTCTGTTGTTCCTGATGAAAGTCCCGATGTTGGACTGAAACGTTAAGCATTTTATTAATGTTTTATTATTAAAAGTGAAGTTTTAATTGAATTCAGAGTGCTCAACTCATTGTGGCAGAGACTTTGATAAATATGCGAGTTTAGAAGCACCAAAGATAGAAGATTTGGAGTGTGTGCGGGAGTCCGGACAAACATGTTATACAGCTCTGCCATAGCTGAAGTTTGAAAAGAAATTTTATATTAAATTCAGATTTTCAAATACTAATAACTTTTCAATGGGATAACAATACCTGGCTCTGCTGTGCAATAGTAGGCTATCAAGCAGAGGATCACTGAGTAGCCAGACAAGCATATAGCAGCAATTGTGGACAGCAGATGGTCATCAGATAGAAAATAGTTAATTAACTAATTGAGGCATATTCAGAGTTTCTGGGATGCAATGCATACAGAACTTCAATCAGAAAGCATTCCCAGGATGTTTGTGACCATTGCATAGCTGGAACCCAGGGGATGATATGCGTGTGACTGAGACTACTACAGTAGCCCTCCTTGAGCTTCCATTGTTTCGGCGTTTCCTCCATGTGATTGTCAAGAGCTTTACCAAAAAATGTGTTTTTGTTTGCATTTGCATTTTATGGATCAGAAAATATAACAATTAGTAGCAACTGTATACATGTATTTCAAGTTTTAGGCATTTTAGGGGTGTCTTTTTTTTCTCCATACTTCGGAGCGGTTTTCTGTTTGTTATATTATAAGACAAGAGTGAGCCAGGTACTTGTTGAGGCTTAATCAGTCTAGAACTGAGCTCCCTGAATTTGAGCCACTGTTCTTCCACGGAGATTAGGATCTACTACATCCAGGAAGTACAGTACAATGCTGGTTGGAAAGAATATGAAACTACCATCCAGATAATTAAATTGGGCATCAGCCTTAATAAAAAGCCAAGGGCTGCACTGTGCTGTCCTAAAACAGCTCCTATCAGCTAAGCAAGGGGTCATAAAACTGACTCACTTGGCTAGGACACAACTCAGAAAAATATGTCTCTCAGCCACAACTTTAATGGCTTGCATCCATAGACCCTGGGCTTTCAAGCATGGAGCAGAGGCTGTATGGGGACTGCATCACATGGGCCAGTTTCTTGGACATGAGTTGATCATGTCAAATAGGCTGAACTGTGATACTGTTTACTACTGTAATCTTGTAGTTCAGTCTCTTCTTGTGGGTTTGAGGTATCCCCAGGTGCCTGTCTTCAGATCCCTGTTCTGCTCCCCCTTTGGTCCGCATGTGCTCACAATTCAGTCACAGCTTTATCAGCAGATCCACGCCCAGGGAACTGGATTTGCTGATAAGGAATTATCTGATTCATAGTTGCCCTTTAAGAGGCTCAAAAATAGAAAAGAACTCTCTCTGTTTTAGCTGTCAATTGATATAACTCATGAAAAAGAAATAGCAGACTCTTGGTATTTGCTGCTATCATGATATGATCTAATTCAGTGGTGGATCTCTATGGTTTTCTTAACTACAGCTATGATAATGATTGTAATATCAAAAAGGGAACAGATTAATATTTTAGATGTTTAACACTAGCTCACCTGTTAATAAAGTAAGCAATAAAAGAAAAAATACAAAATGGAAGAATAATAATTATTGTTGTATGGATGATATGGTTACTTATAAGAGGACTGCGAGCATTATTACTTGTGGTACTAAATCACATTTAGCGAAAATAATCAATTTTCAAGAATAAAATTATTTTTAGCCTAGATCCCATTAAAAGTAAATCTGAGGCTCCAGTTCCCCAGACTGTTTACAGGAGGTTTCCTAATCCTGGGGAATAAACCAATGTGTCTTACAGTTTTACTCATGTCTGACTTGTATTGCTTGTATATAACTTTATTTAGTTAGATTGTTCAGACCTTTAGTAGCTGCCACCGGATTAGAATATAATATTAGAGGTCATATGGCCTGCTTTTTTAACATTGTGGTTTAATTAAATATGCAGTGCCTCCAAGGACAAAACTGAGATCAACAGAGCAGCAGGTTAAGTGGAAAAAGCAAATAAAATATGTGGTTTAAGGTTTGTCCTAATATCATGTAATAAAGTAAGAAGAAAAACCATTTAAGAAGCTCCCTGTGTTGTTATGGCAATGGACAGAGTCTTTGATCTTAATTTCTCTTATCATTAGTTGGCGATGTCAGCTGCTCAAATCCCACACAGCCCTCTCATTGCATGCTCTTCTTTCAAATTCCCTTCAATGATTTTGGCTTTTAATCATCAGTGGAAGTTTTAAAGCAGTGATTCTCAGCTCCACTCATTGGGGCAGACCAACAGGTGAAGTTTTCAGTTTATCTCTAATTAAGTGCAAGCAGTACAGTAAAAATGACTGTGTCACTACTGATTACTCACCTGTGTCTAAGCAGAGATATCCTAGTAGGACTAACACTGAGAAACATTGGCTTAAAGGGAAAAATGGGGGAAGGAAAAGAAAACCAGTTGAATTTAGGGTCCTTGGAGAAGTTTTTAAAACAGTTGTTAAAATATCCTAAACTAATGATGCCACTTAGGATTCTCTCACACATAAGCACCCAATGTTTTATTTATTATGAAAAGTATATCTCCTTCTAATTAGCACTGGCTCTTTAATACAGAGTAATTGCAGTCATCAGTTTATTGGTCATACTGTAGTTCTGGTAAAAATCCATTTATTGGAATGCCTGAAATTTAATAGCAAAGACTATTCTAATTATACTCACAAAATGTATTACTGGGTTAGCTTAACCACGTGTATGAAACAACCTCTTATTTAGTATTGGTAACACTAAACTCAAACCAAAACAAGAGGAAAACCCATTGTATCCTCCTGACCTCCAGCCACTGTTCTTAAATCCTCTTTGACTCTAAATAGTTCCTTGACTGTAACAGACGCTACTTGAAAGGAGCTTGAAGTGTAAATGGTTCCCAAACAGGTAGTGGGCATTTCACAGTCAGTATACAGTTGTGTCATTGCCTTGTGGAGAGTCAGCACAGGATGCCAAACACACAGGCTACTAAGGGGAGGAGAGGAGGACACCCACAGGGGGAGTGGAAAGGACCCTGTATCTCACTGAGTGATAGAAAGTAAAACTTAAATTAATTTTCACAGAGACCTCTCTGCTTTCTCTAGGGCAATCAGACTCTATACCAGTATGTAACATATATAAAGAATACCTCGAAATGTGATTGGTGCAATAAAACCAATTAGTATTAAGACCCAGAGAATATAAATTCACAGAAATGAATTCATCAAGTACTCTTTATAAAATAAGTGGAAACTAAATGCACAGAAAAAAATTCATTATTTGTTTAAAATTTGCTACAAAATAAACAATTAATGTGAAGATATTAACCTAAGTATCAAATTGTATGTATGTGGAAAAAAGAAAACGTAGAAAAGTGGTGTATATATTTAGGTGTTATCCGAGGGAAGGTGATGAACGTAGTATCAAGGAACAAAAAAAAAAAAAAAACCCAGAGAATAAAACATAAGATGTTAGCTAAGTGTGGTGAGGTAAATAAGTTTACATAAAGAATGTATGCTGAACAGAACTAAATTGTGTTGACTGATCAAGAGTGAACCTTCATTTCAAGTGTAAATAGATATATTGTGTAAAAATATAGGCTAGGGCAATGTGTGAAAAAATTAGAGTACCATGGGTACTGAAGACCTAGAAGAACTAAAAATTATGATGACAGCGGATGTTAATTATGTCAGCTGGAATATGTCAATATGTTTGACAAGTATTTAAAAAAGTAAGAAGGCGGGAGTATTTCAGGGATGAATGGAAGGGAAACATTGGTGATGTCCTTGATTGAAGTATGTCTTCATTCTGAAGAAGTATAGTCAAGATATGAAACGCGTTGGAGGACATATACTTATAAACTACTGATTATTGAGCCAGACTTCACTTAAACACTCTGCCCACGTATGTTTTAGACTGATATATTGAGGAGTCAGGAGAGATTGTCACAGACAATCTCAAACTTCTGTCATATTTTTAGCCAATTAGATCATAATCCATCGGACATCAATCTTTAGGGATATTACTCTGCCGGGTACTATTGCTGTTTACATTATCGTTACAAGGATCTTCCCTAGAAGGAATTTCAAATTTGAAGGGAGAGGATCCAGTATTCAGTCTCTAAGGATACAACTCTGGCCCAACTATTGCCATCAACATCATAGTAACACGGATCTTCTGCGGAAGGAATTATACATTTTGGACAGGAGAGGATCCAGTAAATCACATTAAATTGGACCCTTCCCACTTGAGAATCACACACATATTATACTGGCTACCTGTAATATCATTTAATTTTATTCTGCTATTACTCTACTCCTTGGACATTGTTTTGCTAGACATTATATAAATTTATATTATTTTGCAGGATTTTTTATATTACATTTAATGGTATTTTTTTTATATATATGTTTTTATTTTTTTTATCAATTTCTTTATGTTTATTCTATATTATTAAATACTAGTTGAACAGCCCGTTACACGGGCCACAGTGCCTCTGGCAGCCGGTCGCGGGTCTCTCGCGCCTCGGCTGATACAGAGCCTCTGGCAGCCGGTCGCGGGTAGTCACACGCAGTGGAGACTGCCCGCGCCTCGGCTGATAGAGAGCTGGACGCTCCTTCGGAGCGCCCAGCTCTGTATCAGCCGCGGCGCGGGCAGTCTGTACTGCGTATGACTGCCGCACGCGCAGCAGTGTCTACTGCGCATGTCTGGCGTTACACACAACTTGGCGAATTATTATATAGGATTATTTATTAGAGAGGATGTGACGCAAGGATGTAGTTGTGATCTCATGTGTACCACGTTCTCTGTAACCCTTTCAGTGACACAGGTGGTGTTCAATGCACATTATTATGGCACTGAAAGGGTTAGGGAGTGATAACGTTTGTGGTGCTCTAGTCTGAGCAGATGTTCTCCACTCTCTTACTGAGCCACCTGGGAAGCATAGAGGATGCACTCAGACTTCAGGGTTGTCAAGCTGCTGGCATAGGGAGTGTATGGGAGGGTATCCATTACACATCATAAGCAGTTTGACAACTCTGCACACTAATGGGGATACCCCCACTCCTTTGCATCACTAATTCTTAGTGTATATGGCAAGTCTCCAAGTCGATGTGGTTGCCATGCAGAACCTGAAACACCACCATATCATTGCCCCTTAGTGCATCTCCCCTCTGATGTCCTTATATTTGCAGTTGTGAGATATTTTGCTGTGGGTGGTTAAACTACTGGTTTCCATTTTAATTTTATTTAAATGCTCCAAAAACCTAATTTCAAGTTTCCTCTTTGTATGATACAACATATTTTAGACCAATGCAAAAAATAAGGTACGCCACAAAAGTTGTGTGGCATCTGAAGAAATCCTTAATTTTGTATTGTTTTTGAGTGACTTTTGAAGTGGAAAAAAAAAGAGTTCAGATTGGAAATGTACTGGATAGAAGGGGAAATTTTTTTGTTACTATGAATATCATCCCAACCATGAGTAGTAGTGATTTCATTTTTCAACTTCTCCAAACACCTGGGGGTTATACACTAAGGAGTGGCAAAGAGGTGATAAAGCAGAGATGACTTCTCCAGTTCCTATGTTTTTCTATGAAGCCTATGCACTAAGATCACCAAAGCTGGAGAAATCTTAGTGCATAAGCTCCATAGAATAACATAGGAGGAATTGGAGAAGTGAGGGATTGGATTCAAATGCAGGTGCTAATTTTATCTCTGTTTTTATCTCCCGATTCCCCATAGACTTCAATAGGAACATTTTTGATAAAACGGGAGGTAACATTTATTTCCTACATTTGAATCCAGCCTGAGATTCCTAGAGAAGTCATCTCTGTTTTATCACCTCTTTATCACTCCTTAGTGCATCTCCCCCTGGGGTTGTATTTGTCCTGCATAGATTTAAAGGAGTTATTAGCAATAGATTAACCTGGTTATCAAGCAAAAATATATTAAAAGTTATGGATCTAATATATTTGTGAATATCTATGTAAGTATCAAATCTGCTAAGCCCTTTTGCTGGTGCAAAGGAAAGATCTTGGAGAGTTTGTAATCACTTAGTTCAAAAATGCCAGTTATTGTGGGGCTACTATCTTTGTTATTTTAGTGTGTTCCCCTCTCTACATCCTCTTCTGTAGATAAATGTCTTCTCTGTGCTCTGGATGGAAATTTTTGGATGGAAGCTCTCTGACATTAATAGTTGAAGTTGGGTTATTGTGGAGGTGTCTCATCTATTATAGTTCTGGTGCTAGTTGACCTTCCCTTGTAAATGTTACTGATTATTTGAGTGAAATTGGTGCTTAGGAATGGCTGCATACCCCACTGGCACTCATAAGGTTAATCCGATTAAGGTACAAAACAGCCACTGACAAAAAACACTTATGAGTAATCCTAATGCCCAGCAGAGTCTTCAGCACCCTGGTCAGCTACTGTCCGTTTTTCTTCTTCAGTCTTCCTTCTTCTTTTCTCTGTAATCTTCAGTCTTATTTCTTCATATCTTCTTTCAGATCTGTCCTTTAAAAAAAAATTAAAAAAAAATCAATGAAAGATATGTTTGTAAAAATATGCCCCCAAGATATGCCTGAGTTAACCCTTTCAATGCCGGAGGGATTTCCCTCCAGCATTCAAAGGGTTAAATGCAGTCTAGCACATCTCTTAAAACTAATAAGCTGTCATTCTGTTTTAAAAAAATAAGTCATCATTCCTTTGCTGAAGAAAGCAAAGGCCTTCCAATGATTAAATATACAGTACTGTGCAAAAATTTTAGGCAGGTGTGAAGATGCTTTAAAGTAAGAATGCTTCAAAAATAGACATGTTAATAGTTTATATTTATCAATTAACAAAATGCAAAGCGAGAGAACAGAAGAAAAATCTAAGTCAAATCAATATTTGGTGTGACCACCCTTTGCCTTCAAAACAGCATCAGTTCTTCTAGGTACACTTGCACACTAACGAACTTGGCAGGTAGGTTGTTCCAAACATCTTGGAGAACTAACCTCAGTTCTTCTGTGGATTTAGGCAGCCTCAGTTACTTCCCTCTCTTCATGTAATCCCAGGCAGACTCAATGATGTTGAGATCAGGGCTTTGCGGGGGCTATACCATCACTTCCAGGACTCCATGTTCTTCTTTACACTGAAGATAGTTCTTAATGACTTTTGCTGTATGCTTGGGGTCGTTGTCATGCTGCAGAATAAATCTGGGGCCAATCAGATGCTTCCCTGATGGTACTGCACGATGGATAAGTATGTGCCTGTACTTCTCAGCACTGAGGATACCATTAATTCTGACCAAATCCCCAACACCATTTGCAGAAATGCAGCCCCAAACCTCCATGCTTCACTGTTGCCTGCAGAAACTCATTCTTGTACTGCTCTCCGGCCCTTCGTCAAACAAACTGCCTTCTGCTACAGCCATATATTTCAAATTTTGACTCATCAGTCCACAGCACCTCCTACCATTTTTCTGCACCCCAGTTCCTGTGTTTTTGTGCATACTTGAGTTCCTTTGCTTTGTTTCCATGTCAGAGGTATGGCTTTTTGGCCACAAGTCTTCCATGAAGAACACTTCTGCCCAGACTTCTTTGACAGTAGATGGATGTTCCACCATTTTCTGCCAATTCTGAGCAGATGGCACTGCAGGACATCGTCTGACTGTGAAGGGAAGTAAGCAGCATCTGCTGCACTAAGTTTCCTTGGCCGACCACTATGGTCCTCAACATTGCCTGTTTCTTTGCACATCTTAAAAAGGGCTTGGACAGCACATCTAGAAACCCTTGTCTGCCTTGAAATTTCTAGCTGAGAGTCCTTGCTGATGCAGTATAAGTACCTTGTGTCTTGTTGCTGTGCTCAGTCTTGCCATGGTGTGTATGACTTTTGATGTTAAAGTGGAGTACCTCAGGGATCTGTCCTGGGTCCTCTTCTTTTTTAATTTGTTTATTAATGACCTCCCAGAGGGCATAGGGAGCCATGTATCAGTGTTTGCTGATGACACAAAATTAAGTAAGGTAATAAAGTCTGAACTGGATGTGTCTTCATTACAAGAGGATTTGGACAAATCGAGTAACTGGGCAGGCAAATGGCTAATGAGATTTGGAAGTAATGGTAGACAATAGACTGCCAGCGGACAGCTGCAAAGACCAATAAGATATTGGCATGTATTAAAAGGGGTATTGACTCAAGGGAGGAAGATATTATTAAAAGGGGTATTGACTCTAGGGAGGAAGATATTATTATGTCTCTTTACAGGTCCATGGTAAGACCCCACCTAGAATATGTTGTTCAATTCTGGGTGCCCTTTCTGGAAAAGGACATTATGGAACTAGAGAGAGTGCAGAGGAGGGCTACAAAACTAGTAAGGGGAATGGAAAGTTTTAGTTATGAAGAAAGGCTAGAAAAGTTAAACTTGTACACACTAGAAAAACAGCGTCTTAGAGGGGATATGATAACACTATATACATATGTTCAGGGCCCATACAAAGGGCTCTCCAAAGACCTGTTTATTAACAGAACAGTACAAAGGACAAGGGGTCACCTGCTTAGACTTGAGGAAAGGAGATTTCATCTGCAACAGCGGAAGGGTTTCTTTACAGTAATCATACACCTGACTGTGGTCCTCAACATTGCACATTTCTTTGTGCTTCAAAAGAACTTGGGCAGCACCCCGGTCTGCCCTTGACATTTCTGTGTGGGAGAGACCTTGCTTATGTAGTATAACTACCTTGTGTCTTTGATTTGATTTAGATTTTTCTTCTGTTCACTCACTTTTTTGTTAATTGATAAAAACAAACTAATAATGTCTATTTTTGAAAGCATTCTTACTTTATAGCATTTTTTCACACCTGCCTAAAACTTTTGCACAGTACAGTATCTCCGCTGGCGGCGGAAGGAATGCATAGTGCCACAGACCCCCCTCCATACCTTTTGGGCCTATGCACAAGTCCGAATGAGGGAATTTTGAACAGAGACCAGTCTATGTTCAAAATGGATTCCAGCCTACAGTTGGCTGGGATGTGTGCTTACGCACCTCCCAGCCAATCAGCTTCCCACTAGAAGCTAAATGGCTGGGAGGTGCATAAGCACACATTCCAGCCAATTGTAGGCTGGAATCCATTTTTAACAAAGGCTGGCCATATAAAAAGCCAGTCTCTGTTCAAAATTCCCTCATAGGGACTCAGGCAACGGCCTGGAAGGAATGAAGAGGGGGTCTGTGGCACTATGCATTTCTGCCACCTCCAGCGGCAGTAGAGATACATTTAACCATTGGAAAGCCTTGCTGACTTCTTTTTTTTAAAAAACAGAATGACAGAATATAAGTTTTAAGAGCTATGCCAGACTGCATTTAACTCTTCGAGCACCAGATGGGTAGATCTCCAGCACTCGAAGGGTTAACTCAGGCATATCTTGGGGGCATTTTTTTTTTTTGCAGACATACATTTCATTGATTTTTTTTATTTTACAGGACAGATTTGAAAAGAAGAGAAGAAGAAAGAAGACGAAAGATTACATAGAAAAGAAGAAGGAAGATTGAAGAAGACAGGCATTGGATGAAAGGTAAGGGTTGTACAGATCTGGGTTTTAGGCTAGTGTTAGGAGTAGTATTGTTGCACTTTACAGTTAGGGGTAGTGGAGGCTAAGTGTTTAGAAGGGTAACTGTGTGTTTGAGCTAACAGACTGTGCTTGACAGTGTGTCAGGCAACAATTGTTAGCTCTTTTCCTTTGATGTTCCCATTATTCACGCTATTTAACGTGCATTTTGGGAACTTAACACACAAAACATATGTTTGCCCACAAGTCTGTCCTTTTCTGTGGCCTAACATCTATTGTAGTTTCTGCTGGTAGGGCAATTGAAGCAAATTTTGCTAACGGGCCATTAGCCTATATTGCCCGACCAGCTGTTTTTTACCTGTCTCAGCTGAATCGAGGCCATAGTCGGATGATCAGTTTTCTAAGAAATTTCTTTTCTTCTTACCATTTGTGGGAAAACAGCTCTTTGGCTCTGAGCTGGATAACGTTATTAGCCATGCTATTGGAGACAAGAGCTCCCTGTTACCCCAGTTCATGTCTAAGCATCAATCTTTCCCATGAAAGTATTTTTCATCCTTCCTGCAATTACCCTAAAGCAAACAAGGCTCCTGTTCCCTGACTGAGACAAACCCCTTTCCACCCCAAACCTGCTTGGTCAGGGAAAAATCCCACTAAGAAGCCCTCCGCTGACCAATCTTCCTCAGCATGACTCGTGAAGTTCTGGATCACCTCAGGCAATTGGAGGGCAGCTGTGATATTTCTGCGATGTGTGAACTCTCTCCGTGTGGATCCGTGGGTATTGCATACTATTTTGGAGGATTATCGCATAGATTTCAAAGAACTTCCTCCTCCTTGCTTCTTCATGTTAAGGGTTCCTCAAGATCCTGTGAGGGTCCTGAAGGTGACTCAAGCCTTAGTAGATATGCAGGTCTTGATTCTGGTCCCCTTTCAAGAAAGGTTCTTGGGTTCTAGTCCAACCTCTTCATAAACCCCAAAAAAGACGGTGGGTGTCGTTTGGTCTTAGACCTTAGTCATCTCAATTGTATAGTTCAAATGCTGAGATTCAAGATGGATTCTCAGTATTCTTTAATTCCACTATGTGACCACATGACATTTTGGCTTCCCTGGACATAAGGGATGTGTATCTTCACATGCTAATTCATGTACAACACCAGCAATTCCTCCACTTTGCCTTTCATGATTGCCATTTCCAATTTATGGCCTTTCCCTTTGGTCTAGCTCTGCTCTGCAGGTTTTCACAAAGTAATGGTGGCATTGTCTGGACATATTCAGATACAAGGGATCTCCCTTACACTTAAGGTACATCCTTAAAGATCTTGTGGCTCCATCTTCAGATGTAAGAGTCTATTCTTGAACAGCACATTTGGTTGATCCGCTTTAGGACATCTTCTTTGATCCCATTCCAATTTCTGGTCTTTTTCAGCATAAGATTCAACATCCTTCAGGGAAGTGTCTTCCTACCAGGGAACAAGGTTCTGATGTTGTCCTGGTGTGTGTTTCCTGCTTTAGCTCACCTGGCAGTGCCATTCAGTGCCAGACCTACACAAGGGTGTTGGGGGTCACTGGTTTTGGCACTGGAGGCAGTGCTGCATACCCAGTTTCATAGTCAAACCATGCAGCTGGACATTCTGAGAAATTGGTCCAAACAGTAGTAACATCTCCTGTGTGATGTCACCATCATCCCAAATGAGGGGGGATCTGTGATGGTGGCTTCAGGAAACCCACCTGACACTGGGTTACCAGTTTGTAATAACACTCCTCCTGTATGACACCAGTCTGTTGGGTTGAGGGGCCACAGCTTTCAAGAGCAAGTTTTTGAGCATTTCATCTGGCTCTTAAAGGGATAGTAATACTTAAGATGTAAAAAATATATGATGTAGGGTTTATGTCCCTGACTAAAACAAGGGTACTCCCACTGCTGAGAGCTATTTTATTAAAAAATTCTAACCGCTCAAACATGAATTTTTTAGGTGCAATATCACAATGGTCTGAAAATGTACAGTGGTGCTGTTGCTACACCATCCTATGGACTGCTCTGGTCTGTAGACCAGAAATCTCCATAGGATGGTGTAGCAACAGCACCACTGAAAATTTTCAGGCCACTGTGATATTGCATCTAAAAAATTCAAGTTTGAGCTATTATAATTTTTTAATAAAATATCTCTCAGCAGTGGGAGTACCCTTGTTTTATTCGGGGACATAAACCCTACAACATATATATTTTTACCTCTTAAGTATTACTATCCCTTTAAGCATCAGTTCCAGTCATTTTACAGATTCAGTTCAACAATGTGACCGCCAAGGAAGACCATATATGCCGCTGAATGGTCAGAGGTTTGTTTGATTCTCTCCTAGGTAGAAACTTATGGTCCATGCCTGTCAGCTGTTTACATTCCAGGGATAGACAATGAGATCCCAGTCATCACTACCTGGACAATGGGAGTTGAAGCAGTCTATTTGTTGAATGGCTCTTGAATGTGATATCCTAAGGAGGAAGGGGTTCTCTGAGCCAGCCATAGTGACAATGCTTAATGGCTGTTAGCTGGTAAGGTTTATCATAGGATTTGGCAGTTGTTCTTCAAGCGGAGTATAGAACATGGCTTGTGTCCATGTCCTTTCCACCTTTCATTGGTTTTGGCCTTTCTCCGGGATGGCTTCCAAAAGGAGTTTCCTGTATCACAGTCCAAATCTTGGACTTGTCAGTTCTTTTTTAGTATATAGCTCTGTTTCTATATATTCAGACTTTTGTTGAAGGGGTGATACATACCTACCCCATCTTTAGAGTTCCCACACCTCAGTGGAATCCTTCAGAGGGATTCTCTCTGTCGCTTGTCACTGAAGACTGCTTTCATTCTATTGGTCGTGTGGGTCCAGCACGTGGATGAACTACAGGCTTTGTCTTGTAGACCCCCCCTGAATTTTCATGCAGATGGTGGTTCTGTATACTTGCTTTGGGTATCTGCCAAAGGTGGTTTCTTCTATCCATATTAATCCGGAGATTGTGTTTCATTCTGTTTGTGCTGCCCATCCCAATAGAAGTGAACAGGACATTCAATGCTTGGACATAGGTGTTTTACATACTATGTTCATTGCACTGAATCGGTTCACAAATCAGATATTCTCTTTAATTATTCCTGAGGGCTTGTATGCAGTCTAAGCAGAGTTTAAGGTAACTGTGGCTTCTTGGATCAAGGGGACCATTTGCCAGACGTATGACCTTAGTAAAATGACAGTGCATTTCATTCAAAGGCTCATTCCACTAGAGCAGTGGGCGCTTCCTGGCCCTATGAGTACCAAGTCTCTGCAGAACATGTGTGAAATGCAGTGACATGGTTGTCACACATTCATTAAACATTTACAGAGTCAGTGAGCTGGTTTGGCTGAGGCCAGTTTAGGGAGAAAAGTCCTCCAGGCAATAGTGCCTGTGTAGGTGATTTTTTTTCCTTTGTCTCAAGTAACTCTTCTGTTGTTATTTTTTATGTTGTGGTTTCTGTTGACATCTGAGGTTCATGGTTGTATTTTGCTGTGTCTCTGTTGAGATTGGTTTAGTTGTTGGAAGTCCCCCCCCAGAATTCTCTTGGGATAGGTTTGGTATTTCCTTATGGCTTCTGTGTTCCACAATGGAAGAAAGGGAGAAGGGGATTTGTGTGTAGTCACCAATAAATCCTTTTCTCAAAGTCCTTATGATACACAGGACATCCCTCCAAGAGAAAAAAAATGTAGTCGGAGTCCTGGACAGGGGTGTTTTTATGAGTCTGTGGTGTGGTGACTGGTTTTCTGCCCTACTTCCTTTTTTCTTGCATCTTTGCTATACTTAAAACTGAAGGCTGCTGCTGCTGGGCGGAGGTTAAAGGGGAACATTCACATGAAAAAAAAATTGGAGCGCTGGTTACAAGTCCTAATGCAATACCAGCGCTGAGTTTTGTTTTAAATTTACTGACCTGTGAGCCGAGATATTTATGTTTAAAAAGTGCCACTTCCGCATACTGCGGCACCCTGTATGTGCGGCACGGAGCAGCAGGACTTCCCACTTCGCTCCCAGAAGCCCCAGCGAACGCGTTCTCGCTTCACCTCGGTTGCAACCTCCGTAGGATCTCAAACTGAGCTGGATGTAACGTTAGCCCAAAACAACACAGCTCCGAGGTGAAGCGAGAACGCGCTCGCTGGGGCTTCTGGGAGCGAAGTGGGAAGTCCTGCTGCTCCCTGCCGCACATACAGGGTGCCGCAGTATGCGGAAGTGGCACTTTTTAAACATAAATATCTCGGCTCACAGGTCAGTAAATTTAAAACAAAACCCAGCGCTGGTATTGTATTAGGACTTGTAACCAGCGCTCCAATTTTTTTTTCATGTGAATGTTCCCCTTTAAGTGGAGCTGGGAGTGAGTATTCTCCTCCAGACAGCTTTGGTTTTGCAAGTGCCATGCCTCCTAGGAGTAGCTACATAAACCATGTTTCCTGTGTTCCACAGTGACTAAGAGAAAAGGATTTATCGGTAAGTGCACAAAAAGGACCCTTACTGACGAGGATATTCCATATCTCCTTCATCTCACTTTCTTCCCCTTCTTGACTCTTATTTATCTTTTTTATATCTTCACTTTATAGCTTCACTTTTGCCACTGTCTTCTCCTCCTACACTCTTCCCCTTAATTACTCCCACCCTTTCCAAATTCTTTTGTTTCCAGCCTTCCTTTCATTGTCACTTACCTTCCCCGGTGTCACCCATTTTTTTACTTCATCTGCCTCACCTTCTAGTTGTGTGCTCCCAGATGACAGCCCATCCAGCATTCAGCGAACTCGAGTGATCCCGCATAGCTTGCATCCCATGTACAATCACACAATGGTATATGATGGCTTTCACAGTGGGGACCTGAATGAGGCATGTGTGGAATTCACAGTCTGGGATCAAGGAAACATTTCCAGCCGACCTTTGGGAGGCATTCGTCTCAGTACAGGAAGAGGTCAGTAACCTTTTATTACTTTGTGAGTTTTGATCTCTCTCTATAAATCCTCTCTTGCTCTACTAGTTCACTGTACACTTTCCTAGACCCCCAACCTTTTTTCTTGTGACATTTAAAGCTGTTATAACCCTTTTGATCAGAAAAACATATAACTTTAAGAAAAAAAATAGATCTAGAAAACTCTTTCAAAGGTGCTCAAAAGATCATTCTTTTGGTTCCAACTAGAACTTTTGTCCTGGGGCATCACAATAAGGCAATCAATGTTGCAGTAGCCCTAAATCACTCAATTTGATTTTAGGATATTTTATTAGCTATTCAGAATTGTTTCACAGAGCTTGCAATACTACAAAGATGGGCCAAATTTATATTTCATGCACCCTAGGCAAAATGTACCCAAAGTTCCCTTAGGCCAGTGTATGGCCACATATCATCTCCTCAAATGACACCTCTCCCAGCTCCACCTACACTTTCCGGGCACAGAAAAGACACTTGGCCCACATAGGGTGACCACATTTCTGTTCTGCTATTCCGGGACATGTGGTCACCCTACTCCTCTTCATCTCCACATTGCCCCTTGATGCCCTACCTTGAGTCCCTGGTAGTCTAGCGGTGTGGAAAGTGCTCTGTGCCTCCTCCGGCACAGAGCTGAAGCTCCCGCGCGCTGTGCTCAGTAATGCAGAGCGCTGGGAGATGATGTCATCTCCCAGCGCTCTGTATTACTAGAGCGCTTGCCTCCAGGAGATCAGCTGGATTGCCGCCCTGGCTGTCAGCCTGCAAACGGTGTGTCACATCATGGACGCCGCGAGGGAGCGCTGATTTATGCTATCAAGCGCTCCCTCGCGGCATCCATGATGCGACACACCGCTTGCAGGCTGACATTCAGGGCGGCATATATAAAAAAAAAAAAACACAAAAAACACTGGGAGGTCACTGAGAGAGTGACTGTTTGTGCTGCTGTGTGGGTGGCTTGGCTTCATTCCGGGACACTTCATTGTCCCGGTGAGAGATGACCCGGGACGCGGGACATAGGCTTAAAATAAGGGACAGTCCCGGACATTCCGGGACCCGTGGTCACCCTAGGCCCACAACATAAACACACAGTAAAAGGTCCTAACACTTTGAATATTAGAAAGGCCTCTTTAATAAAAATTTTCAGTCATCTAAAGAGTTAACTAAATGCCAGCAAAAGTGTATTTAAACTGGTAAATAAACTATCATAAACCAGGGGTATTGGACATGCTCTGACAAATCCCATGAATTAGAGTGAGAGAGTGGCCAGCACAGCTAAGGCACCCCACACCCCTCAAAACCTGTAGTCAGTTGCCTGTTCTGTCTAATAGGAAGTCTGTCGCTATTACAGAGAAACAAAATGCAATATTTGAAGGAGCTAACATTGCACCTTTATGCAGCTGTTTGCATTGGCTACTGATGGAATCCTTCCCTGGCTTCACCCCCTTAAACAAAGGAATGACCCCAGAATTGAGCTCCATGATGCTATAAATTAACAGTGCCCATTATGTCCAAACTGCAACCTGAAAAATAATACAGTGCAATGAATGGAGTCTGCATTCCTTCCATGGAAAAATATAATAGCTTTGTTTTTACTTAGCACTAATTATTGGGCCCCACAATTTAGATTTTCATTAATCTTCATCAAATGAGACTATTAACATAACTATAAAATAATGTATAGTTTGTTGCAGCAAAAGACACCATTCTTACTTCTACAACCAAGACAGTGTAGCAGAGAGAAAAAATGTTCTATATTCTCATCACTTTAGGTCTAGCTTATATTATGAGTGAATTTGTGACTGTAGTAACAAAATTCCAATTTATAGAAGGTTAAAATAGTTGTAGTATATTCTGTACAGTGTGAATATGGTGGAGTACTGCAACCATCCACAAACTTATAAGCCAGTTATGAAGTGAAAATAATGGGAGTTATTTAATTCACATCCCAGCCTCTTCTTATTTTATGAATACTAGAAAGGTCTCCAAAGCACTGTGGGGTGTATGGCTCAGTAAAGCTTTTTTTTATAAAATAATCTAGATAGATAGTGTTATAGTGTTTTTTCATGCAGAATAAAATAAAGGCACTCTCACTGCTGGAAGATTTTTCATTCAAAAATAATTACAGCTCATATGTCAGTAGGTGGAGCTTTTCCTGTCACTTACAATGGAGATCCATATTCTATGACTTAAGCTCTCCCACAGAGTGCATTGTTGAAAACAATCATTTTAGACACCACCTAGCAAACTTTATAGTTCAATTTAAAAAAAACAAAAAAAAACAATACCTGAACTGTTATAGCTTTCCATTGAAAAATGGGATAGCCATTATTTTACTCAGCAGGATAAACTCTATACTGTACATTTATCATTAAAAAAAAGTATACTTTTCTTTTAACCCGAGTGCCAGAGGGGGTACGCAACATATTTGACTTCTTAAAGTGGCAATAAAGAATACCTTGAATATATGTGTTTTGCGCTGATTTATTGCTGTTTTTAGAAACCTTTCCTAAAAAAATGAGGTTTGTACTGTGAATAAAATTTCTCCTACAGATATTCAATATATATGAAATCTCTTTAGGGAGAGGAATATAAAATACCCATCTTGATAGCGTAAAAGGAAGCAAAACAGAGGGCTCTACTTAGGAACCTAAAGAGGATCAATTCTACGGCAAGCAAACTTCACCACAGGGAACAACTAAAGATCCTTATTGATTTAAACAGGTCAATGAGTTGGAGACATTGCTAGCATTCAAGAGGTTAAAATACTAATTTAAATCAAAGGGAGTTCTAATTTGTCTCCCATAGTGCCCCCCTTTAGATTCTCGAATACAGTCCAACAGGTAACTTGTAGCGGAATGTGAATAAATAGTAGTAGTTGTAGTATTTTGTCATATTATACATTTTCTTACCTAACACAGCCTCAACACAAGGAATGTTTTGCCCCTCCTCATTTTTACATCCAATGCCATTATATTGATGTTTAGTTATTATTATTCCCATCCAAATTTATCAGTAACAGGTGTAGGCCTCCTGAAAACAAGTTGGATCATTACTGCAGATAATAAACATACTCATAGTTTATGTGTATGAATCTACAAGCATAGCTCATTTTTGTCCACTTGCATCTGTGCTGATATGCAAACACTTTAGTGCACACACTGAAAGTATCAACACTTTAACCCCTTAAGGACCAGCAGTCCTGGGACGTTTCCATCCTATAAGGACCGATTTGATCCTTGCCGACGCGCCGGTACATGTGACCTGTTGCGTGTATCGGCACGCCCCTTTGGGGCCTGAAAGAGATCGCTCCAGTCTTGGAGCGGTCAATTTTAGGCCCTATTTTTACGCTGTAAGTAAAAAGTACATAACGTACTATGACCGTCATCGGTCCTTAAGGGTATAAGGACCATGACGGTCATAGTACACCATGTAGTCCTTAAGGGGTTAATGAGAGTAGGCCAAAACTCCACCTCTATAGTATGCACAGGAAAATGGAAGAATTTTACACACATTTCCTGTGCTTCTTGTTAGTACATAACATTAAAACATGCAAAGAGGAATGGCATGCCCATGAATTCCCCATAGGACAAGAGGTATAAAGAGGGTGATTTTCAGTGTAAATACCTCAGTCTATAGGTGTTAACCCCTTAGTGATGAGGGGTTTTTTTACACTAGAGGACAAAATCAATTTTAGCCTTTTTAGTATGCCTTTGTTCAACCATGTTTTTCCTCTAATTCATTTAGTATACCCACACAAATAATATATATATTTTTTTAAGCATAAGTGGGGCTTTCGTTTGATACCAAATTTATATAGATAACCCACTATTTAATTTGCTAATAATAACATAAAAAGTGAAAATAATGAAAAAACAAAATAAAACATTTTTTTTTAAAGGTTTTCCTGTGATACGTTGTGCACAATATTAACAGAGAATGGATAAAAGCTATGAATGTTCTTTCATACCTCCCAAGTGTCCCTTTTTAGAGGGTAGTACCCCTCTGTGATGAAAATCTCTATGTCCCTCTTTCCCTCTATGGTGTTCCGATTGTAGGTGTGTATAAAACTGTATCACATTGCTCCGCAGAAATAAAACTCACATTAATATTTGATTAAACTTCAGTATATGTGTTAGACTGTGTAAATAAAATGCTTTGGTCTTACTATAAATCATGTATTCAATAACACAGAGAGGTGGCAATAGGCCATCAAGTGACCTGCTCTACCTCTAGCCTTGTTCTCAGCACCATCGATTCAAATAAAGTTCCTCCCTCTTTGGCCATTTCATCTTGTTGCACCAATACCCCTCCCCCTGCCCAGGTACACCACAGACACTAGCCCCCTCCACTTTCCGCCCTAAGACAGCCCTGATCACAGATTCAGTGGCTGCCATTATAAACAATTGCCATCCAATGGGCTAGACATGCACCAACCTTGTTTGTCACCAAACCTGACCACAGAGTCAGTGCCTGATACATAAGCAGTTTTCAGATATTAAAACAATTAAAAAATCAAGATGATGGGTCCATTTAAGCAGTTGCAGGCTCAAAAATTGGTTCCTGCACCTATTTTAGTGCAGAATAGTAAAAACACCCCCAAATAGAAATCTGTGTGATTAGATACAGTGATAAATTTATCACTTGCATAAGAATCAAACACTCAGTCTCTTGAGATATTACTCTATTAATGTAAAAAATATGTTCTGTTACTTATCATGAAAACACAGAAACAGATTTTGACAGCAGATATGATTAATTCTTTAATCTATTACAAACTCATTCTTACAAAATTGTGATTTTTGTAATGTTACTTTTTTTTATTTCAACCAAAGCTCTCCAATCACTGCAATACTAACATCTCCACCACGCAATGGTCTTAAGTCTTTGTGTGCCAGAGTGATGAATATCACATTGCTCTCAACCCTGGTACTTAATATGTAAAAAAAACAAAACAAAAAAAAACAATGGGAAAGAGTGTTAAACTTGAACTCACAAATATGTAATAATTTTTGAATGAAGCATTCCCTAGCAATGGGCATAACCTTCTTTTTCATAGTTGGAAAGTATTATACTATACAGAGCTTGTTAGTAGCAGGTGCTCACAAGTAGTTTTATAAATTAATCATTTTATTAGATCTACCAATGTCTCACTCTGGTAGGGAACTTTTTCAATATAAGTTCTCTACTGGACAGAAACATATCTCTAATCGGGAGGGATTTCCTAAGAAAGGAACGGGGTCACCTTATTCTAGGTGGACACATTTCCAAACATATGTACAGAGTCATTGCTAAAAGATAGCAGATCTCCAACAAAAGGTACAGGATTACTAACCTGGCATGACCAGTCTTAAAACCAGTTCTGGCTCCAAAAAAATAACTACTTTATAAAAATACATCTCAGTGCTTGCCTACTACCAAGCTAATGATTGAATACACTGCATGTTTGTGATCAATAAGGTGATTGCCGGCCCATATATATGAAAGGGTTTCCTACCCCTTTAATGTTCCATTGTGTTTAAGATTAGTATTTTATAGATAGCACTAAACCGATAACTGTCTAAAGAGTATATGGTTATGGCTGATTTTCATAAGGACGTTACCCAGTACCTCTCATTTAGAATATAACCCTATCGTATCTGGTACACACCACACCACACCACACCACATGTTAGTTGGATACCTCTCTGGTGCACAAAACACCAATGAAATAAAGGGAAGTGGCTCATCAACATCATTCCTATCTGTCTGGCAGTAGCCATGTTTGATGATACCTCCCATGATACAAAATTGATCTGATTGTTAGGGCTACAGGGTAGTGCAGAGCAGAGGGGTCCCTTAGGACTCTTGACTCTGTCACAAATGCACACTCTGCACCCCATATAGTTACACCCCTAGAAAGGGGCTTGTATTTATAAAGGTGATTGGGTCTGTTATGTGTATTTTTTCTTCTTTGTGATTAATAAACATATATTTTGGGCCTGTGTGTTATAGGGAGCAGTTATGGAGTTCCTGTAAGCTGGATGGATTCCACAGAACAAGAAAAGACATTCTGGCAGTCAGTTATAAACACACCAGTGGAATGGACAGAAGTAATTCTACCGCTAAGACAGAATCTGACACCACGCTGATGTCCAGTGAAGATATTCTCTAACAATGACGTACAAAGATGATGACCCAAAGGACTGTGACTGATCCCATGCCAACCTCTGAGGGGGAACTTTACCCCATACTGACCACATTTTACCCTGCATTCTCACTAAATATCAGACTTTTTGCTGTTTGGAAGACCCATGAGTGAAGATGACCCCTAATATAAATAATTACTCCACTGTAAACCTAGGAGTGACACCTAACCCTACTGTGATAACAGGAATTGCCTGAGTCCACTGACATATGATGGAGGTTGAGACTCCATGTTGAGCATCAAAACAGGACCTGACTCTAAAAGACAGAACTTTACCATAAAGTTGACTCAGAGACAGTCTGGGTCCACACTGGCTTCCAAGATACGCTCTTACCCTCACAAAAATGGAAGCACTACAAGATGTGGAAATATGTTTTACCATACCTATAATAAAGACCCACACACACTCAGCATATATTTTGTGTGTGTGTGTGTGTGTGCGCATGCATGTGTACGAGTAAATCTACTTGGGAGCAGTGACGAATACCAGCACAGGTGGCAGCAGATGTAACTGTTATAGGCAGATGTTATAAGTAGTGATGCGAAGACATAGATAGAAGTGATATGGAGAGATAGGATGAATTAGAGGGAGAGGCTATATTAAGAAATAGGTGGATTTACCCTGACTGATTATCTAGAGAAACAGGGCATGGCCATCTGGAGAGGGGGGGGGGCACTTGCCTCCTTCTACACTTTCCCGCTCCATATAAATATAGGGACTGGGCTGGGGGTCATATTATGGCTTTGTCCCCCTGGAAAAATTTCTGCAGACACCACTGAAATAGGGGGAGTTAGAAACACATATTACATGGAGGATTGGGGGAGATTTAGAGAAAGACTTTATAGCGTGATAGGAGACATTATAGAGAGTGTATATGGAGAGGTAGATGTTATAGGGAGAAGCCATATTGACTGATAGGAGGGATTATAGGGACTGGTATTATGGAAAGAAATGGGGGATTATAGGGGCTAGTTACAAGGAGAGATAGGAGATTTAGGGAAATGTTAAATAGAGAGATAGGATTTACAGAGATGTTATATGGGAACATAGAAGTTATAGAGGGGTTATATGGAGAAATAGGAGACCTTATAGAGATGTTATATGGGCAGATAGGAGGAGTTATAGAGAGAGGGTATATTAAGAAACAGGAGGTGTTATAGGTGCAGGTTACATGGAGTCAGGAGGAGTCACAGGTTATATTCGGAGACCGGAGTAGTTGAAGGGACTGGTTATAAGGAGAGATAGGAGGTGTTATTGAGACAGGACACAGGAAGAGTTAAAAGGATATGTTATATAAAGAGATAGGAGGAATTATAAGGCAGTGTCATACGAATAAAGATTAAAAAGGAGTCAGTTTCCTAAGCAAGGGAGAAACAATAACAGTTTCATTCCTGGTGTCATGCTTATTGTGTTTGAACATTACTCCAGAAAATAAAGCAAATGACCATAAGTAGGACTTTACACTTCTAAGGTTGAACTCTAAACCACTGAATAAAAACAAACTCATGTTATGTATGTACATGTTCTCTCCCCTAGACTAACAGGGTAAATGATGACTAAAGTAAATGAATGCTAAGTCTGTGCACCCACTTACAAGTATAATACTGCTCATTCATAAATTGTCGAGCTGTAAATATATAGGAAGAAATTAGCAATTTTCTGTTGTATTTAAAGTTCTATCTTTAGTAATTAGAACACACAGTGTCATATACAGAGAGGCTGATGCACTAAGAAGTGCTGGAGCAATACTGAGGCAAACCAACACAGCATATGGAACAAATAACATTTCCCATTTGTGTAAAAGGGGCTTTTAATCATTTCAGTGCTACAGTAGTCCCTAACACATTGCTAATCAATGCACATCAAGGAAAAACAAGGGCTTAGATGCACCATTTAATTCAATGGGAATCTGAGAAACTTTTAAACCAATGTTTTTAATTAGAAATCCTCAAGTGAGTACAATAAAATATATAGATTCAATGCAATCAGAGGTACATAAAACATAGACCAAACTGGGAACACTAATCAATTACCTGAAATAAAAGCCAGCATCTGATTCACAACCCCATATAACAGGAGAACAGTGCCAAGAACAGATCTAATGAGGCATAACACAGAAAAACTAAAACACAAGAAAACAATTGAAGCGCATAGGACATCCTCTTGTAGGAAGGCTGTAAGAGGGGAGGGCTGTAGGAGTGCTCGTGGTGCTACATCATCTTGCAAAAGAGCATTGTAAGAGTTCTGATACCAGACAGCCCAAATCTTGAAGAAATCATAATCATTGTCATTAAGATTAAAGTCTAAGCTGATTTAAGCCACGGCTGAGCCCTGGGTAAAGTATAAAGTAGTGGGACCCTTTAACCCCTTGGATGATAGAGAGGTCTCCATCATATTGCTTCCCAGAGCAATGGATACCTCTCTAGTATCCACGGGGTTAAGTAATCACCACAACTGTTTTCCATTTATGTAAAATTGAATAACGTAAGTTAATTTTGAATTGGTATATACCACTTGGATGCTAAGGATGCATGCAATGCATTATGAATCATAGGGTTGGAGATATATTTAGCATTCAAGGGTTTTAATTCAATTTCATAGAATGTTGAGATCCCACCTGGGTTAACACAATGCAAAGCTCTAACACCGACAGCAGCTTGAGAAAATATTGAGGTTTCCCACCTATTTGCATATAATTGTGAGTTTTCTCACCTGGCTTCAAACATTGAGCAGAACTGTATTATGTGCATCAAAACTAGTAAGGGGAATGGAAAGCTTTAGTTATGAAGAAAGGCTAGAAAAGTTAAACTTGTACACACTAGAGAAACGGCGTCTTAGAGGGGATATGATAACACTATATAAATATGTTCAGGGCCTATTCAAAGGGCTCTCCAAAGACCTGTTCATTAACAGAACAGTACACAGGACAAGAGGCCACCCGCTTAAACCTGAGGAAAGGAGATTTAACCTACAACAGCGGAAGGGTTTCTTTACAGTAAGGACAATAAAGGTATGGCATTCACTGCCTGAGGAGATGGTGCTATCGAAAACATTAGATGCCTTTAAAAGGGGCCTGGATAATTATTTAAAAGAGCATAACATAGAGGGCTATATACGTTAGTATCGGGATGAATATTTAGTTGGGGCTTGTTGATCCAGGGAGGAATCTGATTGCCATTTGGAACCAAGAAGGAATTTTTTTCCCCTCATTCAAGGCAGAATTTTAAATTTCTAATTGAGGGGGGGGGGGGTTTGTGCCTTCTTTTGGATCAACGATGGTAAACAGGAATAGGAAAAGGTTGAACTAGATGGACGCAAGTCTTTTTTCAACCTAAATTACTATGTTACTATGTAGATCACGGGGAGAGGGTGGAATAGAATATTCAGAATGGTGATGTAGGAGAACCAGAATCAGCTGTAAACTGCGCTCTATTGTTGAATAGGCACTGATTAAAGATTTATTTTCAGGCTCTTTTTTTTGTTCATAGTGACCTCTTGCCAAGTTGGGGGAGTCATAGAGATCAATAGCCTTGGCATATGAATTTTTCTTCAAGGTCAAACTTGTTCCAGAATTGTATAATCAGAGAGCATGTGCACCAAATATGAAACATGGACCCCTGCTCTCCCCACACCTCCAGCAAATGTATTGGACTCATATCTCAATTTTGCACCATTTTTCTACATTAAAATACAATTATAAAGCTATTTTAGCAGCTGTTTCTAAATGAGAGGTACGTTTAGATTTGGATGATATTCTGTTACGTCTGGAATATTTGCCAGATGCCTTTTTTTAAGTTCATCAGAAATCTGCAATCACATTCTCACCGAGGGTCAGAATTGGATTTGCCAAATTGAGTTTTTGTCATACACCCTATGAATTCATTTTGGAGTGCTGAAAATCACTATTAAAAAACAAAACAAAAAAAGTCAATTTCCGCATCTACTCTTGCTTGAGCTGATTCAGGCATGGAAACCTTGGGGGGGTGCAATAACTACAATTTGCCGTACTATCAACATACTATCAATGGAGGGGATAATGATTGCTAAGAAAAAAGGGTCAAAATGTTCCCTGTAAAGAAATGGAGGAATAATACTATCCCTCCAACTCTACATCTTGATGTGATGAGGATGAACAGTGTGAGAAAAATAATGTAGCGTTCTGTTAATCCAATTTTTAGTGCATGGATGTAACAAAAAAATATGGGGTACAGAACTGCCATATTGATTAAAACTAAAACCTGGAATCAGTCTCCAAGACTCATTCTGCCCATCACTCCCCCAAGGTATGTGATAAACCACAGTGTCCAGCAGTGTCCACAACACCCTGGTCCTCTACACAATTCACTTACACAAATAAAAAAAATGAAAAACCCCCCCACCCCTACATTCACCGGTACTAAAATATAAAATAAAGTGCCCCCATCATGCCTGGGACATTGACCAGACAACTGCGAGGAAAAACAAATCAGGTATTGGCTTATATATGAGCAATCCATTTCTAATTTGTTCCTATGACAACATTGTCTGGATAAAATGTGCCCTGGAGTAACTTCTCCTCCTAGCTGATCATGGATGAGAGGAAGGTGGTCGAACAAGTTTGTTGTCCAACTGGCTTGAAGAAGGTGTCATGTATTGTGCATGCATGACCTCCTCTCCTTATCCCTGACTGGATGGGAGATGAGATTATTCCAGGGCACATTTTATGCCCCTTTGTAATCCCATCTCACAGCCAATGAGAGCATGGGAAAAAACTTACATTCTTAGTGGCCATATAAAAGCCAGTCCTTGTTTTTTTTTTTTTTGTTTTTTTTTTAACTCACAGTGGCCTGGGTGATTTATTTTAATGCATTAATATGGGTGTATATATACCCTATACCATTGTATTTCATTAAATTTTCCCATTAAAAATGTGTGATGAATGTACCCTGTTTTTTAAATTAAATTTGTTAGAGGAAGGAACGAAAGTGCATCCTTTTTAAGGAAAAAAGCTGCTTGGGGGCCTTTATTTTGTCAAATAATTTCCATACTATTCTGCATAAGATAACGAATGGGGAAAGGATTCTCACCATTTATGGCCATCAATGGCAACCATTCACAAAAGGGTTAAGTCTCTTCCTCCTCCCAGGCAGGGGAGGACTGGCAACTTGTGGCCTGGTGAACAGCTACAATCAAGTGGTCCAGTTCTACTATCATTCCAGCCCACACCTTTTTGTTAATATTAAAATTTCCATTAACCCTTTGAGTGCCAGAGCATACCCATCTGGCACTCAAAGGCTTAGTTTTGTGAAGTAAGGCAAGAAATACCACAAAGCTTACAACTAAAATGGGATTACACTGGTGCAACTACAGAGCTTACAATTTACATAAATCTGCACTAGTGATATCATATTACTTACAAGAGAAATGGGTTATGCTACTAGTGTATCTCCACTTGGATTGTAGCTCCATTTCAATTGTAAGCTCTGTGTATCACTCGTGTAGCTACATTTGCAGCAACAAGTGGGAGTGGCCCACCAGCCCAGACATATGACCGGCCCAGGGGGCAATTGCTCCCCTGCCCCCAAGGCCAGCCCTCCCCTGCTCCCAGGTGAAAGGACAGGAATCCAGATTTCTTTTGTTTCCTATCCCAGGGTTAGGAGACTTTCCTTTGGGGAATGTAGATTTTAATTTAATTTACACTAGAGTTAAACTGACCCTTTACCAGATCCAGGTCTCTCACTCTCTGGCACTGGAGCTCATCATTTCCAGTTCGCATCATGGGTAATGCTTTTGGGGATGCCCCTTAGCAGACAGGGCAAATGGAGAAGTGTTCTTCTTCTGGGCATGTGGAGGCCAGTTTTGTTTGGGTCTGTAGACCTTAACGCCTATATACTTGGGCTTCTGCAGGGTCAGGTTTGTTCCTTTGTTGGCTTTGCTGTTATATATATCTCATTCTTATCTGCTGTGCTGTTCCCTTGACTGTCAATCTGCCAGGGCATTTTGATTATCTTGGCTCTGGTAAGCTTTTTTTTTTTTGTTCTTCTCTTTTGATATTTTACCTTTTAGGTTTTTATTGGGTTTATCCTTGATGGTTCCTGTTCTGGGTTTGTCTGTTTGTTTTAACTACGTAGTTTTTGCAGATGTTATGGACCTAGACCCTGTTCCCAAAGATCCACACTTTAAGGTTTGGGGTGAAAATTGTAAGATTCCATAATTTTATTAAAAATAGGAAACACCAAGTATCACGGTGCCCATGCTCATGGCCACAGGCGGCGACATTATTATTCCTGATTCACGGCCTCTCTCTTATTGGTCTTGTGATCCTGACTCTGCCCAGGGCCAGCCTTTATATACTCTGTTATGTCTATACTGAGGCGCCCTTTCGTGGTGTACCTGTTCCTGAGGTTAGTTCTTGTTTTTGCTCTGATCGTGTATGACCTAGTCTGCCTGACGACGTTCCTGCGCATCCTGTATTGCTGTTTCCATTGCTGATTGATCTGGCTGAGAACCCGCTCCGTTGCTGACTGATACGGCTGAGAACCCGCTCCGTTGCTGACTGATCTGGCTGAGAACCCGCTATGTTGCTGACAGTACCTGGCTGAGAACCCGCTCCGTTGCTAACTGTGCCTGGCTAGAACCCATTCGGTTGCCTCTATCTGGCTAGTATTCCACTCTGCTGCCTTCCCGTTGAGCTTGTCTGTAGTAGCACCGTGTGGCGCTTCCATTATCTTGCCGACCGTAGGCTGAACATTTGTGCTATAGCTGCTTATACTGGATAACCGCCGGCGGCGGTGTGCACGTGCGAAGTACCGGTTCAGTGCTGTATATCGCTGACTGAGTTACTCTGATCTCCATCTGTGTCCTCCTCTGCTTTCATAGCTGGGCTCACTCCCTGAGGGAGTTGCAGACTTCACTCTGGGTGTTACCTCAAGACCCTTTTAGTGCCTAGATCCTCTAGGCAGGGTCAGTGCTCCATTCCTTCCTGCAGTAGCCGCAAGGCTCAAGAGCCAGCTGTTGTGTGACATTACACCTTGCACATGTGCGGGGACTCAAGTTGCCTTTGTGTAGTGTGTCTCAATCCACCCCTAGCGTTCTAGGGTTTTCCTACCAGAAGCGGTTGCCTTGGTCTTACTGTGACCCTAGTCCCTAGGGTCAGTGTTGCCTCGTTGCTGCTGGGTTCAGTGTCTCCCAGGCATCTGGGTCTCGTGCCAGTTACCTATTTCTGGACTCCTAGTGATCTAGGGTCCTGCCGCCAGTACTTGGGCTGCGTAGCCTCAGCTAGCCCCTAGTCCGCTAGGGTTTGGTTGCCTATAGTCTCGTGAGCCTCCAGTCATTTTGGTTCAAGATCAGAACTCTCTCCAGCCAGCTGTTGTCTCCATCTCTCCCTATATCCCACGGGACTGGCTTGTTATTGCAATATATGTTCTGTTATTGTGGGCTTGTCGTTACGGTTCAGTACACTCAGACACGGTAGATGTTGGTAAAACACAATTTTATTTAAGCACACAAGGAATAATGTAACCCTCATGGGTCCAGCCAATAGCAGCAAATAACTGACACACACGGGTCCAGTATGTACTTATAGATTACAGTACTGACACAGGTCAGGTAACTATGATAGAAACAGTGTAATAGAGTCCAGCATTGCCCGTGAAGCCACTGACTCAATAGCCCAGATAAACGGAGGCCCAATGTCGCCTATAGACAGGTGAGGCGACAGTGACAGGACGGCAGCAGAGAACAGGCAAGGTTCACCTGAACGGAGGGTTGCAACGGTGGACGCCCACCAGAGACTATAACTGAGTGAGTCAGAGCTCGTGCCAGGAACGGACACCCTACTGAGACTATACACCACCATGTGCCTCTGCCATCCCCGAAGGGGTTAATGTACGTATAGGTCTTAAGATGGAAGGCAACCGGAAGAGCCCAACTGAACCTAGAGTGGAAGAACAATTGCACAAGTATACCGGAGATGAGAACAACACTGGTGAAACAAGTAGCGGCACAAGGCACCACCCCCGGGGTGGTTAATGAACGCTATGGTCAGGATACGGAAGACTACCGGATGCGCCCAACTGAACCCAAAGCGGAAGACCAAGCGATCAAGTGAACGGTGTGGAGGAGCACTGACACACTGAGACTCAAACCCATGGACTGGACTACAAACGGTAACGGAGTACCGTAGCTCTGAGAATCACAATAACGTGAGAGATGTGCACAGATGGTAGCAGCAGGCACTGACAGGTCTTTCGCCCAGCCGGGTACAGATTCGGTACACAGCACAGGAACGTCAGCCAAGCCTGGTCGGTACATGGAGCAGGGTCGTTGGTATCGCTGGGTCGGTACACGGAGCAGGGTCGTCAGTCTCGCCAGGTCGGTACATGGAGCAGGAGCGTCAGCCAGGCCAGGTCAGAACAGGAAGCAGGAACGTCAGCCAATCCGAATCAGTACACAGAAGCAGGAACAGTAGCAAAAGCGTAGTCAGGCAGTCCGGGGTCATACACTGGTATTAAACAAAAAGAACTAGCGCTAGGCATCAGGTACACCACGAAAGGGCAAACTCTAAGTGACAGCCCAGGGTATAAAAAGGCTGTCACTGGGAGGAGCTGTACAGCGCAGCCAATGAGAAGGCACCAGTAAAATAAGCTTGTTAGAATGTCACATAATCACGGGCGCAGTGATACTTGTGGGCCTAACTTACTGTATGTACTTTATCTTAATAAAGTTATTTTAACCATACCAGTCGGGTCTGAGTGTTCATCAAAAAAACGTGACACCAAAGTTTTCTAAAAGGTTATTTCACCCGGAATCCCTAAAGGGATGCCCTGGGCCAATATTGGAGCAAGAATTTTGGTTACACTTGGTTACATATTCACTCTGATCCACAAGGTGCTAAAGGAGATAGTGCTGGACAAAGCTCAGGTAGTAGCAGCAACATTTAATGAAGAATCCCTAGATTCCCTGTCTACAGTTCAGCTGCTCTGGTTCTTCACAGAAGGGTATAATAATGGTCTCAGCTGTAGTACACTGTAGGACCAGGTCTCTGCCTTTTCTGCATATTACATTGGCAAAGGATGAGCTGGTCATTAGAGTCAGTCAGAGCAATGACTGGAGTCAGACTGCCAGTTAGGAGTCTTG
This sequence comes from Rhinophrynus dorsalis, assembly GCA_037306005.1. Taxonomy (NCBI): domain Eukaryota; kingdom Metazoa; phylum Chordata; class Amphibia; order Anura; family Rhinophrynidae; genus Rhinophrynus; species Rhinophrynus dorsalis. The sequence continues at coordinate 276,900,802 of CM074719.1, forward strand.
TAACTATTTGCTATTGGCCTGTTGACCTTGACGTTCTTACTCATTCTCTCTTTGAGCCTATCGACTCCATTTCTCTGGGGATGTTCTCCCTGAAGAACTCTCTCTTGGTGACAGTTGTCTATACCAGGAGAGTGTCAGAACTGCAGGTCCTTTCCATTGAGGAGCTGTACATTACGTTCCTTCAAAACAGAATGTTGCTTAGACCAGTTCCAGACTTTCTTCTCCAGGTGGTGGCTACCTTTAATCTTTCTTAGGATATTGTTTTACTTAAATTTAAAGTCATGATATAGGAAGGGCCAAGGAGCATCAAAAGAAACTATCAGCAGGTGGATCGTCTCAGACATCATGAGGGCCTACCATGCCAAGAAGTTGCCTGTTCCACAGGGAAATTAGAGTATAATCAACAAGAGCAGAGTCCACCTCTTGGACAGCAGGAACAGACATTTCCATAGATTACATATGTAAGGCAGCAACTTGATCCTCAGTTTCTACCTTCATTATACTCTATAGACTGGACTTTCAAGTAAGAAATAAAAAAAAAATTTACTCAGGGTGTTCTTAACTTTTGTGTTACTTAATAATTGGTGTCGTCTTTTGACATGTTGCGTGTCCTATCCATTTCTTTCATATTCTTTGGGTACTAACATGAATGACTGCCATGGATGGTCAGGAAAATGGAAAATTGTCAACTTACCATTATTTTCCTTCCTGGCCATTTCCCATGGCAGTATTCGCCAACTTCCCTCCCTTTTAGCTTCGAAACTTTGACACCTGGGCTTTATAGCTTTCTTTTGTTTCCTGTCGTATCACCTGGGAGGAGGAGACATAAACCTTTCGTGAATGCTTCCATGGGAAATGACCAGGAAAGTAAAATATTGGTATGTTGAAATAATTTTCCATTTTGAGCTCTATGGTGCTAGTCAAGTCTAGTCAGCTTATTTTGACATCATATATAAAATAAAAGGTGAGCAACTCTGGAGCAAACCAAGTACACAAAGATGGGGGGATAAAAAAAAGGCCCAAACTCCAGTTTATTTAGATGGTTTTTTAAACTACTTGAATGCTGGAGAGGATTCCAGTGCATTGTTTTGTAATGCACTGGAGAACTCTATAACATTCAAGGGTTTAAATTACCCTTTTAAGGACCCACCCTACGGGTTTTGGATATTGCGACTTTAATAGCCACAAAGTGCATACTGACCTTTTGGACTTCAGCTGCCCCCACTACGATACAAGTTTGGATGGACAGAGCCACTCACTTCTTCAAACTGTTTTGGTTTTTGGCCACTCAGGATAAGGAACGTGATGGGGCGAAATGTATCATTTTGTGGAAACCCTTTATCAAAACACTGAACAAAGACTATTCTGCGTCCACTTCAGATATACCTCCCGGATGACCGCAAAGGAACTCCGAAGTGAAGCAAGAACAGGATAGGCTACATAGAGGGGGACAGATGAGAAACTATGCATCACTGACCACGTGGGTTTCTCTGTCTGGCACCTTCCTGTCAGGGGTTTAATTCATTAAAGTTCTGAGTACTTTTCTGGGCACGGGAGGAGGGGTTACCGGGGGAGCACAGGATGGGGGTGGGGGGTTATATTATGCTTCTTTCCTGTCCTAATATTGATTTTGTAAAAATCATTAAAAAAGTTAAAAAAAAAAAAAAAAAAAGACAACGGGGAATTTTCTCTGTCTCTCCTGTGGTACAGTTGGTTTGTTCCAAAATTTCTCCATTGTGTTTTCTTAATCCATATTTGGTGTGTAATTATGATCTATGGACCTTTCACAGAAAAGAAAAGAAAAGAAAGGAAAAACAGATTTAAGGCAAACCATCTGCACAAAATAGGGGAGGAATATAATTCTCATAGAGTTAAATGGGGTCTCTCTAGCATTTAAGGCAAGATTGCCAAAGTTTGGTCCTCATAGGCTTCCAATAGGCCAGGATTTAAAAATGTCCATGTTTGAGCACAGATGGCTTAGTCAAAATGAATGACCCACTTACCTGTGCTTAATCAGGGATATCCTTAAATCCTGGCCTTTTTAGTAGTCCTTGATGACTAAACATAGAAGCCCCTACTTTAAGGGGTGTAATGCCCCATTTAAATTAATGGGAATTTTTTTGCTATGCGGCAGTTGATTTGCTCCAGAATTACACCAGGGGAGTTATGCACTAATGTGGAGTAATGAATAGGAGATAACTTCTTCAGCGAGATCACTTCTCAAATTCCTATTATGATATTGAGCCAATGCACTAAGATCTCTCCCACTTGAGAAATCTTAATGCATAGCATTCATAGAATAACACAGGAAATAGAGAAGTTATCTACTCTTTATGACCTCTTTATCACACCAAAGTGCATCTCCTCCCAGTTCTTTTTAGAATCAGCTGCTAAAAGTTAAAAGGCATTCTAAGCAGCATCAGCAGCAGCTTTAGAGTGCAACAGACGTTATATGAAACACGTATGAACTGTATATATATTTGTACTGCATATCCATGAGATTACATCCTTGGGTTTCTAATCTATCTTCTGGTTTATTCTCTTCCCCCAGATGATGAGGGATGGTAATATCAGGATCCACAGCAGATGATATGTTTTGAGAAATTACTGCGTAGTTTCCTCCCTGCCAAAAAAAGGTAGAGAAAGATTGTCAGTTAGAGAGAAGTAAACATAAATAATTAAAAATATGAATAAATATATATGTATATTTAAGTAATAGTGCTTTTCCTGTTGAATATAACAAAGGTACTCCCACTGCTGACAAATGAGCTATTCCAAAGTTATTACAGTTTAAATAGTTTTTTTTTTACATTAACAATGCCTTCTGGAACATGATTTTATTTTGACTGCCTAAACAAAAAAAGTGCAGATGGCAGTTTTCTAGTCAGCCTTAATACTCTATTACCAGTGCAATGAACATTCAACAAGAGTTAATCTCTCACAATATCCTCCAGAAGTCCACCCATACAAATCAGAGGAACAGCCCAATCCATTTTCCGTTTTATTGTAAGTGGGGACTGTTGGCATGTGTTACTGGGATGCATTTTCTGCCATTGTTTCTGCTCCTATAAAAAAACAAGTATAGAGTACCTAATGCATGTTAAAGTCATCATTGCACTCAAGAAGCAGCACATAAATTTAGTCATGCGCCCTGAGTCATCTCCAGAGGACCAACTTACAAAGTAACCTCAGGAATGTAATGGCAAAGCTTGCACAATATGTCAGTTTTCAATGTGCTGGATGGATACCTCACGTATCCTAGTGCGTAACCTGTTGAGTACAGCATGTTACAGCAGATGTAACAATGTCATATTCCACCCCAAACAATGTCATGTCCAGGAAGAACAAGTAACATCATCATTAATTTGACCAACTCCATGGCTGAAAAAGTGTACAAACAGTCACATGCTCACACGGATGAGCCCCTGCTCTCATTGGCCCTTCCAGACATTTTCACCCACTGGTCCTCCTATGGGTTGCCTGTTCTATTACTCTTCCTGTGATTCCCTGCCCTCCTGATAGTCATTGCTTTGTTGTTGTGACCTTGCCTGTGGCTAATTCCTGAGAATATTCTGCCTCCCTCATCGTTTAGGATTAGTTGTTGAGGACTAAAACTACCATGATTTAAAACCAGCTACAGAACCAAAGAACTGACTATCCCTGCTAGATATTCCAACCAAAATATGGTTATACACACATATGATAATGGCATTGACGTATGTTTATACAGGCATCTGTTGCATGAATCCTCAAGAAACCTTGAGGCAGATATCAGTATGGGTTATTCCATGGGACAGGATCATATCCCCTCCCCTCCTTGACACTATTCTTGTTATACACAGTCACTAGTAAGAAATGGATATCCCTCATGCAAACTGCAATGCATTATTGAAGGAAGGAGTGTGTGATACCTTAAACAAGGTTCATTCTGAAGTACAAATACACCACAGGGAGACATGTTCAAACAAACATTATTGTTATTATCTAAGCACTCCAGGTGTTGAATGCTATATAAGTCGCAAACAAGTCACTTTGGGATATGTTTGAAAACTTGCTAAAATTCCAAGTGTTAAAAAGCAACATTTAAAACGAAGGTACACTGGAACCAGAAATGCACCTCTGTGGATCTATGGAGAATGGACTATATATCCACGTGTTCTGCTCATTGTCCTTCTACATAAATTAACCTTTTTTAAATGTCTTTAACACCTCCAAATGCACTGGATTTAATTCCAATTACATCCTCTGTAGTTCATGCTAGCGTCACTCAGCATTATGTTTACTAAGGTCTAAAAATTAGTCTTACATAAGCTGTGAAGGAACAGCCATCCCTGCTTCTTTCAGGTCTACCTTTGATTGTCACATATTTCATGTGAATTCAATGAGATGGGGTAATACTCTATGTGACTACAAGAGCACTAGCCAATAATCACAACCGGTTTTCTGACCTTAGAAGAGCTAGCTATTGCACACATCTGCAATGTACACTGGTGAACCAATAGACACTGACCCTTTGAGTGCCAGAGTGGCAACCAATACATTGATGTGCAATGCATTGGACAAATCTATGGTAATCCAAGCTTTCAACGCTGTCATGAAACAATATGTTGGTAAGGTGCATATTTATATTTCCAACAAACAAATATGATTGACGTGACATTATTTTATTTATTTTTTTGGCAGGGAAGACAGAAGTGGGAGACTGCATTAATAGTCTTTTTTTTTTTATTTTTTACATCTCTAACATGATCTGTAGCATGAAGAACTTCTAATCTTGGCCAACAGGATATATGCTCGTTATTACTTATGCAAACCAGGCATGACATTGCTATGCTTGACTCAACCCATGGTTATGCAACCTTGGCTCTCCAGCTATTGTAGAATGCAACTACCATGAACCATAAACAGGTGTTAGATTTTAGTTGATCATGAGATTTGCTGTCCCCAAAAGCAGGAGAACCACAGTTACCTAACCTTGCCTTCATGTGACATTAACACCTAAACATTATATAGGTTGCTATGCTGTAACATTCAGTATCATGTACTTAAAGCTAGCACATGTGCAAAGGAATTCTAAAAATTCCTATGATAAATAATTAAAGTTACTTTTTATTACATGTATAGTGTTCTGTTCAGAGGGCATTTATGTCATGTTCTTTGTGCTGTGTATTGAGAGTTCAGAACTGGAGTCATTTGCTGGATTGTGATTAGTACCCACTGATCTTGTATTGCCATCTTATCTCACCCGATTGGTAATGGTAACCCTGGAAAAGGGAGGAATGTCGGATCTCTCAGAGTATATGCACAATTAGTTTTTATACCTCACAAAACAAATAGAGCTTTTCTAACACTTTGAGAGTCTGAGGGGTGCCAGTGCATTGTCAGGTAATACACTGGACAACCTTCTTGCTCTCAAAGTGTTAAGTATACTGACATCAACTCAGGGTATTAGAAGCAATGTTAAGTATTGATTTGCATGAATATATATATTGCAGGGTTTACCATGCTGAGTAAAACAAGGGTATTCCCTGCTAAGAGATGTTTTCACCCACAGTTTTTGCAGTTGTAGCTTGCAGTTGGTTTGGTGCAGTATCACCATGGCCTGATATTTGACAGTGCCGCAGTTGTTACAACAGTCTATGTAAAAATATGGGTAAAGCGAGGTACCTAGTTAACCACTGAAAAAAGCAGAATTCTAGTAGAGTAAAAACTATACCTTTATTGGCTTAGTGAATAAAGGTATCATTTTTACTCTACTAGTTGCCTGCTATGTAAAGCTATGGTTAGTTGACCATTAACCTCCATAGGATTCTTTGGTAGCTGTGCCACTGTAAGCATTCAGGCTATGGGGGTACTGCACCAACAAAATGCAAGTTTTATCTGAATGACATTTTAATAAAATATCTCTTAATAGTGAGAGTACCCCTGTTTAACGCAGCAGAGTTGATCCTGCAAAGTATATATATTTTTAAGAATCTTTTGCAATGCATTGGTTAACCCTTTGGCACTGAGGGTTAGCGTGACTATCACTTTCAGGCTACACATTCACAGTTTCCCTTCAGTAAGCAAGTACTTCATGAGTACTTGAGAGTACCTTTGTTTTACTGAGCAGGAAAAGCACTATAAAACCTATTATTTTCATTAAAATAAGTGTGCTTGTCCTTTAACCAGTGGTGAAATAACATGAAGGGGCATTAAGTGGGTATAATAATATGGTGGGCATATTGTGGTGGGTTTTAGTATATGGTATGGGATATGATATGAGATATTGGGGCATAATTATTGTGGCAAAAGTAGAGCAATTTTTGGGGCGAATCCACTGCACCATGGTGAACAAATAAACAAACATTTTTTAAATGGGGCTTTTCAGCAATGCAGTTAGTTTACCCCAGAATTATTCCACTTTTTCCCCATTATCTTAGGTCATAATTAAGGTGAGCAGATCTTCAATTTTACAGTGACGTACACAAGTATTTGGACAGTGACACAAGTGTTGTTTTGGCTCTGTGCTCCAGCACAATGGATTTGAATTAAACAGTGACAAAGAGGATAAAGTGCAGACTGTCCACTTTAATTTGAAGGTATTTATGTCTATAAAACATGTCCATAAACTATGAACAGTGTAGGAATTACCGTCTTTTGGATACATTGTTCATTCATATTAGGTGGACAAAAGTAACTGGACAAATAACAATCTTAAAAAGTTTTAATATTTAGTACTTTGTTCCAAGTACTTTGCATTTGACAGCTAGCTGAAGTCTGTGACCCATGGACATAAAAAACAAACTGGGTATATTGCCAGGTAATGCACTGCCAAGACTGTACTGCAGCTATCTGTCATGGTATTCAGGCAAAGAAGGACAGACACAGTAATGAAATATAATCACCATTATCAGAATGTACAGTGATAATAATATATGAGATATAGCGATGATAACGTCTCACATAACCCCAGACCACCGGATGATAGGGCTCAAGCTCCTACCCAGAGCTGCACACTGTGCTGTACACTGCACTACTGTGAGGTTCCGGAGACTAAAGGCAACAGGGAGTGAGAGTCGGACAGAGCCGTGGGACACAGAGGCTAATGGTCAGGCAGGCTAGGAGTGTACAGAGCGAGTAGTCAGCCAGAGCCACAAGTCAGAACCGATGTGGGTATTCAGACAAGGCAGGGTCATACACAGAGCGAGCAAGTCAAACAGAGCCACAGGACAGAACCGATGTGGGTAGTCAGATAGATAAGCCGGGATCATACACAGAGCAGATTCTCAGATAAGCAAAGGTCACAACGGAGCACAAGAGTAACTTACAGGAACACCACGTAAGGGCAATGACTCCCAGGCCCAAGGAGGTTTATAAAGGAGCAGGAGGAGGAGGGACCCAATTAGGCCACCCAGAACAGGCCCATAAACAGCCGTCCATGCTACAGCCTGTTACCTGATGACGGAAATGAGGAAGTGGCCAGAGGCCATGCCGGCTGGCGGTCATGCAGAGGTAGGAAGAACAGGAACACTAAGCCTCTAAGGGCGACTGTGATACTATCATCCTTTCCTGTTTGTTTTTTGGGAGTGGCATGGAAAATGGTGAACTCACTGGAGATATTTTCCTAAATTTTGCAAAGGCCTTTGCTATAGTAGGCCATAATATTCTGATAAGTAAACTCCAAAGTTCAGGATAAGGTCATTGTTCTCTAAACCTTATCCTCTTTATCAGACAGAAAGCAATATGTGTCTATTACTGAAAATATTTCCCCTCCGCTCAAAGTAACAAGTGAGATTCCCCAAGGCTCCATTCTTGGCCCTCTTTTATGATCTCTGTTTATTAATCATCTGCCCATGGTTTTAACAGCATTTTCTGTGCACATGTATGCAGATTACACCATTATCTCTGTTAAAAATTCAAACACGTATCTCAACTAAAGACCATATTACAGCACGATTTCTCATAGCTAAAAAAAATGTTTTTAAGTACCAACAAAATGGTTACAATGGTATTTGGTACAAAGCAAAACTTCACCCTGCTGCTGTTAGCAGTCACATTATAAACGGAAGATAAACATGCCCAAGCTATAACACTACCTTCACCATATTTATAGATGAGGTGGTATGCTTTCTTTATCCACAATTTCCTCTCTCCATCACTCTGGTACAGTTTATTTTTCATCTATCTGTCCATAAGACTTTGTTCCAGTACTCTAAAGGTTATTTTTTAATGTAATTTTTTAGCAAACTGTAACCTGACCTTTCTGTTCTTGAGGCTTTCCAGAGGTTTGTGACAACCCCTCTGTGATTGTGATGTGTAATATTCTCTTTATGGTACTCTTTGACACTTCTGTTCCTACATCCTGGAGAGTGTTCTTGATCTGTTTGACATTTGACATAAAGAGCTTTTTCTCTACAATTGCAGGCATTGTTTGGTCATTTACTACAGTGGCATTCCATAGTCTCTCAGGATCGATGTTTCGGTTATGTCTCTGATCAATTTATTCCAATTATTCAGCCTCATGATGGCATGCTTTAGTGGCATTAACACTTCTTTGCTTCTCATGTTGAGAGACAACAGCAACAGTATCACCGTCTACCTTAGAGGCCTAGTTATCCTGTGCTTCCTTCCTCTCTGGTGTGTCGGCAGCCATAGCTGCGGCCACTTCCGCATTGCTGACATCATGAAACAGGCACTGGCTAGGAAGTTGCAGTACGTATAAAGAGAGCTGTACTTACTACACAGTTTACAGTTTATGGATGCAAATACCCTCAAATCAAAAATGTCAGTCTGCACTTTATCCTGTTAATCATTGTTTAATTTCAAACCCAGTGTGCTGGAGTACAAAAGCCAAAGCAACAAAATGTGTGTCACTGTCCAAATAATGAATGGACCTAACTGTATGCTGATCCAATATAAATGTACATTCAGCAGGACTATGTAAGAATCAAGAAAAACTTGTAGCATGTGTTCTTCATAAGAGTACTTCATTACAGAACAGGTCTGGTAACTTACATAGACCTTATTCTGACTTTACATATTCAACAAGTGCATAATATGTAAATTAAAAACTGCCTATACTTTTTTTCCACCTTCACCTATTTTTTTTACACTTTTACACTTTTTCATCCCTGTCGGGGTTATTCTGAATATGTTTCCATAGAGCTTTTTGAGTGGGACTGTAAAAGCAGTGGAAGTGTAGCAATGTAAAAAATATACAATATATGAAAGACAGTAAACCAATGTAAAACAGCCGATCACTAAATCATACATATCAATCAGTGCTGCAGGAAGGCCGCAACATTTTAAAAATATCCTCTGCTTCCACAGTCTCCAACTAGCAAACTCTTTGGAAACGCAAATTAACTTAATGCCTGGAACATAAAAGTATAACAAAATAGTTGATGATGGAAAACAGTATAGGCATTTTGCAGAATATGTGAAGTCAAAATAAGGTGGAATTGTCTATTTAATTCATAGTTTCAGAAGGTATTTATTTAGTTTATATGTTATGTGACAAAGCACAGGTGTGCTATGGGGCAAAATAGAGGTGGGGGGTTTGCACTGATATAATTAGAAGAACTTGAGCCATTCTGGGACATACCACAGGGGACAAATGAAAAATGTTTGTATTTGTCCCCTAACTGATTTGCAGGATAATTGCTCAAGTTTTAGTACATCAGCCTCAGGGTATCTATAAATGAATAGGGGGAAATTACAGGGTGCATTTAATATATTGGGTTTATTATAGGGGATGTGGTTATATATCCAGGTATAATCAGGGAGATGTATTGTATAGGGATTGTTCTAGGATGTATCACAATGTCTCACATGGATTGGTAGTCTCTCTGAGGCCCCTGCAGACGTTTGAGGATGAGAAGTCCAATAGCTTCTAATATGAGTACCAGGACACCCCCTCCAATGAAACTGCCTGTGTGGAAGACTGGATGGGAAAGCGCCTTGGAGGAAGGGACATCTGAGGCAGAGAGAGAGAGTGTAGCAGTTACTGGTATGAGACAGAAAATTGGGAAACAGACAGAATTGCTTAAACATTTAACACAGTGTTAATGTTAGTCCTCAAGACACGCCAACCAGTCACCTTTTAGGATATGCCTGCCTAATCACAGTTGAGTAGTCAGTAGCTCAGTCATTTTAATTGTGCCACTTTTGCTTAATTAGAAATATTCTTAAAACTAAAACCTGACCTGTTGGTGTGCCCTAAGGACTGGAACTGCAAATCACTGATCAAATAACATCTAATTTATAGCAAAAATCAGAAAATATAATTTCAAACAGTTTTCTATAGACAATATAATGTTATTTGGTTAGCCGTGAAAATTCATTTTTTTTAAATGTCTCCATTGTTTGAGTGATAATGGGCCTTTTTACAATTCATTTCCTTTCAAAAATGGCATTTTCAAAGGTTTGGAATTTCTATCTCTCAAATCCTTCTGTGGCTGCTTTTCCATATGCCTCATCACCATACTTACTGAGGGCATACTTTAGTTGTTTTTTTTTCTTCCAAATCTTTCTGGTGTAAGAGAAATCCTCATAGTCTGACTTCTAAAATGACTGAATTAGAACTGACTACAACAAATGCGCAGTCTGATCTAATACAGTGGTTCTCAAGACCTTTTCACTAATGCAATGTGGAATTTTCAGGGCACCACTCACATTTTATAGGTAATTTCACAAGGACTTAAAGAAGTCTACAATACATATATATGTATTGTTATTTTTCATTTGAATATTTTTCTTTTTGTTCTCACATTTTCAAATATCAGAGGGCTAATATATATAATAATGTGCAAATGTTTTAGGCTGGTGTGAAAAAACACTGTAAAGTAAGAATGCTTTCAAAAATAGACATGTTAATAGTTTATTTTTATGAATAAAAAATGCACAGCGAGTGAAAAGAAGAAAAATCTAAATCAAATCATTATTTGGTGTGACCACCCTTTGCCTTCAAAACAGCATCAGTTTTTCTAGGTACATTTGCATAAAGTCAGGGATTGTGTAGGCATATAGTGAGGTGTATGATTAAACAATTATACCAAACAGGTACTAATAATCATCAATTTAATATGTGGGTTGAAACACAATCATTAACAGAAACAGCTGTGTATGTGGAATAAAACTGGGTGAGGAATAGCCAAACTCAGCTAGCAAGGTGAGGTTGCTGAAGACAGTTTAATGTCAAAAGTCATACACCATGACAAGACTGAACATAGCAACAAGACACAAGGTAGGTATACTGCATCAGCAAGGTATTTCCCAGGTAGAAATTTCAAGGCAGACAGATGTTTCCAAATGTGCTGTCTGAGCAGTTTGAAGAAGCACAAAGAAACAGGCAACTCTGAGGACAGTAGACGCAGTGGTTGGCCATGGAAACTTAGTACAGCAGATAAAAGACACATCATGCTTACTTCCCTTCAAAATTGGAAGATGTCCAACAGTGCCATCAGCTCAGAATTGGCAGAGAACAGTGGACCATGGTACACCCATCTACTGTTCAGAGAAGTCTGGTCAGAAGTGGTCTTTATGGAAGATTTGCGGCCTAAAAGACATACCTCCGACATAGAAACAAGGCCAAGCGACTCAACTATGCATGAAAACACAGGAAATGGGGTGCAAAAAATGGCAGCAGGAGCTCTGGGCTGATAAGTCAAAATTTGAAATAGCTGGCTGTAGCAGAAGGCAGTTGGGTCACTGAAGTGCTGTAGAGTGGTACAAGAATGAGTGTCTGCAGGCAACAGTGAAGCATGATGGAGGTTCCTTGCAAGGTTGGGGCTGCATTTATGCCAATGGAATTGGGGATTTTGTCAGAATGAATGGTCTCCTCAATACTGAGAAGTACAAACACATACTTATCCATCGTGCAACACCATCAGGGAGGTATCTGATTGTCCCCAAATTTATTCTGCAGCATGACAATGACCCCAAACACACGGCCAAAGTCATTAAAAACTATCTTCAGCGTAAAGAAGAACAAGGAGTCCTGGAAGTGATGGTATGGCCCCCACAGAGCCCTGATCTCAACATCATCAAGTCTGTCTGGGATTACATGAGAAGCAACTGAGGCTGCCTATATCCACAGAAGAACTGTGGTTAGTTCTCCAAGATATATGGAACAACTTACCTGCCAAGTTCCTTAAAAAACTGTGTGCAAGTGTACCTAGAAGAACTGATGCTGTTTTGAAGGCAAAGGGTGGTCACACCAAGTAATGATTTGATTTAGATGTTTCTTCTGTTCATTCACTATGCATTTTGTTAATTGATAAAAATAAACTATTAACATGTCTATTTTAAAGCATTCTTACTTTACAGCATTTTTATCACACCAGCCTAAAATGTTTGCACATTACTGTATATACATACCACAGTGATGATGAAGTTTAAGAATTTTACTCCCCTACAAATGGGACAATTACGACTTCAAATTTATAATGAGAGATTTCAATGCAAGAATTGGTAAGATCCAAAATGGTGAAACATTGATTGGACCACATGGAACTTCAAAAAGAGAAGATAAAGGTAACCAGTTGAATTTGTAGAAGAACAAAATTTGTACATCATGAATTAATTCTACAGGAAGAAAAGTCCAGAGAAAATGGACATGGAAAAGCCCTAATGTTAATACAAGTGAAATCAACTTGCAAATAATAGAATGATAGTCACTAATTGCTCAGTCTTAAATCGACAAGGACTCTAATACCAGCAGATCCAAAAGTACACTCCTCCTACATGCTACCAAAAATACACAAAGAAGGAAACCCAGGAAGACCCATCATTACAGGAATTACCACACTCACACTCTGGCTGGGTAGAAAATACCCTGAAACCCTTGGTAAAACTAACACCCAGCTTCCTTCAGGACACCATGGATCTCTTAAAAAAACTAACTGACTTGGACCCCATTCCAGAGAGCACCATCCTAGCCACTATGGATGCAGAATCTCTTTACACCAACATTCCACACACAGATGGCATAACAGCATGCAAAGGATATTTGGAACAAAATAACAAACATACGGAACCGGTAACAAAACTCATACAGTTTATACACACCCACAATTACTTCAAGTTTGGACAGGACCTCTACCTTCAGAAAATGGGGACTGCAATTGGTACCCGAATGGCACCACAATATGCCAACCTGTTTATGGCAAAATTAGAATAGGACTTCCTGTCCACCTGCTAGATAAAACCCCTGGTCTATCTCCGCTACTGTCACGGTTACCAGGAATAAACCAGGAGTCAGTACTGTAAAGTAAAACAATCTTTTATTAGAAAAATCACAGTAATGCACGTAAACAGATAACACACTGAGGGTGATCAAAGAGGCAAGTACTGTATCAGAAATAGCAGTCTGCCAGTGGATCCACCACACTGTCCGAGACTAGGCCTCAGCCCACTGGAGCATCGAGTTAATTCGGAATGCCCAAAGGACTAGCACTGACTAAGCCTGCAGTCAGTCTAGGAGAGAAGTCTCCAATATCTATGCAACCAAGGAGACTACTGACTCATGCCTGCAGTCAGTAAGCTAGGAGTCTGATAGAGCCCCAGGTCTGCACTAGGATGGGTGTCTGTGGAGCGGGGACCAACACACGAAGGAAATAGACAGAGCCCCCTAGTCAGCACCAGAAATGATAGCCAGACAAGCCGGGTCATACACGGAGTGGGTAGTCAGCAAGAGCCACAGGTTTGCACCAGATAGGATATCCACTGAAGCGTCGGTATGCTGGATGCACAGTGGACAGAACCACAGGTTTGCACCAGAAAAGATGTCTAAGCCAAATTGGAATGCACAAGGAGAATGGTCAGACAGAGCCACAGGTAAACACCAGGATGGATGGACAGACAGGCCGGGTCATACACAGTTCAGTTAGTCAGCCAAAGCCACAGGTCCGCACCAGATTGGGTCTCCAGTACACAATGGGAGCAGGCAAAAGAGTAGTCAGACACAGCCACAGATCAGCACCAGAATGAATGGTCAAACTAGCCAGGTCATACAGGGAAACAGAACTGTATTGTACAACAACGCAAGGGCAACCGAGGAAGTATGTAGGAGGAGCAACTCATAGGCAGGAAGTAGGTAGGAGGAGACTACAGGAGACTACATATAAAACAGAGGCCTGCTGCATGCTTGAAGCCTTGCGCCTGCAGATGACGCATCTAGCTTTGATGCGTCCAACCATGTGTCATTCTGGCAACATCCGTGTGGCATGGACGGCCGCTGACGCGAAAGCATCATTTCGAGCATCGCCTGAAGCTGCGGAGCTGGAACCAAGGTAATCTATAACAGCTACGTAGATGATATTCTTATCATCTGGACCACCAGTGAAGAGGAACTTCTCAAATTCCATGAAAACTACAATACTTTACACCCCAGCATCAACCTAATACTCAGTCACTCACGCACAAACATTAACTTAGACACAACTATCAGTACTAAGAACAAATCCATTAACACATCCCTGTAACGCAAACCAATGGACAGACCAACCTACCTGAAAAACAATAGCTTATACCCAAAACACACAAAAATCTCCATCATATACAGCTGGGCTAACAGGTATAACCGCATCTGTTCTGACATGACAGGCCGTGACAAGCACCTCCAGAAACTCAGAGGAGACTTTATAAAACAGGGTTACAGTGCAAGGATTATTGACAGATACAGAAGGCTACCCACATAATAAGAAAAAAATCTGTTGCGCTACAAACAACAACATAAGGGAAACTGGGTGCCACTGGTGGTCACTTACCACCCCCAGGTTGAAGTTCTACGCAAAATATTAAGAGAACTTCAAACAATATTATATACAGATGAAAGACTTAAGTACATATTCCCACAGCCTCCCTTACTCTCCTTCAGACAGTTAAAACAACTGATGGTAAGGAGTGCGCTGACTACAAATACAAAAAATGCCACATCTTCCTGCCTACAAAGGAGGTGTGAAACTTGTGCATACATTTATACTGCCTACAAGATACCCATTCCAAACACCCAGTTACACCATAAGATCAATGGTACCTTCCACCTACAAATCATCCAATGTAATATACCTCATCATGTGTGCAAAATGCCCAACATCACTTTATGTGGGTGAACTTGGACAGCCATTACATAAAAGGTTTAATTCCCACAGATCTAGTGTTAACAACAAAAAGGCAGAGACACCAGTGCAAGAAAATTTTTGCCAAAATGGACACAGTGTCAGGGACATTAAATTGAATGTACTGATGAGGACAGAAAATGTGGGAGGTTAAATTAATGCTTCAGTTTAATGCAGTTTAATGCTTTAGATATTCGTTTGAGTAGAGACCATAATGGCTTTAATAGAGACAGAGAATTCCTGTCACATTATGACATTGTGGATTAACCTTTCCAACAGTCCCACAGGGATCATAAATAACTCTTACTCCTCAGATGAAGACTGAAATTTACATCACTCTACTCTGCCATTGACTGATCAAAGAATCTGGGTCTGGACTGAGCTTTCTTATCTGATTTCCATTCTAAACAATGCAATGTTTACGTTTTACAGCTTACCCTGTTTTCAGCTTTATCTGCAGGCGTGAGGTTGCAAGCATGAAGCAGGCCTCTGTTTTATGTGCCATGCTTCCTGTAGTCCCCTCCTACTTCCTTCCTTCCTCTGAGCTGCTCCTCCTACCTACTTCCTGAGGAGGGGTTTAAAGGGCAGTCTGAGTCCGGACTCAGTTTCCCTTGCATTGTTGTTCATAGCAGTTCTATTACCTTGGGCTCTGTGAATGACCTGGCTAGTCTTCCATCCAACCTGGTGCTGACCTGTGGCTTTGTCTGACTATTCTTTTGTCTATCCCTGTAGTGGACACCCAACCTGGTGCAGACCTGTGGCTCAGTCTGACTACCTGAACTGTGTATGACCTGGCTTGTCTGACTACCCCCTCTGGTGCTGACTTGTGGCTCTGTCTGACTATTCTTACGTTTGTTCCTTGTACCTAGCAGACACCCAATCTAGTGTGGACCTGAGGCTCTGGTAGACTAGCTCCGATACTGAATGCAGGCGTGAGTCAGGTATCCCTTTCCTTATACTGACTGCAGGCGTGAGTCAGTTATCCATTTCCTTATACTGACTGCAGGCCTGAGTCAGTTATCCATTTCCTCATACTGACTGCAGGCGTGAGTCAGATATCGCTCCCTACTGCAAGTCAGTACTCTCGCTTCATCGGATCAAGATCCAGTGTTCCTGCTCCTGTTCCTGCAGAGACTACCAGTGGCTGAGGCCTAGCCTCCAGCAGAGTGGTCAAACTTGGCAGCCTACTATTCCTGATAGCAGTGTTCACTGGCTTGTAACCCTCTGCTTGCTACTTGTGCATATAGTGTGCTCTACTTTTCTATTATTAATAAATTTTGCATTTAACTATACCTTACTGACTCCTGAACGTTATTGGTAAACCGTAACAGTATGTATATAAAAGAGAGATGTTTTCATATTTATCTGTATAACATGCCTAAGAAAGAGACCTTAGAGGTCTTGAAATCTTGCATCCTAAATCTGCTTAGTTAGCCAATAAAGGTATCAACAGCTATATTTGCGTCCTGTATTTCTACAGCTACCAAATCTCATCTTATATTCGTTTTAACATTGGAAGTGACAATTGTCTAATGAGAACAAAAATCAAAATTGACACAAGAATGAAAGAAAGAAAATTATCTAGTTAACAAACGTGAAGATCAACACCAGCCAGGTATTGAAAAATCATAAGAATTTTGCTTTAGCACTGTCTAATTGCTTCAGTGTGCTGCCAGACTTTCCAAACACAGACATTTTAACCCATAATAAAAACGTTATTGAGACTTTCGTAGACATTGACTACGCCTTACACCTACTGTAATACAAGAGAAACCAACTATAATATCAAAAGAAACAGTTGCCATGATGAAAAAGCAAAGATAAATTTAGCAAAACGGTAATATTAGAAACAGGGTAGAATATGTACAAATGTGCAAAACCATAAGGAAGTGCATAAAAGAAGAAACTCGCAACTTGAATGTTGAGATCATGAAAAGGACACTGGAAGAAAATCAAATATTAAGATGAAGGACAACAACAGAATGCAGTGCCAGAAGCTGAAGCTATGCCAGAGGTTTTGGTAGAAGAAGTAGAAGCTGCAATAAATCAATGAAAAATGGCAAAGCAGCTGGACCAGATAAAGTTATTATTAAAATGTTAAAAGCCAGAGGACAACCCTTATTTGAAGCCCTAGCTAAACTAGTTTCAAATTATCTACTACTCTTCAAAGTGCCTAGCACATGGAGTTATCCTACGGCACAAAAAAGTGATAAGGGGGAACTAACAAACTACCAACCAATAAACTTATTGCCAGTGGTATGCATGGTTTTCACAAAGGTACTATAAAGAAGAATGGACACAATACTTAACACTACACAGCCTAAAAAAAAGCAGGCTTCATGAGAGGTTTCACTACAATGGGCCATATCCAGACAGCGCAACAAGTTATAGAGCAGCATTATGAATACCACTTTCCATTATGCATAGCCTTCATTGACTACGAAAAGGCCTAGTGAAAAAGTAAGAAATAATTGATGCCCTGATAAACCAGGGAATAGGTATAGTTTGCATCAATATCCTCCAATCAATATATGAAAATGCAGCCGCATCAATACAGGTCAGCAGCTGGGGGGCATCAGGAGGGGTTTAGATTACATATACATATTTTCATTATGAAATTAGTGGTTATAGCAATAACGTTTGTGAATATATAAACTTTAGAGTTGTGATTTATATATTTATATTCCATATTTCACATTTGTAAAAGCTGCTCCATCGTGAGGATTTGAATTATGGGTAGGTCAGTATTCAGTTCACCACTATACCAAATCTGTCCCTTTATTACACTGATTAATGGTAATTATTTTCATCCACCAAACAGGTGGGAGATTTACAATGGAGTTGAAGACTCCATAACATTTTAAATTCCCTGAGGAAAAGTCCACATTTGGATCTGAAATGCGTAGGATTTAACAATTCATTACTACTTGGTATAACACTCATGATTTCCACTATTAATTTATATTGTTTTGTTAAAGAGGCAATTTCTTCAAAAAGAGACATCTTCAAACTAGTTATGTTGTATCCACTAATACTGGTCAACCTGAAGGCACACTCTGCCAGCAGCACAGCCATGTTAAATATGCGAGCATCCTAAAGGGACTTTGTTGTCCAGAGATGGGAGTGTTACCCATACAGCACTTTGAAAAGTAATCTTTGCCTGCTTTTTTCCATATCTCCAGAAAGGAGAGACACTAAACATCTATTTGATCCATGGGGAGCCTTTACATCTGGATCTTTATCATTTCATAGGATTCTATTTATCCATTGTTCTATATTCATGCCTTTCATGATTAAGACAAGAAAGGATCACCAATATTGTCCTTTCATTCATGGTTTCTCTTTACCTTTTGGACACTCTTAAATTTTACATTTATTTGATTTTGTTGTTTGTATTGTTTTAGTTTATATTAAATGTGTATATCTAGGAGGGCTCTCCTTTTTTAGTTTTTTTCTTATGTCGGCCATCTATTGGTCTTCACATCTGATCCCTGCAATTACACCTCAAATGACATTGTTCATTGTCATACTCTTGTGGGTGTATTTCTATGTTAATGTGGCTATTCACTATGTATATTAAGCTTCGATAGCTGGCGAAGCTAGCGGAATTCACAGACCCAAATTAGCCAAACTGAAGCAGAATTCACAGACCCAAATTTCCCACAACTTTCTACGCAGCCACAGAGGACAGTTTGCTATGTCTCTGCACGGCATGCCTCCCTTATCCTTATGTGTTGTGTGTAAAGCACTAGAGAGTAATGAGTTTAGCACCTTTATGGCACTAAAGGGATTAACCTTTTGAGTGTTGTAGGGATGAGCTGCACATCCCTATATTATTCAAAGGATTATAACATACTCCTGCCATGGCAGCTTAACAGTTGATTAAGAGCTACACCGATTGAGTCAGATCAGCTGATTTGTGTAAATACAAGCCTCAATCAAGTTTTGCAAGGCAAACAGATGCTACTACTTTTGTATTGGTGATGTATACGGATACACCAGTGTTTTAACTAGTCATTGGTGGGCCCCGCTATCCCTAACATATTTTCACAGAGGCATAATAAGAAACTACTGGACCCTGGCACAGATGGGCCCCCTTGGATACTTGGTGTAACTGAACCGTCTGCATCCCCTATAGACATGGTCCTACTTCCCTCAAATGTAACCATATTCTGCGATTCCAGCTTGTTTGTTTCAGGCACACCAATGAAAGCTTTACCTGGAGAAGGGGACTGTAGCCTTTATGATAATGATGATAATGTTTCTTTTCTTCCTCTGCACACTTATTTTATTATGTGTTTCACTTACTTTGCCCCCAATGCTTTTCTATTGCTGGCAAGTCAACTATGTGGACACATCAGGTAAGGTTTAACCCTTTGAGTGCCAGAGGGGTACACAACGTATTGCTTTGCAATGCGTTGTGTATCCCTCTGGCACTCAAAGGGTTAAAATGTTTATTTTTTTTATTTTTTTTTTTTATTTAAATAATTTATTTGCACTTTATTTTACTTATTCCTTTTCAGTTACATATATTTTCTTTGTTTTAGTTTGCAGATGACAGTTCCACTTTAAACCACTTAACAACTCTATAATGGTCCTTTAAAAAACACGTTCCATAACTTAATCATTTAGGCCTAGATTTAAAGGCAGCCGTTAAACCATCCGCTAAGTAAAAAAGGCACGTCGGCCGCAAAGAACACATGTTTTACGGCAGATTCAAAGGTAAGCGTTCAAGAATAGCTATCGGGCGTAGACACTACAAAAACACGTTAAACAAAAACCAGCGTCGCACCTGATTTTGCATCACCGTGCGTCCCAAACACCCGTTAAAACACAACTTAACTCAAAATGTTACATTACGGCTGCCGTTGTCTAGCAACCCTGATAGATGCACAAACAAAATTCAAACCTACAGCCAATCCCAAGGCCCCAAAGTATCAAAAATGTCCAAATACACCTATATATACCTCAAAATAACGGTTACACCCTGTCTGTGTTTCGAGTTTCAGCAAGCTAGAGCACAGGACCCAGGAGTGGAGGATAGCATTCAGAGAGAGAGAGAGAGAGAGAGAGAGAGAGAGAAGCATACAGAGGAGTAAGGTAGAAGGATTTTGGAGAGGAGAGAGTTACATTTAAATAGACACATAGCACACTTTTGCACATAGCACATACATCCATACAAACACATACACATACATACACATAGTCTTTTTTTTTTCATCACACCTTACACATTTTAAACTTTATTTTTACAGTGTGAATCCGTGAGTGAAAGTGTGTGACAGAGAGTGAGTGGGATCGAGTGTGTCTGTGAGGGCGTGTGAGAGTGCCTGGGTGTGACTGGGTGAATGATGGCCAGGAGAGGAGGACAGGAGAGAGGGATGGGGAGACTAGTGGAGGAGGAGGAGGAGGAAGGTCAGGAGGGGATCCCTCAGCAGAGCAGGGGTGGGAGAGGGAGATACGCAGGGCGGAGGGGGACCAGGCCCACAAGAACAGGCACACAAAGAAGAAGAGGG
Source organism: Rhinophrynus dorsalis (assembly GCA_037306005.1). Classification (NCBI taxonomy): domain Eukaryota; kingdom Metazoa; phylum Chordata; class Amphibia; order Anura; family Rhinophrynidae; genus Rhinophrynus; species Rhinophrynus dorsalis. The sequence goes on from CM074719.1 coordinate 276,921,419, forward strand.
ACAGATCCTGCAGTGGGACGAGGGGTAGTGCCTGGGGACCACCACACACAGGCAGGGGCAGAGCAGGCAGGACACTCCGGGTCTGACTCCTCGCATGCCGGAGCTGAGGGGGACAGGGTCAGGGATCCCCGATATACCGAGGAAGAAAACACGGCCCTCGTGGAGGCTGTGCTGGAGAGGGAGAGTGTCCTCTTCCCGGGGGACAGACTCCCTGGCCTGTCTGCGAGGAGGAGAGCTGCCTGGAGTCAAATCTGCAGCAGAGTTAATGCGGTGGCCACCTGCAGACGGGATGTGGACTCAATCAAGAAGAGATGGGGCGACTGCAAAAGGCAGGTGAAGAGGAAGATGGGGGATGCCGCCCTGCACGCCAGAGCCACCGGAGGTGGGCCACCTGTCCCCATCACCTACAGCGCATGGGAGGAGAGGCTGCGGCAGACACTGTCATCCACCCTCATTGAGGGGGTCCCTGGAGGATCAGACACTGGGGAGGAGAGGAGCCTCCACACCACCGGTAAGTGCATCACCCCAAAACCACACACCACCCCAAACCACACACCCATCACAAACAAGCACTCACATCCCAACATCTGCTCTTCATTCAACCACACAATTGCACCAACACAGCACCCTGAGGGTTTAAACAGGGATCAAGACAAGGACAAATGTCAATGTTCAACAAGGCCAAAACCTGTCCAACTCCCTGGTTAACCCTCATGTTGCTGTGCTCATCACACACAATACACACAAACCATGCTCAGTAAAGTGTTGTATGTTAAACATCACAATTGTTGTCACACAGTGTTACCCATGTTCACACAGGGAATCCAGCACATAACCCCATGAGTGCCAGAGGGATCATCAATGCATCGATCAACAATGCTTTGGCAACCCCTCTGGTACTCAAAGGGTTAACCAGACAACAAACACATGTCGATAGGTTAACAATTACATGACACATAGGGGACATTCACTAAGCGGTGAAAAAGAGCTGATGTAGTGAATTTGACACTTGCATACCCTCACTTTACCAATTACAATGTTAGTCTATGGAGAACATCCAATAACAGGATTCAAGCTGCACAGGCCCCATTGTGTGGACTCCATAGAAAACATTGCAGATGGTGAAATGAGGTCAGCGGAGAAGTCAGCATCATAATCAGTTCATCAGGTCCACTTAACCGCTTACTGAATCACCAACAGGATGGATCAGGTCACAAATCACAGTGCCACTGAGAATAAATGATTGTATGTGCAACACACAGGCCAAAAACAATCACACATAAGTAAAGGTGAAAAAGTTGGCCTTGGTGTTGTGTATGCAATCATTTACTCTAACTTCAATTTACATAGCTCACATTTGATTCACATATAGATCCTCAGGAGTGCTGATGCCATGGATGGATGGTACACCAGACACTATTTGCAGGATAAATATGGGAACCAAATATGAACCATTGAGGTTTGGTCAATAACAGGCCAGGGATTATGGATATCTATGATCGGGTCTGGCTGCCTCACACAGAAGGATGGATGGGCTGATCCTGGAAAAAAAAGGCCTCAATCAATGATATCCTTCAAGACTGGCTTGATTGTTGCCCCTCAGGATTCAACTTGAACAGACCTCATGGACAGAATCCTGTAATGTACATCAATCCCTGATTGCCACGGTGGTATCCCATGCATCACAATGCTATGCATAGGATACCATCATGACAACCAGAGAGGGACATGTCTAATCTGACAAAATCCAGCACTGTACGGGATGAACTGATAACATAGGGATGAATACTACTTGAATCACACTGCAGATCTCTTCAAAAAAGATATGTACAGAAAGAAAAACAACCAGATTTGTATGTGGATATGTCCCTTTCAAATGGGTACAAATAGGTCCCAACAAGATGTAAACCCAGAGTTCGGTTCAGTACGTGTGATTGTCCAACTGCCCATATATGTGCACCCTCAACAAAATAACTCATATTGATATCATCATCACAGTACATATACCCAGTATATTACACCTACTTGGATGGGTATCACTTGTATCTATGAAAGTTCATTTGTGATGGCTGTACATATATAGGCAGTTAGACAATCACATGTTCTGAACAGATCTCTGGGTTCATATCTATCAAGGATATGTTTGTACCCGTATGAAAGGTACATATACACACATATCAGACCATATTCCTCACTGTGTACCTTGGCATGGCAATGGTTAATTTCACTTGATGTAACCTTGCAGGCATCATAAAGAGATGTTTAGAAAGATGTTACTGTATGTGACAGCTGGAGATGTCAGTCATATGACCACACGGAGGCTCTTCAGCAGACCCAAAATTGAAACAATTGGAGATGGATCCATCATTGACATGGTCCACAGAGCGTGCTTACAAACCAGGAACACTTAGTAGACAATGGCAAAGATGTAGTTATCTCCAAATGGGTCAATGTGGAGTCTGCTGAAGAGCCTCCGTGTGGTCAAATGACTGACATCTCCAGCTGTCACATACAGCAACATCTTTCTAAACATCTCTCTATGATGCCTGCAATGTTACATCAAGGTGAAATTAACCATTGCTATCCCGTTAAAGAGATAGTAATACCTAAAATGTGAAAGGAAAAATACATGTCATAGGATTGATCCACCGGGTAATGTAAGGGTATCCCCACTACTGAAAGGTGTTTCATCACAAGAGTATAACAGCTCAAAGTTGAATATTCCAGGGACAATATCACTGTGGCCTGAAAATGCACTATGCCAATGTTGCCAGACCATCCTCTGGCTAGCTTTGGTCCAGGGAACAGATATCCACAAAGGATGATGTGGCAACAGCGCAAATGTACAATTTCAGGCCACTGGGATGTGGCACCAAAGGAATTCAACACTGAGCTGCAATACATGTAGAATACAACACCCATCACCAGTAGGAGTACCGTTGTTTCACACAGGGGGATACACCATACAACATATATGTTCCTTTACACATTTCAAGTATTAATATCAATTTGACACCATCATGGCTAAGTTTACTGATCACACAATCTCAATCCTCCACACAGGTTATGTGTCTCCAGCACATCAGGAGCCCATGGAGGAGGCCACCTCACCACCCAGTGAGGAGTATTTGGAGGAGGGGACCAGCCAGTGGGCACCGTACCCAACGACATCCACACCTCTTGGCCAGCTGGATGCACCAACTCTGCCTGCACCAACTCTGCCTGCACCAACTCTGCCTGCACCAACTCTGCCTGCACCAACTCTGCCTGCACCGACTTATTACAGTGACTGGATGCCCCCCACCACCTCCAGGAGCTATTATCCCCCAGCAGCAGCAGCAGCACCACCACCACCAGGGAGGCAATGGCTGCCCGGTGATGTGGCCACCACCCAATACGGGCCATACCCACAGATTGACCTACCCTCCTGGATGGCTCCCCAGCATGGCCCCAGGTATGATCCTAGGTGGGGGCCAAGCACATACCAGTGGCCAAGGTTTGACCCTTGGCCACTCGACTACCAACACCTGGGCCTGCTTGGGGAGCCCCAACAGCCTATGCGAAGGGACGTGTTTACCCCACCACCTCCACCAGCACAGACATCGGTGGGCAGCAGTGGGTCAATTGATGTGGTGGGCACATACCCATCTGCAGCACAACCAGCACCAGCAGAGGAGGATACAGCACCAGCAGAGGAGGATACAGCACCAGCAGAGGAGGATACAGCACCAGCAGAGGAGGACACAGCACCAGCAGAGGAGGACACAGCAGCAGCTGATTCACCAGGCACAAGCATCACCAGCAGTGAACGGCCCACGGGGATGGAAGCTGAGTGTATGGCTCTGCAAAGGAGACTACTCAGGTCAAGCCTCCGCACCAATGACAACATCACCAGGAGCCGTAGGGAATCCCGTATAAACACTAACAGGATAGAGGCAAGGATCCATGCCCTGGAGTCGGAGGTCATGAGGATCAACACTCAACTCCATCAGCTACACACGGGGGTGATGGACCTGCTTGCACAGCTACTGGTGGAGTTGAGAGAGCTGAACCGCAGGGAGGACTTACGTTTGGAGAGGGAAAACCTGCGCTCCACAGAGGGATCCACTGCCCCCACCACCCCCTCTAATGTGACCCCCGAAGCCACACCTAGGGGGCAAAGGGTGACCAGGAGATCATCCAGGTTATCCACTTCTGCCACACAGTCTAAGCCCCCCCCCCCCAAGAAAAAAAAATAAAATGCCCAACATGTTAAATTTCCCCTGAATAAAGGAACATTGTGCTTTTGAATCCTGTCTGATCTGCTTTGAATTTGGTCATAGATTTGGGTGGCAGAGTTGTCTCCAATGCATTGCCAAACAATTCAGTGAATACAACTCCTGCCTAGGTAAGATGTTTGTGGGATGTTACAACATGGGTTCACATACATACACATCGTTGTACAAAATCAACTGTAAAAACATCCCTGTTGCCATATTACACAACTGTGTTATATGGCAATGTTGTGTGTTGATTTTGCATAACAAAACATTCCCCTTAGCCCAACATTTGGTACAACATTGAACATTCAATTACATCATATGTAGTGTTTAACCCTTTGATATCCAGAGTGGTAGGCAACGCATTGCAAAGAAATGCGTTGGGTCCCACTCTGGCACTCAGAGGGTTAAGGGGATAACCAAACAAACGGCTTAGCGGTGAGATAACAAGCAGGACAGATAAATGGGACATGTATCCATATTGTCTTGGATTCACACACTCATTGTGCAACAGACTGACTGGGGAAGCCAATGTTTTCAACCTAGGATTTCAATGTGTAGCACACACATTGATATCCTGGGGTGAGCATTGGGGCCTCCAGTAAGTTGACTTGTTGTTTTTTTCTAAGGGTGTAACAGACTTCCCCAGTGAAAACACTTGTCCACTTGGTCATGTACTGTGATATGTCCCAGTGGAGCAATATCACTGAACATTGAGCAACACATTAACTGTGGACAGGAATTCACTGTGGAAGTATGTCCCCTTTATCACCTCTTTATCACTCCCACAACACATTAGTGTATCACTGCCACCATCTGTTAGCGTGAATACATCACTGAGTCCACTCACTTGCAAACAAGTGGTGGAGTCCTGTGATATGGGTGATGCATTTCCATGTATGGGGATACTCTACCCTGGGTGTGGTAACGCATTGACAACTGTGTTCTCAAATATATCCTCCTACAGACACAGATAGAATGGTGATGGTTCATCTTTATTGTGTCTCAAAGTACATTAGGATGTACATGTGTTTTCTGTGTATTGCCTATATGCATTGAACACCTGTATGAGAACACTAAATGTACTTTGAAACAAAAAAATAGTACTTTAGTAACACTGCTGCCCAGCTCATGTGTTGTCCACAAGGTTTGACAACTCTGTAGCTGAGCATCCTAACTGTACAGGTTATAAAACTCAGGAATTAGTGTTTTCTGTGTCTATATGAAAATGATCCAGTAGAGGTTTGTGTGAACCTCAGGTCAAACTTTGCATCACCAACAACATCAACATAAACAGCAAGGGGTGATCTCCATGAAGGTGATGTCAAGACATCAATCCAGTCACATAGAAGAACTTCAGTTCAAGGATGGATCATGTTACGGATGCCTGTGGAAGAAGAGGACAGGATTTGGAGTAGTTGACTTGAACTGATCATCAAGCAACAACAATTTAGTCTTTTTGATCCCCTCAATTTTCACAGTTACAGGTGAGTACACAAACCATTGCTTGACAATGTGTTGTGTACTCATCTGTAACCAATTATGTGGAGAACTAAGGACATGTGCCCCAGCCCTATGGATATGTGCCCCTGACATGGATACACACATCAACAAGTTTTCTGAGAGCTCCATGGAAGTAATGAATTTGGGCTGCCACTGTTAATGTGACAGTGGCAGCCCAATGTCATTTGTTCCATGGAACTGTTAGGACACATTTGTTGATGTGTGTATTCATGTCGGGGGCACATATGTCTGCACACTCACAGGTCAGCATGGTGTCCCTGGTAATCTGATCTACGTCTCATGACCTCTACATTGTGTGACCATACCACTGTACATCCACCCCTGTGCTGCTCTTCTCAGCTGTAGCACAGTACAGGTTCCATATTGAGTCCAATGGCCCTTTAACCCCTGATGTGACGGAGTATTATCCAATGCATAGCATTGGATAACACTCTTTCGCTACAAGGCTAGCATGGTTGCTCTGGCTATGCTCATGGCAAATCAAGTTAGCTGCTGTCAATCAAGCCCTGTAAGGCGATGAACATGGGTTATGTGTTGTACCTTGTTTCTCCTGAGGGTGTGCATGATATCCTTGGGGTCTGTATGTCAACGTGGAGAGTGGAATGGAGGATGGTTTTTGAGTCCACACACACAATTTGCCACGTCCGCTGCAAGTGCAGTGCTGTGTCACTGTTCCTGTGGGGTGAGACAGAACAAAATGTGCAGTGTGGTTAGTGTCACAGGACTGATGGGGGACTTGCATGGATTGTTTGCATGCCTGTGTTATACTCACATGTAAAGTGTTCCGTGATGAGCCTGTCTCTGATCTGTGTCCCTCTCAGGGTCTCCTCAACGTGTCCGATGTCCATGGGCACTTCCTGTATGGGGGGGGCCTGGATGTGCTCCAGCAGCCTGGTGTCCACTGCGATGTTGTGCAGTATTGCGCACGCCACAATAATGTCGCACACCTTTCCAGGTGCATACTGCAGTGCTCCCCCCGAGTGGTCCAGACATCGGAATCTTGACTTGAGGAGGCCAAAGGTCCGCTCAATGGCATTCCTCGTTCTGCCATGAGCCTGGTTGTAGCTTTCCTGGGCATGTGTTCGAGGATTGGCCAGTGGGGTCAGTAGCCAGGACTTGCATCCATAGCCAGCATCACCTGTGTAATGTGAGTGACATGGTGAGACAGGGAGCACATGTTGTGTGAATGATGTTTTGTGTGGTAGACGTAGTAGCTGTGGGTCAGGAGCATGCTAAGCAGCGTTGTGTGTACGCCTGTGTATGTGATGTGATTTTGTATTGTGAACTCACCCAAAAGCCATCCCCCTGTAAAAGTTCCATTCTCGAAATCTCTGTGGACTGAGGAGTTTTGGAGAATGTATGAATCATGTGAGCTGCCAGGATACTTTGCACAGACATTCATTATCCTCATATGGCTGTCACACACCATCTGCACGTTGATGGAGTGAAAGTTCTTCCTGTTGATGAATATCTGTGCGTCACGTGCTGGGGCCTTAATTCGGACATGGGTGCAATCTATAGCACCCATGACCCTGGGCATGCCTCCCCTGGCGTAAAAGGCCTGCTTGACTTGTATCCAGTCCATGTCGGTGGTGGGGAAATGTATATAGGTACTGGCCTTGCTTTTGAGGGCTGGCAGGACCTGGGCCAGCACCCTGGAGAATGTGGCCTGTGACATGCCAGATGCGTAACCCTCTGTGGACTGGAAGGCCCCGCTTGCCATGAAGTGCATGGCACAGAGTAGTTTCTGCAGGCCAGTTAGGGCATGGTTGTGGATGTAGATGGGATCCACCTGCTCCTTGATGACCTCATACAAGGCAATGATGCTGTCAGGCCTCAACCTGTAGCGATCAATTACCTCATCATCGGTCATTCCAAAGAGGGTGACCCTTGGGCGGTATACCCTGGGCCTTGGTGGTCGTCTATACATCCTGTGCCCTCCAGGTGGGGATGGACTCCTGTGTGGCTGCTGAGCCAGAGCCTCCTCACTTGCAACAGGTGGTGGCTGTTGATCAGGCATGCTTGGAGGTTGCTGATGTTCCCTAGCTCTCTCCCTTGCACGCCTTCTCTTCAGTCTTCGCAACAATATGTAACCCAACATACTGTTTGCTCTCTCTATCTCTCTCTATCTGTCTCTCTCTCTCTCTCTCTCTCTCTATCTCTATCTCTCTCTCCCTCCCTGAGTGGAAAACAAGCCACAAGTGAGTGTGGTGAGTTGTCCCTTTAAGTACTTGCTAGGGCGTTGTGTGGGTGTGGTGATGAGGTGAGTGCTGACCAATGGTGAGTTGTTTTTGTCCAGGTAAGTGTTTGCAGGTGTGTGTGTGTTATAAGATGTGGTGTGTTGTGCTTGTTCTGTGTGTGCCATTTGCGGACATGCAGTTGTGGGGTGCAGGTGGCGTGTTGATGTTGCCCAGGTGAGCTTGTATTTGCAGGTGTCCGCTTTGTGTGATGACCCCCATTGTTCCGTGCCATGTTGTGTTGTTGTTTTTTAGTGTGTCGTTGTCCCTGTGGTGTTGGTTGTTGTTGTGTGTATAGTGATTGTGTTGTGTGTGCATGTTTTTGTGTTGTTTTGGCATTGCACGGGTTAATTTTCCCATTTACATGGTTGTGCGGTAAGCCTTTTGTGTCTTTTCCTATGTAACGGGTGTTTTGTTTTGGCCGTTAAGTGTCTAACGGCTAAAAAAAGTGGGTCTTAACTTTTAGCCGTTAGGTGTGTCTTTTTTTCAGCCGTTATCAGTACCGCAAGCCTTTGAATAGCTCTGGGGTATGTTTTACCATGCGTCTGAATGCACGTAAGTGTATCGGCCGTAAGGATTGTACAACTGCCGTTAGCTGGTCTTTAGACGGATCTTTGAATTGCAACATGTCACTTAACGCACCCGTTAGTGATTTTTTTGGTTAACGGCTGCCTTTAAATCTACCCCCCACATTCTAGAAAGACATTCAGTGCATTACATTGCCAGAGTTTCCACAGTCTGATATGCAATAAATAAGTAATGAAAAAGTGTTAACCACTCTGTTACATTACTTTACACTCATAACAGCCTCCACAATGCAAAGGGATGGATCCCTTCCTCAAATCCAAAATCTTTATTAATTGCATCCCCAAATACAGATGTTTCTCCCATGAGACAAAAAAGATACTCACGTTCGGTGGTCATCTCTGCTTCGCTGCTTTCAGGCACTGGAAAAAAAAAAGGCCACCGTTTATAATCGCTGGGATTTCAAGCATATGACGCCAACTATCTTAAAGGGAAATTATAAAATTTTAATGTAAGGTCCTACTGCAGGAGCCTTAGTAAGAAATGGCTCCTGTCAGCTTTGTGGGTGGTCTGAAAACTATCCCCCTCAGCTGTTAAGGGGCTGGACACAACCAAGGAATTCTATGCTACAAAGCCACAGGCTTCCCTTGTTGCATACAGTCTCATAGTCTGCTAAGCTTTCGGTCATAAAACCCATCAGTAGCAGTCTATGGAGATTATGGTTGCAGCCCCAAGTGACTGAACACAAAGTCTTGCAGTTCAATAGCTATGGCCAGATCAGTGTGAGAGCACCAGGTGTAACTTTTCAGGACTCAGTCATTTCTTCTTTTAATCTGATTCAGCTCCCACAGCAGCCCCAGTTCCATTAACAGATCTGCTCTTACAGGAGCAGACCTGCTGAAAGAGAAACTATTGTGTGATAATGGCCCTTAAAAAAAAAGTACTTTGCAATCAGGGCTATGTAGTAACATGTTCCTGTCACCTGTTTTACAGAGAATTAAAATCTCCTTATATGTTGTACTATCCACCCAGAGAAGTTAGAGTCAATAAATGTGGTTCTGGCTATACCAGTGCAGTGAGACAAGGCTGGAGGTCGTTATGCATTGTTGTATGGCTACCAGTGCAATGGGAAAAGGCCAGAGGTCATTATTCCTCGTTCTATGGCTACCAGTGCAGTGGGACAAGGTTGAAGGGCATTATGTGATGTTATGTGGTTACCAGTGCAGTGGGAGAAAGTTGTGAGGCCTTTATGCATGGTTCTATGAATACCATGGGAGAAAGCTGGGAAAGGTAGGATTTGTGGGTCTTTGGCTACAGTGGGACAATGCTGGGCGTAATAGCAGTGATGGACAATGTGATGTCTGCCAGCTGCTTCCAAATGATAAGTTCCATCATTCCCCACCAACCGCTGTATGGTAGGAACCAATACAAATCATAATCTAATAGCAGCTAGGAGTCCTCATGTTTCCCATATCAGCTTAGTACATGTGGTTCTATGGCTACTAGTGCAGTAGGACTAGTCCAGGGCTCAGTATGTGTGGTTCTATGGCTACCATGGGACAAGGATGGGGTAAGTATTTGTGGTTCTATGTTTAATGTGGGCTCAGTACATGTGATTCTAGTGTAGTGGAACAAGGCTGGGGGTCATGACTCAAAAACGGAAGGCAAAATAGTATAGTAATATTGGTTTAAAAACAAAAAAAACAAGCATATATAAGTATTCATACTTTTTGCCCCTTGCAACATATACACATACCTCAAATAAAGCGCTGTTTTGCATATTACCTGCACAAGTGCTGCTTGTGTTAGATACTAGGCATGATTCATTTATCGTTGTCCCATGAATGACACAACTGCTGTTTTCTGATAAGAAGGGAAACAAAGAAAGACTTGTTACACCTGCTATTTAGTAAAATATGATAATCACTAAAAATATACATGCTCTTACTGAATCTGCACCTGTGCAGGGGAGGACAGGTCTGGGGAGCAATTGAGGCCTGGGCAAGTCATATATATTGGGTAGTGGGCCACTGCCTCACTAAATCTCCTGCTTGCTGCTGTAAATGGAGCTACAATCCAAGCTACGCAAGTAGCATAAACCCATTTCCTTTGTAAGCTCTATAGTATCACTAGTTTCACTAGTGCAGCCCCATTTCAACTGTAAACTATGTGGAACCACTTGCCTTACTTTGCAACATTAATGACAATTTTAAAATTAACAAAAGAGGGAGGGCTGAGACAATCAAACAATAGTAAAAATTGACCACTGTACTTGCCCCCCAGACCACAAGTTACCAGCTCTCCTCTGCACCTGTGTATGCATAACATGCAAAGTAAATAGTCTATACTGGGTATTCCATTAAAAACTTCACAAATTAATGAAGGTTCATAAACTTTCCCAAAATGCCTACAGATAGATAGATATATCATGGTTAGCATAGAAGGTGATGTGAATGTCTTTTTGGGCTTGATCTATTTTGAAATGAACAGGTAAGTGTGAAATGGTCTTTGCCTGATGTGATATCGGATTTTCTAACAAAAGGAGAGTTTTTGAAGGAGACAGTAAATTCTCTGGGTCTGAGGAAAAAGCTAGATAGATGGCTGTGAGGAGAACATAATTAGTGTGATATTCGAATGGGTGAGTGTGTGAGAAAGAAATCAGATAATTGCTTAAAAATATGGCCATATGTGGTAATTTGCTTAGGAACAATTTGATGTGGTAAGCAGAGAGAAATGAAGGTCGGCCAGGACTAGATATGGCAAGATGGTGTTGGATAAATGCAAGGTATAGTTTGGTATAACTTAAGTGACGTACAGCAGAAGGAGGCAAAGGCTAGAATGACTGGAATAGAATATGGGTGAGAAGGTTTGACAGATAGGAGGGATTTTTGGAATGAAGCCAAGGCTTTTTTGTAAGCTTTCTTTGTGTTCAAGGTTAGAGCGGAGTAAATGATGGAGTAAGTGTTGACCATAAATGTATTCAAGGCTTAATCAAGTCAAGGAATTGTGGAGGAATTGAAGGGTGAGAGTTGGCAGATGGATGAAGCTTGAAAAACTCCTGGAATTTAAATTGAGAGGCAGTCAATATCTGGATGCTTAAAACCTGGTAAGAACTAACAATGTATGTACAATTTGTAATAGGGACAGTAATGTAATTTTGCGCAGGCACACAATGATAGTCATGTAAAAGGATCTACCTTTAGAAATTAGGTCTGAGGTGGCAATACTATCTAAAATGAATGTGATGGCTTGACTTGATGATAAGGGGCCCCAATGGGTGGCTGTGATTCCGTAGGCCTTGAAAAGTGGAGAGGTAGTGGATAAATGAGGGAGTTGTGAAGTTCCAGGGGGCCAGAGTTCTACAAATCATTTGGTAGAGAAGATGGCAATGAAGTTGTGCCTTGCAGAAGTGTTGCAATAGACCTGGGGAGATGTGGGAGAAGGGGAGGGAACACAGAGATACCATTCCACAAGGCCACATTGGATTTGCCGAGTTGGTCAAGTGAAATCAGAGAGGTGAGTGGAGGGCAGGGGAAAGTAGATGAGGGAGGTGAAGTATAAAGGATCTGTCTTGGGGTAGGATTCTATTTGAAATACTAAGGTGGCCAAGGAAGGACTGAAGTCCTGCCTTGGTACAGATGCTTTTGGAGGCAAATTGGTATATGATTGATCAAGGATGGTGTGAATAAATTCTATAGTGGTAGACTAAAAGCTAGTTTTATCTATAGCTATGGAGATGCTGAGCCCTTTAAACAAAGAAGTCAGTTGAGAAAGACCAGAGGGAGTAGAAGAAGAGAAGAGAAAGTCATCTAGGTAGTGGACTACAATGGAGCAGTGGGAGTAGTTGAAAGCAGCCAACAGAGTGTTTTAGAGAAAGTACTGAGTAATTTAGGACTGCCTTTGGACCTGAAGGTAAGACGAGTCACAAAGTAGTAAAATCAATGCCATTTCGTACAGTGAAGATGCCAAAGTGAAGGTTGAATTGGGATTAGTTTAAATGCATAATTGATGTTGGTTTTGGAAAGCCAGCAGTTTTGATTGCATTGCTGAATATGGAAAATTGCATAATCAGTTCTTGAATATTGCATAGCAAATTCTGCTGATGGAATAAAACCATTAATGCTGGTGGTTAAAGAATGAAGGGGGGAAGGATGGGGGAAGGAAGGGGTCTATGATGAAATCTTTTCCGGAGTTCCTTATCCAGAATGGAATCTACTAACGTTGGTTCTTTATTTGCTGACTGAAGGTTAGAACATTCGAATTAAGAAGATAGGTATTCTATAATACCTGCATAAAAGCCTTTTTGGAAACTGGAAATAAAGTTTCAGAATGGGAAGCAAGAAGAAAATGGAGAACAATAATGAAGTCATTTATTGTGAGGTACGTTTTGGGACAGATGGCTCTGGAGAGGGTCTTACAGCATAATGAACATATGTGGAGCAGTCTACAGGCACTATAGAAACAACTGCATGTACTGAAGATATTACGAATAGGGAAGTTGTTCAAGTAATGAATAAGCATACACAATTTGTCTTTAGGGGGATTGGAAAGGAGTGAGGTGGAGGAGGGAGGGAAGGGGGTTGGAGAAGTTCCACTGCCAGATGTTTGCGAGGAGGAGGGACACAACATCATCATCAACATATCCATGTGGTACATGTGTCACGATGTCCCTACTATTACTCTGGGGATGCACTATATGGCTGCAAACTGTGGCTACTAACACCTGTAGCTAATCCAAAAACCCCAGCACAGCACAGGTACAATGATGCTCCCATTAGGACAAGGAATGCAATCAAACACACCTTTGGACTCCTGATTCAGGTGTCTGGCTAAATCGTGTGGAGAACTACAGTATTCCCCCAAAAAGTGTGTGATATAGTCCTTGTGTGTTCCATACTCTGTAATATAGCAGTGGACACAAGTTTATTGGGGGAGGTACATATCGAACCTATTGTGAAGGTTCCTGTTACCGAGCCAAAGGATGAGGAAACCTTCAGAAGGGAGAAGACACTGGAAAGGCTCATCTGGGACTTCTTCGCTTGTGAGTACAATACATGATTCAAACACAATATATGCCCTGATTCTGCATGGGGAATGTGTGGAAACACATTTGCACAATGCATTATGACATGTGTCACTCCACAGGATACTGTGTTCCTGCTTGAACCCCTACACTGCTTCTGACAGTCCGTGAAGTCAATCCCCACTCTGGCCTTCCATCGCTGACTTGTAATCACCACACCCTGGAGCATGTGTGCTTGAACATAACCTCTACATAGCCCTTAGTTTAATGAACAGATGCAGATGCCTTGCAATGAATGCTTTGAAATGACCCTGTATCACGGTGCCCATGCTCTGTGCTGCGGGAGGCGACATTCTGACTGCTATTTGCATTACCTCTTGCTGATTGGCTAGGTACCTTTGTCACCGCCCAGTGATGGCCTATATATACCCTGTCATATCTATGCTATGGTGCCCTTACGTGGTGTACTAGTTCCTGACTTTTGCTCGGTTATTGCTGATCGTGTATGACCTGGCCTGCCTAACGACGTTCCTGAGTTTGCTGTACTACTGTTGCTCCGTTGCTGACTGTATCTGGCTGAGGACCCGATTCCGTTACTGACGGTTTCTGGCTGAGAACCCACTCTGCTGCTGACCGTATCTGGCTGAGAACCCGCTCCGTTGCTGACCATATCTGGCTGAGAACCCGCTCCGTTGCTGACTATATCTGGCTGAGAACCCGCTCCGTTGCTGATCGTTTCTGGCTGAGAACCTGCTCCACTACTGACCATACCTGGTTGTATATCTATTCCATTACCGTCTGTGTCTAGCGTATTGATGCTGTGTTGCCATCCTTGTCTAGCCTACCGCTTGGTTGCCTCCGTTTGCTCCAGCTATACTTGCTGTGGCTTTGCCGGTACGCTAGTCGGTTGCGCCGCATGGCGCTATTACTCTGTCGACCATTGGCTAAGCATTCGTGCTGTAGCTACTCTCCTTACCGCCGTTGGCGGTGTGCACACGCGAAGTGCCGGTATAGTGTTCATAGCACTGTGTTACTCTGATCTCTGTGTGTCCACCTCCCTTACAGCGCTGGGCTCACTCCGTTTGGGAGTTGCAGTATATCACAGGGCATTACCTATTAACCCTTTGCGTGCCTGCACCGTCCAGGTAGGGTTGTGCATATTCCACTCTGCAGTAGCCTTGGGCTCAAGAGCCAGTGTTGCGTTGTTACCATCCTCAGTGAGAGGGGACACTGGTTGCCTACATATATATATATATATATATATATATATATATATATATATATATATATATATATATATATGTCCTATATATATTTACACTGTATTACGATCCACCCCTAGCATTCTAGGGCTTGCTTATGAGAGTTGCCTCAGTCTATCGGCATCCACTGCCAGGGTCAGTGTTGCCTCGCTCCTCTGGATTCTGTGCCTCCCAGGAGTCTGGGTTGTGCCAGTAGTGTTGCCTCGCTCCTCAGGGTTCTGTGCCTCCCCGGCATCTGGGTTGTGCCAGTCATCTCCTCCTGGACCATCTGTCACCAAGGTCCTGTGGTCAGTTCTCAGACTGTATTACCTGCTGCCTGTTCAGTTCAAGCCAGAACCTCCGTTGCCAGTGATTGTTATCATTCAAACATACATTTCTATTACTGGCTTGCTATCACTGTATATACCTGCATATATTTATGTTCTGTTTGTGTGGGCCCAAAGGCCTAACTACTTGTTTAATCTTTATCTTAATAAAGTCATTTTAACCTTACCAATCTGGTCTGAGTGTTCATCAAAAAAATGTGACATCCTGTCAGTTTAACTGATATCTGGAATTCCGTAAGTGCATGATGACATTGCCAGTTCAAGGATATGATCTATTCCCCCGGTAACAGTTAACATCTGTAATTTCTTCCTATAGGTATCCATGGCATGACCCATTATGGAACAGAGGGATGTCTAAGTTGCCTTGGTGAAATTTTGCCTCCCCTCTCCTCCCCTACAATGCTCTTCCTGATGCTTGTTAGTGCTAATAAATGTTGATACCGTATGGCAACATGTAATGTCATGTCAATGAGATGAGCCATATGGCAAGAGCTGATGAGGTCAATTCTGTTGCTGCACAATGAAACAAAGAAGAGACATGCAAATTGCCAATGCCCAATTGATTGTGTTGGCCTTTAAACAATTTGAGTGTCCCAGAGCTCCTTAACACCATGAAAAAGCAAGGTGTTGAGGACTCACACAACATCCATATACTGAAGTGATCAAGTGACATCATCTTAAATCCCCACATATCCCCTGTTAGAGATATTGGACAGTCATGAAATTCAACTCCTTATCTCAGTTCAAATTGTAAGGATCCTTTTTGAAAAATAGGACAACAGTAATGTTTGCCTATTTCTTCCATGATGAAATCATGTGGATCTTTCATTTATTCAACCAGCATGCACTTTGGAATGCCAGAGGGGTACTCAATGCATTGCTGTATGATGCGTCGTGTACCTCTCTGGCATCCCAAAAAACCCCTAATACTCCTCTACCCACAAACACACCCCTGTTGATCACAGAACTTAGAGCATGCA
This sequence comes from Rhinophrynus dorsalis, assembly GCA_037306005.1. NCBI lineage: Eukaryota > Metazoa > Chordata > Amphibia > Anura > Rhinophrynidae > Rhinophrynus > Rhinophrynus dorsalis. The sequence goes on from CM074719.1 coordinate 276,937,555, forward strand.
CTTAGATTTGCTGCTAGGGATATGTCTGTGTCTCAGACACTGTCTAAGGGTATTGTGATCCCCATGTGTATTGTGAGAGTGGAGTTTACCTGAGTGTGACCTCTGACCACATGCCTGACATATTGCCATGTTAAAGAGGTGTACCTTGGTGTTGATGATGTGCTAGTGTCCCTGTGTGTTAACAATGATCCTGTCTGTATGTTACCAGATGTAGATAAAAACCTGTTTCCCATCAGGCGGTGTTGAAATACAACACAAATAATACCCAGACAAATCATTCACAATCTTTCCATTCCTAGGTCTGCTGTGAGTTGAAAATGGACAACAGTGGATGTGTTTTGTTTGTTAACCACTGCTAAAAGACTGTCCCAGTAAGTATAATGTGCAAGAGTAGAGTTGAATGCATGGCTTTGCAATACATTGTAGACCTCTCTGGCACTGAATATATTAAATACCTGAAGGAATCAAAGACATGATGTTTGTAATAAGTTCACTTTTATTGTGGGAACACATGACACACATGGCATAATGTTTATTCTTGGGAGGGGGTGCAGATGTAAATCCCCCTCACCGACTGTCTGATGACTCTTGTTGTCTTGGGGTTGTTGAGGATGTCACACTTGAGGGGCAGATGGTTGGTGTTGACCCCTCATTTGACTGTGTGCTCTCTCTTTACCAGTAGCCTCTGGATGCAATTATGCTTGGGGACTTCGACAAGCAGCTGTCCAAGCATATCACAGTCCCAAAATGCCTTATCTTTGTGTGTAGGATGTCATGCTGGGATTCCAGACAGCTGATTTTGGCAGCAGTTCTCTTCATGGTGCACACACACCTCCTGGTCTGGTCTCCCTCAGTAGCCTCCTTTGGCTGATGATGTACTCCTCATTCATCCTGGTGGTTCCAATAGATGCAGCAGATGATGAGGGCATGGATGCTGCATACGGAGGTGCTACTGATGCCTCTCCTCTCCTCCTTGTTATGTGTTTGCCCCTTGTTAGCTGGTTCCTCCACATTCTGAGTGCACTTCTGATGCTGCAGCTGCTGGTGAGGCAAATGTGATATCCGCAAGTGAGACAGGTCCAGTATGTAATGCAATTGAGTGTGAGGGTTCTGTCCCACCACGTCAATACTCTCCTCCCTGGCTGCAACATCCTGTTCACCTGGTTCTGGCTGTGTTAATGGTGTCTACCTTGTCTGTAGTTGTGGCCTCTGTGGCTCACCTATGAGACTGTGGTGATGATGATAATCCAGTGGCTATTGACCATATTGTGGCCACTGTTATGGGTTTCCCTCCCACATGTGTTGTGACTGCAGGCTGTTCTCTGGTTGTGTTGGCATCCAGCAGTTTGCCTGTGGAGGTGGCGTGGGTGTCAATGAGCTGTGTTGCTGTGTAATCTGCATCCAGTTGTGTTCCATTAGTGATGATGGTTGGGGGGGATATCCAGTACTGGGCAGATGCTGGTGCCAACCATTGATCAGCATAATGTTATGGATCCTAAACGTGATATAAAATAAAAAACACAAAACAAAAGGGCCCAATAGTGTAATGCAGTACATAAAAAAAATGATAAATAAAATATGAAAGCACTCACACATGGAAGTGGTCAGATAGCTGATACCAGTCAATCTGACAGAAATGCTTGTGGAGAAATTGCTTTCATCTCCACTCGGAGGACTGGCAATCAGCAACACAACAGCTCTGGACTCACAAAACAAACAGCTGGTATCCAGGTAACAAAATTTTATGGATTATCCACATATATTAAAAACAATATTAAAAATATTAAAAAGGTGGACTTGAACGCTAGAGATTTTCGCACCGACAGGGCTGCTTTATCAAAGCACCGACAAGTCAAAGAAGCAAACAGGGAATGGTGATGTTGTGGAATCCACTGCTGGAACTCTCGTGGCATCCACTGATGAGATGTTGAGGTTGACAGCCCCTGCTTTGACTGTGGAGGTTGTGGTGGCATCCAGCTGGTGCCTTCTGCTGGATCCTGAAGTGCTGTGACACTGGGGGTCTCTGTGTGTCTGCTCTGCTCCAGTCATGGATGCTATGAGAGAAGAATGATATTTTGGAATTAAGAACCTGGGAAATGACACCAGGGATGCAAGATGGTGACATCTTAACCCCTTGAGTGAAATGCATCGGATACCTTTCAGGCAGTCACTGATTCAACGGCTTCACAGTGTACTGCAAATTAATGTTAACAACCTACTCTGGTTGACCGTTTGTTATCATATGTATCTGGAACATTGGGGATGGCAAGGGGGGATGCATTCATGTTGAGGACATTTTAAGTTACATGGACAACACATATGTTTGTACCCAGGGGTAGTCAACCATGGCTCACCAGCTATTGGGACCACCATTCCCATTATCCACATCCTATAGGTTTTTTAAATCATGTGAGTTGTGATTCCCTATGGATATGGTTCCTCATTTTGCCTAACCTTGGTTTGACTGTTTGTACCCACATCACATAATGAATGTATATTTGGTGTTGTTATCCTGCTGAGAGAAATGTGTTCTGCCACTGCTCGGCTTGATGTGTTCGCCCATCAATTCCTATTTTCGGACTTGCTTTACCTGTGTGCAGTACTTCCATTACCTGAACATTGCTGATTTGGTTGTAGCTCCAGTGCAAATATGTTATTCCAGGCCATAGGGGTCCTGTACACGTGGCATTTGTGTTGGACACGCAATCACTTCGGGTTTGCACAACTATCAGGGGTGGGAAAATTGTACTCGGCAAAATTACCTTGGTGTACTCTATTCATACACTGTTACATGTTTACATCCCTGTGACATGACTGTCTGTGGCAACATGTCTAACATTTTTCAAAAACATTAATATTTCTATAACATGATGTTTCTGTGAGGTGAGCATATATGAGCAAAGCAGAACTGAGAGGGATTAACCTAGTGATTTCATATGAGCTGGCTTGCTTACTGCATCAGATTTCCTTTTTGCTGCACACTATTAGCTCTTTGTTTTAACCCTGTCAGCGCTGGATTGCTCAACTTGGAGAGATCACTAATGGTCATGTGTAGAGCTGCTTCTGTGATGTCTGGTACTAGCTAACAGGGTTTGTGTAGTGAACAGTTATATATCATGTTGCTTACCAGGAGGCTGGAGGGTGCTGTAATCTCCTGTATCAAAGCCACCTTGGATCCCCACAACTGCCATTGTGGACAGGTTTTGGCGGAGCATCTCCTCCCAGGCATTGAAGGTGATGTTCATGGGTGGCTCTCACATGCAGGGACAGTCCTCCTATCTTATTCTTGACCTTCCTCTTACAGTTTGCCCAGCACTTCTTTATGGAGTCTGAGTTAGGCTTGCACTTGGGCACTACGTTGACTGCATCATCTACCTGGCTCCAGGCTACCTTCTTCTATGCACCAAAATCCCTACTCTTTTCTGTGGAGAATAGTATGTGCTGCCTGTTCAGGATGCTCTGCACCAGGCCATGTTCTTCTCATAGGAGTGCATGGAGTCACAGAGTCTTTCCTCCTCCATTGTGATCTGGAATGGATTCGCACTCTATGTAGAAGTTTGTCTGTCAGGCCTTATCTGTGCTGTCCCTGGATGTGTGTGTTCTTCTCCCAGATGCCCTACTTATCCCAATCCTATGTCAGTTCCTGGCTGATGTGTACGTGACTGATGTTGGGTACACCTCCACCCACCTGTTCTCCCTCTCCTTCCCTGACTGGGCATCCCTGCTCTCTTTACGCCTCTCCTATGCCTCTCCCCATACCTCCAGCCTCCACTCCTCTCTCTGCCATCTAACTACCACTCTCCTATCTCCCTCATACACCCACTCATACCCAGTTACTCACACAGGCACTTGGTCACAATCAGCCTCTGCACCCCCCCCCCACACAAACGCATACACGCTATACTCCCTCAATCACACCGTATGAAATAAAAATATAAAATGGGTTGTGTGTCCAAAAAAATAAATGTTGTGTGTGTTTGTGATTGTGTGTGGGTGCAATGTGTACAATATGTGCCAAAGTGTGTTATGTGTTTTTGGTATGCAATTTGCTCTGCTCTCCACTACAACTCTAGCTCTCTCCAATGTGTGCTGCTTTCTCTCTATATATATCTCTGTCATCCGCACCTTAGGTAGCACTAAAATTATCATGTTTGGGTTGAAAATTAATAAATAGGGAACAGTGACTGGGAAGGGGAAAATGGGAGGGAAGATAGTGGGTTGTTACAGAGGAGGAACCAAATGGCTCCTAGCAACGCCTCCTAGACCCGGCTGGGACTGACAGAGCAGGCGTGCGGATGTCACAATGGCAAGATGTCCACGCTCCGTCCTGCCTGTCGCCCATGGAAGACAGGAGAAATCTATTAAATAAGGTAATTATTCTGGCGACTAGCACTACTAAGCAGTTAGTCGCCAGATGGGGACTTAGTGAAGGTAAACATTGTGTGGGGTGGTAGTTCCCCTTTAAGCAGTGGCTCAAGCAAAATGTAAATAGTAAGAGGCAGATAGTGATGCAGCAAAAAGAAGCCTTTAAACTTTTCTGGCCATGTTCTGTGTACTATGACTGCATCTCTTTGGTCATTTCACGCTCCCTGTTGTGCACAGCTGTTGGAGACCATGCAAAGCAGGGGCATATCTAGTCTTTGAAGGGCCAAAACATTTGTTTTGGCCCCCTATCACACTTTTCACTGAACCTATTGGATCCTGGGATTAGAACCTATTAAACCCTAGGACGGATAGGACCCCTTGGATGCAGAGCCCTGGTATAACTACACCAGGGCTCTGATATAATACCTGATCACAAGCCGAGACATTCACTACTATCCCTACCATTTAATCACTAGTCTAGATTCCATAGCTTGCCCTAACACCTAATCACTTGCTTAGACCCCTGTTGCTTGTCTTAACAAATGAATCATGTAGTTACATACAGTAAATTAGGTTGAAAAAAGACACAAGTCCATCAGATTCAACCTCTGCAACAGTATAACCAAGAAAACAAAAATTATATAAGCCTTCACAACTGCAAAATAGGTATGCCTGTTTACCAGAACTTCCTGTTTTACCTACTAATACACAGTATAATCCTGTATGTTTCCCTTCTGATAGAAATGCATCTTCTCTTAAATGTATCCATTGTGTCTGCCATTACCACATCATTGGGCAGGGAATTCCACAATTTAATAGCCCTTACTGTAAAAAAAAAAAACAAAAAAAAAACCTTCCTCTGCTGAAGTTGAAGTTGAGCGGAAGAGAAAGCAGCACATTTTTTAGCTAGTGAAGATAGGCTAATAAAAAAGATGATGCTTAGTTTGGGCATCTTGTAGGAAGGTCATTTGCTTTCTGCATTCGGGGAGTCTGGAGACACTCTAAGGGACAGGATGGGATGAATACAGTTGACCCCAAACACACCAACATCTTGTACTAACTTAGACCCCTGTTATTTGTCTTCACAAATGAATTATATGGTTACATATAGTAAATTAGGTGGGAAAAAATATTTAATATATATACAGTACTCTGCAAAAGTTATATATTTATATATATATATATATATATATATATATATATATATATATATTCCTAAAAATCAATTAAACTTGCATTCATAGTACTTTAAGGCTTTTCATTTCCAGTGTATTGGAAGTTAATCAGGTGTAACGAGACCGATGTCCAAAAGTTTTCTGAACCACATAGGTATCCGTAGCCAATGTGAAAGTATGGACCAATTAGTTGCAATTTAAGAGGCTTTAAATAGCCGGTACTTTTTTACCAGTATGCTAGAAAATCCCTTTGATTGATAAAGCACTTTTCAGGGTGAAACGCACTGCTATGAGAGCTTAATATTGTTTTGTCCTACCCAGAATTACTTTGGCATATGATACTTAAGTACTTTGAATATAAGTTGTGACGTGAGTCCCAGTACAGCAGGTCAGTACCACCGTCACGCCAGCTGTCGCAGTACCACTGCCTCCCAAACTTCAGCTCTGGTATTGCTGGTTCCCTCAATCACTAGACAGGACCAGTGTTGAGGGTAGAACAAGAACACTTTATTTGAACCAAGACACACATATTTATACAGGTTTACACAAAAGGCCAAGAGGGGTGGAGAGGCTATACAATGGTGGGCTGAACACAACACACAATGGTATAAACATTTGGTGTACACATCATACAATGGACCAGACATGATTACATTATTTGGACAAAAGAGAACTGTTGTGGGGTAAACACTGGGACAAAGGGCTGAGGGGCTGGAATACACATTGTACAACAAAGGCCAGGGGGTTGAAGCATCTTTGAATATTCCGCTTCAACCCCTGGCCAATCCAGTGCCTAGAATTGGCTGACCAATCCTGGTGGTTCTAGTCATGGCTAGCTCGGCCAATCAGACTCTGTAGGCGAGCAGCTAACCGACCAATCCCTGGGCTGCCTACTTTCCCCCATGTTAACTCTATGGGGAACCTTTAAACTCGTCACCCAGGGCATTGGCCAATCAGGAAGCCGCCTACTTCCCTATGTAAAGTCAATGGGGCTTTTGAATAGTTCTGCCTTCTGTCCTCGGCCCGTGAATTCCACTCTTTAGCAATAGCAACCCGCACCCGTAACATGGCTCCCCCCTCCAGTCCGGCAGACCCGGCTAGATCCTCCACGGGTCTACTTGGGGCTGACCGGAACAAAGTCTTCCTATGTCTCAAGCTCTGACTGACGGGACAAGCCATCTGCATTTCCGTTTTGGCTGCCCGGTCGGTATTGAATCGTAAAATTATAGGGCTGCAAGGCTAGGCTCCATCGCAATAGTCTGCCATTATCCCCGGATACTCGATTAAGCCAGGTTAAAGGGTTGTGATCGGTGAGAACCGTAAAGGAGCGACCATACAAATAGGGCTGCAGTTTCTTGAGGGCCCATACCAAGGCCAGACACTCCTTTTCCACGGTGGCGTACCCCACTTCCCGAGGCAGCAGTTTTCGGCTAATGTATACCACCGGATGCTCCCGACCATCAGGTCCCACTTGGCTTAGTACAGCTCCCAATCCAAAAGCAGAGGCGTCTGTGTGAACAGAGAAGCGTTTGTTTGGGTCAGGTGCTGCCAGCACAGGAGCTGATACAAGACTTTGTTTTAGATTTTGAAAGGCTACTTCACACTCAGGGGACCACTGGACCTGTCGGGGCAGTTTCTTTTTTGTCAGGTCCGTCAGGGGCTTGGCTATGGCACTGTAGTCTGGGACAAAAAGCCTATAGTACCCTGCAGTCCCCAGGAACGCCAACACCTGAGTCTTGGTGAGGTGAACGGGCCAGCGAGCCACTGCTTCGACCTTGGCCGGGTCGGGTCGTTGCTGCCCGCACCCTACCCGATGACCCAGGTAGGGGACTTCCGCTACCCCTATCACACACTTTTCAGGCTTCAGGGTCAGACCTGCATCTTGGATGCGATCTAGAACGGTATCCAGGTGAACCAGGTGGTCCTCCCAGGTATCGCTGTAGATGGCCACATCGTCTTGGTAAGCACAGGCATAATCCTGAAGACCGTCAAGAATCCTATCTATCATCCGCTGGAACGTGGCTGGTGCGTTCTTCATCCCAAACGGCATGACCCTAAACTGGTACAAGCCGAATGGGGTGATGAACGCTGACTTGGGAACAGCCCCGGGCTCCAGCGGAATCTGCCAATATCCCTTGCATAAATCTAAGGTGGTGAGGAATTTCCCTCGGACAATACGGTCCAACAGTTCGTCTACCCGAGGCATAGGGTAGGCGTCTGTTGTGGTACGATCATTTAGCTTTCTGTAATCCACACAAAAGCGGGTGGTGCCATCCCGTTTGGGGACCAGCACTACCGGGGAGGCCCAGGGACTGGTGGAGGGTTCAATGACCCCTAGATCTAGCATTTCCCGTATCTCCTTCCTCATTCCTTCCCTAACTGAGTCGGGGACCCTGTAGGCCGCCTGCCGTAGGGGCGCCTGTCCCGGGGTGTCCACTGGATGTACGGCCAGGGTGGTGTACCCGGGAACCAGGGAGAACATAGCCATATGTTTGGACAGCACTTCCTGAACTTGGCGTCGCTGGGAGGCTTCCAACGAGTCAGCGACCCTGACAGCCTCTATCCCTACTGGGTCGGGCTCCTGCTGGGGCAATTCGGGGAGCGGAAGATCCTCTGGATCCTCCGTGGCAGGGGCACATATTGCAGAAATCTCCTCTGGCCGCTCTTGGTAGACCTTCAGCATGTTCACATGGAAGGTTCTTTGGAGCCTTTCATCTGAGCATTTAGCCACTAGGTAGGTGGTATCACAGAGCTGCTTCACTACCCTATACGGTCCCTGCCAAGACGCCTGCAATTTATTCTGCTTGGTAGGTTTAAGAACCAGCACCTTCTGTCCCACTTCCAGAGTCCGGTTCCGAGCGGTACGATCGTACCAGCTTTTCTGCCGGCCCTGGGCACCCTGAAGATTCTCCCGTACTAAGGCAGTGAGCTCCTTCAGACGGTCCCTAAATGCTAGTACGTACTCAAGAATAGGGGTCTCTGCTACTCCGTTTGCCCCTCCCAGTGGGCTTTAATCAAGTCCAGGGGCCCTCGTACCCTCCTCCCGTACAGTAGTTCAAAGGGAGAGAATCCAGTGGATTCCTGGGGCACCTCCCGATAAGCGAACAGAAGATGCGGCAGGTACCTCTCCCAATCCCGGTGGGATGCTGTAAAGGCACGCAGTAACTGCTTGAGAGTTCCATTGAACCGCTCGCACAGTCCATTAGTCTGGGGGTGATATGGGGAGCTATGTATGGCTCTGATCCCACACAGTTTCCACAGCTGCTGGGTAACTTCGGCTGTGAACTGGGTTCCCTGGTCGGAGAGGATCTCCTGTGGGAACCCCACTCGTGCAAAAACCCGTAGCAGAGCGTCTGCCACGGTCTCTGCATGTATGTTGGGCAGGGAATGGCCTCGGGGTATCGGGTGGTATAATCTACCACCGTCAAAATGTATTTCTTCCCTGAAGAACTGGGCCGCGGCAGAGGGCCCACCAGGTCAATAGCTATCCGGCTAAAGGGCTCGTCTATGATGGGCAGCGGGTGAAGGGTGGCCTGTTTATGATCTCCTTTCTTCCCTACTCTCTGGCACACGTTGCAGGTGCGACAGTATTGTCGGATATCCCCTGTGATCCCGGGCCAGAAAAAGGATTGGGTTATGCGGTGATGGGTCCGGGTTATCCCTAGGTGACCTGCCAGGGGGATGTCATGCCCTATCCGTAGCAGCTCGTGTCGATATTTTTTCGGCACGACCAACTGGCGCTTGGGCACTGGGGTAGTCCCCTGACCGTCGGTAATTCGGTAGAGTCGACCCTGGTGCCATTCTATCTGCTCCACGTCTAACCCCCCGGGGTCCCGGCCTGCCCGCTCCCGGTATCCCATCAGAGTGGGATCTATTTGGGTCTCTTGGACTAAGTCGTCGGGGGAGGGCCAAGCCCTAGGGGCTAAGTCAGCTGAGTCAGAGGAGTCTTGGTCAGGGGCAAGGATTTTTACCTGAGCGTCGGGCACAGCGGGAACGTCAGCTCTTCTGGACTGTTGTCGGGTCACGGCTGCGCAGGCAGCGGGGTCCTGGAGGTCGGCACTGTAGGTGGAGATGAGGTGGCCCAAATCATTCCCCAACAACACTTCGGCTGGCAAGTTGCGCATGACCCCTACTTCCACATTACGAGCCCCAACTCCCCAGTCCAGGTGGATATGGGCCATGGGGATCCGGTGCACTTTCCCTCCTGCCACCCGGACAGCTATGGATCGGCCCGTCTGGTTGCGGGGGTCGGCAAGCTGGGGTTGGATCAGAGTGATGGTAGCTCCTGTGTCCCTTAAACCTTGGGCTGGCTGTCCATTGACCCAAACCGCCTGCCGATGATGGGCCCGGTTGTCGCTGGCGGCTGCTTGGACGGGGTCTGCTTCGTGCAACAGTCCCCACTCCTCCTCTGTCCATCCTCTGGTCGGATGAATATCTTCCTGCCCGACACAATGCGCACTGGCTCGCGCCCCTGTGATGTAAGGTCTAGCTCCTGAGTCCCGGCCAGGACGGTTCGGGCAGTTGCTCCGCATGTGTCCAAGCTGATCACACCCATAGCATCTGGTGTGTGCCGCCCGTGAGGGACCGGAGACACTGGGTCTGGTCGGAGGGCCAGTTGTCAAGGGTCGTACCGGTGGAGGCACTCGGGCTGGGGGAGGTACATAGCGGGCTGGTGGAGCCCGAGTTTCAGGAGTCACAGTCCGTCTTGCATCCAGATATTGGTCGGCTAACACCGCGGCTTGGTCTGCGGTAATTGGCTTGCGATCTCGTACCCAATCCCTCGCAGCCAAGGGGGCATGTTCATAGAATTGTTCCAGCACCAGTAGCTGCAGTACCTCATTGGCCGTGGTAGCCTGACAACCCTTAATCCATCCTTCTGCCACCCGGTGCACCCCGATGCACCCACTCTGTGCAGGACTGTCCCTCTTTCCGCCTTAGACTGCGAAACTTTACCCGGTGAGCCTCCGGAGTGATCCCATATCGGGCCAGCAATCTTTGCTTAACCTGTCCATAGTCTCTACAGTCCTCCTCTGGTATGGCCTCGTATGCTTCCGCGGCCCGACCCATGAGCCGACTCACCAGTAGGATTACCCAGTCTGCTTCATCCACCTCTTGGAGGCCACACTGCCTTTCAAAGATCTGGATGAATCGGTCCAGATCATCTTTGTCATCCTCAAACTTTGGGAAGGCCTGGTAAGGGATTTTCTTCCTCCCCCTGGTTTCCACCCGGTCCGAGGGGGTCGATTCCCTAGTGTCCCGCTGTAATTCCAGTGCCCGTAGTCGGGTTGCATCTGCCAGAACTCTGTCAATCACCTCATGGGGAGGGTTGTCGCCGTACAGTGCCAGGCGCCACTGTACCTCTCGCTGTAACTCAGAGGCCTGGGACGTCTCGGATCGAGCAGGGCTGCTGCGGTCCCCCTCCATGAGTTCTGCAATTAGGGTTGCCTTGGGCTTGTTGCTGGCAGCCTGTCCTCGTGATTCAAGCAAGTCCTTCAAGGTGCTACGTTTTAGGCCGTCGTAACGCCGCTCCATTCACTGCTTGCTGCACCGTGGAGACCGGGGTCAAGCCAGGTGGCTATATCTCCCCCTGGATGCTGGTCTCCCTGTGCTGCTGAGACCGGGGTCAAGCCCGATGGCTATATCTCCCCCTGGATGCTGGTCTCAGCCCTGGCTCCTTGAGGAAAAATCGAATCCCGTCGCTTGCCACCAAATGTGACGTGAGTCCCAGTACAGCAGGTCAGTACCACCGTCACGCCAGCTGTCGCAGTACCACTGCCTCCCAAACTTCAGCTCTGGTATCGCTGGTTCCCTCAATCACTAGACAGGACCAGTGTTGAGGGTAGAACAAGAACACTTTATTTGAACCAAGACACACATATTTATACAGGTTTACACAAAAGGCCAAGAGGGGTGGAGAGGCTATACAATGGTGGGCTGAACACAACACACAATGGTATAAACATTTGGTGTACACATCATACAATGGACCAGACATGATTACATTATTTGGACAAAAGAGAACTGTTGTGGGGTAAACACTGGGACAAAGGGCTGAGGGGCTGGAATACACATTGTACAACAAAGGCCAGGGGGTTGAAGCATCTTTGAATATTCCGCTTCAACCCCTGGCCAATCCAGTGCCTAGAATTGGCTGACCAATCCTGGTGGTTCTAGTCATGGCTAGCTCGGCCAATCAGACTCTGTAGGCGGGCAGCTAACCGACCAATCCCTGGGCTGCCTACTTTCCCCCATGTTAACTCTATGGGGAACCTTTAAACTCGTCACCCAGGGCATTGGCCAATCAGGAAGCCGCCTACTTCCCTATGTAAAGTCAATGGGGCTTTTGAATAGTTCTGCCTTCTGTCCTCGGCCCGTGAATTCCACTCTTTAGCAATAGCAACCCGCACCCGTAACATGGTCCTACCCAGAATTACTTTGGCATATGATACTTAAGTACTTTGAATATAAGTTTTTATTGATTTTTATGATTTTATATATTTTACTTATTTGTGTGTGTTTTGACAGATACACATACATGTCTGAGGTACTGTGAGGTAGAATGCTTAAACAGGTATACAACTGTTGCTTTGCAGATTGGTAGTTGTGACTGTGAGCAGACTTGCAGGGCCACCAGCGAAACTTTAAGACTGTCTAATACAGGATATTTATATATGAGTGGTTGTTTGAGACAATATGTAGTTCTTATCTTTTATAAATGAGTAAGTATACAAACAATTGAATATTGTTGCATTGTTTTATTGGTATACAGATCATTAATGGAATGCAATAATAATTACGTTTGTATCTAAAATGTTAATGCTTTTTTAGTTGATTCCCTTGCAAAGGAAGCTGTGTGTTTTTATTTGTATCTTTATAGGGCTCCTTTTGAGGGTATTAAGTCAGTGCCGGCTTCAGATTACTTTGCACGTAGTTCCTGGATTGAGAGCGAGGTGGAACTCCTTTTGAATAAAAGGCTGACGGACAACACAATCGGGTGGCCTATAGTTGCTGGGAGCCTTATCTCAACCTGTGAAAGTTGAGCTTTTTCCTATCACCTTCTGATTGATTGTATTGACATCTTCACTTACATCAAACAACTGGCACAACTGCAAGCAAACACCTTGACGCTTGGGTCTGCAATGTTAAATCAATCATCCCCCCCAGAAACCAAGTACTGCTGTCACTGTGCCCCTTGTCCGCTCTGCTAAGGACATATGACAACAAGCAGACTTAAAGCGGAACTTTCACATGTAATAAACCATGGCTCACATTTTCGTTGCACTAATAATATATCTAGATCGCCGGGTTGTTTTTATTTTTTTTTCACATTTCTACCCCTTCAATTGTACTGAAATCTGTGAAAACTATGGAATTTCCAACTGTATTTATTAGCTAGTTCTCTTAGGAGATTGAATGGCACCCCAGTAGTATGAGTGGATATACTGTAGGGGTGCCAGAAGCACATAATTACAACTATCTGTTTTCTTCTTTGAAAATGGCTGCTTGTACTAAATGTTCATAGCTAAAACAGACATGAAGGAACATATAAAAATTATACCATTTTGGAAAGTAGACATTCACCTGTATCAAATGAGGGGTACTTGCCTTACTACCCCTGGGCTGAAGTGCACAAGTATTTCCAAAAGTTGGTACTATATAAATAAAAGCATGTTTTTTTACATTTCCACAACTTCAAAGATGCTAAAATATTTGAAAACCATAAAATGTCCTACTGTATTCAGTACCTGCTACCAACATGAGAAAAATGGTACCCCATTTTAATGGGATAACATACAACACAGGGGTGCTAGGAACACTTACCTAAAACTGACACTTGTTTTTGAAATTATCTGACTGCACGAAAATGGTCATAACTGTTATAGATATGCAGAAAAAAGTAGATAAACCATACCATTTTTGAAAGAAGAGAACCTGCCACATCTAATGAGGGGTCATTTGCCTTCTTACCCCAAGACTGGTGTGCACAATTGTTTCCAGCATTTTTTTACATTTCTGTCCCTTCAAATGTACTGAAATCTGTGAAAAGCACGGAATTTCCAACTGTATTCCTTAGCTAGTGCTTTTAGGAGAAACATGGCATATCATTGGCATGTGTTGATATACTGTAGGGGTGCTAGAAATACAAAACTACACCTACAACAATCTGACTTTTCTAAAATTTTCTCAAACATGACTTGTTTATAACACCTACAGAAATGAAGAAAGGGTAGACAAATCAAACCATTTTGGAAAAAAAGTATCCTGCCACAATGAATGAAGGGTCACTTGCTTTGCCTTTCTACCCTAAGTTAGTGTGGTGATACAGGAAAAAAACATTTTTTTTTTTACACACACATCAGTCACTTCAAAGATACTAAAATGGTTCAACGCCATGGGATTTCCTAGGAGGACCTCCTGCCAGCCTAAAAAAATACTGCTGTGGGTTGACATACCTTATTGAGTGTCAGGAGTGTGGCTACCAGGAACAAGGATGGGGACGCAAACAGTGTATATGTGATTTTATGGCTACCAGTTGAAACAAGCTAGGGGTCAGCCAGTGTATGTGCAGACCTTGTGACTGCCAGTGTGTGTGTGGGGAGGGGGTGAGGGGGTTAGGCAATGAATGTATGAAACACACATTTAGAACTACCCTTAAATCTTAATAAATCACTTCTCTCTTCCTCCTTATTTAAACCAACATATTTGCTCCCAAATTTACTCGATATTTTACCATATGTGATCTCCTATAGACAAACTTAGGTGACCTTCTTAAACTGTTTTTCAAAACAGGGTCCATTTGTAAAATGTTCCAATGCTTTGAAACAAGTTTCTCAATGGTCTTTATATGCTCCATTGTACCTACTAATAAACCTCACTGTGTCATTGGTGTTCCTTACATTTTTCTTCTTTTTATAGGACAAAGTCGAAGATCTATTTAGTTGTCTAGCTTGCAAGTAGTCCTCTTCAATCAGTCCAGGACGATAACCACTGTCCAAAAACTTTTGCTTAAGGACAAGTGATTGGCGATCAAAATCCATGATGTTACTGCAATTACACCTTTTTCTCCTGAACTGAATGAAGGGGACATTGAGTTTCCAATTAACATGATGACTACTCTTATAATTTAAAAAACTATTACGCTCCACTTCCTTAAAATATGTCTGGGAACAGATACGGTTTTCCATTCCAATATAGTATTGGATATCTAGAAACTCTATACTGTTACTTCATATTGGAAGTGAATTGAATATCCATATAATTCCCGTTCATATATTTAATGAAGTCCTCAATTAATTCCATAGATCCCTTCCAGATGAAATAATAGCATCAATGTAGTGGCAATATAGGACCAGTTTCACCCCAAATGGATTATTTTGCCAGATATTTAACTTTTCTAAAAAGATTAGCAAAACTAGGGGTGAACCTGGTCCCCATCGCTGAACCTCTATTCTGGAGGTAGTAAGTCCCCTGAAAACAGAAAAAATTATGACTCAAGATGAATTGAATAGAGTCTAAAAGGAACTGCTTCTGTGAGGTGGGCATCAGAGGACCACGACTTAAATAAAAATCAACGGCCCTAATCCCATCAGCATGCCTAATGTTACAGTATAAAGATGTTACATCTAACACAAGTCAAGTATGTTCCGAATTCCAATCAATATTGGACATAACTTTTAACAGTTGTGTAGTGTCTCTAAGATATGACTGTAAACTGGTGACATAATATTGTAAGTGGATATCTATAAAGTGCAAGAGATTGGAGGTAAGGCAACCTACCCCCAAGATAATCTGATGTCCTGGAGGGTCAATTTTAGCTTTGTGTATCTTCGTAAGATGATAGTAAGTTGCAACCTTCAAATCTTTAACTTACAAAAAATCCCGTTCGGACTTCTTTACCTTTTGCATTCAGTAAACTATGTCTCATGTTCATCATATTAGGATACTTAGCCAAGTGTAATCTCCTCTGGCATCCAGGGCCAGATTTGCATCTTAGGAGCCTGTAGGCACAGATATCTGAAGCGCCCCCCCCCCCCCCGGCCATCTCCACAATGCTCCAAATCTCCATATTGCCCTCACATTGCCCCCCAACACCTTCACATTGCACCCCATCAGCTCCACATTGCACCCCATCAGCTCCACATTGCACCCCATCAGCTCCACATTGTCCCATTCAACTCCATATTGCCCTCACATTGCCCCCCATCAGCTCCACATTGCCTCCCATCAGCTCCACATTGCCCCCATCATCTCCACATTGCCCTCATATTGCCACATCATCTCAACATTGCCCTCACATTGCCCCCATCAGCTCCACATTGACCCCATCAGCTCCACATTGCCCTCATATTGCCTCATCAGCTCCACATTGCCCCATTCAACTCCATATTGTCCCCCATCAGCTCCACATTGACCCCATCAGCTCCACATTGCCCTCATATTGCCTCATCAGCTCCACATTGCCCCATTCAACTCCATATTGCCCCCCATCAGCTCCACATTGACCCCATCAGCTCCACATTGACCTCATATTGCCCCATAAACTCCACATTGCCCCATTCAACTCCATATTGCCCCCCATCAGCTCCACATTGACTCCACATTGACCCCATCAGCTCCACATTGCTCTCATATTGCCACATTATCTCAACATTGCCCTAACATTGCCCCCCATCAGCTCCACATTGACCCCATCAGCTCCACATTGACCTCATATTGCCCCATCAGCACCACATTGCCCCATTCAACTCCATATTGCCCCCCATCAGCTCCACATTGACCCCATCAGCTCCACATTGCCCTCACAATGCCCCCCTTTGGCTCCAACTTGCCCCCACCATCTCCATGTTGCCCTCACATTGCCTCCCTCCCATTGTCCATTTCCTACCTCCCTAGCAGATCTGTCGTCTGTGCCTCCTTTGGCACAGTCATGTAGTTACTGAAGCTCCCGCTCGGTCTCCTATTCAGGAATGCAGAGCGCTGGGAGATGATGTCATCTCCCAGCGCTCTGCATTCCTACAGAGCCGACATGGGAGCTCAGTGCTTACAGGACTGTGCAAAAGGAGGCACAGACAACAGATCTGCTAGGGAGGTAAGAAATAGACAACAGGGGGGGTGCAATGTGAGGGTAGGATGGAGGTGGCAATTTTTTTTTTTTTTTTTTTTAAGTATTAAAAAAAAAAAAAAAAACCCATTGTCAGGTGCCCCTCGGTGGCATGCGCCTGTATGCAGGTGCCTACTTTGCCTTATGGCAAATCCGGCCCTGCTGGCATCTGTTGCTTTGCCAAGGGGAGGGGGGTTGCTTGATGTGAAGAACACAAGCTCATTCACAATGTGTACACTTTTCTTATCTGAACATGACAGAGGAATTATATCTTGTAGTACTGGGTTATGTTATTTTGTGGGAGTGTCTTCATTAACCCTTTGAGTGCCAGAGAGGTACGAAAAGACTTGCTCTACAATGCATTGTGTACCCCTCTGGCACTTAATTGTGATATAGGGTTCACATGTTCAAATTGTGGATGCATTTTATTTATAATGTTGATATGTTTTTGTGTTTCAGCACATATTTATTGTGCTGATTTATGGTTTGTATATTATATTTACTAGATTCCCTTTTTTCATATATTATATATAGTTTTGTACAAAAGAAATAAGGTTGTTTGGACACACGTAGGGTTATATTCAATGCAAGTGGAAAAACAAGATAATGGGTCTGTTTAAGAAGATTCCTTCTGCGGTGTAGTGATTAATATTCTGCTTCATGAGACCAGGGTTCAAATCCTCTTCTTGCAATTTTTTTTTAATTATTTAATTTTTTACAAGTTATGTTTTAAATTACAGAAATATTAGCGGCAACCAATAAATTGGTGTTAATAGTGCAGCTTTTACCCTTTCAGTGCCACAGGGGTATCCACTGCACTTCCCTATGGCACTGAAAGGGTTAGGGAGTGATGCTGTTTGTGGTGCTGAAAGGATTCTCTCCACTCCCCTACTGACCTAGTAGAAAGAATTCTCTCTGACAGCAGGGTTGTCTACTGCTGGTGATGTGTAAGGAAGGGCATCCCTTCCACATTGCCAGCAGTTCCACAACCCTCCATGCTTATGACTGATTGATGTCTGTTACTGCATAGGAAAGTACAGGGAGATCCTAACTGTGTCAGCCTCAAGTAGGCAAAGTTGAAAAAGTGAGCTCTGACAGCAGAAGCTGCTATTTGAATTTAGTGCATGTGGTGAAGTGCCACATTAACATATAAACACCCCCATGAATATGATAATGATAATGGCTCATTATCATGCATTTCATTATGGACATAGGCCATATTTGTAAATCTGTCAATGTGGCCAAATTTTTGTCAGACTGATGGGGATGTGATGTCGAAGACATTTAGTGCATATGGTCAAGACTTCGACACTGCTCTGACAGAAAATGGACATTATGAGCCCTCTCTCGATCTCTAGTGGTGTATCTCCCACCTTCCTTATGGTGCAGTTGGTTTGCCTCAGAATTGATTGCTTATCAGTTTATAAATACATGATATAGTGAATATAAATAATTAACTCAGGGTCATAATAAATCCATCAAATATTTTTCAGTTTGTATGGAAAATTAGCCCTATCTTTTGCTATTATAGTTAGGATGCACCATTATGAATTACAGTTAAGTGTAACTCCCCTTAGCCACCTCCTTACCAGACTGACCACATGTCACCCACTCACAGGAGGTGTTCAGCGTGTGCCCCTCAGTGCAGCTTATACAGGTATACAGGTGCCTGCAGCCCCCTGTAAAACAGAGAGGAGCAAGACAATTACATGGGGGTAATTCAGTGCTAAAAACAAGAAGATGCTAAACAGAGATTTTAACAAACTGGCTTCTAGTTAGTGACATCCAGAATCTTTTTTTTTTTAAATGTTGCTAGTATTCAGGGGGTTAAAAGTTTAGTAAAGTTATTTGAAATAAATGCATGCTTGTTACTTTACTGTCTCTAAAAATGCCTCTACATGGGGCCATATGCCTAAGATATGTGGACAAAACTACTACTGGGGCAAATAAAAATTTGCATCTATCGAATTTGGTCTTTTAACCATTTAAATGCTAGAGAGGTCTCAAATGCATTCTTTTTCAACATGCTGGAAACCTTTCTAACATTTGAGGGGTTAAAAGTCTAATTTAAGTCAATGGGATTTAGGGAATTTTAATTTATAACCTATATTGCAGATGGCTTGCCCCAGAATTGCAATTTTTTTGTGCATACAGCCATTAATTTATTTTTCAGGTCATCAAGAGGTTAAAATTGTACATATAATTCCCCACTTTCTGCTTCTATAGAGCACAAAGATCATGAATCAACTGTCTGTCATGGGGCTGGGTTCTATTTCAGATGATAAATATATGACTAAGTTTAATTCCTAATGTAGTCAATTGTACAATGTAAATGAAGACTATGCAATAGAATCCAGCCAATAAGGTACAAAGTGGCAGGTTATAAAGAGGCTGATGTACTAAAAGGAACTGAAGCAATTCTGGAGCAAACCAAATATATCATATGGGGCAGATAGCCATTTCCATAATTGCTATTAATCTAAATTGGGTTTTTAACTCCTTGAGTGCTAGTGAGGTCATGTTGCAAGGAACTGCAAATCGTTCATTCTAGGGGTTAAAACCTCCATTTAAATAAAGGGGATTTTATTTTTCCCTTGTAGTCCAGTTGGTTTGTCCATTAATTAATTGCTTTAGTTCTTAAAACATCAGCCTGAATGACTTACCTGCAGAGCTAAGAAAGAGTGCAACAGTGAGGAATGGCAGAGCAAAGCAGAGCTGCTTCATGTCAAGCTAGGAGGCCAGATGATTGCTCTGAAGAACTGGAAATGGTGTGCAGGGTTAGAGCAGAACAAGTTCTGAAAAACTGGAAATTGCTTTGTGAAAATATAAATGCTCTTTAGCACACGAAGAGGATCAAGGCAACACAAAACTCTGTAGGACAGGAGGAAATTCTGAGAAGAGCAATTTGTGTTTGACCTGGTAACTGATCACAGAAGAATGAAACTGAGCCGATGACAGAAACCTGAGACAAGAGCAAAACATTGCACCTTTAGATATAGAGCCCTGCAGAGCATTGATAGAGAAAGGAAATATATATCCCTGCAAGTTAGATCATCTGTTATAGCACTACCTGAGAAAACATCATCCAGAATATGACAATAAAACCCCCTTCCCTTATAGAAAGGCCAAGAATCAAGTATTTATTAGGGCCATAGCAATACAACAAAGTGGAGCAATTCTGGGGGAAACCAATTGCATAATAGTGAACAAATAATAATTGACTGCTTTAAATGGGGCTTTTTACACCTTTCCTCTCTAGCGTTTAACAGGTTTAAAATGCCATTTAAATCAATGACCGTTTTATGTGTCTTTTATTGTGCAGTTGATTTGTCCCCAAATTGCTACACTTTTCTCTGTGCATATGGCTCTTAAATTCTTACATATGTTGCATAACATTGAAATTGCTGCTTGAAGAGGTTGATATGGGATTGTCATGAAATTATATATATGTTTGTAGGATAAATGTTTGAGACACAACACAATATTTTATTCAGCAGCAAGTATGTGCACTACAGACCATTGTTCAGGCATCATTACATTGTAAACAGAACCAAGACTCACCAGTGAAGAACATTGATCTCCATTCTTGCCTTCAGTTGCATCAGGTTCAGTACCTCATCCATTGATGGGTTCTACGTGATGATTGTTGTGTAGGCCATGATATGATAATATTGCCTGATTTGGGTTAACATCTGTACCAGTGGGTCTCTGAAGGTCATGCTTGCCATTTAAAATGGGTTGGGCAATGACATTGTCTAGAGATGACAATCTTCACAAGTTGTGGTCTGACACTGTGACTGGCCATCAAATTATTTTGTATTCTCAAAGGCAAATGGACAAACATCATTGTCAATTTCTGGCATTGTGGCTAACCTGTATGGTACATACTAGCATGGGCAAACAGGCCTGCCACAGTTCATTGATCCTGTCCTTCTCATGTTTGTCAGTTGATGATATTCTTCATATTATTGTACCCAAGACACATAATGAAGCACTCACAACGTAAAATGCAATTCTAAATGTTTTCACAGCTAACAACCAGTCTGCCTAGTTCAGTGGTTCTCAATCTTTTCTTGCTCAAGGCACCCCTGATACAAAATCTGGAACTTTCAGGGCACCCCTTACATATTTAATGTAATTTATCAAGGTCATTATGAAGGGAACAGTACATAAATATACAGTTATTATTAGGTCTTGCAACCCTAATAACAAAAATAAACACATTGTGCTTAACAATTTCCGTAAATCTACATTTAAAAGGCAACATAAACATTTTTGTCAAAGTCTTCATAGAAATCATGGGGCACCCTATGCTGATGGCTGTGGCACACCAAAGTGCCATGGCACCCTGGTTGAGAATCACTGGCCTAGTTGATGATTTTTTCCTACTACTTACATGAACATCCTTGTGGAAATGTAATACTTTAAATATATCATACAGCACTTTGTTTTGCATGCTTTAGGTCTTCTCCTTCCTGATGTTGCAATTTCAGTGTTGAGCAGTATAATTACTGACAGGGAATTATATGAATTTAATTCTTTGTCCTTATTTGTGGGAGGGGATGGAAGCCTTTCAAACATCCCAGTCCATCCCCTCCCCTCTCATCTCCATCAGACATTTGACACCCCCCCCCCACTCACCATTTCCCCTCTCTTTAATCCCTGCCTTTCTTTCTACCTCTTCTCATTACCACTTTACAGAGGCCTTAGGGCCACTGCTTCTCCAATTCATAGAAACAGGAAATCTAGTTCACATTCTTTCCCTCTTTTGCAGAGGCCTTATGATTAGCTTACCCCTTAAGGACCACGTGCCGTGCAATGACCATCAAGAGGTTTTAGCCTTAAGGACTGGTGAAGGCCATAGCATGTCACTCACATTTTACTTACAGTGCTCCTCTGGGAGAGCTGTAAGTAAAAACTGGGACTGAAATTGACCACTCCAAGACTGGAGTGGTGTCTCTCAGTCCCCAACGTGCACCAAAGTGGTCCATAAGGGAAGGCTACTTCCCAAGACCCTGGTCCTTAAGGGGTTAAACTCCTTATCTCCTTTTCAGAGGCCGAAGTTTAGCCCAGCTCCCTATTTCACCAGATGAGACAGAAGATACTAGTCGCCGCTCCTTACTATGCCACAAGTGGTCTAAGGTACTAGCTCCCATTTCCTTACCTCTTTCACAGAGACCAAAGGATCAACTCACATTTCTTACCTCTTTTGCAGAGGTCAAAGGACTACCATACACTCATTAACTTTCTTGCAGAGACAGATACATTAGCTCAGGCACTTTACCTCTTTTGAAGAGGCTGAAGGCTTAACTCCCACTCCTTATCTCTTTCACAGAGGCCGAAGGTACTAGCCTCTGCTCCTTACCTCTATGCAGGGACCAGAGGACGAGCTCCCCATTACTTACTTGTTTTGCAAAGTCCCAAGGACTAGCTCCCTGCTACTTATCTCTTTTTCAGAGGCGTAAACACTAGTTCACTTTCCTTACCTCTTTCACAGAGGCTGAACACACACACACACATGTACTTATCCTTCCTCCCCCCTTTCCACCTTATCTATGCTGCCTTCCTTAGGCCTACCCCTAATGACCATAAACTTATCCCATTTCAGTCATCAAAAATTGTTAAGGTAATGGTAGAGCCAAGTATTTATCAAACATCAAGTTCTAAGACATCATCCACAGGGCCTCCTTCTACTCCCATCCTCCTGACAAGAACAATCAGCAGCCCACCCTCAGTTAGAGACTGGACCATTTGAAAGCTGATGCAAGAATTATCCAAGCAAGGAATTCTTTATTTCACTTCAGCTAGGAAAGCTGAGCTGTTCCCTACCCTGTTTCCTCTCATAATATCTCCATTATCCACCAGACACTGTTTTTCTCTGAAGCAACCTCAACTTTACCAAATTTGCCAATCCTCCCTAACCTCCACTCTGCTGTTTCCAATTTCCAGTCCCATAAAGCTATCACAGCTACTACGATTCCTCTACCTCCTACCAACCCAAGTATACAACATATCCATCCCCTTGTATCATCGCTGTCCATCTAGTACATAACCAAATCCAAAGGGATATCATAGAAGGCAAGGGTGAAAACCTCACCTTAGCACTCTTCACCTCCCAAGGCATAACTGAAAATAAGATGGTTTCTTGTGGTGTTATCTCAGTCAGTATGACAGCTAAAGACCCTCACCTCACGAAAAAACTGTTTATAACAGAATTTGTCCTAGCATTCAATATACATAAGGACTAATAAAAGACTAATATATTTTCCTGGTAGTTGAATTAGGCTACATATAATAGGTACCACATTCTAAGACTACCACTGTTCTTTCGCTGCATAACCAGCATCAGCCTTAACGCAATTAAATGTTATCCCAGAATAATATAGTCAAATTGATACCTTTATTGACTAACTAAGCAGATTTAGGATGCAAGCGTTGGAGACCTCTTAGGTCTGTTCCTTAGGCATGTTATACAGATAAATATGAAAACATCTTTTTTATATACAGTACAAGTACACATTGCATTGTTTAGAATGGAAAGCAGATTAGATCAGCTCAGTTCAGACCCAGATTCTTTGATCAGTTAACAGTAAAGGAGTGTTATGTAAATTGCAGTCATCCTCTGGAAGCATTAACACTTCCAGTGGGACTCTGTTCTAAAGGGTAATCCACAATGTGATAATAAAGGTATCAAGTTGATTATATGTGCCTCCTGTATTTCTATGGCTAACGGTACCAACTGTCATATTTTATCACAGACTAAATCATTAGTGATAACAAACTGTTCTGCATGCACATTGCTGTTCTCTAGACTCCAGTTAGTTTGCACTGCCAGTCATCCTTTCATTCCTCCAACTTTAACAAACCAAGAGTACATACATACTCAATAGTCTGAAGTAAGTAGCCAAGTTAGCCAAATAGCAGTGTAGGAAGGTGTAGCCAGGGTCTAAGCTGGTAAGCAGATCAAAGACAGATGGTACCAGGGAGTAGTCTAAATGGTGGATCAGGAATGGACTTAAATAACTCACAGGAAGCATGAAGAATGGGCATATATCTGCATGAGAGCAGGTAGAAAAATTGGAGACCAACCAAGAGGGATGGATAGTGGGAGAAGAAAACAGGAGACATATATAGGGATGGCAAAATGTTTACCCAAAATGTGAAAAAAGCGGCGCTTTTTCACCTTCTGCAGTAATTCTCATGAAAAGTGTTTTTTCTGCCTTATACTAACCCAGCCTTGTCCCATAGTAGACATAGAACCATACTGATCATCCAATAGATGTTTTCATATTTGTTTTATATATATGTCCATCCATCCAAGTGCATTCCTTCAGCCATTCCCCAGCCCCAACTATTCCTCCTTCATCCTCGACATCCCCCCCCCATTTACCACTTTCAATTTATCACCCTTGAACAAACTAGGTTGACCCTAGGCAAATCCACCATATGCAATAACTTCAAAGGCAAAAGTCACTTCTGTGGAGTTTGTCATCCACCTTATGCAATAACTTCAATGAAAACGGTTGATTCTGTGGAACTTGTCGTCTGTTACACATTTATTCCATCTGCAAGAAGGCCCACTCCAGGTCCATTTGCCTTAAGAGTTTTAACATAAATGACTAAATCTGCTGCATTTTTTATCTTTACTTTTTGCCCCTTCACTCTCCAGGTCAGTTTACTCTCAACAGGTTTCTCAGAAGGTTTTCACATAGGCCTCGTCACCTGCCCCACAGCCACTTTTGAATGGCCCAACCTCATGACCACCTTAAATGATCCCTCAGCTGTCGAAGAGCTCCTGGCTAATGAGCTACATTAAGGATTCATTATCAGTCCTTTTCCCAATCACCCTTTTCCCATCTGGAGAGTCAGCCCCATTGGCTTTGCTACTTGCAAATTCTCCCATACAAAAGAGATTAATCATTGACTTTTCAGCCCCCCAATCTTCATGCAGCTCCCAGCATCAACTCACTTATTTCCCTGAAGAATTCTCCATGCAATTTGCCAGCCCAGCATAGACCATTTAATTCAATACTTCTCCAACTTCTGCCAAAGTGCATGGCTCTCCAAAGCTGATATCGCCCACTGCAGAGAGAATTTCCATATTCATATCAGCCTGGTCTGGCCCTCAAACAATCCAGCTCAGAAATTTCAGGCAAATCCTCTCTGCATGAGAGACTATGACGAACACACATACAGACATAACAAAATTAAGTGTTTTGTTCAAGGTATGGTATCTTCTCAGGTGTTACTCAAGCCACATTTTCCACTCCCATGTGCCACTGCAGTGAGGCCACCATGTAGCAGGCATATTGGATGATCAGTATGGTTCTATGTCTACTATGGGACAAGGCTGGGTTAGTATAAGGCAGAAAAAACACTTTTCATGAGAATTACTGCAGAAGGTGAAAAAGCGCCGCTTTTTTCACATTTTGGGTAAACATTTTGCCATCCCTATATATGTCTCCTGTTTTCTTCTCCCACTATCCATCCCTCTTGGTTGGTCTCCAATTTTTCTACCTGTTCTCATGCAGATATATGCCCATTCTTCATGCTTCCTGTGAGTTATTTAAGTCCATTCCTGACCCACCATTTAGATTACTCCCTGGTACCATCTGTCTTTGATCTGCTTACCAGCTTAGACCCTGGCTACACCTTCCTACACTGCTATTTGGCTAACTTGGCTACTTACTTCAGACTATTGAGTATGTATGTACTCTTGGTTTGTTTTGGACATCCTGGCATAGACCTTATCTTTCTTTTGACAAATTACTCTGACTACTCCTCGGCTTTGGTAGCTGACCCTATGGTAACTTTCTCTGATGCCTACCTCAGACCATCCAACTTAAGTGTCTCGGCTCCAAAATAAGGACAAGAACATACTTTATTTGTAAGCCTCCACCATAGGGATTCAGCAATGTAATAATTCAAAGTAATGTAATACAGAGTATATCTTCAAACAAGGAGGTTTTCTTGAGGCTCTTTCTTAGGTGGTCCCGGCCCACTCCACACTGGTAAGGTGCATAAGCTACAGAACTGCAGCAAATTCACAAGAGAAGGGAGCAGACCCATCTAAGAGCAAACCAATAATAAAAGACCCAGTAAGTGTACAGCTCCCCTATAGGGATGGGCAGAAGGTTTCGCCTCAAACTGAAATAAGTGAAAAAAATGGCACTTTACATTTGGCGAATAATTTCCAGCGAAAAGTGCAGATTTTCCGCTTTTTTTGCCTAGCTCATTGTGCGTTGAAATCAATGGGAAGAAAAAATTTTTTCCACTACACAAGTGTTTTCTACAGCCATATAAAAGGATGTCAGTCTCTCACAGCATGCCATTATGTGTTTGTGAGAGGAGAGAGCAGCACGTTGTTTGAGCTAGAGAAGAGAGGGGAACTGAAGTTTAGTTTAGGGAATCTTTTAGGTAGGATATGTGTTTCCTGTAATTGGAGAGGCGGTGGGGCACTCTGGAGAGAAGAAGGGAGTAAGGAGGTTGACCCCAAATAATACCCCAAAATTCAGATTGACTGACTGGCAAGACACAGGCATCTGGGGATCTATTTGTTTGCTGACCTTGCTGTTATTGTCTCTGTGCTGGGTGGAGAAGTTTGGGGAAAAAGGTTGCTGATTTTTTTGTTTTCAGTTATAATTTTTTCATTGGACATTCTATGACAGTGATAAGACAGGGTGGACAACTTAAAAAAAAAAATAAAAAAAATAAAAAAGAATAAAGAAGTTTTGCTGGGACCTTGACAAACTGCATCTTCCCTTGTAGCAGAGGGATCATCATCATTGATAGCACATGCTGCAGCAACCATTGCTGCAGTCAGTTTTTGAACTACTTTACTCTCATGTCCCTACAATGATCCCCCCCTGCCCCTTGTGTGTTTTCTGGACATTACTCAACTATTGTGTTTTTACTCAACACAACAAAACTGATGGAGTATGATCTCTTGCCTAAGCCCAGTCAGCTGTCTGTCACTGTCACCTAATATATTTAGATATAGATATATTAAGGAAGTTACTGTTGTAGGCAAAGGACAAATGCACTCTGCATGCTAATACACTTTTCAAGCCAAATGTTTCTGTAGCACTCAAAACATTGACTTTCAGCCACTTATTTCTAAACTGCAGCCCTCAGAAGAAGTAATATTACAGTGGTAAATGTAGTACCTATAGGAAATATAGGCAAAAAATGTGTTAAAATAGGCAAAAAAGAGGACATTTTTGCATAGGAGAAAAGGCAAAAACTTTCACAAACATAGCAAAAAGTTTCCCAAAAAGTCATGTGGGAAATTTTTTGCACTTTTCGCCCACCCCTACTCCCCTATACATAATATGCGCACCAGACACACAGGAACAAATTGCCTTAATGAATATAGTAACATGACCCTCTTCCACGTATCCAAACAATGATTAGAAATCGTTGTTCAGTGGAACAAAATTTATTGTAGTACAAAATACCCACTGCTATGAACAATAGTGCAATGCAAATGGACCAATGTGATGTGATTATGACACTTCCACAGGGGCTTCATAACAATAGTGTAAACAATTTTTTACACTATTGTTCTTAAGCCACTGATAATGGGTCAAATAGACAAAGAACGCATTGGGCCATTTGCATCACGTTGTTTCTCATATCAGTGTGTATTTTATACTACATTAAATCTTGTTCCAGTGGACTGTGTGTTCACATCACTGTATGGATAAGTGGAAGAGGATTCAATTACCATATTCTGTTAGATGATTTGTTGCTGTATGTTTGGTGAGCGCATTATGTATAAGGGGCTGTATGCTAATTGGGTCTATTATTAAAGGTTTGCTCTTAGATGAGTCTGCACCATTCACTTTCATGTCATTTTGATTCTGTTTCCCTTCTACTGCTAACCACTATCTTTCTCAGCCTCTTTCCTTTCAGCTGTTCTAGGTATAGATTTCAGAGCTATGATTTTCCCATCCCTCATGTCAGAAGTTCTTAGATTCTTTTACCTCTGTCAGTCTTAGTGTTGTATACCCAGCCACTGGAGTTCCAGGATTTTACATATAATGTCTATCACAGTCTGCTTCAGAGTAGTCTATCCCACCCCTGATGTGACCTTAAAGTGACCAGCACATATTTACTAAGATTCCAGTTTCCTGTTTTAACTCTGCATTCAGGTTCCAACTGCCAACTACCAAGGGGTTCATTTCTACACCTGCACAGTACACTGGTGTGTTTATGCTGGTCTGACTGCCAGCTCAAATCGGATCAGATATCTGGCATGGCAGCCAACACCTTTACATTTGGTTGAGGCTTCAGCAAGGACATATCGTCGACTGCCCATGTACTCAAGCCACGCTCCCAACTCCTTGCTCTCAAACAACTTTCTGTAAGCTGATTCAGGCTTGCTAGCATTTAGTGATCGTGACAATAGGACACACCAATGTTTTTGTTTTTTGTTTTTTTTGGGAGGGGGGGTTAAGTTGCATGGGCATAGGCCAAAACGGGATTACTGGGCCAGTGAAATTTTTCAAAGCAGCTGATTTTTTTTTATTTTGTTTTTTATTTCAGACAAGCTGGAAGAAAGGATCAAAGTGTCGCTGAAACACCATGGGAACCCTATGGTGGTGTGCAAATTAATTGGGGCAAGCATTCATTTTGATATGGATTCATTTTGTGACAGCATTGGTAATTAGCATGTTAGTGTGTACTTTTTCTAAAACTAGGCTCACTCAGAACATCTAACCCTGACAAGAGGAAACCAGTTTGAGAAGACTCACCCACCTGTAGTCAGATCTTTATCAGCTTGGTGTGCATTCATTTCTATTGTTTTTAATACTGTGGTTTTAAATAATGGATATTACTCAAAAAAAAGTTTAAAAGTTGTAGCTCTTGAAGACCATATTTCTATTACTTTTAGAGGTATTGCTGGTGCGGGAAAGTCAAGTATTTCAAGATTCATTCAAGCACACCATGAAACAGGATTGTTTTCTCCAAACAGCAACGACAAGGGCAGTTGAAAACAAAAAACAGCACCATGAACTGACAAACTATTGCCAATAAACAGTACAATTAATCATCAGAAAACAAGCAGAGACATTCAGTGGGATCTGGCAGCTGGAGGGGTTGTTACTGATTATTCCACAATGTGGCATGAGCTTCCTGAAGATGGAAGAACACTGTGAAAGCCAGCAAAAAAAGTTCTACCACTGTTATGAAGAAAACATCCATGTCATGGGAAAGAAAATATAAAGACTGGTAAAAGGTGTTTTTTACTGCTGAAACACACTTTTTTCATCCAAGGCAATAATAAAATTGTTTTCAGACAAAGTCCTAGGGGACCTGCACTATGGACCTGGATGCTATGGTGATGTGTATTTGGCGATGTGTGGCAAGCACATCTACTTGGTGATGAAAACACACTACCATTTGCACTAAAAATTAGAGCTGTAATGGGAGGGGGAAGAATTAACCAATTAACATGCAGGGTTTTCAAAATAACAACACAATACCCAGAGAAAATTCTCCACTATACCAATAGCTCAATTCAAATATATTATAGAGATATCATTATATATATGTGTGTATATGTATGGACTGGAACACCACTGAACTACAAAATATATGAAAAGACTGTAAAGGAAAATGGCATATAAAAGTAGTATAACCATACAAACTATAACAGAATTGCCTCACAACCCCACAGGATCTACAAATCACAGAAAAATACATTGTGGGTTAATGTGCACACAAGAGGGGTGAAGCATATAAACTATGGTACAAATAATATATTGAGGGAGAGCTAAGGTATCCACTCTTACCTATCTAAATAGACCTAATATACATGGTCACAGGGTAAAGGCAAATAAAAACCCACAACTAAAATCTAAAAGAATATAAAAACTATCTACTCCTCCCTATTTAGATAAGCATAGTATACACCAAAAGGAATATACAATCACCACATGTGGAGTAGAAAATCTAGACAGTAACACAACAGGATAAGATGAATAGTAATCTTCAGTTAAAAACCCAACACTCTTCTGTAGACTAAACGTCTCCCGACTCTCCTCCGGAAAATTACACTGCAGTAAACTGCACTCCAATCCACATAGGGAATATCCAAAAGTCTCCCTGACTTCACAGTCAGGAATTCAGTAAAGAAACATATTCATAAGCAGATGCTGTGAAATCCGGCCAATAATAAAAATTGTGATCTAAAATCTATAATTTATTAAACACTAATAACATATACACTCTCCTGTCTCAGGCATAACAGATGCAAAGAGAACAGTAAGCACTATATGATAGTGCTAAAAAGTAAAACAAAATCCTAATGAATGATGAAAGGCACAAAACTGAAATAGTGAGATACCATCCAAGTCAATGTCGCATAGCACTACATCATAATGAAAATGATCAGTGGGATGCAAAAATCTAAAGCCATCAATAAGCAAAAAATCCAGTAATATAAATGATTGGTATGATGGGATGATGACTGATGGAATGAAATAATGAAATCAGTCTCAGTTGCTGCGTTTAGCTTTTCAGGTGCCTTAATCCTTGTAACCAAAATCTGGATATAGGAAGAAAGCACAGATGAAAGACATCTAAAAGAACTATTTTAATGAGGTGCAAATGACACACAAAAATGAAATACTGATCAGAACATCTCAATCACAAGGCCCAACTCACCAACCGCTTCATGCTCTGATGTAGTGTCCAGTGATCTCCTTGGGGGAGATGCACTAAGGCATGATAAAGAGATGATAGAGTGGAGATCTTAATGCATAGGCTCTATAGAAAAACATAGGAACTGGGCAAGTGATAGCACTGGAGAAGTCTTCTCTGCTTTTTCAGCTCTTTATTACGGCTTAGTGAATAACACCCCATGGGGGTTATGCACTAAGATATGATAAAGGGGTGATAAAGTGGAGGTGACTTCCCTGGTGATATAATTTCTCCATTACTATATTATTCTGTGGAGCCATTGCACTAACATTTCTCCAACTTTGGAGATCTTAGTGCATAGGCTCTATAGAATAACATAGGAACTGAAGAAGTGATATCAGTGGAGAAGTCATCTCCATGGTATCACCTCTTTATCACACCTTAGTGCATAACTCCCCCTTGTGTTCCAACAATTTTTCAATAATAAAATTCACAAACTATATAGTTCTAACTCCATCGTATCTCCTCATGAGGAAGTGGAGAGATAATCCACGACCATGATGCACATTGGGTTCGAATAAATAGATTCTCCAGAGTCTTTTTATACCTCTCCAAGATGCTCCCTATGTCTAGCTGTCTGAATTTGGCAGCCACAGAGGCATCCCAGAGACATTCTAAGTGTCTTCTCTTTTATCCGTGTTCACCTTTGTGTATATACTTTGTATCTTTTTGACATTACATCTGCTACACACAATATATCCCCTATCATAAGGAGATATGATGGAGAGAGAAATATATTGTTTGTGAACTCTATTGTTCAGCAACGGTTAGACCACATGGAAAGCACTGAACACCGGCACTGGAGACATCAGAGCATGCAGATGATAGCGATTTTGGGCTTGTGAATGAGATAAGCTCTGACTAGTGAGCAATCTTGTAAGTGTTTAATTTTTGTGTGTCATTTGCACCTCATTAAAGATAGTAATTTTAGATGTCATTCTTCTGTGCTTTTTTCCTTTATCCAGAGTTGTCAAAATGCTGGTGATGTGTAAGGGATACCCTCACTAACACATCACCAGCAGTATGACAAAACTAAATTCTGAGTGTATGCTCTCTGCTCCCACATGTTTCCAGTGGGGAAGAGAGAAGCCATTTAGAACTCCACCCCACAAACAGCATCTTTCCCTAACTTTTTCAGTGCCATTGGGATGTGCATTTCACACCCCTGTGGCAGTGAAAGGGTTATGAATACATCTAAGAATAAATAAATATTCCACCCTCTGATACTCAAAAATACTACCTGTAACCAGCAAATATCAGGTGAAATAAAAAAGCAGCAATAATTATCTACCCACTCTAGAGGAAATGTAATATGCATTAATTAATAATAGTTATTCCCCACAATCCCTCTAAAGACAGCAAGCATAAGGAACTGGCGGGAGCTAACAGAGCTATCAATAACAGATTTACAATAATAATAATAATAGCCAATGGCGAGTGAAAATTTAGCCCTGGCGAGTATAAATTCAGCCCTGGTGGGTATGCTATGGCTTGCAGTGGTGAGTAACTTTTCAGGTCTGGCTAGTAGCAAAGGACTTAAAATTTTAACCCCTGATGAAATAATAACTTACAGTAAGAGTCACACCTAGTCTCTAACAGTGCTTGCAGGGATTAAAGTACCTCTCTGGAGCTCTTGTGCCAATGATAGATGAAAAAGTCGGTGGCTAATATAAAAAAAAAAGAAAAATAGCCATTAAACAGCTTAAAGAGACAGTAATGTTGAAATATAAATGATCTTTGATTAGTCTTCATACTTTTTAGTAATGCTCTGTGCCTTCCAGTCTGCCCATATCCATATATTTTTATTGTAATTTTCCTTATGCTCACACAAATATTTCCCTCATTGCAATACATCCTGACAGTCTTTCTGATCTGCAGGAAGAAAAGTTACATTAGGACAAGGGGCAGGAGGGGGAAACTTTACAATAAAATGATGATAAAAATATAAAGATATGGACAGATTGGAAGATACAGAGCATTATTAAAAAGTATAAAGAATAATCGATGATTCATTTATATTATAACGTTAGTGTTCCTTTAACGCATTTCTGAACTTAGCGTTCTCTCATCAGGAGCTACTACAAACAGATGAGAATGCCAGTTTCCTGCCTTATATAACCATTATGATCAAAAAGATATAAAGTGACACCTTACTCTATGACAAAGTAAAGAATATGTTGTTAACTCACTGCCAAATTGTGTAAAACAATTGATTGCAGCTAAAGGAGGACATATTGCATGCCAAAAGCTCCTTAAAGTTATAACAAGAGTTAAAAGGTTCTGTGAAAGTTAATAAATGTAATTATTTTACTTTGTCCCAATTAATCTGCACACCACTGTATATCCAAGCTATCATGAAAAAAATCCAATTTCCACACATACACTTTAGCGCCACTTCTTGGAGAGTAGAAGAAGGGGTCTTTGGACCACTTTATTTAGTACATTAAAAACAATGTGTGGGTTTTAAACTCCATCTCTTGTAAGAGAGTGTAGTAGGGGTCCTGGATCATTTACTTACATACATTACAATTAATATTTTAGCTCTTACCACCATGTTACTTTCTTTTACTTTAAATCAGACCTCACATGGGGCATCAGGACCCCTCCTGATGCCCCCTGGCATTGATCACCTATCCAGAAGGATAGGTGATCAATGGGACGACAAGGAAGGCAATTGCTAGCTTCCTTTTCTCCCTACTCGAGCCAGCTGCTTGTTCTGTAATAGCTGACTCAAGTAGGACTCCCTCTAGTGAACCCAGTCATTGGATTAATTCATTAGTTTCATGGTTCACTAGGGTGAGTCCTACTCGAGCTGGCTATGACAAAACAAGCAGCCGGCTCAAATAGGGAGAAAAGGAAGGCAGCAATTGCCTATTCTACTGGATAGGTGATCAATGCCAGGGGGCATCAGGAGGGGTCCTGTAATGGTTATTCAGACTCTCAGACCAGAGGTAAAAAATAAAACACAGTTTTATTGAGAAGAAAATAAAGAACACTGCCCCCTAAGGGCAGAAATAGGTAATGACATGTAACTACAGGCGATATGGTAATAAGGTAGACACAGTACAGGTAAAGAGCAATACTGTACAACAAGGAATAGGTGTAGCAAGGGTTAAGTCCAATGTAATAATCAGTCTCTGAGGTGGTGTGTAAGCCAACGCCCAGTGGTGGATAAGAACAGCCAAAGGCTGTGGTGCCAGATGGAAGCACCTTGTAGTGAGTCCACACAGTAGTACTTAGGGACTGGTGACTTGCAAGACCAACCACTTATGCTAGAGCCACTTAAGACAAGAGCCAAGGACACTTCTGTTGTGCGTAAATGGAACCACACTGCCTGAGCTGAGTGTAATCTGAGCCAAATGCACTCGCGGTGTAGAATGGGTTAATGACACTGCGTGAGCTGAATGGAACCTGAGCCAGCAGCACCCCTTGGTGCATCAACGGGTACCCACACTGCCAGAGCTGAACGGGACCAGAGCCAGTAGCACCCTGTGGTGCGTAATGGATATGCCAACACTGCTAAAGCTGAGTAGGACCAGAGCTGGTAGCACCCTTCCGGTGCGTAACTGAATCGAGTGAATGGCAAGAGCACTAGGTGGACAGTAACGGAAAACACCACGGCTCTGCAAGTGAACGAACAGGCTCGGTACGGATGGCAATGAGCTCAGCAAGTGTTAAAGGAGAGGCTCGGTATCGGAGGCAACAAGCTCTGCAGGGGTTAATGAACAGGCTCGGTAACGGAAGCAACAAGCTCAATAAGAGTTAACGGATTGCTCAGTATCGGAGGCCACAAGTACTGCAAGTGTCAGCGAGCAGGCTCGGTAACGGAGGCAACAGACTCAGCAGGTGTAACGGACGGCCCTTAATTGGAGGCAACAGGCACGTCAAGGGTTAATGCACAGGCTCGTTAACGGAGGCAACAGGCTCAGCAAGCGTGGTGGAGGTCAGCAAAAGAGGCACTGATTAGACAGTTCGAAATGTCGCC
Organism: Rhinophrynus dorsalis; assembly: GCA_037306005.1. Classification (NCBI taxonomy): domain Eukaryota; kingdom Metazoa; phylum Chordata; class Amphibia; order Anura; family Rhinophrynidae; genus Rhinophrynus; species Rhinophrynus dorsalis. The sequence continues at coordinate 276,971,888 of CM074719.1, forward strand.
AGGCGACATAGACAAAGCCTCAATGAAGTTGGATCACCGGAGACAGGAACCATGCGGGGAGGTAGATTAGGCCGGGTTACACACGGTGCAGGAGCGTCGGACAAGCCGCATCAATCACGGAGCAGGAACGTCAGCCAGGCCGGGTCAAACACGGAGCAGAAGCGTCAGACAAGCCGGATCAATCACGGAGCAGGAACGTCAGCCAGGCTGGGTCATACACGGAGCAGGAACGTCAGACAAGCCGGATCAATCACAGAGCAGGAAAATCAGCCAGGCCGGGTCATACATGGAGCAGGAACGTCAGACAAGCCGGATCAATCACAGAGCAGGAAAATCAGCCAGGCCAGGTCATACATGGAGCAGGAACCAGGAGAAGTGTCAGACAAGCCGTATCGGTACACAGGAACGCAGGAACACAGCAACGGAAGCACTGGTACTGGAACACCACGAAAGGGCACCTGACAGGTGCCAAAGGCCATACTGGGCGGGCATAACAGGTATTGCCAATAGGAACAAACCACAGCAGAGAGTGACAGCAATCACGGGAACCGTGATAGGTCCCAATGCCCCACATGAGGTGTGATTTATATTTTTAAACCACAAGTATTTTTTTTTAACACAAAAAGGCAGGCGATATGCAGCCATATACATTGCATATTAACCCTATTAGTACCAGAGGGGTATGCAAACACATTGCAAAGCAATGCACTGAGTACCTCTCTGGTACTCAAAGGATTAACTGTGGACTACATATGGAATTGAAAAAGGGGGACAGCGCATGTTGTAGGGGGAAAGTGTATGTCGGATTCAAGAAGGGGGGGCAGTGTATGTAGGAGGTGGACAGTGTATGCTGAATTGAACAAGACGAGGGAAGTATATCAGATGTAAAGAATATTGAGCAGCATAGCGAAAAACACCTTTGTGTGTTAGCCCCACATACACTGCCTGCCACCCCAGCCTTCTTTCCTTGCCCAGGCAGTGCCCATGGGGATCTCTGGTTAGCAGTGGGCAAAGGGAAAAGGATGGAGAGGGTCAGACAGTGTACATGGGGATCTGTGGCTACCAGTGATCAAGGGAACAAGTCTGGGGGCCAAGCAGTGTATATGGGTTCTATGGCTACCATCGGGCAAGGGAACAAAGCTGGTGGACAAGTGGTAGCCACAAATCCCCATAGATGCTGCCTGACCACCAGCCTTGTTCTCTTGGGAGTGCACAACATGGGGGTGAACAATGCACATCCCTATGGCACTCAAAGGTATAAGGGAGTGATGCTGTCTATGGTGCTGAAAGCATTCTCTTCACCCCCATATTGGCCAAATGGAGAAGTAGAGAATGCTCTTCAACTTCAGAATTGTCGTAGTGTTGGTGATGCGCGAAGGACAGACATCCTTTCCACATCAACAGCACTTCAACAATCCTGTATGTGTCACGGTTTGTTACGACTCTCAGACACAAAGTTAGGTAAAAACACAACTTTATTGAAAAAATAATTAAAATGATCCCTTAGGATTCCAACACGTACATACAACATTAATATAGCAATAGCATAGATAATATAGGATTTACCGGTCTTGCCAATATACCAGGCAAGACAGCCTGTAGATATAGGGACAGTAGGCTCTACCAGCCTTGCCAATACCGGGTAAGGCAACCTTCTGATGGAATAATGTACCAGGTTCTACTGGCCTTACCAATATACCGGGCAAGGCAGCCCAAGGAACTATACATAGGCTCTACCGGCCTTGCCAATACCGGGTAAGGCAACCTTTTGGTGGAATAATGTACCAGGTTCTACCGGCCTTACCAATATACCGGGCAAGGCAGCCCAAGGAACTATACATAGGCTCTACCGGCCTTGCCAATACCGGGTAAGGCAACCTTCGGATGGAATAATGTACCAGGTTCTACCGGCCTTACTAATATACCGGGCAAGGCAGCCCAAGGAACTATACATATAGGCACACCAACCAAGAGTATGATCTTAGGTATTATTGGAGCAAACCAGCGAACGCACGTTGGGACCAGTAACTGATTGTATAGCCGCAAGGCTTCTGGAGCAAACCAGCGTCCGCACGCTGGGACCAACAACTAACAGTATAGCCGCAAGGCTTCTGGAGCAAACCAGCGTCCGCACGCTGGGACCAACAACTAACAGTATAGCCGCAAGGCTTCTGGAGCAAACCAGCGTCCGCACGCTGGGACCAACAAGTGATTTGTATAGCCGCAAGGCTTGGAGCAAACCAGCGTCCGCACGCTGGAACCAACAAGTGATTTGTATAGCTGCAAGGCTTCGAGCAAACTAGCGTCCGCACGCTGGAACCAACAAGTGATAGTATAGCCACAAGGCTTCTGGAGCAGACCAGCATCCGCACGTTGGGACCAACAAGTGATTTGTATAGCCGTAAGGCTTGGAGCAAACCAGCGTCCGCACGCTGGAACCAACAAGTGATTTGTATAGCCGCAAGGCTTCGAGCAAACCAGCGCTCGCACGCTGGAACCAACAAGTGATTTGTATAGCCGCAAGGCTTCGAGCAAACCAGCGTCCGCACGCTGGAACCAACAATGAGATAGCAGGAACCAGCAGGTCGATCAACCGGTCAGGAAGCGGCAGCGAACGATCAGCAGGAAACAGCAACCTCAAGGAACTAGGCCAGAATCAATACTGGAACAGCACAGCAAACAGGGAACTCAGGAACAAGATGCAATCTGGAACTTAGGAACACAGCAACAGGCCCAAATGACTACTGGAACAAGGTGAAAGCAAACGTGGTCAGAGACACCACGAAAGGGCAACCAAGGGGTGCCCAAACCAGGTTTAAATAGGCAGTATGAGGCGGGTAAAAGGCAGACAGCCAATAGGAGCCCCCTAATGGTGACAGGCAAGGAAATGCATCAATCACGGACACCGTGATAGTACCCCCCTTTCAAAGACCCCCTCTCCTAGAATAGGGTCTAGGCTTCTGCGGGTATTTAGCATGAAAGGCTCTAGATAACCTAGGTGCATGAAGGTCCTTACTGTCCACCCACGATCGATCTTCAGGACCATAGCCTTTCCAATGCACCAGATATTGTATCCTTCCTCTAAGCCTTCGGGAATCAATAATACTCTGTACCTCATATTCTTCCTGACCCTCAACCTCGACAGGTCCTGGCACCACAGGTGTGGTAGTATAACGGTTGCATATGAGAGGCTTAAGCAGAGACACATGGAACACATTATGAATACGCATGGATGCAGGTATGTCTAATGCATAGGAAACAGGGTTAATTTTGCGAATAACTCTGTATGGGCCAATAAACCATGGAGCCAACTTATTGGACGGAACCTGTAGCTTAAGATTCCTAGAGGAAAGCCACACTCTATCCCCAACCTGAAAGGAGACCGCTGGAAGCCTTCTGCGATTAGCATAGCGTTGATGACGCTGAAATGACTGACCAAGTGCCCTCTGAACTTGTGCCCAAGTGGAACGGAGTTGCTCGATATGCTCATCCAGAGCTGGAATCTGTTGTGTCTGGAAGGAATCTGGGAGCAAACAGGGCTGAAACCCATAATTGATCAAAAACGGAGAGCTCCCAGATGAGGAATTAACTGCACAGTTCCTGACGAACTCCGCCCAAGGCAACAAGTCGGCCCAATTATCATGATGGTCAGCAATGAAACAACGCAGAAATTGTTCCAAACCCTGATTGGCTCGTTCAGCGGCTCCATTGATCTGGGGAAGGTAGTCCGAGGAAAAGGACAATTGTATGCCCATTTGTTCACAATATGCCCTCCAAAACCTAGACACAAACTGGCTCCCCCTGTTGGACACCAGTACCCTGGGCACTCCATGCAACCGAAATACTTCTCTGGCAAACACGATTGCCAATTCCTTAGCCGAGGGAAGGCCACGAAGGGGCACAAAATGAGCCATTTTAGAAAATATGTCCACCACCATTAGTATGAAAGAATACCCCCTAGACATGGGCAATTCTCCCATAAAATCAATGGAAACATGCGACCAAGGGCATTCGCCATTAGGCACGGGTTGAAGCAAGCCCACTGGAAGGTGTCTAGGGGTCTTAGCATGAGCACAGGTGGCACAGGCATTAGTAAAATCGGCACAATCGTTTCTCATAGAAGGCCACCAAAATAACTGAGAAAGGGACCATAACAATTGGTCTCTACCAATATGTCCCGCAGCCTTAGAGGAATGGTATGTTTCAAGTAATCGAGTATGAAATGGTTCAGCAACATAACATTTACCCACCGGGGTTTCATGAGGAGCAGACGCCTGAGAAGCCAAGATCTCCTCCCCTAGAGGGGAAGTAATACTAGTACGTATAGTAGCCAATATTCGATCGGGTTGAATGATAGGTGATGGTGCTTCCACTCTGTCATTCTCAACCTCAAATTGTCTTGACAGTGCATCTGCCCTAACATTCTTAGATCCCGGTAAATATGATACAATAAAATTAAATTGAGGTAGAAATAGTGCCCATCTGGCCTGACGAGAGGACAATCTCTTGGCCTCCGAGAGATAGGTCAGGTTTTTAATGATCCGTTAGAATTAGAACAGGATTTTTTGTACCTTCAAGTAAATTACGCCATTCCTTAAGAGCGAGGATAATGGCCAATAATTCTCTGTCCCCTATCTCATAGTGGCTTTGCGCCTCGGTCAACTTTTTCGAAAAGAACCCACAGGGTCTGAGTGTTCCACCTTTATTGTGTCGTTGAGAAAGTACTGCCCCAACCCCAATATCTGAGGCGTCAACCTCCAGCGTAAATGGAAGTAAAGGATTGGGGTGGGATAACACAGGAGCCGCAGCAAAAGCCAACTTCAGTTTCTCAAAGGCCTCCTCAGCAGTTACTGGCCAACAAGATGGATTAGTGCCCTTATGCGTAAGGTCAGACAAATGTTTGACAATGGAAGAAAAGTTCTTAATAAACTTCCTATAATAATTAGCAAAACCCAAGAATCGCTGTATCGCTTTAAGACTCTTAGGTCGTGGCCATTGTAGGACTGTTGTCAACTATACCTTGCCCATAGCAATGCCATTCTTGCCAATTACGAACCCCAAAAATGGCACACTGGTTCTGTGAAACTCACATTTCTCCAATTTACAGTACAATTTATTTTCTCGTAGCCGCAACAACACTGTAGACACATCCTTGATGTGTTGTGACATGTTTTGGGAATGAATCAATATATCATCAAGGTGACTGTAACATATCTCTGAGGACATCATTTATCAACTCCTGAAAAACTGCGGGTGCATTGCACAACCCAAATGGCATGACTAGATATTCATAGTGCCCAGATCTAGTATTAAAGGCAGTCTTCCATTCATCACCTGCTCGAATGTGGACCAAATTATATGCCGCCCTTAAGTCCAATTTGGTAAAGATCGAGGACCCCTTAAGTCTGTCAAAAAGCTCGGTGATGAGTGGTATCGCATATACATTCTTAGCCATCAGTTTATTCAAGCCACGGTAGTCAATGCATGGTCTTAATTCTCCATTTTTCTCTTTTACAAAAAAGAACCCAGCCCCCGCCGGAGAGGTGGATTTCCTTATGATCCCTCTAGCAAGGGCATCAGAAATATAATCCTCCATAGCCTTATTTTCCTCACAAGACAATGGATATGTGCGTCCCCTTGGAGGTGTTATCCCGGAGGCAATTCAATGCTACAGTCATAGGATCTGTGCTGAGGTAAAGAGCCAGCTTCTCCTTTGCTAAAAACATCGCCAAACGACTGGTATACATCTGGTATAGCAGAGGAGGTGCACAAAACCTTAACTGGCTGGGTGACTCACTTATCCATACAAAACGGAGACCAAGCAGCAATTTCACATTTTTCCCAATCAATTTGTGGATTATGTAACTGTAACCAAGGAAATCCCAATATTACAGCATGATGAGGAGAATTAATAAGTTGGAACTGCTGGTCTTCTCTGTGAAGAGCCCTAATAGTCATGGATAATGGCATAGTTTCAAATGTAACATGAGCAGGTTCTAAAGGTCTGCCATCGATTGCTTCAATAGCCAGGGGGTTTTCTCTTTCAATGCGCGGAATTCCGTGCAATTCGGCAAAGGTATTATCCATAAAATACCCTGCTGCCCCAGAATCAACCAGAGCCAAAACCTCCACTGAGCATTGTGCCCAGGACAATACCACCTGTATGGTGGGTTTCATTGTGCCCAACACTGGGGACGATTGTACACCACCTAGGTCCTGTCCCCCAAGATACCCTAGGTGTATTCGTTTCCCGGACGTACTGGACAAGATCTTAGCAAATGCCCATTCTTAACGCAGTATAGGCACAATCCTTGTTTCCTGCGATACATTTTCTCCTCTTTAGTTAACCTAGTGAAACCCACTTGCATAGGTTCACCTAATTCCCATATGGGTTCACTAGGTTTAGATGCCACGGGAGGGCTGGGTAGGCAAAATGTACTCATAGACCCACCATCCTTTGACCGGAACCTGCGGTCTCTAGTGATTGATCTCTCATGTATTCTGGAATCAATCAATATAATGTATTTAATATAGTCATCAAGATCAGTGGGCAAATCTTTTGCACCAATCTTGTCTTTAATCTGGTCATTCAGGCCCTGAGCAAAAGCTGCCAACAATGCCTCATTGTTCCAGCCCACCTCTGCCGCCAATGTGCGAAATTCAATGGCATAGTCGCCCACCATATGCCTGCCCTGTTGTATCTCCATAAGGCGTTTGGCAGCAGAGGTAGTTCTACCAGGAGGCTCAAACACTCTCCTAAATGCTTGCACAAATTCACTAAAACTCTTAGTGCAAGGTTTAGCATTTTCCCACAAGGGGTTAGCCCAGGCCAATGCTCTGCCAATCAGCAGAGATATCATAAACCCAATTTTACTGCAATCATTAGAAAACACGTGTGCCGTCAATTCCATAAATATTTCAAGCTGATTGACAAACCCTCTACACAGATTAGGGTCACCATTATATCTGAGTGGCAAGGGTGCAGAAGCTGTTAACCCTTTAACTGCAACCCCTAATTGCCTAGCCTCATTCTCCGGTGTCTGACTGGATAGGACCAGTGGACTAGCTCCAGACTTGTCAGCGAGTACAGTGCGTTCAAGAATAGTTTGAATTGCGATTGCCAACTGATCCAAGCGTTGCTCATGCATATCCATCCTCCAGTGGATATTCTGTGTATTACCATCACTCTTGCTGTCTGAGGTCATGGCCCTTTCGTACTGTCACGGTTTGTTACGACTCTCAGACACAAAGTTAGGTAAAAACACAACTTTATTGAAAAAATTAGGATTCCAACACGTACATACAACATTAATATAGCAATAGTATAGATAATATAGGCTTTACTGGTCTTGCCAATATATTGGGCAAGACAGCCTGTAGATATAGGGACAGTAGGCTCTACTGGCCTTGCCAATACCGGGTAAGGCAACCTTCTGATGGAATAATGTACCAGGTTCTACCGGGCTTACCAATATACCCGGCAAGGCAACCCAAGGAACTATACGTAGGCTCTACCGGCCTTGCCAATACCGGGTAAGGCAACCTTCGGATGGAATAATGTACCAGGTTCTACCGGCCTTACCAATATACCGGGCAAGGCAGCCCAAGGAACTATACATATAGGCACACCAACCAAGAGTATGATCTTAGGTATTATTGGAGCAAACCGGCGACCGCACGCTGGGACCAGTAACTGATTGTATAGCCGCAAGGCTTCTGGAGCAAACCAGCGTCCGCACGCTGGGACCAACAACTAACAGTATAGTCGCAAGGCTTCTGGAGCAAACCAGCGTCCGCACGCTGGGACCAACAAGTGATTTGTATAGCCGCAAGGCTTGGAGCAAACCAGCGTCCCCACGCTGGAACCAACAAGCGATAGTATAGCCACAAGGCTTCTGGAGCAGACCAGCGTCTGCACGCTGGGACCAACAAGTGATTTGTATAGCCGTAAGGCTTGGAGCAAACCAGCGTCCGCACGCTGGGACCAACAAGTGATTTGTATAGCCGCAAGGCTTGGAGCAAACCAGCGCCCGCACGCTGGAACCAACAAGTGATTTGTATAGCCGCAAGGCTTGGAGCAAACCAGCATCCGCACGCTGGGACCAACAAGTGATTTGTATAGCCGCAAGGCTTCGAGCAAACCAGCGTCCGCACGCTGGACCAACAAGTGATTGTACAGCCGCAAGGCTTGAGGATAACCCAACGTCCGCACGCTGGGACCAACAAGTGATTTGTATAGCCGCAAGGCTTGGAGCAAACCAGCGTCCCCACGCTGGAACCAACAAGCGATAGTATAGCCACAAGGCTTCTGGAGCAGACCAGCGTCCGCATGCTGGGACCAACAAGTGATTTGTATAGCCGTAAGGCTTGGAGCAAACCAGCGTCCGCACGCTGGGACCAACAAGTGATTTGTATAGCCGCAAGGCTTGGAGCAAACCAGCGCCCGCACGCTGGAACCAACAAGTGATTTCTATAGCCGCAAGGCTTGGAGCAAACCAGCGTCCGCACGCTGGGACCAACAAGTGATTTGTATAGCCGCAAGGCTTCGAGCAAACCAGCGTCCGCACGCTGGAACCAACAAGTGATTGTACAGCCGCAAGGCTTGAGGATAACCCAACGTCCGCACGCTGGGACCAACAAGTGATTTGTATAGCCGCAAGGCTTGGAGCATACCAGCGTCCCCATGCTGGAACCAACAAGCGATAGTATAGCCACAAGGCTTCTGGAGCAGACCAGCGTCCGCACGCTGGGACCAACAAGTGATTTGTATAGCCGTAAGGCTTGGAGCAAACCAGCGTCCGCACGCTGGGACCAACAAGTGATTTGTATAGCCGCAAGGCTTGGAGCAAACCAGCGCCGCACTCTGGAACCAACAAGTGATTTGTATAGCTGCAAGGCTTGGAGCAAACCAGCGTCCGCACGCTGGGACCAACAAGTGATTTGTATAGCCGCAAGGCTTCGAGCAAACCAGCGTCCGCACGCTGGAACCAACAAGTGATTGTACAGCCGCAAGGCTGGAGGATAACCCAACGTCCGCACGCTGGGACTGCAAATGTCACCGAGGCGACCAAGCAAACAAGTCATCAGGAACACAGCAGACAGGACAGGAGACAGCAGGAACCAGCAGGTCGATCAACCGGTCAGGAAGTGGCAGCGAACGATCAGCAGGAAACAGCAACCTCAAGGAACTAGGCCGGAATCAATACTGGAACAGCACCTCAAACAGGGAACTCAGGAACAAGATGCAATCTGGAACTTAGGAACACAGCAACAGGCCCAAACGACTACTGGAACAAGGTGAAAGCAAACGTGGTCAGAGACACCACGAAAGGGCAACCAAGGGGTGCCCAAACCAGGTTTAAATAGGCAGTATGAGGCGGGTAAAAGGCAGACAGCCAATAGGAGCCCCCTAATGGTGACAGGCAAGGAAATGCATCAATCATGGGCACCATGATAGTATGCTAATAGGAACCTTCTCCACCCCTCCCCTTGCACATGAAAATTTTAGTGAATATGTTGATGTGTGTGTGCATCAAAATGTCGAAGTGTATCGAGCACATCAACAAAATCATATTGCAACAACAAAGACCTTCAGTGAATGTAGGCCATTGAAGAGCTACAACAGGAAAGCAATACTTTTGGTCTGAAGATGAATATCGACAGAAGTCATGTTTAACCATTTGAGTGCCAGAGTGGTACACAACACATTGCATTGCAATGCATTGCGTATTACTCTGGCACTCAAAGGGTTAACAAATTTACCATACCAAGGAAAGTCACAGTAGATGGACTAGAACTAGAAGAAGTGGACAAGAGGAAATATCAACAGATGGAAACACCGTGATAAAAATTGAGGGACAAATACAATTGGGATAGCAAGCATATGCTGTCTTTAAGACAAATTTACCACTCTGCTGTTTGTTTTTTTTGTAATACATCCACTTTAAGCGAAAGTTTTTTGACCACTGTGTCCTCCCAATCCTTATGTATGGCTGTGAAACTGAATGACAAAGCCATACAAAAACTTAAGATTATGGAGAAAATTATGGAGAGGAAAATTCTAAACATAACCAATTGAGACCGAAAAACATTCTGTATGGATTTGTCAACAAAAAATGGTCTATGGTGAAAGAGTAAAGTGCCTGAAATGGAAATGGGCAGGCCACATAGCAAGAAGATCTGATGGTAGATGGACCAAAAGAATTTTGGAATGTATTTCACTTGATACTAAATGCCCAAGAAGAAGGCCAAAGACAAGATGGGGAGATGAAATTACCAAATTTGTTGGTACACTGTGGCAACAAAAGGCACAGGACCGAAGTTGTTGGTGGTCTTCAACCTGGAGGAGAGAGGAGGATGATACTATTATATATATATATATATATATATATATAAAATTTCATGTCACAGATTGGCCAAGTCGTGGGTAAGCTTGCCACCACGCTAAGGTATTTCAGTTTCTGGCAAGTCCTACTCTAATGCACCTGAAAACTCTATCTAAAAAATGAAAATCAATAAGCCCTGAGGAAGTATCATAATGTACGCGTTGGTGAGTGAGGGACCCTTTAAATATGCTCTTTATTATTTTTTGTGGGTCCCAGTGTAGTGCAGTTAAAAACAGCAGACATACAAGTAATAAAAAGGTGTATATAAGGGACTGCATTGTGTGGAAGTGGACTGTGGATCCAACAGTGCTCTCCTTAAATAACCTTTTAAGCAACACCCTTCTTGACTGGGGCTTTTGCCCATATCCATCTAGTTGGATTGTACTCACTGGCTTGGATAACCTCTGCGCCAGAGGGTGATCTATCATGTGGGCATTCAGCGGACTTATATACCTTGAAAATGTTGGGGTGTCTGTCGGCACAGTTTGCCCAGGCTGTGTTTCCACTTGTATATGTTGGTTGGACACATTGCAATACATATGGATCAAGACTCTGTTATCCGGTTTAACACGGATTTGATATACGTACGCTAATTTTCGCGTATATCGTTTTTTTTTTTTACCATCACAGGTGTTTATACATGAGAATGCTCCAGTTTTATTCTATACTGATATTTCATATGCCTTGATACCTAGTCCCGCTTCTCTATCTCATTTATGTAAGAATCACAACATGCAGGGCCAGATTTCTCGTAAAGCAGATTAGGCATCTGCCCACAGGCGCACCCCACAGAGGGGAGCCTGTCATTGGGACCCATTTTTTTATTATTATTATTATATATTTTTTTTATTATCCTTGCCGCAAGCACTAACCCCCTACTCGGTCAGGTCTGCGCCTCCTTCAGCACAGACCTGCAGCTGCTGAGCTCCCGTGAGCTCTTTAGTAATGCAGAGCACTGGGAGATGACATAATCTCCCAGCGCTCTGCATTCCTGAAGAGAAGACCGTGCGGGAGCTCCAGCAATTACAGGTCTGCGCCTCCTTTGGGGCTGGCCTAATGTGAGGGTAATATGGAGCTGATGGGGGGGGCAAGTTGGAGCTGATGGGGGGCAGTGTGAGGGCAAAGTGGAGCTGATGGGGGCAATGTGCGGGCAATATGGAGCTGAAGGGGGTCAATGTGGAGATAATGGAGGCAATGTGAGGGCAATATGGAGCTGATGAGGGGCAAGTTGGAGCTGAGGGGAGCAATATGGAGCTGATGGGGGTAGTGTGAGGGCAAAGTGGAGCTGATGGGGGCAATGTGGAGATGATGGAGGCAATGTGAGTGCATTATGGAGCTGATGGGGGGCAAGTTGGAGCTGATGGGAGCAATATGGAGATGATGGAGGGCAATGTGAGGGCAATATGGAGATGGGGCAATGTGGAGATGATGGGGGCAATGTGAGGGCAATATGGAGATGATGGGGGCAATATGGAGCTGATGGGGCAATGTGGACATGATGGGGGCAATGTGAGGGCAATATGGAGCTGATGGGGGCAAATTGGAGCTGATGGGGGCAATATGGAGCTGATGGGGGGCAATGTGAGGGCAATGTGGAGATGATGGGGGCAGTGTGGAGATTAGAAGAATTGTGGAGGTGTCCAGTGGAGATGGCCAATGGGGGTGGGGGCTCTTCAGATTTATGTGCCTACAGACTACTTTTCTTTTTAAGCACAAAACATTACGTCATCAACAACGTGGACGGCTGAACTTTGGTCGTCTTTTTTGTTTGATTTAGTATATATAGTAGGGGGATGGGGTCTTTTTCCTATCTCCTGAGGAAAATGTGAATTGCACATTGATACGCTGACATGAAGTAAAATTCATTCTTTTTTTTTTTTTTTTTTTTAAAGTCCTGAGAGTGCTGACTTACACTTTCATTGTTTGTACTTACTCCCACTAAGTACAGCACCCAGGCAATTATTGAATTATTTTGGCTTCCACATGGACAGTAATATATATATATATATATATTCACACACAGTAATGTGCAAAAGCTTTCGGCAAGTGTGAAAAAATGCTGTAAAGTAAGAATGCTATATGTTAATAGTTTATTTTTATGAATTAACAAAATGCATTGTGAGTGAACAGAAGACCACCATTTGGCTTTAAAACAGCATCAATGCTTCTTGTTACACTTGCACACAGTTTTTTAAGGAACAGGCAGGTAGGTTGTTCCAAACATCTTGGTGAACTAATCACATTTCTTCTGTTGATTTAGGCTGCCTTAGTTTTTTCTCTCTCTTCGTGAAATCCCAGACAGACTCGATGATGTTGAGATCAGGGCTCTGTGGGGGCCATACCATCACTTCCAGGATCCTTGTTCTTCTTTATCACAGTATCCCTAGGCAGCTTAGTGCTCCTGTGCTTCTTTCTTCTGCTGTGCTATCGGCCAGCATGGACGCTGGCTACTTCCTCATTGCTGATATTCACTAGAGGCGGGCGCAGTGACGTGCGCTTGTTTATGGGCTAGTGCTGATTTGCCTAATTGGTTCCCGCCTTGGTTAGCTCCTATTTAAAAACTTCCCTGGGCCTAGGATTCATTGCCCTTCCGTGGTGTTCCTGCTATTAGCTCTTGCGTTCCTGTTGTGACCCGGGCCTGACCACCGAATCCACTCTGTGTATGATCCCGGTTTGTCTGACTACCCACATTGGTTCTGTCCTGTGACTCTGGCTGACTAACTCGCTCCATGTATGACCCCGGCTTGTCTAACTACCCACATCGGTTCTGACCTGTGGCTCTGGTTGTCTCCACGTTAGGCCAGATGGGGCTTATTCCTCTCTAGGTTCAATTTTGTGGTTTCCTACCACCCTGGTATGAAGAATATTAGAGCAGATGCTCTTTCTTGACAATTTGGGGCAGCATCCCAGGAGGAGTGTCCTCTGGTAACTATCACTCCTCCCAACCGCATTTTGGCTACAATAAGTACTAGTATTATCTCTCTGTTGGGTGAGGAGATTTTGGCTGCTCAAGCTTCCGCCCCTCGAAGGCAGCAGGGCACATTGGAAGAGATCAACTAATATGGTCAATGTCTAGACTCTTTTGGTGGCCTAGCCTGGGAGCAGATTGTTCTGCATTTGTTGCGGCATGTTCCACTTTTGCACGGACTAAGACTCCCAGACACCTTCCGGTTGGTCTCCTACAATCCATTCCCAATGGTGAGCATCCATGGTCACATTTATCTATTGATGTTATGGTAGAATAATGTAACGGTTGTTTAGGACATTCAGACCAGTAGGTGAAATAAAACACACTTTATTTTAGAGTAAAATAATGCCAAGGTTCACCCTCTAGTGGCGGTAGGTAATACACAGGCAGTGTAGACTGATAGATTACAAGTGTAAATGCACAATAATATTACATGTACAAATATTAAGCAATTGAGTGGGATATAACCCCAAAGGGTTAAGAACTTGATAACAGTCAGTCTCAGATGTGGATGTTTGGCACGCCCTGGGTGTTATAAGGCTGCGCTGATAAACAAAGTTCACCATGTACTGGAGACAGGACTGCCTCGCCCAAGTGTTCGGATATTAAGCAGAACAGGAATCCACTTAGCCCCCTCGGGCGTAACTACTGGAACTGCTTTGGTTAGTGCAAGTGAAATTAGCCCCCACGGGCGTAACGGGAACCGGCCTGCAATGCAAGAGCTTTAAGCCTCCTCAGACTTCACCGGATACTGGAGTATGAAGCGCTAGAGCCAATAGCCCCCACGGGCGTAGTTACCGGATTCGATAACGCTGAAGCCTTTAACTGCCACCACTCTGTATAACGGATATCACCCAGTAATCGACACTAGGAGAGAGCCTTTGGCGCCCAACCGGCCCAAAAGACGTGACTACTCTGCAATGGAGGAATAGAGTTGCCGACGGTGAGCGGCCAACTCAGCAGGAGTATCACTGATAACGAGGCTCGTACTGGAGGTAGAGAGAGTGAGACCGAGGCAGCACTGCTAGGGTTAATAAGCACGTTTACTCGAGGCTTCAGCGAACCAGCAAGGCTCTACAATGTGAGGAAGGCGTACTGAGACACACTCAGCTCTGCACTGGTAGCGATACACAGCACTGATCGTGGGTAACACCAGGCAAGGCAGTCACACAGAAACCGGCAACAGCAAATGATAATGTCGCGGCGGCGGCAACTGGAACGCAGGTCACTGGAACAAGCTGGAAGTCGATCTTTGGAGCAGGAAGTCAGCCGGGCCGAGTCGGAGCACGTAGGAGGTAGTCATACAAGCCGGGTCATACACAAACAGGAACGTCAGCCAAGCCGGGTCAGGATCCAAGGGTGGGACGCAGTCGGGCCGGATCATACACAAACAGGAACACTGGAGAATAGTCAGGACAAGCCGATTCGGTACACAGGAATCCAGAACACAGGAACACAGCAACAGCACTACTGGCTCAGAAACACCGCTCCGAAGATCGACTTCCAGCTTGTTCCAGTGACCTGCGTTCCTGTTGTCGCCACCGCAACATTATCATTTGCTGTTGCCAGTTTCTGTGTGACTGCCTTGCCTGGTGTTACCCACGATCAGTGCTGTGTATCGCTACCCGTGCAGAGTTGTGTGTGTCTCAGTACGCCTTCCTCACATTGCAGAGCCTTGCTGGTTCGCTGAAGCCTTGAGTAAACGTGCTTATTAACCCTAGCAGTGCTGCTTCGGTCTCACTCTCACTTGCACTAACCAAAGAAGTTCCAGTAGTTACACCCGAGGGGGCTAAGTGGATTCCTGTTCTGCTTAATATCCGAACACTTGGGCGAGGCAGTCCTGTCTCCAGTACATGGTGAACTTTGTTTATCAGCGCAGCCTTATAACACCCAGGGCGTGCCAAACATCCACATCTGAGACTGACTGTTATCAAGTTCTTAACCCTTTGGGGTTATATCCCACTCAATTGCTTAATATTTGTACATGTAATATTATTGTGCATTTACACTTGTAATCTATCAGTCTACACTGCATGTGTATTACCTACCGCCACTAGAGGGCGAACCTTGGCATTATTTTACTCTAAAATAGAGTGTGTTTTATTTCACCTACTGGTCTGAGTGTCCTAAACAACCGTTACAGTACGAAAGGGCCAAACCGACTCAGCAAATCAGAGTCTACCACAGATGAGAGTGACAGGAAGATCACAGGCACTGTGATAAATAACCAGTATCAGAGGACTACATGGTCATACTCATGATTGTGGATAGATTTTCAAAGATGGCTCATTTTATGCCGCTTAAAGGACTCCCCTCCTCTATGGAGTTGGCTGAAATCTTTGCCAGGTTCGTCTCCACGGTATGCCCAAGGTGGTAGTCTCAGATCGTTGGAGCCAGTTTGTGTAGTGTTTTTGGAGAGCTTTTTGCGGACAGATGGGTATCCAGCTCTCGTTCTCCTCAGCTTACCATCCTTAGTCTGACATTGCTTCAGAGAGGTCAGTCAAGAGTTGGAACAGTTCCTTCATTGCTTTGTTTTGGACCATCATGATAATTGGGCAAACCTGATACCGTGGGCAGAGCTTGCCAGAAATAGTGCTGTCAATTCCTCCTATAGGAACTCCCCCTTTCTGATTAATTATGGGTTCCAACCTTCGCTTCTGCTGGAGTCTTTCGAGGTTCAGAATATTCCTGCTCTGGAGGAGCACTTGAGGGCGCTCTGCTGCAGATGGGTACAGGTTCAGTGAACCCTGCAGAGGTCCACACTACACTACAAGAGACAAACAGATTGTAGACATTTACTGGCTCCAGTTTTCCAGGTGTGAGAGAGAGTATGGCTGTCCTCGTGCAACCTCCATCTCAAGGTGACTTGTAAAAAGCTGGCTCCTTTCGGGTTCTCCATAAGATCAACTGTAACCTGTAACCCATGCTCTTGATGTCCTTGCTAATTTGTGCATTTTGAAATGTGTTCCATTTGTCTCTACTTAAACCATTGTTACCGCTATACTACTGTTCCTGTCCGTCCCAGACCTGTCCAAGTGGGGGGTCATGAGGAATATGAGGTGCAAAGTATTTTGGACTCTTGCAGGGTCAGAGGCCAGGTACAATATCTGGTTCATTGGAAAGGGTATGGGCCTGAGGAGCGTTCCTGGGTTGCTAAGAAAGATCTACATGCACCTGCCCTTCTCTGTGAATTCCACTCCCGCACTTCCTCTGGTGCTGATCCTCTTCTGCGGGGGAGAGGTTGTTAAAGGGGGGGTACTATCACAGTATCCCTAGGCAGTCTAGCGCTCCTGTGCTTCCTTCTTCTGCTGTGCTATCGGCCAGCATGGACACTGGTTACTTCCTCATTGCTGATATTCACTAGAGCGGGCACAGTGACGTACACTTGTTTATGGGCTAGTGCTGATTTGCCTAATTGGTTCCCGCCATGGTTAGCTCCTATTTAAACTTCCCTGGGCCTAGAAGTCATTGCCCTTAAGTGGTGTTCCTGCTAGTAGTTTTTGCGTTCTCATTGTGACCCGTGCCTGACCTCTGAATCTGCTCTGTGTATGATCATGGCTTGTCTGACTACTCACATCAATTCTGACCTGTGGCTCTGGCTGACAAACTCACTCCGTGTATGACCCTAGCTTGTCTAACTACCCACATCGGTTCTGACCTGTGGTTCTGGCTGACTAACCCGCTCCTTGTTGACCCCGGCTTGTCTGACTACCCATATCAGTTCTGACCTGTGGTTCTGGCTGACTACTCGCATTACCCAGGTTGCCTGATCATTTGCTTCTGTGTTCCCGTGGCTCTGGCTTGCTCCTGCTCCCTGTTGCCTCCGGTTAGCTATACCTTGGTTGGAGACTCGAGCTACCTCTATAGCTGGTTCTTATAGGCTTATTCCCAGTTTCCTCCAGTATAGTGTCAGTAGTGGAGTGCTCGGCACAGTGTGCAGCTACGGGTAGTAGACTGTGGTCTATCGTCCAGTGGTCTGGGGTTGTGTGGGCATTATTATCATTACTGTATATTATCAATAAAGGTGGTTTTATTCATTATACTGTTGTCTGTCCTTCTTTGCCTGATTACAGTGACATTCTTTACACTGAAAATAGTTCTTAATTACTTTGGCTGTATGTTTGGGGTCATTCTCATTCTTCAGAATAGATTTGAGGCCAATCAGATGCCTCCCTGATGGTACTGCATGATGGATAAGTATCGGCCTATACCTCTCAGCATGGAGGATACCATTAATTCTGACCAAATCCGCAACTACATTTGCAGAAATGCAGCCCCAAACTTGCAAGCAACCTCCACCTTGCTTCACTGTTGCCTGCAGACACTCATTCTTGTACCATTCTCTAGCCCATCAGTGAACAAACTGCCTTCTGCTACAGCCAAATATTTAAAATTTTAACCTATTAGTGCAGAGCACTTGCTGACATTTCTCTGTACCCCAGTTCCTGTGTTTTTGTGCATAGCTGAGTCGTTTGGCCATGTTTCCATTTCGTAGGTATGACTTTTTGGCCGTAAGTCTTCCATGAAGACCACTTCTAACCATACTTCTCTGGACAGTAGATGGATGTACCAGGGTTACATTGTTTTCTGCCAGTTCTGTGCTGATGACACAGCTGGACATCTTCTGATTGCAAAGGGAAGTAATCATGATGTGTCTTTCATCTGCTCCACTAAGTTTCCTTGAACGACCACTGCATCTACGGCCCTCAATGTTGCTATCACGGTGCCCGTGTATTCTGGCGACATTTTGACACTAGAGGTCTGATGCTTTCCTATTGGCTAGTGTTATGGCTCCACCCAGTGGTAGCCTTTAAGTACTGTGCTCTGTCACTATTACAGGGCCCTTTCGTGGTGTTCCGTTGCTTAGTGCCTTGCTGCCGTTATCGTGTGATTTCCTGTGTATGACCTGGACTGCCTGACTACTCTCTATTGGTTCCTGTTCCTTCTCCGTGTACCGACCCGGCCTGGCTGAAGTTCCTGCTCCATGAATCGACTTGGATTGGCTGACGTTCCTGCTCAGTGTACCGACCAGGCCTGGCTGACGTTCCTGCTCCGTGTACTGACCCGGCCTGGCTGACGTTCCTGCTCCGTTTATTGACTGTAGTGAAGTCCGTTCCACTCCTGTGATTCCTGTACTACCGGATCCGGTAGAGCGTTGATACAGTGCTCTGTCTCTAGTGTACTAGCCCAGTTGGTTGCTTCGTATACTGCACTACCATTCTGTACTGCGACGCACTAGTGCCTTGCTGCCTCCTTACTCCATACCCAGGGGTGTTGCTCAGCTTGTTGCTCCGTATACGCTTGGCTTGTCCAGTTGTCACTGGGGTTGGTCTCCCGGGCGCCTCAGTTAGTCTCCACTCCTGTTCTGTCATTCTACAAGCCAAGCACCCGTTCAGGGCCTTCCGGTTATACACCCGGGTAGGAGCTTTACTGTGGCACTATTACATTGGCTTTGTCAATTCACCATTATCAAGATTGGTCTCTGGGCGCCTCTATCAGCTCTGTCCCCTGACAGTTGCCAACAAGCCGTGCATTTCACAATAATACCCAGTACCGTTACCGTGGGTTGCAGTTTGTGTATACACAGGGTGTTCCGTGGTTCCTCTGGTTGCAGTATTACTGTAGTCTGTGTTCCCTCAAGGGCCTCGTTCAACCTTCCTGGGCTAGTCGCCATTTTTGCACTTATCAGCATTTGAGTGCTTCCTGGGCCTCGCTATTAGGGCCTCCCAGTCTTCTGGCCTAATAGCATTAACCATTTGTGTCTCAGTATCACACGAACTGTTCCCGACCTGCGTCAGTATATTTATTACGTGATATATATGTATACTGGACCCGTGTGGGCAAATGTAATTTATTAACCTGTCCTGTGTCAGTTCTGTTTATTCCATTACTGGAACCGCGAGGGTAAATTCAGTTTGCTTATTCAATAAAACTGTGTTTTACCAAATTACCTGCCTCTGAGTGTACTGAAAACCGTTACAGTTGCCCATTTACTTGTGCTTCCTCAAAAGAGCTTGGACAACACATCTGGAAAATCCTGTCTGCCTTGACATTTCTGGCTTGGCGAGACCTTGCTGATGCAGTATAACTTCCTTGTGTCTTGTTGCCAGGGGTGTCTGTAGAAATGTTTCTGGTGGGGGGGCAAAGCCATAATATGACCCCCCAGGCCAGCCCATCCAGCCCCTTTGTTTATATGGAGGGGGTAATTGTAGGGGGCAAGTGCCCCCCTTGTCCCCCCTCTGGAGGGGCTGAGGAGGCTCATGTTTACAGCCCTGATTCCTGCCTCCCCACCTCGTATCATGACAGGAATAGCCAGGTTATCTTCCCTTTCCAACAAGGTAAGACTGATAGGGCTGATACCAGGTGATCTCATGATCACCTGCTATAAACATATATACATAATGTACATTGGGAGCTGGAAGGGGGGGTTGCTCCCCAGCTCCTTTCATGACAGCAGTACCATTGTTGGAAAGGGAGAGTCCCTTCCAACTACTTTCTTAAGAGGAATGCCTTTCTTTGAAAGGGGGTGAGTCTTCCCTTTCCAGCAATGGTAGACATGAAAGTGTTAGCAGTTTGTGATAACATGATCACCTGGTATAAACTTATCCAAATGTTTAACCCATTAAGGACTGGCATGCGTATGAGTGGCCGGCACTTGACGACCACGGGGCTTTTTTTTTTTTCAGTACTTCCGGTTCAGGACTCCCGGAGAGGCGTGCGAAGACCGTCATTGGTCCTTAACTGCCGGACCACCATGACGGTCCTGGCACGTCAATGGTAGCGAAGGGGTTAATACATTTTAGGAGAGAAGTCGCTCTTTTACAGCCTATATCTCAACCTATTATCTCAACCTGTCTGTCTCCTAACCACATCAGAGGGCCCTTAATGGGAAGGGGAAAGTCTCCACTTTCCAATAAGGGTACATATTTCATCTGCATGCCAGGTGATCGCTTTATCACTTCAGACCTGGCAAAATCATACCTTTAAAAATAAATTAGTTTACAAAGAGCAGGGGACTGTAAAGTAGCCCTTTTCTACTGTTTCTTTTGATGCCTCTTTCATTTAAAGGTATTTATGCCTATCTCACCTTATCATGGCTGCTCGGGCAATTCAAAAATATAAAAAGATATTTTATAATTATAGGAATTAATTAATTATATTTTATGAATATTATTATAAATTATATTTTTATATTTATAATATTCATAACATTATAAATGTATACAAATGAAAAATGAAAATAACATATGTTGCCAAGTCTATATGCACCATGTAGTTTGATGCCTACGGTATGTAAACCCTATACCACTGGGGTTCCATTTTTCTCAGGTGCTGACTACATTGGGAAATGTCATGATGCAGAGGGTTGTCTTTTGTCCAAAATAGCATAGCTTATCTACTTTTTCTTCATAATTCTAGTAGTTACAGCCATTATAATAGAGGACAAGTTAGTTTTCAAAGATTTTGGTACCTTTGAAGGGGACGAAATAAAAAAAAAAAAAAAGAATACATTTTTTCCTTTAGCACCACCTTCTGGAAATATTTGTGCACTCCAGGCTAAGGATAGACAGGCAAATGACTCTTCATTTGATGCAGTGAATTATCTTCTTTTTTGTCTTTTCTTTATATGTGTTCTTGTTACAGTCACTTTAGTGCAGGCAGATCATATATGAAGAATGTAAGAGAAAAGGTGAAATTTACTCACCGATATTTTGTTTTCCTCTGTGTCCTTCCACAGCAATAGACTGTGGGTATTGACTCCGCCTCCCAGCTGGTAGGACCAATCAAATTATAAAAGCATCTGCTCCACCTCCCCACTCCAGTTATACTATTTTCCAAGCTGAAAGAGACTACAGGTTAGATACCATAAAGCATGAATGTTCATATAGATTCAACAACAACATAGTTGTAGACATCCTAGAAGTAAAGAACGATACATACTACCCAACGTGAGATAGGGAGGGTTGCCGTGGAAGGACACAGAGGAAAACAAAATATTGGTGAGTAAATTTCACCTTTTCCTCTGTGTCCAATCCACGGCAATAGACTGTGGGACTTACCAGAGCAGTACCCCAGAATAGAAGGGGGGGAAAATTCACCTACCCCTATCAGGAATGGCTACTAATAGCACTGTCTTGTCAAATGGTTGCATCAAGTGATGCATGACAATACATTTATAAAATATAATAAATGTAGATACGGAAAACCAGGTAGTAGCTTTGCAAAGTTCCTCTGGTGTTGCAACTGCTGTTTGTACCCAGTAAAAAGAATGGCTCAAGAAGAGTAAGCCTGCATTTAGAAAGCGAATCTTATTAGCTGATTCACCATATAACATAATACAGGCTCAAATGCACCCGGAAAGGAAGATTCAGGTGCAGCCAATACCCTGAAGCAACCGAAGACCTGAAGAAAGGGTATCCAATTGTAGAATCACAGTTCTATATTGCCAGATCCATGAAAGTAATGTCCTCATTTCATCATATTGAGGCTCCAGCAAAAGGAGAGAAGAGTCTTCTGGAAATAGTAATTGAGTCAACAACTGGATCTGAAAGACTCCGTAGAAAGTGTCTATTGTGATGAACACTATATGTGGAGGAAAAGCACAATAATGCCTGTAGGATACCAGCTCTTAGGGCTAATGTAACAGCCGTGAGCAGGACTGTTTGAAGGCAAGATACCTGAAAAGACTTATCCTCCAAAGTCCAGAGGTACGATAAACTAACTGGTTTAGAACCAGATGAAAATCCCCAGGAGGTATCCTGTAACAGGTTAGTCTAAACAATAGCTGAGGTACTTATCCATAGAATTATGCATATATACACATATATGCATACATACATCCTGATAAGATATTGTTCTGAAAAGCTGTATCAGGACTGCAGAAAGAGCAAACAACAGGACGTAGAAGGACCTGGTGCTAAACCCTTCTAAAGCCTTTTGAAGGAAACACAGAACCCTTCAACCCTGATGAGAATTCAATATGTGACTGGATATATAGAACCAGTAGAAGTGGACCAAACTGAAGTATATAGAAGAGGAATGTCAGCCTCTGTCGGCCAGACTAAGGTAAATAACTGGCAAGATAAACCCCAGGCTTGAGAGACTTCGTTAAGCTCAGGACCTCAGACTTCAAGAAGGCTGGATCTGGATGGGAAATAAATTGGTACCTTATAAAAGAGGTCAGGAATTATGTAATATTCTATACCAACAAACCGGACTAAGCTGAGCAGGATCTTAGGAGACATCTCATTTGTATACCCAGCCCTCGGTTTGAGTGCAAGATCACTTAAACTTCATTCGAATAAGATCAGATGAAGACATAAGTATAGAAGCTATAAATCTGTTTAGGTAGCAAAACCTTATATCATACAAGGTAAAGTAGATTTTACTTACAGAGCCACCTGCGATGTCCCCGTTGCTCCTGTGGTGCCCTCATGCTGCTGCATCGTGATTGCATTCCAGCAGTGGAGCGCACACAGCCGAACTTCCGGTTTGGTTGTAGCAGAAGCAGTCGTCACTGCAGAGCACCTGTTCAGCGTGGGAGCATCCGAAACGGAAAGGTAGCGGTGAGTAGGAAACACACAAAGTGTTCTACTTAACCATTTGTATGGATCCATGCGACCCTATCTTTATTAAGGGTATCTGATCCGTGCCACAAGATGAGCATAGGTAATGCCAGCCGCGTTTAAGGCAGACTGCATAGTAAGGTAAAATAATAAAGAAGAGATAGAGAGTGAGGCAAACTGCCTCCGTCCGCCAGCTTGGTAGGACCAAAATAACTGGAGTGGGGAGGTGGAGCAGATGCTTTTATAATTTGATTGGTCCTACCAGCTGGGAGGCGGAGTCAGTACCCACAGTCTATTGCCGTGGATTGGACACAGAGGAAACAAAATATTTTAGTAAAGAAGTTTTATGTTTCTGCCACCCTCTATGGCAGGCACATCAAACTTAAATACAGTCCAGAGCAGCGTAATGAGCATTTTCCTGAAATGAGGGCCACAACACTGGCATCTAAGGGCTGCATATGAGTAGGTATATATATATATATCTGTACACACATTTTATATATATATATATATATATTATCAATGAAAAAATGAAAAAAGGCAGTGCCACTTACAGATATTATGAAACAGTACATTCTCAAATTTTATCCAGGGTGTCCAGGATTTTAGGAGACAGCACGAAGTCATCATATAAAGAGACAGTGAAATTGTACACAAAAGTATTAATAGAAAGTAAAAATAAAAAATAAAGGTATGTTACCACAGAATAAAAATCCTTATCTAAGTACCTTAGAAAAATAAAGTCAAAGCAAATTATTACATAAAACATCTAAAAGTAATAAGAGAAATAATCACCAATATATGCAAAGTGTCTACACTCTATTTACATATGAGAAACAGGGCAGCCATGTAACACAACACTAGTATACATATGCAAATGTAATTTGTTCATTGAATAACCTCAGGTGTTGTTGTATACTGGAGAGGTTTCACATGAACAACTCTCTGGCATTCACATGTTTAACGTGAATGAGAGAAAAAAATCCAGTTGTTCTAAATGTGGATTTTAACTTACTATACTCATAGAAGACTTATAAATAAACTGCAGTGTTTGGGTCTGGATGCAAAAATAGTTACATGGATAAGGCAATGGCTGAGTGACAGGAGACAGAGGGTGGAAGTCAATGGAGAATATTCGGACGAAAGGAGTGTTACTAGTGGAGTACCTCAGGGATCTGTACTGGGACCCATTATTTTTAATATTTTTATTAGTGATATTACAAAATGTCTTCAAGGTAAGGTATGCCTTTTTGCAGATGATACCAAGATCTGCAATAGGGTAGACATTCCAGGGGGAATAAACCAAATGACAAATGATTTAGGTAAATAAGAAGAATGGTCAAGAGTGTGGCAAATGCAGTTTAACGTTGATAAATGTAAAATAATGCACTTGGGACATAAAAATCCAAAGGAAAAATATACTATTAAGGGTACTGTACTGTCAGACATAATAGAGGAAAGGGACTTTGGAGTAATTATCTCTAACAACTTAAAGGTAGGCAGACAATGTAATAAAGTGATAGGGAATGCAAGCAGGGTACTGGGTTGTATAGCTAGGGGTATTAGTAGCAGAAAAAGGGAAGTGGTCATGTCACTCTACAGATCTCTAGTTAGACCTCACCTAGAGTATTGCGTACAGTACTGGAGACCCCATCTCCAGAAAGATTCAAAGAAGGGTTACTAAAATGGTGACTTGTTTACAGGAAAAGAAATATCAAGATAGACTAAAGGAACATGTATAGCTTGGAGGAGAGAAGAGAGAGAGAGGATATGATTGAAACATTCAAATACATGAAGGGATTCAACAAAGTGCAGGATGGAAGTATATTTCAAAGGAGTAAAACTGTTAGGACAAGAGGCCATAGTCTAAAAATAGAGGGACACGGGTTTAGATGTAATGTAAGAAAGTTTTACTTCACTGAGAGGGTAGTAAATAAGTGGAATAGCCTACCAGCAGAATTGGTAGAAGTTAATACAGTCACAGAATTTAAGCATGTGTGGGATAGACATAAGGCTGTCCTTAACTTAAGAAAAGACCAAGGACCAAAAAAGGTTTGAGGTTTTTACTGTGGGAAAATGGCCAAACTAGATGGGTCAAAATGGTTCTTATCTGCCATAAAATTCTATGTTTCTATGTATGTCTAACTAATGGGGTGTAATTTATTTTGTGAGCGGAGCTGCTAATGAAAGTAGTAGTACATTTAATAGTTTTTAATGTAAACAATTGCATATTTTTTCCTTTAGTACCACCTTCTGGAAACATTTGTGCACACAATGGTAGTGGTAATAATGCAAGTGACCCCTCATTATAATATAGTGGGTTGTCTTCTTTCCAAGATTATATACTTTGTCTACCATTTATTCTTGTCTTTTCTTAAGTGCATGTATGTCATATTAACCCCTTAACGACCGGTGATGTGTCAGGACCGTCACCAGTGTCTGTGCCTTAAGGACTGGTAACAGTCTGGCATTTCATGAGTTATATAGGGAGCATTTTGATCATGCTGGGAGGCTGAAACTGACTACTCCAGGATCGGAGCAGGCAGTTTCAGGCTTTTCACTGCTACAGCAATCACATGTACTGACTGAGTCAATGACAAAGGCAATGAATTATATGCATTGCGTTTGTCATGGTTCTCTGCCTCTCTCTTCCTCTTTGTGATAGTAAGGAAGAGAAAGGTAGAGAACAAACTTAAAATAAAATAAAACTGAGCAAAGAGGGGGACAATTTCAGTAAAAAGTCTGTCACTGAGGGCAGGATTAAGTGTAGGTCACTTTATAACCTAGTTACACCTCTTTGTTTAATCAAATACATTATTTAGAGCAATCCCAAAGTATTTTATTTACACAATCTAATTTATAAACACATATACAGAAGTTTAAACAATAGATTAATGTGAGTTGTTATTGAGCAATTTAATACACGTATATACACACACCACAAAGTCTAATCTCAAAAAAAGTGGGACAGTAGGGTGGGAAAGAGGGACATGTTGATTTTCACTCCAAAGGGACAGTACACCCCTAAAACTGGACACTTGGCAGGTATGAAGGACCGTTCATACCTTTCATCCACTCTCCATAAAAAAATTAACCAATTGAGCACAAATTTTCACAGGAGAACTGATTTAAAATAAACACACAACGTCTTATATTTTCTTTATTATTAACAAATACAATATTGGGTTATTCATATAAATGTGCTATCAGAAGAAAGTCCTATTTGTGCTTAAAAAAGGTATAACATTTGTGTGGGTACCCTAAAGGAATTAGAGGGAAAATATTGTTGAATATTCTCAGAAAGGTCAAAAGTACTCTGGTTCTTAAGTACAAACCACCCTTTATCTGCCTGGTCCTTAAGGGGTTAAAAAAAATCAAGAAAACCGAGATGGTTGTTTGTGCAGTTTTGTGTTCGTGGCACACCCAATGGTATTAGCACCACTGGAGTACCATTTTACTTCAGAGGACTCTAGCTACCTATCCCAATCTGATATTACATGGTTTTCAAAGATTTCAGTATATTTAAAAGTGTAAATATGAATTTTATTTATTTATTTTTTTTATTAGCAACCTCTTCTGCAGATTTCAAACCAAACAAGCATTGTGGTAGAAATGCAATTAACCAGTCTATGAATTTCATGTACTTTAAAAAAATATGCATTTCTGTAGGGATGCATGGTTATTTCTAATTATTGTATGCCTTAAATGCAGAAAGGAGAAAATGGAAAAGACAATTTTACACTTTCTTTTCCAACTGGTCATTTATATACAGTGCCTTGCAAAAGTATTCACCCCCTTGGCATTTTTCCTATTTTGTTGCATAACAACCTGGAATTAAAATGGATTTTAATTTGGATTTCATGTAATGGACATACACAAAATAGTCAAAATTGGTGAAGTGAAATGAAGGAAATAATTTGTTTTAAAAAATTCTAAAAAATAAAAAATGTAAAAGTGGTGCGTGCATATGTATTCACCCCCTTTGCTATGAAGACCCTAAATAAGATCTGGTGCAACCAATTACCTTCAGATGTCACATAATTAGTTAAATAAAGTCCACTTGTGTGCAGTTTAAGTGTCACATGATCTGTCACATGATCTCAGTATATATACACCTGTTCTGAAAGGCCCCAGAGTCTGTAACACCATCAAGCAAGCACCACCACCAAGCAAGCACCATGAAGACCAAGGAGCTCTCCAGACAGGTCAGGGACAAAGTTGAGAAGAAGTACAGATCAGGGTTGGGTTATAAAAAAATATCCCAAACTTTGAACATCCCATGGAGCACTGTTAAATCCATTATTAAAAAATGGAAATAATATGTCACCACAACAAACCTGCCATAAGAGGGCCACCCACCAAAACTCACAGACCAGGCAAGGAGGGCATTAATCAGAGCAGCAACAAACAGATCAAAGATAACCCTGAATGAGCTGCAAAGCTCCACAGTGGAGATTGGAGTATCTGTCCATAGGACCACTTTAAGCTGTACACTGCACAGAGCTGGGCTTCATGGAAGAGTGACCAGAATAAAGCCATTGCTTAAAGAAATATATAAGCAAACATGTTTGTTGTTCACCAAAAGGCATGTGGGATACTCCCCAAACATATAGAAGAAGGTACTCTGGTCAGATGAGACTAAAACTGACCTTTTTGGCCATCAAGGAAAATGCTCACCCTAAGAACACCATCCCCATAGTGAAGCATGGTGGTGGCAGCATCATGCTGTGGGGATGTTTGTCATAGACAGGGACTGGAAAACTGGTCAGAACTGAAGAAATGATGGATGGTGCTAAATACAGGGAAATTCTTGAGGGACTACACAATTAGTCACTACCGGCACATGCTTAGCCTTAAATCATCTGTTGTATTTCATGCAAAGCATCTCTTGCTATGAAGCCTACTGACAATTTATTATGTAACTAGTGTAAAAGCCATTGTACACAGGCAAAGGTCTGGCTAATGTTAACCCTTTGAGTGCCAGAGGGGTATGCAACGCATTGCTTTACAATGCGTTGCATACCCCTCTGACACTCAAAGGGTTAAGAGGCTGCTACCTCACTGCTCCACGCTATGCAGTCTTGTGTCGCCTCACTCACGCGATGCAATCATGCTCAGTAGAGACTACTCGAACGCAGGCAGTCTCTACTGCACATGACTGCATTGTGACAAACATCCTAGCGAATTATTATATACAAGTAGTTGAACAGCCCGTTACACGGGCCACAGTGCCTCTGGCAGCCGGTCGCGGGGCAGTCACACGCGGTGGAGACTGCCCGCACCTCGGCTGATACAGAGCTGGGCGCTCCGAAGTATCAGCCACGGCGCGAGCAGTCTCCACCGCGTGTGACTGCCGCACGCGCAGCAGTATCTACTGCGCATGTCGGGCGTTACACACAACTTGGCGAATTATTATATAGGATGATTATATTGAAAAAAATAATTAATGGCATAAATTAAGTGCCTGTTGTCTTTTCAATAGACCAAAAATAAACTGGCCACCTTGTCTGATCACACTTGTTGATGTACCAATATGGACATGGCCATTTCTATGCAATGCTAATTCTAATGCAAAGCTGTTAAAATGTGCCCTCCCCTACTTTCACATACCACACACCAGTGGTCATGGGAAAGGATTTACCCAAACCTCTGAGGTTTAAACTGGTAGTTACAGCCTCCACATACATTGTCTGCCTGCCCCCAGCCTGGTTCCACTGGTAGTCACAGACCCCACATTCATTGTGTACCCCTCTCCCACGCTGGCACCACTGGTAGTCACAGCTCTACATAAATTGTCTGCCCCCCACCTTCCCAGTCAGGTTCCACTAGTGCAGTAGAACCAGGCTGGAAGGCAGAAAATGTATGTGGGGAGCTGTGACTAAAAGTGAAACAAGGCTGAGGGAGGGATAGTGTATGTGGACACTAACATAGGACCATTTCAGTGGTAAGCTCTGTGGTAGGTATCATTTCACTTGTAAGGTCATTGGTATCACTTCATTAATGTAGCACCATTTCAATTTTAAGCTCTGGTATCACTAGTGTAGAGTCATTTTAATTGTTAAGTTTTGTTGCATCTCTTGATTAGCTCCATTTCAGTTGTAAGCTCTGTAGAATCCCTTGTGTAATACCATTTCAGTTATAAGTTCTACAGTACATTTTTAATATATTTAACTCCTTAAATACCAGAGAAGTGCCCAATGAATTGCTTTGCAATGCTTTGTAACCTGACTAGCAATCAAAGGGTTAAAGCAAGAATTTTTGTCTTATATGAAGTTGGCACTAGTACATAAAACCAACCACAAGAACAGTGGTCAGACTGAGAAATGTCTGTGGCAGGGAGGTGGTACAAGCTAGGGAGATGGCATAATTTGTGAGCCTGCCTAGGGCCCTATGGTATCTTAATCCATCTCAGAGAGAATAGACTAACAAAAGGGGTTGAAGTGGGAGTAGAGGAATACAGTGTAAAGAGGGAGCTGAGATGAGGCATAATGTGGAAGCAGACAGGATAAATTGGTAGTGAGTGTGAGGATGGAAACAGAAGTGGGCAGACAATGTGGCAAGAAAAAGGGTACTTCAGCCCTCCCCCCTCCCCTTGCAAGCATCTATTTTGAATTACCATCTGTACACGCAAATGGCATGAAACATAGAAAAATAAGAAAAACATGTGTTACAGGGTGGTCTGGCAGAGATGAGGCCAATCACTTCACTCATGTACAGCCTTTTTCATGTAGTCATGTAATGGTTTTTGCCTTCTCTCTCTCATATAAACTGGCCGATTTGTTTGTAACAGTTCCCCTTTCACTGTAATATCACATTATTGTCAAGAGAAATTAAAGACGTATGGAGCAGGATTCATGTTATGATATTGTCTTCTCAACTACGACCATGCCAAACTTAGCAGAACAGATTTAAAACTTGTGCGCCACCAATGAAAAATGCAAGCTCTCAGGAATAGACTGCTGGGCCAGAGGGAGAAATTAAATTCTGACCTTATCAATGTGCTAGATTCAGAACAGGACACGCTGTTAGATAACCTAAAACCATGTCCTGATTAATTGCAGTCATTGTTTGAAAGCCCACTGCATTCACAGTCACAGACTAAATATCAGCTCAGCAGTGGTGGACAAACTCTGTGGACAGGCCCAGTGCAAGAACATTTTGATCCCCCACACACACTACACAAAAGCCACTACTCAGGAATCAGCACGCATCTCCCCTTATCATCAGTGGGAACAGCACTAAGCAGAATCCCACTCTTCTTCAGAAGCCTTGGACTACCCCATGAATATCATTAGATGTCACTAGACATATTATCACAATAAGTCTCCCATAGGAATGGGAAACACCCTTTAGATGCCTCATCCCACTATCACTGTTTGCTATGCACACAGTGATGCTTAAAAACAAATCACATTAAAAACTGGAAGGATAAAATTTATATATCAAAATTCTTTCAACAAACCAAGTGCACACCCTCACTCTTGCATACACACACAGCATTCAACACTATGGGCCAAAATGCACAAAGACAAAAGTAGAGCAATTCTGGAGTATGCATTTAGGAAGGGAAGTAGGTGGTGGAATAAGCACAGAGTACAGAGAGATGGGAGAACCAGTCTAATAGCCCAAGTTTAAGCAGGGTTTATATGAAGTAATTTTTCAGCCTCCCTTCTCATGCAGTAGTTGATAATATTTTTAAAAGTTACACACACACACACACACTTCTACCTCTTTAATGTAAACAATTCCACATCCAAGACAGACAGCATCATGACTGAAAGATGACATACCCGTCCCACCCCCCAAGGGAACTGAAACAATATAGGACACCAGACCACTTGGAGGTAAAAGGCAGTACCTTGGTGGTATTCTCCCACCGATACCAGCCAAATGCTCCACACACTGACTGTATCATGAATATCATCCTAGCCCATGTTAGCCAGAGCTGTAGCCCAAAAGGGGATGCATAACCAACTGCCTGTCACCGCACCACAATAAGCCTGTCACCCCACAAGTACCAAGCTTGTATAAAGGGAAGAATCATCCACCCGCCAAACCTCGACTATTTATTATTATTATTATTATTAATAATAAATTACAACAATATAATTACAACACTTTTTTTTTTTACTAGCAGTAAGTAGTAACACCCTAACTCTGACGTAGCCTAACTAATTCTACATTAGCGTACCTAGCGGCGGCTGCCAAGCCGACTGCAGCGTTTCCCCGCAGCCTGCCTCAGCTCTCTTCTGGCGGCTCCAGCCGCATGGTTCTGCCCATCCTCTGCCTCCTCTGTGGTCGCGGGGGTTGTTGGCAGCTCGGTCACATCCTCTGGCAGGGTGCAGGTTCCTTCCGGCTCCCTGCAGCTGCTGGTTGGCGCACGTCCAAGCTGGGATGCGTGTTGGATTTAAAGGCACAGTCTCCTTTTTTGCTCCTCCTCTTCCTGGGCCCCAGGTATATTTACTTCCAGGACACCACTCTCATTTGTCCTTTCGTGGTGTCCTGTGCAGCAGCTTGTTTGCTGTGTATCATTTGGTTTGCCTGACTACCCGTTCTGGTGCCAACATTTGGATTGTCTGACTACCCGCTCTGTGTATGACCCCGGCTTGGCTGACATTCCTTCTGGTGTGGACCTGCGGCTCTGGTAGACTAACTGCTCCGTGTATGACCTTTGGCCTGGCTGACTATCCGTTTTGGTGTTTGAGCTGTGGCTGTGTCCGATTACTCGCTCTGTGTATGACCCTGGCTATCCAAGCACCTTTCGGTGTTGACCTGCAGCACTGGTGTGTGTATTGCAGTGTATTTCCTGCCTGTCTGACTACCCAGCATACTAACGCTCCAGTGGATAGCTGCTGGGGTCTCCTGGTGGCTCTGGCGGACGTCTCCTTGTCTCCGTACACTTTGGCGGTGTTGCAGGTGCGGACCTGTATGCTATATCCTTCCTCTGAGACCTTGCCTGTGCAGGTGAGGACCTGTACGCGAAAAAAGTCTTTTGAAGCCTTGTCTGTACTGGTGCGGACCAGTACACAGTGTCTCCTCTGGTTCCTGCCTTACAGGTACTGGCCTGTAGCACTGTAGCCTTCTCAGTCTCCTTGTCTGTGCAGGTGCGGATCTGCAGTAGTACTCAGGTGCGGACCTGAGTCAGCTCATCTCTAGCCTCCCTCTGGTACTCAGATTGGTACCACCATGGCAGTACTATCCATCCTGAAGTCCTCTGTGTTATATTGTTTGCTGCTGCCATTTATTCTGTATTCGTATATCTCAATAAAGATTGTGTTACCTACAGTACTGGTCTAAGTTCTCATTCTTGAATCCGTGACATTCTATCTAATGACAATGAAAATATCCTGCCTTTACAAATCTGTTAAACAAAACAAATTATAACATTAAACACCCTAAAAGAAAGAGGATTAAATACAACAAATCATAAACATTAGAGATCACTTTCATTTGTAAAGGAAGTGATCCTCCCTTTCCATCCTCAAAATACCCCTAAGCCTCTCCCCTTCCTGTTCCCACAACACCCTGTGCCTCCTCCGCTCAGTGTCACCAGTTGTGGAGGAGATGGACCCAAACCCTGTGCCACTTCTGGCCAAGGAATCCAGGAGCTGATGCCCCTTTGAGTCAGGACGGGCTCCCTTCTATGCCCCGGGGTCTGCTTATGATTGGAAAATGCCATACCCATCCCAACTCCCCAATGGAACAGAAACAATAAGGGCATCAGACCAGTTGGAGGTAAAAGGCCATGGCTTAGTGGTATTCTCCTCCTGATACCAGCCATAAGCTTCACACATTGAACAAACCATGAATATCACTCAAGCCCATGTCAGGCCCTGAGCTGTAGCCCAAATGGGGACGCGTAACCAACTGACTGTCACCACACAGAAATACATATGTAACCCCACAAGTACCAAGCAGACATAAAGGGAACAATCATCAACCCACCAAAGGCTGGATCGCTACCCCTAGCGAGGACTCCGCCCACCCAGAAGGAAATGTGCCCTCTCGATACCATCCTGAAGTTCATTCAAGAAGATATCTAAACCAATATCCGTTAAGTGGACCCCATCCAACCTTAACAAGCCGCTGAACACTGACTCCAATTTCCTGTGTCGAACTGCAACACCCCTAATTTGCCTCACGTGTCTGGAAATTAACTTAAGTTTCTGCCTGCAGAGTTCAATACTTTTTAAACTCCTGGCCCTCCTCCAAGTGCATCTGGAAACAAACTCAGATTCGGAACCAATCCTAATCATACCAAATGGTATTAATCAAATAAATGTTCCTAACAAGTCATTACCACCACAATGGATAACCAAAGCTAAAGAACCAACAA
Organism: Rhinophrynus dorsalis; assembly: GCA_037306005.1. NCBI lineage: Eukaryota > Metazoa > Chordata > Amphibia > Anura > Rhinophrynidae > Rhinophrynus > Rhinophrynus dorsalis. The sequence continues at coordinate 277,005,143 of CM074719.1, forward strand.
AACCACTACCAATTTTAAAAACCAACGGCAGTAACTGGTTCTTTTGCAGACTGCCAACACATGCCGATGTATTGACACCTCCAAAAAACCCACATTCTTCCTGATTGGGTGAATATCTGTCCTTTTCTCTGCCTGAAACATGTATGAATGGCCACTAATACACACCGAAATGGTAGTATTACCTATGGACAAAGGGAGCAAAATCAACACAAGTGCAGCCGCACATAACTGAGAAACTGTGCCAACCTCCATCACCCCAGCTGTCGTACAGCACGATCTCCCAAACCTACACGCCTCCAATGTTACCCCATTATGAAAACAGTGCGTTCCAAAGTCCACCGGATAGAAACCAACCTCCACTATACATTTGAAAATCCTAGTAAACTGGTAACAAGTCACAGGTGTTCCGTCCTCATGAACCATAAAATTAACAACAAAAGACCTCACGTGCAAGTACTGTTGAACCAACATAACTGGGCAACCAGGCCAAACTAAATGTCAGAGCATCAGCCACGTGCACCTCCCCAAAACACAAATCGTCTGCTCAACTCTGAGACGGGACTACCAACTCAGAGATGCACAGAGCCCCAAAAAGGCGAGGCTAAAAGCCGCCTGAAAAAGGAGCACTTCGAACTCGGAAAACCAAATGTGATGTAACACCGAAAACAACTTAGTAAGCAAGCTGAATGATAAGGGTTGCCAGCTATCAACTACCCAGGTTTCCCGACAACAACCCTGGAGAATCTGCTGAATGACAAAAGCCTTTGTAAGATTGCATCAATCCACCAGCTGCAAAAATAAGGCCAACCCAGACAGCTTAGTCTGGACATAACTCTCTCTAACACCCTTCACCCTAAACCCCTCGAGAAATAACAATGAACCCTGAAGCAAACAGCTCTCACTGACCTCTGCTCCTGCCGACTGCCAGCACTCAGCCCTTCCCAATCAGCTCCTACTGTAAGTCCTCCAGGAAGAAATGGACATGGACTGCTTCACAAGGTCAGTAATCACCTTGAACCGAGGGTCCACAAGAAAACTGGGCAGCTGAATCCAATGTGGTCCGTCTTCAGTGCCAGCCTTCAAAAAGTTTTCCCACAGACAATCTATCAGTGATTCGATTAAAAACGCCAGGTACATTCTTTGCCCTAAAACTTAAGGCAGTGTAAAATGAAGTGCCGCAGCAACTCGACCACAGCAGATGACCTCAACTCCAACTTGTTAATAGCATACACAACCCCAATATTGTCTATCCAAAAAAACACGTGCTTATCCTTTAACTCACTAGCCCACAGTTCGACCACCACCAAGATAGGAAACATTTCTAGAAATGTCAGATTGCAAATCAACGGCAATACGTGCCAAGATTCCGGCCACAGTTCAGTGCACCAATGGACATGGAAAAAGGCCCCTAAACCACAAGAACACATCACATCAGTTTATAAGTCCAGGAGGACGTTGCTCACCTCTAATTCCTGACAACAGGACCTCCCATTGTAGCTGGCAAAAACAGCTTCCAGACCAACAGGTTATTCCTGATGGACTTGGTCACCTGTATAAAATGGTGAGGATGAACAACTCCAACTGTGGCAAAGGTGTTTAGCCTCAAAAAGACCCTGCCCATCGGCATGACCCTGCTGGCAAAAACCAGATGCCTGATCAGCGACTGCAGCAACTGACATCTGTAACTTTCCTAGCCCCAGCCACTTTGTCCACTAAAGTGACCAAACGATCCAACTTGTCCTGTGGCAAGTGGAACACAATTTCCATGGAATCTATTTCAATTCCCAAGAAACAGAGAACCATGGAAAGACCTTCCATTTTGCCAAGTGCCAAAGGAACCCCAACAGCCAACGCCAAACATCTGAAAGTTCCGCAGCAGCTACTCACACTGACCCAAGCCCACCGATCCTACAAACCAAAAGTCATCCAAGTAATGGATGACCCCATTTGAGCCCGTTTCATGTCAGACCACTCACTTCAAAAAGGTTCTGAATACCTCAAAATATTTTTGTCTCAAACTAACTCCACTGCCATGTCGAATGAAGTGTAACACACTTTTCTCTCCTCCTTGGATATCCCATCATTAACTAAATCCCCTTTTGTATAGGAAAGGTTATGGATGGGATGGAATTTTACTTGCTCCTTCTTGGGAACAAGGCCCAAAGGAGACACCCAAAGTTGTGGGAAGGGCTTAACACTAAACAGAGCAGCCATCCTCCCCCGTTCGACCACCTGAAACAACTTCTCGTGCACCAAATGGGTTGTCCTGCATCACCTTCAGGTTGCAGAACTCAATGTTAGATTCCCTGTGCATGAAAGGAATCCAAAAACCCTCAGAAAAAATGGCTCTAAGCAAGGCTGCCTGTCCCTTCTTGGGGTAAAGGACAAGCCACCTCTCTATCCTTGGCACGCTCACTGGCATCTGCCCTTGGCTGCATAACTGACGTGGGCTTATCCTCCACTGCTTTAGACTTCCTGAAGCAGTGTCCCCCACCATAGTATGAACACATGTTAAAATCTGCAGGAGGAGAGCCCCTTACAATGGCTCTTGTTGAGGAGCCAGCAAATCACAGTCTTTCTTGCGGCCAGCAGCCCTGAGCCAGCCCCGGCTGTCACTGAATAGGGTGGATGAGAACGTGGCCTCCCTGTAAGGCGTAACCATAAGTCAGTAGCCTTCATGTCCCAATGAAAACCTGGCACCACCGCCAACTTTTAATGAAAAAGTTCATCATACCTCGTTTCTGGCTATCTTCTCTTTGGAAATGCATGCCCAAGGTGCCACAAAAATACTGCTCTTTCAAAATGCTTGAATTCACTGCTGTGGCAGTCTGGCTAACGGACAGCGCTGCATCCCCCACTTCCAGTCCACTCAAAATGAACTGAAGTAAGCCCTGTACATCCTTACCTACACAGCGCCTATCAGCCCTGCCCCAGGCCCCAGAACAATCATACTCAGCAACCTGTGTATGTTCCACCTGATAAATCACACTGGGCCTGGACTGCAATAGGGATGCCTGGGAATCAATTCCAGAGAAGAATGAGTGAGCAGAACCAGATCCAGAACAAAAACAAGAATCACCATATCTGCAACGAGAAACAAAAGAACAACCTGCACTCCCTGAACTAATCATACTCCTACGACTAACAAAACTCTCCTGACTCAAGCTCCTCCTGCTCTGTGATGCACTAGCCCGCTAAGGCCCCGTAGAGTACTCCAGCTCCTTTGGTGCCATGACAAGCTAGCCTGTGAAGGCCCTGTAGAGTAGTGTAGAATGCTGACGTGTGTATGCCCAGCGGCACCCAACGAGACCCCTGCCCATGTCTGATCATGTCTCAGCTGCCACCTGGTCCGTTCTTCTGGCAGGAACCTGTCCCACAACGGCAGGCACCTCTTCCTCAAGTCCTGTCTTAACACTGTCCTTCGAGGCCCTGTCGTGTCTGCTTCCCATAGGCCGCGTTCCTGGCACTCCTTTAGTGGATCGCACCCACGGTGTGTACTTGTCACCCATCCTCGCCTTCCTTGCTGCTCTGCACACCTGTTCCAGCTCACGCAGCCCAATTAGCAAGCCCAAGTGAAGGGCCATGAGTCAGCCGCAAGCCTATCATGTGCAGTGCCATCTGCCCCAGCCCCCAATACCCCTTCCAACAACCTCAAAAGCAGGGAGTTATAATCATCAGAGCTAGGCCCAGACTCTGATACAGCAGAAGAAGACCCCAGGGTGACCTGGTCAAGCCCCGTATCCTCATACCTGTCTGTTGTCGCCACCGCTACATTGTCCCCAGCGGTCCCAGCCTTGTGTGAAGTAGAGGAGATCCCAGGATCCTTACCATCTTTAAACAAGGACCTGCTGAATCTTCTTTGATGGAACAAGGATAGGGGGCAAGGGTTGAGACGCATGGGTGTTTGGGTCCGCCTTGCAGGCCTCCACCGCACCCCCTCCCTGTTGTCAACTGGGATTGGTGTTGCAGCAGTGGAATCACCCGGAGGGAGACTTATTTTCAATTAATGAACGGAGCCCTTTCACTCCTCTCAGAATGAACATTGACACTCACATGCACCAACAGTTGCCTAAGGTCAAACCGGAGCGAATAGTCAGCCAGAGCCACAGGTCAGCACCAGAGTGGTAGTCAGACTTAGCCAGGGTCATACACGGAGCGGAGAGTCAGCCAGAGCCACAGGTCAGCACCAGAATGGGTAGTCAGACTTAGCCAGGGGTCATACACTGAACGGACAGTCAGCCAGAGCCGCAGGTCAGCACCAGAGTGGGTAGTCAGCCGTAGCCAGGGGTCATACACGGAGCGTATAGTCAGCCAGAGCCACAGGTGAGCACCGGAGTGGGTAGTCAGACTTAGCCAGGGGTCATACACGGATTGGATAGTCAGCCAGAGCCAAAGGTCAGCACCTATCACAGTGCCTGTGATTCCTGTCACTCTCATCTATGGCAGACACTGATTTGCTGAGTTGGTTTGGCCCGCCCCCTGGTGACATTTTTATACCTGGCTATCACTTCTGTCAGATGCCCTTTCGTGGTGTTTCTGAGCCAGTTATACTGTTGCTGTGTTCCTGTGTTCCGGATTCCTGTGTACCGATTCGGCTTGTCCTGACTATTCTCCAGTGTTCCTGCTTGTGTATGATCCGGTCCGTCTGACTACCACCCTTGGATCCTGACCCGGTTTGGCTTATGTTCCTGCTTGTGTATGACCCGGCTTGTATGACTACCTCCTACGTGCTCTGACCCGGCCTGGCTGACTTCCTGCTCCGAAGATCGACTTCCAGCTTGTTCCAGTGACCTGCGTTCCAGTTGTCGCCGCCGCTGTTCCAGTCTTTGTATGGCTGTCTTGCCTGGTGTTACCCCGATCAGTGCAGTGATTCTACCTGTGCAGAGCTGTGTGCTTGTACGCCTCACTCATACGGCAGAGCCTTGCTGTACCGCTGAAAAGCCTCGAGTAAACGTGCCTTTTAACCCTAGCAGTGCTGCCTTGGTACCACTCTCGCTACTCAGTGTGAGCCTCGTTCACGGTGATACTCCTGCTGAGTTGGCCACTCTCCGTCGGCAACTCTGTACATCCTAGCAGAGTATTCACATCCGTTGGGCCGGTTGGGTGCTTTTGGCTCTCTCTCTCTCATTGCAAATACTGGGCGATTCCGTTATACCGAGTAGTGGCAGGCAAAGGCTTCAGCAAATCCGTTAACTACGCCCATTGGGCTATTGGCTCTTGTACGTCATATCTCAGTGTCCGGTTGAGTCCGAGGAGGCTTGGGAGCTCTTGCATTGCAGGCCGGTTCCAGCTACGCCCGTGGGGCTATTTTCACTCGCACCAGCAGTAATAGTTCCAGTAGGTACGCCCGAGGGGGCTAAGTGGATTCCTGTTCTGCTTATTACTGAACACCGTGGCGAGGCAGTCCTGTATCCAGTCTATGGTGAATGTTGTCTCCAGCACAGCTTAATAACACCCAGGGCGCGCCAAACCTCCCCATCTGAGACTGACTGTTATCAAGGACTTAACCCTCTGTGGTTATATGCCATTCTACTGCCTTATATTTGTACAGTTAATACGTTTGTGCAATTACATTTGTATCTATCAGTCATCATTGCTGGTGTATATCAATCGCCACTAGAGGGCGGACCTTTGCCTTACCTTACTCTAAATAAATTGTGTTTTATTTCACACACTGGTCTGAGAGTCTTTAAAAACCGTTACAGCACCAGACTGAGTAGTCAGACTTAGCCAGGGGTATGGACAAAGGACAAATGGAAGGCAAGCAAGGGTCAAATATGGATCAGATACAGGACACTAGGAGCTACTGCACTGGACACCATGTAACTGAGATGATGTTCAGGCAGCTTCAATACTGAGACCCAGCAGGGAGGTGGAGCACGTAACAAGCACCCAGGTACTATAAGAACGGAACGTGATGTCACTAGAGGTTCTCCAGATGATGTGCGCCCGCTCAAGATAGCCAAAAAAGCATAAGTAAAGGCAGACACGGCGTGACAGCTGCAAGGACGAAGAAGCGGCTGGCTGGACTAACCGGCCGCCCAAGTAAGTCTCAACTAGGATGTTTGAAGTGGCCAGCTCATCAGATGCCGGCCGCCCCGGGAATGGCACATAAACTAATCAAACAGCCACATAACATTGTACAGCAAGCCCCATTCCTACAAACTGTTCTATTCCTGCTCTTGAACCCCTCTTCCAATACATACAAAACCTGTTCATGAGACCTCTATCACCTCCACAACAACAGCCATGTTCTATGACCAAGAGTAAACAACCAATGGCTCTACAGCTATTTTTGGACTCTAACTCCCATTCCCATGATGGAAATTGTAATCTATAGCAGCTGAAAGAGTACATGTTTCCTACACAGCAGCACTAGTCAGTCCAGCCTAGCTCCCTAATTTCCAGACCTCATCTCTAAAGCACTAATACATAACTAATACTACTCAACAACAACTTAAATTATTTCTTACCTCAGGCAGTGAAGAGCTGTGATACTGATAGTGATCCTTGGCACTTCATATCCTCTGTGTTTTACCTCCTTGGATTCATATCTGAGTCATAGGTTGTTTGGTCTGAAGAGGAAAATGGCCGGCCTGCCTCCCAACTCATCACTAGGTGAAATCAACAGGATAAGCCCTGACAACTTTACTGCAGCCATGATAGATAGAATCAATCAGGGTCATCAGTCTTACCACTAGGAGAAGTTAATGTAGCACCAGACATTTAACTAACAAGAAAATAAGTAGCGACTGACCTGTTTCTTAAAGGGCCAGTCACACATAACAGTGAAGTGATAGATGACCCTGAGCTGAATAATTAGCACCGGTCTAAGGGGCAATTGCTACCCTACCCCCAGTAGTGGTACAACAATATAAGCGGCTGCTTAGGGCCGCACTAAACAAAATAGAATGGCAATCTTACATGATTATTTAACACTATTTAATGCTTATCTTTAACAAATAAGCTAAAGGCTAAAAATTGATGCTTGAATTCTGAAAATTGAAATCCGATAAGAAATTTGACAGTCACATTGGGCAGAGATCCTGTATAAGAGGCTTCACAACTCAATAATGTGCTCACCCCTACCGTAACTTATGAACATAATGAATAAACAACACAAATACAGTTTTTGTGGCAAAAAGAAGTCATATTTTATGCCCTATATTTACAGACTAAACCAATGCACCACAAAAATCCCATTGTGGCATTCCAATCCCTAACAGGGGTCGATGGCCAAGCCACGCCTGCATGTGACCACTACTGCTACTATCTAAACCTGCGTCTGGCTGCCCTCACTGGAGAAGCCCTGTCACCACTACCTGGGGAGGGTAGGTGAGGTCTCCAAACCATCCACCCTTCCCCCCCCCACTGATAGCAGCTGAGCCACCCAAACCCAGCTGCTATTGTGAGAGGATCCGCAGGGCATCCTCCAAAACGTCTTTTGGACCCCATGTCCCTCCCCTCTCACTACTGCGCATACCTGGTGCTAGCCCCCTCTCCTCTGGCCCTTTAGAATGTCTGATCACAAAGTCAGTGCCTGCTGTTGTACTGCAACCAACCAGGGGGCTAGGCCTGCACCCGTTGCCATCAGCGAGCCTGAACACATAGTCAGTTCCCAGCTATGTCAGCACTACAGTAACCTTCTACGGTGTTTATTCTACCATTTGGCTCAAGAAATTCCTTATTGCCACCCCTCCCTTTCCCTCTTTTTTCTGATCCTTCCTCTGCCCACAGACTTCTTGCCATTTGCCTTGTCGCACTCCAGCTCTTAACCTGCTTGGGTCAGGTGGGTGGTAAATACAAGCACAAACAAGGTTAGTGATTTTTGTGAGTCAGCCTGGCTGGCCTCACCTTTATACAATTTTACATGTTGGCTCTGCCTCCTTTTTCTCCCACTGGCCTTGAGGGCCTAGCACACCCTCTCATTTGTTCTTTTGTCCCTTCTTTGCCTGATGGACCCCACTGCTGGCATTCTGTGTGTGCCTGAGGCCCTCGCTCCAAGTCAGTCTTTCACTCTACCTAAGGTGCTAACCCCTACAGTCACATATGAACATAAAGAATATACAACACATATACAGTTCTTGTTGCTAAAAGAACAATACTAGTTGAACAGCACCCAGCTCTGTATCAGCCGCGGCGCGGGCAGTCTCTACTGAGCATGACTGCAGCACGCGTAGCAGTGTGTACTGCTCATGTTGCAGCGTTACACACGATTTAGCGAATTATTATATAGGATTTACAACCTAAACCAGTGCACCACAAAAACCCCAATGCGCCATTCCCCTCCCCAACAGGGGCCTGCACTTGACCACCACCACAGCCAGACTTATGCTTGCATCAGGCTGCCCTTACTGGTGAAGCCCTGTGCTTCACCCCAATGACCAGTACCTGGGGAGGGCATGCCATATGTCTCCAAACCTTCCACCCTCCCCCCACTGATAGCAGCTGAGACACCCAAACCCAGCTAATATTGCAAGAGGATCCGCATGGAATCCTCCAAAACACCTTTTGGTCCCCACGCCCCTCCCCTCTGGCACTAGCTCCCTCTCCTCTGGCCCTTCAGCACGCCTGAACACAAAGTCAGTGTCTGCTGTTGTACCGCAACCAACCAGGTGGCTAGTCCTGCGCCCCTGTTGCCATTGCTGAGTTGTCCACAGAGTCAGTTCACAGCTAGGCCTGCACAACTGCAACCTTCTAGGGTGTTTATACTACCCTTTGGCTCAGGTAATGCCACGATGCCTCCACTAAGAAAGACAGGGTGAGGAGATCCCCTCACCCCCCCCCCCCACCCTTTTACTGTCACTCCTTACCCCAACGTTCCATACAATCATTCATGTCTGAATTAAAAATGTCCAAACCAATGTCTGAAAGATGGAACCCATCCTCCCTGTATAAACTCCTGCAACTGGGATGCAGCTCTGAATGTGTGACAGAGAAACACCCATGAGAACACACAAACTTTTCCATGGCCTTCTTAAGCCTTTTCCTTATGCGTTCAATGGACTTAATGGGGTGAGAGGCTCACCAAACCACCCTGGGAATAATGCTGGAGCAAGACTCCTGGCCACTTTGATTGTAGTCTATCCACTGCCCTCTGTAATGCAAATACCAAGTCCAGAGACTTGCCTGTGGTTAAGTCATACCCTCAGTGTGTATGATGACGAGGTCCTGCTTATCCCATCTTCTATGTGCCGTTCATATCACAGCTGACCAATCTCTCAGTCTCATTCCTCTCTCCCTAGCCATTTAAAGTCCATGCTGCATGACATAAATTCTGGCCTCTGCCCGCTTTGCTGCCCAATGAATAAATGAGTGGCCAATGATCAGAACTGACATCCTTCTCTGTTCTGAAACATAAACAAACTTTACCTATTTTGCCTCCTCCTGTAAAACAGGTCTGATGTATTTCTTGCATGGCTCTGATTTCCATCTCCCCACTCTCTGTATTTCCTTTCTGTTTCACCCTGCTTCCCTCTGTTGTTGCCCCTATCCTACACGAATGTGTCCCAAACACCTTTGGTTCCAGTCCTGCTTGCTCTAGGGTCCTCCTCAAAATTGCCTTAAACTGAAATATTGTTAATGCACTGTTCTTGTGTCTGAAGAACAGTAGCCCTCCCTGTGGACTGCACTGTAGGCATTCCTGTACCACTTGTATTGGACAGGATTCCCCCTTACTGCCTTTATTGCCAACCACTTCCCCTTCACCCCCTGATCTTTCTTGGATGTATGTATATAGCACAACACTACCTCCTCTGAACACTGCACCATTTTCCATTGTAACCCACAGCCCTCAGCTTTAGCCTATGGGACCAGCAACTCCCCAATTCTAAATGCTCCCATATATGCCATCGCAAATGAAGTCTTAAACAAACTACCCTCATAGGGGTCTTGGCATACTGCTGGCAATGCTCTGATGACTGCTCCTAACCTTTCCTTCATGTTAGGCTGTCTCCTGTCTGCCTTCGCCACCTCCTCCTTTCCCCATCGCTTCAGTAGCCTGGAGACTATAAAACTTTTAGTGGGATCCCCCAGGCCTTTCAGCTTGGAAAAGAATGCTATGGCCGCTATGCCTGCTTGCGCCCTTACTCTGGACCTCCCTTCCCTGCACATATGCTCCAAATATTTCAAAAGCATCTCTGAGTGCCATGCCGAAACATCATGCCAGCAACCTCCAAAACTTACCCAAGCCCATCACCACAGTGGTTCATAAATCCATATCCTTCTGCCGAAAACTTAGCGATTTAATAAAAGCTTTCTTCCTCCTAAATTCTCTGTCATAGTCCAACCACACAGTACCATCATACCTAATGTATAAGTCCAGAATCATCTCATTGTAGTTCAATAAATTATGCGCCTCCTCTGGCTTAGCCTCCAGGTACACACTTGAATATACTGAAAAACCTTTTACCCATTGCAGACTCCCTTTGTATGATTTAATCACCCATTTCTCCTCCTTGCCTGCCTTCTCCTCCTTCTCCAGCACCGCCTCCCTTGTCAACTCAAATACACATACATACTTATCTGCCCAAATCCTTCTCTGTACTCTCTCTTTAATATGCACATGCAACAATGTAATTACACAAGCATACGTATCCACTGCTGTAGCTAGCTTAACACCACTAACCCCCTCCTTCCTGCCTTTCTTAGCATTCTTTAAGATCAACCCTTAAACACATTTCCTCATGAATTTATACACAACAGATGACTCAGAACCTTCAGAGGATGAGTCCCCCTCTCCCCTTGACACCCCTGATACAATAGCTGTTGACTCACCACTTTTTCCGGTGACACCCTGCTTCTCTTGTCTGTTCTTGTCCATATCACTCACCTCCACTGCTGTTCCGGAGCTCCTGGCACCTCCTGATTCACTGAACTGCTAGCAGGCTTACATTGAATGGCATCATTAGTTCCCTGCACCCGAGACCAATTTGCCCTATGACATCATTCCCTATCAGAGCTACCAGGAAAGCCCCCCCCCCACGGTACCACTGCCTGACTATGCTACCCTGGATAATCCATGGGAGCCCCATCCCCAGAAGCCCTCAGGGACCAACCCCCATACCCACAAGCACCCAACCCTCATACCCTCCCCTGGCCCCTAGAGTAACTCCCCAGTCACCCTGATACAGTGCTACCACCCATATTGACCTTGCTGAGGCCAGCCCTGCCAAGGACCCATACTGCCCCCAGCACTAAAATAACCTTCATCCCTCCCTCCATGCCAACAGTGCCCATCACACCTCCCCACCTCTGAAAACGTTATCCTTTGGAACCCCCCACTCTGATATCCCTGGCCCCCATGTCCCCTACACATTCTCCTCCAAAATTCTGCTACTGGGATAGCGCAGCTCTCTTTTTACCCTTCCGTCTGCCTTGCCTGGTGCTCCATGAGGTCTTTTTAAATTTCAATGGTTCTCCTCCAAACTGGAAGTTTTGTTCAATGCATCTTCTGGTTTGCCGCATCCACTCCTCATCTGTCCACGCCATTGGAGCTTAATTTTGGTTGGCTGACCTAGTCTCAGGGTCAGCCAATTCCCTGGAAGCATCGAGAGTGGGAGAAGGTGGCAGCCAAGCTTGGGCAACGCCTAGGCCAAACCCAGTGGGAATAGCAGAGGGGAACGTAATAGAGGGACCAATACTGGGACCACGCGAGAAGAGATCCAGATAAGTGGAAACATGCTGAGAATGGGGAACATGCGGGGACACACCATCGGGAGCATATGAGGGGGGAATCAAGGCAGAAGCAACATGCTGAGAAGAGGCACATGCGGGGGAACACAGCTGGGTGCATGCAAGGGTGGACCGGGAGAAGCATGGGAAACAGGCATAGAAAGAGCAGGGGTAGCCAGGGGGTTGGAAGCCACGGGGACATGCAATGAACATGCAAAAAGGGGGTATAAGCAGACACTAGTCACTGGCGCTGCAGCCTGGAAACAAGGACCGTCTTACCTGCCACCATAGACTCCTGGCGGCAGCGCGTAGGCAATGAGATATTTTGCTGTGGTAGCTGCTTCCTCTCCATTTCAGGACCTGCAAAATGCAAGCACAAATAAGCACAACCTTTATCTGTTGGCTCTGCCCCCTTTTTCTCCAGCCGGCCACAAGGGCCCAGCACTCCCTCTCCTTTGTTCTTTTGTCACTTCCTTGCCTGCTGGACCCCCACATTTTGAGTGTGCCTGAGGAAGAGCACCTTAAAGGCACTCACTCCCAGTCAGTCACTCACTTTACCTTTTCTTGGCTGGTAGTACACACTTTTTAAGAGATGGAGGTCACTGTCAGTGATGGCCTTAAAGGGATAGTAATGTTTCACAATAAAAGCGGCTCTAATTAATCATCATAGTATTTGGACTTTGGAGAGTGTTATATCAATTCTGTCAGAGCTGTAGGTCAAGAGTAATTCAATGACAAAGTATCCCCCTCCCGCCCCTTTTATTGATGTAACACTGTTCAGCCAGATCAGAAGGAAGGTGCCCAGGTAGACTGCAGAGAGGGACAATCTTCAATTAAGATAAGGGAAAAACCTATAAAACTTGTCAAGGGGGACAGGGCTTTAATTGTTCTCATAGAAAGAAGCTTGTCCCCTTCTGTTATCTGTCTGGTCTATGGACTGGATTCCACATCTGAGAGGAGGTGGCTTACACTAGGTAAAAGGGACGGGAGGGGAAACTTTGCTTGTGAATATCTCCCAAACCATAAAGGTTTGAGAGATAAGATTTATATCGTTCTTCATGTTTTCTTAATGCCTACAAAATAAAATAAAGATAAAACAAAGTATTACTATCCCTTTAAAAGAGAGGAGTTCTATGATAGACCGCTTTGTGCACTGCATTTATACATAGAAACACCACTACATTAATATTCCAAACAAAGAATTACAGATACCTACATTCAGACATACACATATCTCCACACATTATCTCTTCCCCAGAAATTCCCCTTTTCCCCACCCTTTCCCTTGTCTGCCACATCCCCCATTTTATTTCTTGTTGGCTTTTTTGTCTGCTTTTGGCTAGTACTAGGCAGTGTGTGAGCCTGATAGAGGGTGACCCTGTGTTTGCATGTGAATTACTAAATCTGTGCTGATTTGGAGATGGATAACTGAAGATGAGGAGCAAACAGGCAAGGGAAAATTACAAGCAAGCTATCCAAGAGGATAGTGGGATCCCTAGACAAGCAACAAAGGGTAGAGGGAAAGGTAAGGTATAGGGAGGAGAGCAGAGTCAGGAAGCATCAAGAGGGCCCCTAAAGTTAGGCACACCACTGAATTCAGGGACAGTACGGGCAGTCAGACAGGGAGGTTTAGCGGTGGGTAGGATGAGGAAAGCCTCCACAGCAGGCACAATGGAGAAAGCTGCAGAGTCTCCTGCCTCACAGCCTAGAGACTAATAGTGAATCAGCCAGGAAGTAGATATTTGCAGGGTGACCAAATTCAGTCAGAAGGAGATTGAGGTGCTCATCTGTGGAGATGTAACAAACTCTCTTGTGCTCTTCAACCAGGGCCATTCCATCACGGCAGGGACAGTTCTAGGGTTTGCTGGGCCAGGTGCAAGATAAGCTTTTGGGTTTTTTTGGTTAGTGCAAAATAAAATTATTACATTAAAAAAAACAATTACAATATTTTGAATTTCTATTGCTATTTTAATTAAACAGATAATCATATTTCATTATAATGTTCATTCCGTGGTCATTCCAAGCTGGATGAAATAGGCCATCAGAAGCATGGACTGTGTGTTTTGAGGATTCTTTAGATTCCAAAGTAAATAAACAGAGAATCATACACAGTATTATAGCTAATCACAGATTTATTAGCAATAATCACAGCAATAACACTTATCAGGCAATGATCTCAGCACATATGGGAGAGTGTCACAGTATACCAATAATGTTCAGGAGTCAGTATGGTATAGTTAAATACAAAATGTATTAATAATAGAAAAGTAGAGCACTTTAAATACACAAGTAGCAAGAAGAGGGTTACAAGCCAGTGAGCAATGCTATCAGGAATAGTAGGCTGCCAAGCTTGACCACTCTGCTGGAGACTAGGCCTCAGCCACTGGTAGTCTCTGCAGGAACAGCAGCAGGAACAGGAACACTGGATCTTGATCCGACAAAGAGAGAGTACTGACTCACGCCTGCAGTCAGTAGGGAGCGATATTTGACTCACTCCTGCAGTCAGTATGAGGAAATGGATAACTGACTCCCGCCTGAAGTCAGTGTAAGGAAAGGGATACCTGACTCACGCTTGCAGTCAGTATCGGAACTAGTCTACCAGAGCCCCAGGTCCGCACTAGATTGGGTGTCTGCTAGGCACAAGGAACAAACGTAAGAATAGTCAGACAGAGACACAAGTCAGCACCAGAGGGGGTAGTCAGACAAGCCAGGTCATACACAGTTCAGGTAGTCAGCCATAACCACATGTCTGCACCAGGTTGGGTGTCCACTATAGGGATAGACAAAACAATAGTCAGACAGAGGCACAGGTCAGCACCAAGTTGAATGGAAGACTAGCAAGGTCATACACAGAGCCCAAGGTAACAGAACTGCTATGAACAACAACGCAAGGGCAACTGAGTCAGGACTCAGACTGCCCTTTAAATCCCTCCTCGGGAAGTAGGTACGAGGAGCAGCTCAGAGGAAGGAAGTAGGTAGGATGGGACTACAGGAAGCATGGCACATAAAACATAGGCCTGCTGCATGCTTGAAGCCTCGCATCTACAGATGACGCTGAACACAGGGTAAGCTGTAACAGCACTCCCCCAAAGGCCCCACCTCCACGGAGCCGGCCGGGGTTTGTCAGGGAATCGAGCCTGAAACCTGAGTACCAATACAGGAGCGTGGACATCACTGGCAGGTATCCAGGAGCATTCCTCAGGACCATAGCCCTTCCAATGAATAAGGTACTGTAGGTGCCCCCGAACCAAACGGGAGTCCAGAATATTTTGTACTTCATACTCCTCATGATCTGCAACTCTCATGGGAGCAGGACGGACAGGAGCTGAGGTATACTAGCTGCATACCAAGGGCTTTAACAGGGAAACATGGAAGACATTATGAATGCGCATATGGGCAGGAAGCTCCAAGGCATAGGCCACTGGGTTAATTTTGCGCAACACATGGAAAGGACCAATGAATCGAGGAGCCAGTTTGTTACAAGGGACCTGCAGGTGCAATTTGCAGGAAGACAACCACACTCTGTTTACTACTTGGAAGGTAGGTGCTGGCAGTCGCCTACAGTCAGCCTGCCTTTTCTGTTGCTGCACAGAATCACGTAGGGTATGCTGTACCCGTACCCACGAGGAACGGAGCACCCTTAAATGCTCGTCCAGAGCTGGAATTTCTTGTGCTTGGAAGGTGTCAGGGAGAGCCGAGGGTTGGAACCCATAATTGACCAAGAACGGGGAACTCTTAGTGGAAGAGTTAACAGCACTATTCCGGGCAAACTCCACCCAAGGTAACAGGGTAGCCCAGTTATCATGGTGGTCAGAGCTATAGCAGTGGAGAAACTGTTCCAAGGCTTGATTAGACCTCTCTGCTGCACCGTTGGACTGCAGATGATACGATGAGGAGAATGCCAATTGAATACCCATTTGCGTACAGAAGCACCTCCAGAAACGGGACACAATTACTTTGGGAATGCCATGGAGATGGAAGACCTCTCTAGCAAATACCACCGCCAATTTCTGCGTAGATGGTAACCCTTTCAGTGGCACAAAGTGGGCCATCTTAGAAAACTTGTCTACAATCATTAGAATGACTGTATAACCCATGGAACTTGGAAGTTAAACCATAAAGTCAATGGATAGATGTGACCAGGGGTGTTCCCCATTGGCCACTGGCTGAAGCAAGTCCACTGGCAGGTGTCTAGGAGACTTGGTTTGAGTACAAGTCGTACATGCAGCAGTGAAACCGGTACAGTTGGTACAAAGACTAGGACACCAAAATACTTGTGACATGGACCATATCAATTGGTCTCGACCAATGTGACCCTCAACTTGATATGTCTCCAACAACTTGATGCGCAACTGTGCAGGAACAAAGCAATGACCATCAGGTTTATCAGGAGGAGCAAAGTCTTGGGCTGCTAGAATCTCTTCTCCTAGAGGAGAAGTAATACAGGTACAAATCGTAGCGAGAATACGAACAGCCGGAATGATCGGAGAAGGTGGAACGTCTTCTCTGGATGGGCTACAAAACTGGCGGGATAATGTGTCTGCCCGTGCATTTTTAGAGCCAGGAAGATAGGAAACCACAAAATTAAAGCGGGACAGAAACAGTGCCCATCTGGCCTGCCTGGAAGACAAGGGTTTGGCTTCAGAAAGGTAAATTAGGTTTTTGTGGTCGGTTAAAATCAAGATAGGAGCTTTAGTACCTTCAAGCAGATGCCTCCATTCTTTCAAGGCCAGGACAATAGCCAGTAATTCTCTGTCCCCAATCTGGTAAAGCATTTCAGCTTTGCACAGTTTCTTAGAAAAGAACCCACATGGATGTAGGGCCTCACCAGGAGCTGAGCTCTGGGATAGTAAAGCGCCCACTCCGACTTCAGATGCATCCACCTCCAGGGTAAAGAGCAGGGAGGGATTGAGATGCGCCAATATTGGACCTGCCGCGTAGGCTGCCTTGAGCTTTTCGAAAGCTAGAATAGCCGGTTGTGACCACTCAGACGTTTTTGCCCCTTTACAGGTCATGTCCGTCAGGGGTTTTACAACGGTAGAAAAATGCTTAATTAATTTTCGGTAATAATTTGCGAAAACCCAGAAACCTATGAATCACTTTGAGTCCCTTAGGACATGGCCAATTCATAACAGCGGACAATTTCTGAGGGTCCATGGAGAACCCGGCAGCGGAAATTATATAGCCCAGGAATGTGACTTGAGGTCTGTGGACTTCACATTTTTCAAGTTTACAAAACAACTTGTTCCCGCGTAATAGGCTCAGGACTCTGGATACATCAGACTGATGAATCTCCAATGTAGGAGAGTGAATTAAGATGTCATCCAAATATACAATCACTCAACTTAGAAGGAGTTCTTGTGACATATCATTTATGAACTCCTAGAAGACAGCTGGGGAGTTACACAATCCGAAGGGCATGACCAAGTACTCATAGTGCCCACTCGGGGTATTGAACGCTGTCTTCCATTCATGCCCTTCTTTAATTCGTACCAAATTGTATGCGGCTCTCAGATCGAGTTTTGTAAATATCTTTGACCCGGTAAAAATAATGCCTCTGGCCAGCGCATCAGACACGTATTCCTCCATGGCCTTATCCTCCTCCACAGACAAGGGGTAAGTATGGCCCCTTGGAGGTATAGTACCAGGCAACAATTCCAATGCGCAATCATATGGTCTGTGAGGAGGAAGGACCTCAGCCTGACTTTCGCTGAAAACGTCTATGAATAAAGTATACTCCTCCGGAAGGAGTGGAGTCAAGGCTTGAGTGACTCTCACAGGACATGATAAACAAGACTTTTCGCATTGTGGGGACCAGGCCACCATATCACAAGTGTGCCAATCTATCCTGGGGTTGTGTTTTTGTACCCAAGGAAACCCCAGGACCATGGCATGATGTGGAGAATTAATCACCTGAAACTTCAGGGTTTCCGTATGCAGGGCTCCCACCCTCAGGGTTAACAGAGAGGTCTCATGAGTGATATGTGAAGGCTGTGATGGTCTGCCAATGGGGAAGCAAGAGGCAACAATGGAATATTCTTACTGGCTGCAAATTCCACATCTATAAAGCAGCCAGCAGCCCCTGTGTCCAGCAACGCTGGAACTGTGGAGGATTTGTTTGCCCAATAAATACAGGCCTTTAGCAAAGGCTTATCTGACAAATTTTCTGGAGACAATGAAACAGAGGTAAGGTAAAGTAAGGTAAGCTGTAACAGAGAGCCCCTGATGGATCTGGCCACCGCCCATAAAGTCTTGCACATACACAGCTGGACATGATATCACCTTCACTTTCCAGTTGAAGCTCTTAAAAAACCTCTACAGCACCCAGCAATTTATACCCTCTATCACACCCTGGTCACATACTGACCAGGATGCTTTAACCTATCAGGTTTCACAGATAGTGTCAACAACCTACATCACGATTACATGCCCGGCTCATGCTCCGCAGCTGCGAGGGTTAATGTAAACACCTATGTCACAACATTGTGTTCTGAAGTCTGCAAAAATCAACACTTATTATTGCTGCACTGCCTTAAAGTTGTTACATTATGTAACATAATGAAGGCATAAGCCTACAATAAACATATTATGCACAGACGGTTTGTAAGAAACACATTAACCCCTTATTAACCCCTGATTAAAAAACACAAAAACTCCTTATTAACCCCTGATTAACCCCTTCTTGCTTGGGATGGGGCCATATTTTATACATCCTCATACACTGTGGAAAGTGTATAGCAGCCAATTAGCCGAAATCCAATACAATTTAGCACTTACAGGAATAATCCTATATTGGGGAACTTATTTGAGTAACTTATAACCTTCCTTCTTCTATATTAACCCTATGAGTGCAGGACCAGACTAGGAATAAATAACAGCCATGCAAAAAATGGAACACCAGCCCCACATTTCATCATGGTACTTCATTACTGATACTACAGAGCTTCAAAATGAAATACAGTTGTTTTAGAAATACCAAGTAGCTCTTTGAATACCAATACATTGTCATAGAATTGTAAACACTGTGGTATCATTAGTGTAGGTACATTTCAACTGGGGGTGGGGGAGAAGGCAAAAGGGGAAGAGGAGGGCAAAGGGTGTGAGTGTACCATTTTTGGAGTAAGTATTAGGGTATCCTTTCTAACCCCTTAATGACCCTTGACGGTCATAGTAAATCACGGGTCGATCTGAGTTAACGACCCATGATGTACTATGACCATCATGAAATTCTGGGCTCCCCCCCCGCGGCTGCACGCCATTAGGGGAGTCCGGAACAGGAAGGAGCAAAAAAAAAAAAAAATGGTCCTTAACTGACCACGCAGCGCCGATCGGACGGTCGTTAAGAGGTCAAAAGTCGAATGCATAATAGCATGCGGCTTACCTCTGCATTCATCATGTCACTATAGTGAAAAGAGCGACATGACAATCTTGCCATGTATAACAGCGCGAGATTCTCATGTCTCCCCATGAAAGGTTGCAGAGGAGATCCGCTTGATGGAATGCCTCACCGACTCCATTTGAAGCACAAGTAAATATTAGAGGATCTAGCTACAAACTAAATATAGAGGATACAAATAAAGAACTTAAGATCTCAGTTGCCACAGAAAGAAAGAAAAAGGACAGACAGCAGTCAGAGAAAGACAGATAGATAAGTGGCTATAACATAAATTCGGATAGATGCATTAACCTTTTGCACGGCAGAGGGAAGCCCAGCACATGATAAGTTCTTTATTTGTATCCTCCATATTTAGTCTGTAGCTAGATCCTCTAATATTGATCTGTGCTTCAAGTGGAGTCGGTGAGGCATTCCATCAAGCGGATCTCCTCTGCGACCTTTCATGGGGCGACATGAGAATCTTGCTCTGTTATGCATGACAAGATTCTCATGTCACCCTTTTCACTATGGGGACATGATGAACGTGGAGTAAAGCCACATGCTGTCATGCATGCAACTTTTCAAAAGCAAACCAAATATTTTAACACTAACAGGACACATTGAGGCAAATTAATTACCCAAATTAGTTACCCAATATGACCCACTGTTGCCAGATGTACCACTCTGATGTCCCACATGGGCATATATTGTGAAATTATAGAATACTTTGGAGAACCATGGGAATCAGTCAGCAGTCCCCCCCAACATCTACCCAATCTGTTGCATGAAAATAAATTTATGCAGTAATCACCCCCCACTTTCCCCAGATGGGGTTTCACCCACAAATATCACAATATATGCAGAAGTGGGGCACATCTGTCAACAGCAGTGGATCATATGGGGTAAATAATTTCTCACAGTATAGACTCAAGTATAAATGAAAGACACACACAGAAAATTTCCATCTATGGAAAGGACAAAACATTGGCTAGTGGTGACCCTCTTCCAACATTCAGTTTTAGAACCCTGGCATGCAGATACCCATGGTGTTTGTGTGTGTTGTGTGTTGGAGGGATGGTGAAAAGCATGGATGGATGGGAAAATGGGAAAGAATGTAGGACAGGGGTGAAAAGATGGGATATGGAATGGACAGGGGAAATAAAAAGAGATAGAATGGAGGAAGCTAAGAAAGAGGATGGGTGGATGGGGACAGTTGGTTGAACCTGAGAGAGAGAAGACAGATGGGGGGAATGGAATTTTTAGAGGAAATAAAGTAAGAGAGAATAGGTGGGAGAAGCTGAAAAGATGGGTGAATGAGGAATGGCTGCCTGAAGCTGAGAGAGAGCTGTGCCAGAAGATGGGCAGATGAAGCTGACAGAGAGAATGGGCGGATGAAGTTGACAGAGAGGACGGGCGGATGAAGCTGACAGAGAGGATGAGCAGATGAGGCTGAGAGAGTGGATGGGAGGATGAAGCTGACAGAGAGGATGGGGGATGAATCTGAGGCAGAGGATGAGAGGATGAAGCCGGCAGTGGGGATGGGTTGATGAAGCTAACAGAGAGGATGAGCGGATGAAGATGACAGAGAGGATAGGCAGATGAAGGTGACAGAGGGTAGGCGGATGAGGCTGAGAGAGGGGACGGCGATTGAAGACTACAGAGTGGATGGGCAAATGAAGCTGACAGAGAGGATAAGTGGATGATGCTAAGAAAGAAGATGAATGGATGATTCTGACAGAGGATGAATGGATGATCCTGACAAAGGATGAGTGGAGGAAGATGAGAGAGAAGATAGAAAAATGAAGCTGAAAGAATAGGGGGTTAAGCTGAGACAGAGGATGGGCAGATGAAGCTAAGACCGAGGATTAGTGAATGAAGATCAGACAGAGGATGGGTGGATGAAGCTGGAAGAATAGGAGGATGAAGCTGAGAGGATAGCCATATGCACTGTCAGAAGTGGTATCAAACACACTACTATAACAAAATGCCTGTCTATAGGGTATTTAATTGTGCTCTCAAA
Organism: Rhinophrynus dorsalis; assembly: GCA_037306005.1. NCBI lineage: Eukaryota > Metazoa > Chordata > Amphibia > Anura > Rhinophrynidae > Rhinophrynus > Rhinophrynus dorsalis. Next base: position 277,026,211 of record CM074719.1, read on the forward strand.
CTGTCGTCATTCTCCTTTTTGAAACACTCAGGCCCTTTAAATGCTTTGTATTTCTGTCTCAATCCCCCTTTCCCTTGTATGCTGCTACTTTTTGTTTCCCACTCCATCATTTTGTATCACCCACTATTCCTCTCACCTCTGTCTCCAACTCTAGCCAGATCTCTTTATTTCCCTTTTCAGGATATTAACGCAATATTATTAGACTATAACATACCTCTATCTGACAAAGGCCAGGGCTCTAAGTATGAGGCCTGTAATTTGAGCCCCTCAGCCAACACTTAGCAACACCACTGCTCATACATAAAATACATTTATCCAGATATGTATACATGGGTTTTTGAAGAAAATGGCATACACAGCCAGTGCTGGACTGTAACAATAATGTACACATGAGCCAACATTTTGGGACTTGGTTACTAGTGCAACAAAGTTTTGAAATGGGCATTACTCTTAGCTGGATATAAGTGCTCTCTTTAAAAACAAATAACGTTTAAGCACCCGAAACGTATTGTAGAACAGATATGCTTAAAGAACTAAATTGGTTAATACTCAGATCTAGATGTGCCCTTCATCTTTCTTGTTTATCAGGTTGTGTCCGAGTCTAAAATCCTTAAAACTAAATGCTTCTTTATATCTAAAAACAGTATGCCACTGTATATAATGTTTTAATATGTACGTATGTATATGTATGTGTGTGTATATATAATTTTTCTCAATTTGTGTAAATATGTAACAAATATAAATCGCAATGTATTCTTCCTGGTAACACATTTTCTAAATAAGTAAAGCTCTATACTTCCCCTTTAATGACATCTTGTGAATATTGTCAGGTTTCTTAGACTTTAAGTGGCAAGAAGACCTAAATTAATGATTTAAGTAAATTAAAGTGTTAGTAAATGTCTAAAAATAATTTTAATACATTTGTAGAGGGTAAAAAAATAATCGGATTACCACAAACCCCATCTCTCAAACCTCTCAAACCGGTACAGTTTGAGAGATATTAGCAATCAAAGTTCCCCATTCCCTGACCTTCTCTTGATGTCAGCTGTAAAGCTGAGAGAAGAAGATCCGTGTCGGTCGACATGATGAGGCTCTTCAGCAGAGCAGAAATCCCATTATTGCAAACAAATTACTTCACTGGAAAGGTCTACAAAGTGTGCTTGCAAACCAGGCACACTTTGTAGACCTTTACAATGAAGTAATTCATTCGTAATAACGGGATTTCAGATCTGCTGCAGAGCCTCCGGCTGATCCCCGGACTGGGATCTCCTGCTGTCAGCTAGACACTGACATCAGGAGAAGGGGAGGGAATGGGGAACTTTGATTCCAAATGTCTCTCAAACCGTAAAGGTTTGAGAGATGGGGTTTGTGGCAATCCGATTATTTTTTTTGCCCTCTACAAAGTTATTGAAACTTATCTTTAGACATTACTAACACTTTAAAGCCCAGCTGCAAAGATGAGCACACTGACATTTTGGTTTGGCCCACAAGTATGTGTAACTAGTCTAGTCTATGGTGTAATTGCTCTGGCTTACAAATATGATGTGGTGTTTGTAATTCTTCTATGCAAAACATTTCTTTTAAAAGGCTCAAGATATAAGAAACAATAGTTCTGTTTAGCCAATAGACACATCATATACAGATCCACTCTACACACTATTAGCTTTGTAGAGAACACATTATTTTCAGCTAACCAAAAGCATGATGGTGACAATGGGAGTTGTAGTCTTATAGTCTAAGAATCATTGGAGAACCAACTGAAACCAACTAGAGATTGGTGGGCAAATATTGCAAGCGAATGTGTGCTGGGTGGGGAGAGTACCCATTGTAAACATATAAGAATTTCTATTGCACATCATTCAAATGTAACTCTTTTAGCTCTGAGTGGTGGTATGTTTACTTTGCAATGCTTTGGACACCCCAATCTGGTAATCAAAGGGTTAAATGGCGATTTCAGTGTGTCATGCTATAACTTGCAGAATGAATTCCACATGTGTGTATAACATCTGATAAGCATGGAGAGGGGCAGCATAACTTGTACTGACAGCTCCTTTTGCCACCTATCAGCAACATCCAGGGTTTGCTTTAGAGCTCTGCCGATCTTGTTTTTAATGTTTCCCCAAAAAAAAACAAGATTTATCATGGAGGGTCACCAAAATGATCCCAAACACATGAAATACATCTCAGAAGCTACGAAAGTGCCAGAAATGTCCTCTCCACTAACTACTTAGACTAGGGTTACCACATTTCCATTCTGCCATTCAGGGACACTGTGGTGACGAGAGTACTTCTCTCCAGCTCTAGGGCAGCTAAGTAGGAGGGGTCAGTATACATCACTGGACATCAGTGCTCAAATTGCTCTTTATCTGGTGCACCACAGAGTTCTAAACACTAGAGGGAGAACTGTCCATTGACTGCTGTGACAGGAAGCGACGTCTGTGGTGGGCTACAAGATAATATACATCAGGCCAAAAGCCTTAGACTAGTATTACACTACGATAAAATTGCACTGCAGCTCCTGTTTCAAGTCAGGATCAAGGCTCAGTTCTGTCTCTAGTGCTTAGGGCTCTGTCTAGAACCCATTTTCTTGTAGTCAAGCAGAGGCATCAATTTGTGTCACAGTAGGCAATTCTGTTTCTAGTGTTTAGAGTTTTTATTCAGGGACTTTTTATTGTCCCTGATGGGGGCTGCCAGGGACATGGGACACACACATAAATTCCGGGACTGTCCCTGGCAATCACCCTAACTTAGACTTGATGAAATAAACAAATCATTATTTAATTCATTAGAGTGTGTATCAATACGAGTGTTTGTAGCTGTAATTAATTTATTATTCAATTATTTGTTCATACTAGATATATAATTGTTGTTTTGTTTTGTAAGCAATATGTTGCATATCCCTCTGGCATTCAAAGGGTTAAAGGTTCCCTTGAAAATGCATACTGAGTTCTGTCAGTAAAAGTTATGCTGCACTTCTGCTCTGCTTACTGAGCACAGATGACTCAGGAAGACAAGTGAGATTGTTCAGTTGATTAAAGGGTTGGTAATGTTCAAATAAAGTGTATTCTATATGGTAGATTTTACAAAAATAAAGTATTTGGAGAAAGTCCAATCTCTCAAACCTTTATGGTTGGAGAGATATCCTCCACTAAAGTTCCCCTTCTCCTGATGTTAGCTGTAAAGCTGACAGAAGGACATCCGTGTCGGCCGACATGAGGAGGCTCTTCAGCAGAACCAAAATCATGTTATTTAAAAATAACTACTTCATTGGAACGGTCTACAAAGTATGCTTTGTAGACCTTTGCAATAAAGTAATTATTTTCCAATAACACAATTTCGGCTCTGCTGCAGAGCCGCCAGCTGGTCCCCGGACCAGAATCTCCTGCTGTCAGCAGAGCACTGACATCAGGAGAAAAGGAGGGAGGGGGAACTTTAGCGGAGGATATCTCTCAAACCATAAAGGTTTGAGAGATAGGACTTTCTCCAAATACTTTAGTTTTGTAAAATCTACCATATTGTAATGGTTTATTCAGACACTCAGACCAGAGGTTAAAATAAAACACAGTTTTATTGAGAGAAATGAGGAACACAGCCCCCTAGGGGCAGCAATAGGTAATGACACGTAACTGAAGATAGATAATGGATGTATTAGCAGACACAGTATGGTTAATGAGCAATACTGTATTATGCAAAGGAAACAGTAGATATCAAGAGTAAAGTCCAATGCAAGTAATCAGTCTCTGTTGTGGTGAGATGGTAAGAGCAGCAAGAGACTGAGGTGCGAGGTGGTGAGCACCTTAGCAGTGAGACCAAGCAGAAGCCCTCCAAGGACAGGCGATAAGGAAGACCAACCACTTGTGCAAGAGCTAAATGGTACTAGAGCCAAAAGCACTCTGCCGTTCGTAACGGGATCACCAACACTGCGTGAGCTGAACTGGACCAGAGCCAATGGCACCCTTCCAGTGCGTAACGGGTTAACAAACACTGCGAGAGCTGAATGGGACCAGAGCCAGTAGCACCCCCTGGTGCGTTAACGGATACACAAACACTCGAAGAGCTGAATAGAACCAGAGCCAGTAGCACCCTTCTGGTGCGTAAATGGAGTAAGTAATACTACAAGAGCTAACGGTATCGCCCAATAGCACCACGCGGTGCGACAATCCGGCCCTGTGCTCGTAAGGAGGTATATGGTAGCACAGTTAACGTAGGCCACAAATGCTCTGCAAGTATAGCGGACAGGCTCGGTATCGGACGCAACAAGCTCAGCAAGTGTTAACGGAGAGGCTCGGTATAGGAGGCAACAAGCTCAGCAAGTGTTAACGGATAGGCCCAGTATCGGAGGCAACAAGCACTGCAAGTGTTAACGGACAGGCTCGGTAACGGAGGCAACAAGCTCAGCCAGTGTATAACGGAGAGGCTTAGTAATGGAGGCAACAAGCACAGCAAGTGTAACGGATAGGCTCAGGATCGGAAGCAACTAGCACTGCAAGGGTTAAGTGGGAGATCAGTCTGCACTGCTTGAAATACACAGTTCACAATGTCGCCAGGCGACATAGAAGAGATCTCGCTGGAACAGGAACCCTGGAAACAGGTCACGGAGCAGGAACGTCAGCCAAGCCGGGTCAATCACAGAGCAGGAACGTCAGACAAGCCGTGTCAATCACGGAGCAGGAACGTCAGCCAGGCCGGGTCAATCACGGAGCAGGAACGTCAGACAAGCCGGGTCAATCACGGAGCAGGAACGTCAGCCAGGCCGGGTTAGTCACGGAGCAGGAACCAGTAGAATAGTCAGACAGGCTAAATCGGTACACAGGAACACAGGATCACAGCAATGGAAGCACTGGTACAGGAACACCACGAAAGGAGGCTCGGTATAAGAAGGCCACACTGGGCGGGTTTAAACAAGCTCCACCAATGGGAGCGCACCACAGCAGAGAATGACAGAAAATCATGGGAACCGTGATACATATATAATACACTTTATTTTGGGTATTACCAACCCTTTAATGCACCAGCTGTAGAATCTGTTCAAACCTCAAGGTTGCAGGTACTAGTCCCGGCAAGGTCAACTCAGCCTTTAACCTTTCTGAGGTAGATAAAATGAGTCCAGAGCATAATTGAACATGAAAGACAATGCCAGTAGTTAGAAGTCTGATGAGCATCCTCTCTACTCTCCCATTTGCTATATATATCACAGTTTCTTTGCCCTCATGAACTGACTGAACCCCATTGAGACGGCTATCCTCCAGTCAGCTGATTCAGCTAAAGACATAACTCACAAGGTACTCTGCAACTAAAAAAAAAACAACATAACACTGTTTTTATGCATTTTCTTTAATAGTTTAAAAACAATAAAATCCCAGACATACAAAAAAAGTAAAAAAAAACAAAAGTATAAAAAAGGTAAGGAAAAAATAAGATAATACATTTATTTACTATATAGAATGATCCATATCTATGACACAGATGATGACCATAAAGTATAGGGAATAATGAGGGATGGTGGGATCTTGTGATAAGCTAACAGAACAAGGCTTAGAGTACCAAATAGTTAGGGCAATGATAATGTGACACTCTGATCCCTGTGGGATCAGACACTATGAACAGTGAACAGAAATTAAATTGTGATATGAACACGTTCCCTCCCTCCGCACTGAGTCCCCTGTCCAGGAACACTTAAAAGAAAGTTTATTGATAAGTAGCTCATTAACCACAGAAGTCAAGAAACCTTCCTCCAGCCCTCCCTGTATCACATCCACTGCTCCCTTGATCTGCTCCTCAGATACAGGGAAGACCAGAGTAATGTTTCTTGACATCTGTGGCATTTCCATATGCAAATGAACCATTGTTTAATTAGTTAGAGCACAATCCAGGCCCGGACTGGGACAAAAAATAGGCCCGGGCATTTAAGGCTGAGCAGCCCATTTTTATTTTTTGAGCAGCCCATGGGGGGGGGGGGGGGCGGGCGTTCGTTATTTTTTATATATATATATATATATATATATATATATATATATATATATATTAAAAGCCCCATTTAACCCTTTGCAAGGCATTCAAAGGGGTAAATCATCTGGAAATTCTGATTTGTCCCCTATAAAGCAGGTGGTTTACTCTCTGGCTTTTTGAATTGCCCCTTATGTAGCTCTCTTACACAAAAAAGTATCTGACCACAATCCGCCCCTGGTCTTGTCCTCCCTTTATACTTTCTCCCCTTTTCGCTCAGTTTCCCCCCTTTTCGCTCAGTTTCCCCCCTTTTCACTCAGTCTTCTCCCCTTTTCTTTCTTTCCCCTTTTCACTCAGTCTCTCCCTTTTCATTCAGTCTTCTCCCTTTTCATTCAGTCTTCTCCCTTTTCACTCAGTCTTCTCCCCTTTTCACTCAGTTTCCCCCCTTTTCACTCAGTCTTCCCCCTTTTCACTCAGTCTTCCCCCTTTTCACTCAGTCTCTCCCCTTTTTCACTCAGTCTTCTCCCCTTTTTCACACAGTCTCTCCCCTTTTCTTTTTCTCCCCTTTTCACACAGTCTCTTCCCTTTATCACTCAGTCTCTCCCCTTTTTCACTCAGTCTTCTCCCCTTTTTCACACAGTCTCTCCCCTTTTCTTTTTCTCCCCTTTTCACACAGTCTCTTCCCTTTATCACACAGTATCTCCCCTTTTCTTTCTCTCCCCTTTATCACATAGTCTCTACCCTTTATCACACAGTATCTCCCCTTTTCTTTCTCTCCCCTTTATCACATAGTCTCTACCCTTTATCACATAGTCTATCCCCTTTATCATATAGTATCTCCCTTTTCTTTCTCTCCCCTTCTAGTCTTTACTCCTCTTTTGCCTCTTTCCCCCAGTGCCTCATTCCCCCTCCCCTTACCTCTTTATGTGAGGATGAAGGGAGCTGGTCACTTGTGAAGTCCTGTTGAGTCTGCATTGACAGCAGCCGAAACCATGTGACACACGCGACACAGACGTGGTGCATGCTGGGGTTTCTTCATCTTTCTGGGCGCCACTTTTCAAACTTGTTCTGAGGACAGTGCAAGTTTAAAAGTGGCATCCAGATAGATGAAACAAAACCCCAGCATGCATCATGTCTGTGTAGCTGTGTGTCACATGACATAGTCCCGGCTGCTGTCAAAGTCTTGGGCTGCAGGGCTGGCCAGTATGTTTGTATGCTCACTGCTCCCCCGCTATGCCACTGACGTGGGAAAAGTTTAAATTAATGCTGAGGGCATGTATGGGCCGGCACTGCCCGGACCGGCCCACCGGGAAAATGCCCGGTATGCCCGATGGCCAGTCCGGGCCTGGCACAATCCTAAACCTGGCAGATTCATGGGTATTTCAGCAGACTGTGGAGGATTCACAGGGAGATGATGGCAAATACATCTCAGTGCATACTTTGATATGCCATCAACACAAATTCTTCAACCTACCCCATTATCACCCTATAGTGCACCCCCCCCCCAATGTGATAATAAGAGCTGGACTGCTGAACACTGGATCTGGCCACATGTTGGGAAACTGATAACCCTTTGAGTGAAAGAGAGGTACTCAACACAATGCTCTGTAATGTGTTGTTTCCCACCTCTGGAACTAAAAGGGTTAATCTCTGAACATTTATATGAGGATTGTTTTTTTCTTTTTACTATTCACTCTTTTTCATTTCTTGATTCTTCTTTGTAACTTGGCCACTTCCAATATTTTCTGTCTTCACTTTTTATCCTCATATTGTTTACTAGTTTACAAGCCCGTGTACATGGGCCACAGTGCCACCCAGCCTCGGCTGATGCCCGGAGCCTCTCTGCTCACTGTCCTCCCTGCAGTCATGCGCAGTACAGACTGCCCGAATGTGCCGTGGCTGATACTGAGCAAGCCACTCCGTATTCTGACTGTAGTCCTCTCTGGGCACCTTCCTGGGACGAAGCGGCACCATGAAGGTGCGCAGAGAGGACTCCGGTTTGAATTCGGAGCTCTCTGCTCCGTATCAGCCGCGGATCGTTTGGGCAGTCTCTACTGCGCATGACTGCAGCGCACAGTCTATACTGCGCATGACGGCTTCTGACAAACATCCTAGCAAATTATTATATAGGATGTATTACCATGTATTTGGTATCTGGGTATTTTAACCCTTTGAGTGCCAGAGGGGTACAAAACGCATTGCAAGAAAATGCGTTGCATACCCCTCTGGCACTCAAAGGGTTAATATATTAATTGCATTTTGGATTTGATTCCTTATAGTTGTTCAGATTACTCGTGTCTTGTTTTTTTGTGGTGAATATGATTTAGTACACTATTTACCTATATGTCCTTTATTTATATTATAATATAATATTATATTAAGGACATTAGCTAAAGCTGAAAGCTCCTTTTCTCTAATCTCAACTAATGCCACAATGGGTTTTTTTTACTGTTGAAGAGTTCCCCAGGGAGATGGTTAATTGTTCTTTGTAATTAAAAGGTTCCATTTCCTTTACCAACTTTCTTGTACATTTATGTTGTTTTTCCAGTTCAGTAATGTATTTTTAAAGAACTGGTGCTCAAAGCTATATTCCATACTACAGATAATGTTATAGAAAGGAAGAATTATACTCACCTCCGGTGCATCTATAACCCTTTATGACAGTATCATATGAGCAGCTGACTGAACTTATACACTATTGTGAAGTCGGCTGTCTTCAGATACTCCCAAATACTCCCAAATCCTGTTCTAACAAAGGGTCCCCAAGTAATGTTTCATTTACTGCTTATGTAGCATGCCTGGTATTGCAACCCAGATACCATAGAGGCTGATGCATTAGAAAAAGTGGTGCAACTTGTATTAGTCTTTAGGTAATTTATAACTGTTAGAACTATACATATCTACATATAGACATATGGTAAAGGATGTTAATATATATATATGTATTAAAAAAATGAGAAAGCTGACAGGGTGCCAGATTCTGTCTCCGCCACACACACCCCTGAGCGGACAAACACACCCAGGGCCGGCAGTAAGGAGGAATCATTCATGTCTCCTCCATAATGCCTTACTAGAGAGATACAATGTGGTGTGATTTTCACAGGAGTAGGCAGGGACCTGGCCCACCCCCAGCATGCAGCTGAACAGAGTGAAAAACATGGCTGCCACTCCTACATCCAAGTACACATATGCCCCCCCCCCACACACACACACACACAACATCCAAAAAGGAAAATGCATTACTCACAGCCGTTTCTACATGCCTGCAACTTTTGTACTTTTGGAAGTTTTGACCAGCTTCTATTGGTTTAAGCACCCCTCCCACCCCCAGGTGCAATGCTCATTGTCTCTAGGACACTATATAATGCCTGTCAGAGAGTATGTCTCCATTAATGAGTAAAGGTGACCAAGACTCAGCTCTCAGGATAAAGTAAATTAAGGTTAGTAAATGCCTAAAGTAGGAGAGATTCAGCTCATAAGACTAAGCATATTAAGGTTAGGTACTTGCCAAAATGAGGTACCTTGGCGTTGGTGGCAAGCTTAGCATTCTTTGGCCATATAATGTAACTAAATCCTCATCTTTAATATAGTAGTGATATGCAGGCACAATGCCACCGGAGTAAATGGTTAATAGTGATGAAAATTTGGATGTGCACCAATACTTTGTATATTTGCTTTTTTCTACATGCCTGCAACTACATTTTCAGCCCTGCTCCTTGTACCCCACCTGTCTTCAGCCACATATCCCATCATGAGTCCCCTCCGCCAGCTCTCAGCGCTGCATGTCCTCAGTCAGCCCGCTCCGGCTGATGTCGTTGTTTTACTGTCACCGGTCTGTAACGGTTTGTTCGACAAACAGGATGTTCTGTGTATTTCCCTCACCTTTACTCTCTGAGGTCATGGCCCTTTCGTACTGTAACGGTGTGTTCGACACACAGACACAGTGGTTTAGGATAAAACACAGTTTTATTGAAATCACAATAATATAATAACCCTCACAGGTCCTGTAGTATACAAGCAGAATAATAGAGACACACAACAGGTTACATATACATATGCCTACACAGGTCCAGTATAACCATAAAGTCCATAGCAGTCTATACTGACACAGGTCAGGCAGAATATGTTGGATTCCCAGGAGTAAGGCACTGAATGGGTTAATGATCTTCACAGAGTGTGAACAGTCCCATGTGTGGAGAGTTCTGTGATAGGGCTCTCTCCCTAAAGAGAGCTTAGGTATACGGAACGCCCAGAGACAGGTTAGCAGAACAAATGTGAACTGCCAGAGTAATATCAGAACTTGAGTAATGTAGGAGACTGCCGTAGCAGTAACGGAGACAGACACTAGCCCTCTGCAGGAGCAGTAACGGAGACCAAACCAATGGCACACTGCCGGAGCAGTAACGGAGGCAGACACTTGCACTCTGCAGGAGCAGTGACGGAGACTAGGCCAGTGGCACACTGCCGTAGCAGTAACGGAGGCAGACACTTGCACCCTGCAGGAGCAGTAACGGAGTCTAGGCCAATGGCACACTGCCGTAGCAGTAACGGAGGTATACACTTGCACTCTGCAGGAGCAGTAATGGAGACTAGACCAATGGCACACTGCCGGCTCAGTAACGGAACTGATACTTGCACTCTGCAGGAGCGATAACGGAGACTAGGCCAAGGCACACTGCCATAGCAGTAATGGAGGCAGACACTTGCACTCTGCAAGAGCAGTAATGGAGACTAGGCCAATGGCACACTGCCATAGCAGTAACGTAGGCATACACTTGCACTCTGCAGGAGCAGTAACGGAGACTAGACCAATGGCACACTGCCGTAGCAGTAACGGAACTGACACTTGTACTCTTCAGGAACAGTAGTGGAGACTGGATAGCTGGAGGATCAGAATGTCGCCAGGACGACACAGGACCGCCAGAGCAGGAACGTCAGTCAAGCCGGGTCGAATCACGGAGCAGGAATGTCAGCCAGACCAGGTCGGTACACAGGAGCAGGAACGTCAGCCAAGTCGGGTCGGTACACAGGAGCAGGAATGTCACTCAAGCCGGGTCGGTACACAGTAACAGGAGACAAATGCAGAGTAGTCAGGCAGGCCAAGTCGGTACACTGAGAATCACTGAGCAGAAACAAGCACTGATACAGGAACACCACGAAAGGTCACCAGATGGGTGCCAGAGCCCAGTATATAAAGGCTAAACTGGGCGGGACAAACACAGGACAGCCAATGGGAGCAATCACAGTGCAGACTGACAGGAAACAAGACAAGGGGAGCACAGGCACCATGATACGCTCAAACTTTATCCCCTATCACTTTGCATTATGCGTGCAAGGACTTTCCCACACCCCGCCAATTTAAAAACATCAAACAAGGAGGCTCCGTGTGGGATCAACACCGCCAGCTCCAGAGCACAGCTGAGTGAGTGACAGGGGCATGTCCTGAGTGCCTGGTCTGAACAGTATATGGAGCTGTGATGTATTCAACAGTGCTGTTCATAAAGCCAGTGGAGTAATAATAGGGGTTGCAGGGGTCGCACCTGTGACTGGGCCTGTCACTCACAGGGGCCTGGCTGCCACCTGAAACATCTTGCCATGCGCCCGCAGCAACTTATGAAACAGGGCAGCACAGCTGATCTCCCGGCGGCCGGCGCTCTAGTAATGCAGAGCGCTGGGAAATTACATAATCTCCCAGCACTCTGCATTACTAAGGTCCAGTCAGAGGTCTTTGCCGAATGAGGCACAGATCTGTTATGTGACACACCGCTAGACAACCAGGGACTCGAGGTAGGAGGACGGGGGTGGGTCAGTAGGAGCATTGTGTAAGGGGCAATGTGAAGATGGAGGATTTTGATAGGGGCATTGTGGAGATTGCATTGTGATGGGGGCATTGTTGAAGGGGCATTGTGGAGATTGAGGAGCAATGTGGAAGGGGCATTGTGGAAGGGGCAGTGTGGAGAATGAGGGGCATTGTGGAAGGGGCATTGTGGAAAATGAGGGGCATTGTGGAAGGGGCATTGTGGAAAATGAGGGACAATGTGGAAGGGGCATTGTGATGGGGGCATTGTTGAAGGGGCAATGTGGAATGGGCAATGTGGAGATGGGGGCATTGTGGAAGGGGCAATGTAGAGATTGAGGGGCATTGTGGAGAATGAGGGGCATTGTGATGGAAGCATTGTGGCAAAAGAGGGGCATTGTGGAAGGGGCAATGTGTAGATGAAGGGGCAATGTGGAGAATGAGGGGCATTTTCGAAGGGGCAATGTGGAGATGGGGTCATTGTTGAAGGGGTATTGTGAAAGGGACAATGTGGAGGTGGCCAATGTGGTTAAGGGGGGCCTAAAGCAGCCACAGAAGTGCCTCATAATCACACAGCAAGCACTGCTCAAGCCTTATCTGTTAACCCTTTGAGTGCCAGAATGGTATGCAATGCATTGCCTACTCTTGTGCTACTTGATGAGTTAATACAATGTCCCAACCAGACTGAGGAGACTTCTGTATTCTATATATAATACTATGGGGACACATTGCAAAAGGAGCTCCCTCCAATTGGATCAGGTGCAGGAATAGTGTTATTCTTCCTCACGCCATACCAAGCATGCATACACCCACTAATCTGACTCATTGTTCCTGAATGGGACCTTCCTTCAGAGTATCTGGTAACATCACCAACAGTGTTAATACAATGCAAACACGTTGGATTAACAAATAGAAACTATAGCTCTATTCTGCAATTGCAGAATGTATTCAGAGGTGACTCACATTAAAACAATAGCCAGTACCAATTTACAACTTTCGTAACAGCATGGATTATCCGGAGTTTCTCCCCAAGCTCTCCCAATATATAATTCAATTGTGTGGAGGTGTGCTTTGTGATCACAGTACAAAAAGCTTGCCCACAGAGAAAGTATCAATTTTGTCTTCTGTGCATCGGTGTTGTGCTTTTTGATCCATTGTTTCTGTTTCTTTACAGAGAAAGAAAGCAGCATTGCTTTGTGTGTACAGCCAGACCTGAGGGCCATGAAAATAATGCAGACTCTTAATTAACCCTTTGAGTGCAAACCAATGCATTGCGTACCCCTCTGGCACTCAAAGGGTTAAAGTATTAAGTGCAGAGCAAAACTACTTCCCCAAACATGCTGAAAAACTGCACATTCACTACCTATATTACAGCATGAGAGGAAGGCATGAATTGAGTCAGAAGGAGAACTTCATCACACTAAAAGTTCATATTTTAACATTTAACCCTTTGGATGCTAGAAGGATCTCCAAAATTGCTTAAAGAGCTGAGAGATCTACCATCCAGTGGGTTAATACACGCTACCTGTTCTTCCTGTGTTGATTTTTTTATTTCCTGTATGGCTCCTCTAGGGGAAGGGCAGACACGTTCAGTGGAATTATATATTACTAGGAAAAGGGCCACAGCATTGCCCCTAGGATTAAGACCTTTTATTGCTTGAGTGTTTGGAAAGATTTTCGGCACTGAAACTGTTAAGTGTTGGACAGCCAAACAGGTATCTATGCAATGGAATGTGTTTCATATCTCTTTGGCACTGAAGGAACCCAACATCATTTTCTTTGTTTTCTTTAAACTCCATTGCTGCCAGAGACGTAAGTAACACATTCCACTGCATGGATACCTATTTCCCTCTCAAACACTTAACCCTTTCACTGCCACTTATGTACCCAAACCATTGTCAATCAATACGTTGAATACCCCTCAAGCACTCAAGGGACTTAATCCCCATGGGCAACGCCGTGCCCCTTTTGTTAGTATATATATATATATATATATATATATATATATATATATATATATATATAATCAAAAAGTGTACTCAGCCCAGGATACTCCAAGCATCGTAACGGAACAGCACTGTTCCGTTACGATGCTTGGAGTATCCTGGGCTGAGTACACTTTTTGATTATCCTATTTTATGGGACGTGCACCAACTTATATTATATATTGGTTGTTGGCTTTAGTGAGTGCAGCTATTTGTATTGGTATATATATATATATATAAACACAGTACATAATGGCTTATTTGTTTTTGTACCTATGAAAAATACTTTCTAGACTTAGCCAGATAGTAGATACATGAATGCATTTAAAATACATACATTGATATAAGTATTACCTGGTTTATGCAAATGAACAGTTATTTCTCTGTCTATATTAGAAATTTATTAGGAACAACTAACGGTTTTCCTTATAAGATCTGATTATGCAAACAATATAGTCAACATACAGTCTAACTAAACAATACAGTAACATAACCAACACAAGTATGTACAATTCTATTTACATATTCACATAATAAATGGACATAACTACCTAATGTTAAGGATCCTTCAGTATTACATTCAGTTACACCATTACCCCCTCTCTTCCAGTACCTATTTTCTTCAGGTTCCCCTCACTAGCTGAGGATACTGACTGATATATTGTTTTACCTGTATCTGCTAACATGCCCGAGGTTCCTGATTGGTGGTAGGCTCCAGGCTAATGGGATGGGTGTGTTAATCTCATTGTATGACCTGGGCCCAGATTCACTAAAGTTCAAAGAGACCTCAAAATGTAGATGTCCTGTCGGAGCAGTGTGGAAGGGACAGTATTCACTAAAGTGTCTTCGACATCACAACACCATCAGTCTGACAAAAATCTGCCCACATCGGCAACCATCCGACAGGTTTACAAATTTTCACTCATCATATCGACAATGGCCTATTTTCATATGGAAGTGAAGCATAATGAGCCATTATCATATTCATGGAGGGGGGTATTTATATGTTAATGTGGCACTTCACCACATTCATTAAACTTCTATAGCAGCCTCTGCTGTCAGAGTTCACAGTCTCAACTTCGCCTACCTGAGGCTGGCGAAGGTGGGATCTCCCTGTATTTTCCTAAGCATTAACAGCCCTCAATAAATTAGAAGCTGGGGGAAGGGGGTTGTGAACTTCTCTCGATGTGGAATGAATGCAGTCCCTCACACATCACCATCATTATGACACTCCTGAAGTCTGAGAGCATTCTCTCTGCTGCCCCACTTGGTCATTAGGGGAATGGAGAGAATCCTTTCTGCACCATGAACATCATCACTCCCTTAACCCTTTGAGTGCCATAGGGATGAGCATTGTTCCCCATGCTGCCCCACAATAGAGAAATCCGACATACCGATTCACATTGTAATAATCCGACACGCAGCCCTCCACCTACTGGCTTTTTATCAATGGACACTCTACTCAAGAGCTCATTGAGAGAAAGCTGGCTGACTGGAGAATAGAAGCTTCAAGGACAAGGTGCTGTCTACCTTCCTGGTCACCGCATTGATCACCTATCCTATTGGATAGGTGGTCAGTACCAGGTGGACATCAGGAGGGGTCTGTACCATGAACGTTTTTATAATGGCTATTATATGTTATTGCTGATTCAATAAAAAACAATTGAAATAAAAAAAGATTTCCGTCTTGTATTTGTTAAAATCATACCTCGCTGGGGAAGGGGGCTCCATTATAAAAACATTCATGGTACAGATTAAAAGTAGCAGGGTGCAAAGAATCAAGAGCTGTTAGTGCAAGCAAGCTAAATCTTGAATTTTTACAAGGAAAAACAGTAACCACATTAAAAAACACAGAGCACAACTAATTACAACCTTCAGTGATCATTCCAGACTTAGAAGAAGTCTTTTAGAGTAGCAGTCACTGGATGGTGCAGGACAGAAGAGGAAAGAGAAAGTAAAGGCACGTAAGTTAAGTTAAGGGAAGGTGGAGAGAAGGTAGGGGGAGGGAAAGGGTGGGGGCAAGTTTACCTAATTAGGATGTTCTCTGGGGGATGTCACGGAGTGACTAAGAAATAACAACACTGACAAGTACAGATGTACTTAAAATAAAACGTTATTTTAAATACAATAGTGGCAGCAATGATGACACAACAGTGGCAGCAATGAGTGATACAATAGTTGGCAGCAATGAGTAACACGCTTTCACAAGGCCAGGGAGGAACAGTGAACTCACTTTCCTCACCCTTCACTAGGCTAGTGCAATAGGCCCACGTCTGTACCCAGACGATAGAGTAACTCAGGTAACGGGAGAAAGTAGCTCCAGACACTGGAGCACACAATAGTGACTCTAACTCCACCACCTCCATGAGGCCAGGTGAGGACAGTGCAAGACACTTCCTCAACCCTTCACTAGGCAGGTGTAGCTAGTCTCTGAATGGCCCTAGGAACCTTTACAGACAGATGGGAGGATAGTGCATAGCACTTCCACAATCTGAGTCGGCAGGAGAATGAAGCGCAACTATACCCTAACACTAGGGTATACCAAATGCAAGGTAAACGGCACTGAGGGTTAGGTGAGGCAACACACAAACCGAATCGACCACGGGAGGTCAGAAACACAGACTGACAAACAAGGCAACACAAACCGGAACAACCACGGGAGGTCAGTACACGGACTGACCGACAAGTGCTGCTAGTCGTAGCGAGCGTAGAAATGGGTAGGCACAGGCAGCAAGGATCCCAGTAGCCGAGGCTAGTAAGCGCATCCGGAGCGCAACAGAGGGAGAGTAACCGAAGGCAGCCAGGGATCAGAACCGGAACAGGTAGTCAGACAAGCCAGAGGTCAGAGCCGGATTGGGTAGTCAGATGTCGCCAGTGGTTGGAGCCATATTGGGTAGTCAGACATAGCCAGAAGTCAAAGCTGGAACAGGTAGTCAGACGTAGCCAGGAGTCAGAGCCGGAACAGGTAGTCAGACGGAGCAGGAGTAATACACAGGAACAGCAATGGACCAACACAGCACTAGGCTCAGGTACACCACGAAAGGGCAAAGGTAATAGGACATGCTAAGGTTTAAAAGGCCTGGCTGGTGGGCGAAGAGATGACATCACAAGCACAGTGACCTATAAGAACAGTGACTTGCATAGAGCGACAGCCAGGAAGTAACAATGTCGCTGTTACAGCAATTACCCACTGGATGCAATCACGGGCACAGTGATAGAGGAGATGAGGATGTAACTAAGTCAGTCAACCATCAACCGCACATAACACTCGTTACTATCATGATTCTGTCTCCCCTCAGCCTGTTGCAGTAACTCACAGGGCTACTACCTCTCTGTGGTGCTGTTGTAGGTTGCTGCATTCAGACTAAAGCTGGCCTGATTCTGTTCCCAGCTGTCCCTGCCTTGCAATCACCTCCTCCCTATTGTCACAGCTTACCTTGGTTTCAGCGGCCGTTCATGCCGCACGGATGATGCAGGAAGATGGCAGTGGTTGGACGCATCAGAGCAAGATGTGTCATCTGCAGGAGCGAGGCTTCAGAGTGTAGCAGGCCTCTGTTTTATTTACATGCTTCCTGTAGTCTCCTCCTACCTACTTCTTCCTCTGAGCCTGCTCCTCCTACCTACTTCCTGAGGAGGGGTTTAAAGGGCAGTCTGAGTCCTGACTCAGTTGCCCTTGCGTTGTTGTACAAAGCAGTTCTGTGTCTTTGGGCTCTGTGTATGACCTGGCTTGTCTGACCATCCAATCTGGTGCTGACCTCTGGCTCTGTCTGACTATTCTCCTGCCTTATCCTTATAGTGGACACCCAATCTGGTGCAGACCTGTGGCTCTGGCTGACGACCTGAACTGTGTATGACCTGGCTTGTCTGACTACCCTCTCTGGTGCTGACCTGGGGCTCTAGTAGACTAGTATCACGGTGCCCGTGATTCGTGCTATCCTGTGTCTATCACTTGCTGGAAGTTCCTCATTGGCTGGCTGCTGTTAGCCCACCTCACACAGCCTTTTTAAACCCAGTCTGGGCACTCCCAGGTTGCCCTTTCGTGGTGTCTCTGACATTTCTTGTTCTGACCTGCTTGTCAGGCGCTTGGGCCTGAGGATCCTGCGTTCTGGTGTTCCGGTGTTCCTGTGTTCCAGCCGCGTTCGTTCCTGAGTCTCCTGCCTGCTTGTCTCTCTAGTCGGTTCCGGTTGCTTTCCGAGGCTCCTTCTGTTCCGGTCACCTGTCAGTGTAGCAGTGCTCGTTCCGGTTAGCCTCCGCTTGGTCTCAGGGCTCTCGCTCCATTTAACCTGGTGGCTCAATTACTGTTGGTCCAGAGTACGGACGCTGGTTTATTCCATTTAACCTGGTGGCTCAATTACTGTTGGTCCAGCGTGCGGATGCTGGTTTACTCCATTTAACCTGGTGGCTCAATTACTGTTGGTTCAGCGTGCAGACGCTGGTTTACTCCATTTAACCTGGTGGCTCAATTACTGTTGGTCCAGCGTGCGGACGCTGGTTTACTCCATTTAACCTGGTGGCTCAATTACCGTTGGTCCCAGCGTGCGGATGCTGGTTTACTCCATTTAACCTGGTGGCTCAATTACTGTTGGTCCAGCATGCGGACGCTGGTTTACTCCATTTAACCTGGTGGCTCAATCCCTGCTGGTTCCAGCGTGCGGACCCTGGTTTGCTCCTTCTAATCTAGTAGCTCATGATACTGTTGGTTCCAGCGTGCGGACGCTGGTTTACTCCATCTAAACCAGTAGCTCATGTTACTGTTGGCTCCAGCGTGCAGACGCTGGTTTACTCCATTAAACCTGGTGGCATTATATACTGTTGGTCCCTGCGTGCGGACGCTGGGTTACTCCACTAACCTGGTGGGTTATGTTACAGTTAGCCCCAGCGTGAGGATGCTGGTTTGCTCCTTGACTAATCTGACACAGAGGGCCGGTTGCTATCCTACTTATCATTGCAGTTGTCTGGAGACTTCTGCTTGAGCGAGACCATTGATTCCTATTCTACTCTATTGTCATTGTCATCTGACAGCTTGGTCTCCTCTTATGGGCTGCCCGGCCCGGTATTGGTAAGGCCGGTAGAACCTACTTACGTTACATCTCTAAGGTTGCCTTACCCGGTATAGGCAGGGTCGGTAGAGCCTACTATCGGTGTTCCTTCAGGCTGCCCTGCCTGGTATTGGTAAGGCCGGTAGAACCTACTCACGGTACATCTCTAAGGTTGCCTTACCCGGTAAAGGCAGGGCCGGTAGAGCCTACTCTCAGTACTCCTTCAGGCTGCCTTGCCCAGTATTGGTAAGGCCGGTAGAACCAGTACATTACACCTCACGGTTGCCTCACCCGGTATTGGCAAGGCCGGTAGAGCCTACTGCTATATTGCAACTGTCACTTGGTTGCCTTGCCCGGTAGTATTGGCAAGGTCGGTAGAACCCATTTATATTGTCATTATTTGTTGTATTGTTATATATGTATGATTCCCTATGGGATTGCCTTAACTTTTTAATAAAGTTACATTTTTACCAAACCTTAAGTCTGAGAGTCTTCAAATACCGTGACAACTAGCTATTTACTGACTACAGGTGAGGGTCTAGCTTCTGCTTTCTCCATGCTGACTGCAGGTGAGATTCAGGTATCCTCTGCTACATTGCTGACTGCAGGCGTGAGTCAGGTAGTTCCTCACTACATCAGATCAAGATCCTGTGTTCCTGTTCCTGCTCCTGGTTCCAGCAGAGGTTACCAGTGGCTGAGTCCTAGTCTCCAGCAGTGTGGCCAGTCTGGGCAAACTACTTGTAACGGTTTTATTTGACACTCAGACACAGTAGGTGAGATAAAACACAGTTTTATTGAACAGACACAGTAACGATACCCTCACAGGTCCAGTAATATATATATATATATATATATATATATATATATATATATATATATATATATATATATACACACACAATATAGTACTGACACAAGACAGGTTACAGTAATTTATACCCACGCGGGTCCAGTATATGTATAATACAGAAATAATAATATACTAACACAGGTCAGGCAAAGTTCGCGTGATACTCAAACGAGGCAACAATGAATGGGTTACTATTAGGCCAGGAATACTGACAGGCCCTAGTAGTGTGAGGCCCTTTAAGACTCTCACTCTGCAGAGAGTGCGCAAATAGTGAGAAACGGCCAGTAGACAACGGAGGCCCAGGATAAACTTTTGGACTGCTGTAGCAGTAACGGAGGACTGTATGGTATGCCCAGGAGAACACCCAACAGAGACTGCACGGTAGAATAGCCAGTGGCTAATGGCACCTTCCCCGAAGGGGTTAATGAACGCTAAGCCCAATGTCGACTGCCCGATCTCAAGCACAGCCTGAGGTGCCCAATGTAAGCCCAACCTCAGCGTATTGGCAGGAAGGAGGGTCAAGCGTACTGTGGTGCACAGATGGAAGATTGCCACCGGAATGTTGTCCACGCGACACAGACTGAACCGAGACTACACTGCAAGAGTGGTACTGAGGCAACAGTGACTCTGTCAGGAGACATAGAAGAGCCCGGAGGTGAAACCCAAACCGAGGACCGGAATGGGACCACAGGCAGGAGAGATACACCGGCGATGTAGCCCAACCGGGCTGGTACACCAAGCAGGAACGTCAGCCAATCCGAGTCGGTACACAGAGCAGGGACGTCAGCTGGGCCGGGTCGGTACACAGAGCATGAACTTCAGCCAATCTGAGCCGGTAACCAGAGAAGGAACGTCAGCCGGGTCGGGTCGGTACACAGAGCAGGAACGTCAGTCAATCCGAGGCGGTAACCAGAGCAGGAACGTCAGCCAGGCCGGGTCAGTACACAGAGCAGGAACGGGTACAGCAGAGTAGTCAGGCTGTCCGGGTCGGTACACAGAGATCACACGAGAACAGGAACAAGCGCTGGTAACGGGAACACCACGAAAGGGCACTGGAGAAGTCACTGGACAAAGTCACTCCAACCAATCAGCTTCAGCAGATAGCAAAAGACTGAAAGAATGTTGCCAGCATAGCACGGGCACCATGATAGTACCCCCCTCTCAAAGACCCCCCTTCCTAGAAGAGGGGCCTGGTTTCTGAGGGTATTTGGAATGAAATTTACGCAGCAACCTGGGAGCATGGAGGTCATTCTGGTTAACCCAGGAACACTCTTCAGGGCCATAGCCCTTCCAGTGGACCAAATACTGCAATTTCCCTCTGAACCTTCGTGAGTCAATAATATTCTGAACTTCGTACTCCTCCTGACCTTGCACTTGAACAGAACCGGAGACCGCAGGAGTGGTAGTGTAATGGTTGCATATCAATGGCTTCAGAAGGGATACATGGAACACATTGTGAATTCGCATGGATGCTGGGAGATCCAGGGTGTACGAGACTGGGTTAATTTTGCAGATAACTTTAAAAGGACCAATTAACTGGGGAGCCAACTTATTACAAGGAACTTGCAAATTGAGGTTTCTGGAGGATAACCATACCCTATCCTCAACCTGGAAGGAGACCGCTGGCAACTGTCTGCAATTAGCATAGCGCTGATAACGCTGGAATGAATTACTGAGGGTCCTTTGTACCTGTGCCCAGGTGGAGCGGAGTTGCTCGATATGCTCATCCAGAGCTGGAATCTGCTGCATCTGAAATGAGTCCGGGAGCAAGCATGGTTGGAACTCCTAGTTGATGAGGAACAGGGAGCTCCCGGACAATGAATTAACCGCACAGTTCCTGGCGAACTCTGCCTATGGCAACAGGTTGGCACAATTATCATGATGATCGGACACGAAACAGCGTAGGAATTCTTCCAATCCCTGATTGGCAGGCTCAGCGGCTCCATTGGTCTGGGGATGGTAGGCAGACGAAAAGGACAACTGTATGCCCATCTGATCACAGAATGCTCTTCAAAATCTGGACACGAATTGGCTCTCGAGGTCTGACACCAGTACCCTGGGTACCCCATGCAACCGAAACACTTCTCTGGCAAAAACAATAGCCAACTCCTGGGCCAAGGGAAGGCCAGGAAGGGGCACAAAGTGTGCCATCTTAGAAAATCTGTCGACTACCATCAGAATGAACGAGTAACCCCTAGACACTGGCAGTTCTCCCAGGAAATCAATAGACACGTGGGACCAAGGACGCTCGCCATTAGGCACTGGTATCACGGTGCCCGTGATTGCTGCAGTTCAGTGTCTATCGCCTGTAGGGGGCTCCCATTGGCTGTCTGCCTTCAGCCCGCCTCACATTGCCTTTTTAAACTCAGTCTGGGCACCTTTTGGTTGCCCTTTCGTGGTGTCTTTAACAGCATCCACTTCCTCCTTACTGCAGTAGCTGATTGGGCCTGTTGCTGAGTTCCTGAGTCAACCTGTTCCTGAGTTCCTGCCTGCTTTGTCAGTTCCAGTCCGGTTCCAGTTGTTCCCATCAGTAGCTGATGCTCCTGTTGCCAGTCTGCTTGGCCTCGCTTGATCCGGTTGATCTTCTCTGCTGGTTCCTGTTGTTTCCTGCTTCCAGTTCCTGTATCTGTGGTGACATTGTTCTTCATTCGCTTCAGCGACATTTCCTCCTGTTGGTTTCCAGCGTGCGGACGCTGGTTTGCTTCACTAAGCCTTGCGGCTCACATTCAGCCTGTTGGTTCCAGCGTGCGGACGCTGGTTTGCTCCATTAGCCTTGCGGCTCACATTACAGTCTGTTGGTCCCAGAGTGTGGACGCTGGTTTGCTCCATTTGCCTTGCGGCTCACATTACAGTCTGTTGGTCCCAGCCTGCGGACGCTGGTTTGCTCCATTAAGCTTGCGGCTCCCATTACAGTCTGTTGGTTCCAGCGTGCGGACGCTGGTTTGCTCCATTAGCCTTGCGGCTCTCATTACAGTCTGTTGGTCCCAGCGTGCGGACGCTGGTTTGCTCCATTAGCCTTGCGGCTCCCATTACAGTCTGTTGGTTCCAGTGTGCAGAAGCTGGTTTGCTCCATTAGCCTTACGGCTCACATTACAGTCTGCTTGGTCCCAGCGTGCGGACGCTGGTTCGCTCCATTAGCCTTGCGGCTCACATTATAGTCTGTTGGTCCCAGCGTGCGGACGCTGGTTTGCTCCACTAGCCTTGCGGCTCTCATTCTGCCTGTATGTTCCTAACGTAGGGCGCTGGTTTACTCCCTGACTTGCAGTCAGGTTCTTGATAGTTCCGAGTGCGCTGTCCAGTCCTAACAGCATTGATTCCTACAGTATATGGACACGAGAGTTTCTGATTACTGTGTAACCACTTGACCTGGTAACCTCTATATTCCATCTTACTGTCATTATCATCTGACAGTATTTAGGTTTCTGTGGTTGTCACCTTCCTTTGGGCTGCCTTGCCCGGTATATTGGTTAGGCCAGTAGAACCATTTATGTTGCCACCTTACGGTTGCCTAACCCGGTATTGGCAATGCCGGTAGAGCCTACTTATTGGTATTCTGTCAGGCTGCCTTGCCCGGTATATTGGTAAGGCCGGTAGAACCGCATACTATTCCATCTTAAGGTTGCCTTACCCGGTATTGGCAAGGCCGGTAGAGCCTACTACACTGGTATCCCGTTAGGCTGCCCAGCCCGGTATATTGGCAGGGCCGGTAGAGCCTCTTGTTCCAGACTCGCCTGGGTTGCTTTGCCAGGTATATTGGCAAGGCCGGTAGAACCTATTTGCTATTGTCATTATCTGCTATGTATTGTTTGCATGTGTATAAAACCCTATGGGATTGCCTTTAACTTTTCAATAAAGTTATGTTTTTACCTAAACCTTACGTCTGAGAGTCTTAACAAACCGTGACAACTGGTTGAAGTAACCCAACTGGGAGGTGTCTAGGGGACTTGGCACGGGCACATGTATTACAAGCTGCTGTGAATGCGGTGCAGTCAGCACGTATAGAAGGCCACCAAAACAATTGTGAAAGAGACCAGATCAATTGGTCTCTCCCTATGTGCCCAGCTGCTCGAGATGCGTGATATGTTTCAAGTAGGTGGGTACGAAATGGATCAACTACAAAAAACTTGCCCACTGGGGTGTCAGGGGGTGCAGCAGCCTGGGTAGCGAGAATCTCCTCCCCCAGTGGTGAAGTGATGCTCTGTCACGGTTTTATTGAACACTCAGACAATTTGGTTAAGGTAAAACAATGAAGCTTTATTAAATAACTCAATAAAGAACAGAGATGCCCTTCACGGGTCCAGACTTCAAGCAGAGGACAGTGATATTGAATCTGACACAGGTCAGGGCTAAATAGTAAACAAATATGCAATAATGACTGGAACAGACACAGGAGCAAAACCTCCGCAGTACAGGTCCGGAGAGGCCCTAAGAGGGAGCTATACTGCAGGGCAGACACCCCAATATAGGGAAGAGAATAGGCTCTACCGGCCTTACCTATAACCGGGTAAGGCAGCCCAAGAAATGGTACCAGTGAGGATGTAAAGAAAGTGCCCGGAGGCACGCAAAGTCGGCACCATCTGCACGGGGCACAACAGGTGTTAAGACAGGCAGACTGCACTAAATAGCGTAACCGGAGGTAGCGGGTAAGAGCAGACTGACAGGTGGTAGATCTGCTAGTGACCGTAGCGCATAGGCTGTATAGTGTGCAAACGGAGACTGCAAGGAGGCACAGGCTGAGAGGTAGCGCAACCAGAGGCAACGAGTAGGAGCAGACTGACAAGTGCTAGCACCGCTAGTGACCAGAGGGCACAGGCTGTATAGCATGTAACGGAGGCTGCAACGAGGTACAGGCTGAGAGGTAGCGCAACCGGAGGCAGCGAGTAAGAGCAGACTGATAAGTGGTAGCACCGCTAGTGACCGGAGGACACAGGCTGTATAGCATGTAACAGAGGCTGCAACGAGGCTCGACTGACAGGTAGCGCAACCGGAGGCAACTGATAAGCACCGACTGGCAAGTGACCATTAAGGCAAAGGCAATGGGCACAGACAGGGACAACAGAAGCACTAGTGACAAGCAGACGCTAGGCGAGTAGCCAAAGCCTGGAGCGGTACACAGAGAGCGGAAGTCAGCCAAAGCCAGAATCGGTATACGGACAAGCGTCAGGTCAGGAACACCATGAAAGGGCACCGGCATAATGACAGGAGGGCGTATATAAATGCAAGCCCTGGGAGGGGTGTTACGGTTCAGTACACTCAGACACGGTAGATGTTGGTAAAACACAATTTTATTGAAGCACACAAGGAAAGGTGTAACCCTCATGGGTCCAGCAATTAGCAGCAATAGCTGACACAGGACAGGTTACAAGCTAGTTAACCCACATGGGTCCAATATGGACATACAATCACAACACTGACACAGGTCAGGTAACTTTGATAGATACAGTGTAATAGAGTCCAATAAGGCCAGTGGAGCTAGTGACTAGTTAGCCAAGAATAGTGGAGGCCCAATGTCGCCTATAAGCAGGAGGCGACAGTGACTGAACGGCAGCAGCGGACAGGCAAGGTACACCTGAACGGAGGATGCAACGGTGGACGCCCACCAGAGGCTACAAAGGGTGAGTCAGAGCTCGTGCCAAGAACGGAGGCCCTACCGAGACTATCCAAAACCGTGTGCCTTGCTACCCTTGAAGGGTTAATGTGTGTACAGGTATAAGATGGAAGGCAATCAGAAGCGCCCAACTGTACCTATAAGGAATACAAACAGCACAGAATACTGGAGATGTAACGACACTGGGTAGCAAGTAGTGGTATGAGGCACCACCCCCGAAGGGGTTAATGAATGCTATGGTCAGGACTCGGCAGACTACCGGATGCGCCCAACTGAACCTAAAGCGGAAGACCAAGCGATCACTAGAACGGTGTGGAGCACTAACACACTGAGACTCAAATCCACGGACTGGATTGCACATGGTAAAGGAGTAGCGTAACACTGGGAGGCACAGTAATGTGAGAGATGTGCAAAGTAAACAGCAGCAGGTACTGCCAGGTCTTCGCCCAGCCAGGCACGGAGGAAGCAGGAACCACTGCCAAGCCGATTCGGTACACAGCACAGGAACGTCAGCCAAGCCGGGTCGGTACATGGAGCAGGAACGTCAGCCAGGCCGGGTCAGAACAGGAAGCAGGAACGTCAGCCAATCCGAATCGGTACACAGAATCAGGAACAGTAACAAGAGCGTAGTCAGGCAGTCCGGGGTCATACTATCACGGTCCCCGTGATTCCCTGTCAATCTCTGACTGTGTACATTTGCATTGGAGGAGTCTGATTGGCCCGCCCAGGATGTGCCTTTATATGCTGGGCTTTGGGCACTTGTCAA
This sequence comes from Rhinophrynus dorsalis, assembly GCA_037306005.1. Lineage (NCBI taxonomy): Eukaryota > Metazoa > Chordata > Amphibia > Anura > Rhinophrynidae > Rhinophrynus > Rhinophrynus dorsalis. Next base: position 277,052,202 of record CM074719.1, read on the forward strand.
TTGCCCTTTCGTGGTGTTATGTTGCTGCGCCTAGTTGCTGATCTCCAGTGTTCCTGTGTACCGACCCGGCTAGTCTGACTCTCCTCCTGTTCCTGCTCCGTGATCTGACCCGGTTCTGGCTGACGACCTTGCTCCGTGATTTGACCCGGCTCTGGCTGACGACCCTGCACCGTGATCTGACCCGGCTCTGGCTGACGACCCTGCACCGTGATCTGACCCGGCTCTGGCTGACGACCCTGCTCCGTGATTCGACCCGGTTCTGGCTCCTGATCCTGCTCCGTGATTGATCCATTCTCCGGTGGTGTTCCTGCGACTCTGTCATCCGGTTCCGGCTACTGCTCCTGTCCGGTTGCTGCTCCAGTGTCCTCCGGTCGCGCTGGCGACATTCTGAACTGTTCTCGGTTTCCTCTCGCTCTTGTAGCTGTAGCCGAGGTTGCCTGCCTTGTACTCGCTGAGCATTGCTCTTTCAAATGTACCAGATTAACCCTTGCACTGCCGGTAGTCTCCGATTACGTGCCACTTGTTATATTGCCAAGCTCCTGTTGATTCTCTGAGCCTTTACACTTTGAGCCTCCGCTTGACGCTATACCAGTCCTTGCAGAGCTCCTCTTGTCCGGTGCTCGGGGTGCACCGTGATCACGCCGGTTGACACTGGTAGTCCGTCCGCTCTTGCAATAAAGATTCTGGGCGACACCGGAAGGGTGTCTGGGCAGTATCTCATTTGCTCAAAGTGCACAATTCCAACTGCACTACTCTGTGCATCGGCTCTGCATAAGCTTGGGCAACTCCGTTCTACTGTGGCCTCCCAAGGGCTGGCATACTTTCCGTGGCAGACGCAGGGTTACTCACTACTCATTCAGGGCGATTCCTATTCTGGTTACATCAGATTGGCAGTAGCATTCCTCATAGCCCACGGTGGTGGTACGGGCTCAGCTCAGAGCAACAGGGGCTCATCCTGCTTCTGCTTCGAGAGTGATACAGTGCTGATCCTGTGTTCCTGTTCTACATTTAGAGACTGTTTTCAGAGACTGTTATATCTCCTGGGCGTTGGCCAATCTAGCCTGAGCCTCACCAGTTGCTCAGGTTAACCCTCTATGTAGCTCCTGTCTGTAGCTATATCCATCCTCTGTTTATATTGCCTGTTCTTGTCTGTATTTGTTTGCATTGTTCTTACCTATACTGGCCCCTAGGGGCACTGTTTATCATTCTGTTTCAATAAACTGTGTTTTTACGTTACAACCTGGTCTGAGTGTCAGAAAAACCGTAACACATACACTGGTATCAAGTAGACAAAACTAGCGCTAGGCATCAGGTACACCATGAATGGGCAAATGCCAAGTGACAGCCCAGGGTATAAAAAGGCTGTCACTGGGAGGAGCTGTACGGCGCAGCCAATGGGAAGGCACCAGTAACATGACTGTCAGAATGTCGCAAAATCACGGACGCCGTGATAAGTGGTTAACAACCCAGAACCAATAAGAAGCAGCCAAAGCAAACCCGGAAGTAGGAATGTCACTCAGGCAGAATCACAGACACCATGATATGCTGGTACGTAAGGTAGCTAAAATGCGATCAGGCTGAATGATGGGTACGGGACCTCATCTTTATCTGTTTCTGGACCAGATTGCCTGGACAGGGCATCTGCCCTAACATTCTTGGAGCCAGGCAAGTAAGATACAATAAAATTGAAGCGAGACAGAAACAAGGCCCATCTGGCCTGTCGAGAGAACAACCTCTTAGCCTCCGAAAGGTAAGTCAGGTTTTTATGGTCTGTCAAGATCAACACGGGAGTCCTAGTACCTTCCAGCAAGTGGCACCATTCTTTGAGAGCTTTTCCCCAATCTCATAATTACTCTGGGCACTGGACAACTTTTTGGAGAAGAATCCACATGGTCTCAGTATACTCCCAGAGACCGGACGCTGTGACAATACTGCCCTTACCCCGGTCTCAGAGGCATCAACCTCCAAGGTGAATGGAAGGGAGGGGTTAGGGTAGGATAACACAGGAGCGGATGCAAAAGCGGACTTCAGTGTCACAAAGGCCCGTTCAGCTGACTCAGACCATTGGGAGGGATTGCGCCCTTATGCGTAAGGTCAGACAGTGGTTTAACAATCGTGGAGAAGTCTCGGATAAACTTTCTATAATAATTGGCAAAACCGAGAAAGCGCTGGATTGCCTTGAGTCCCTTGGGTCGTGGCCATTGCAATACTGCTGCAAGCTTTTCCTTATCCATAGCAATGCCATCTTTAGAAATCACAAAGCCCAGAAAAGGCACCATGGACTTGTGGAATTTGCATTTCTCGATTTTGCAGAATAATTTGTTCTTACGTAATCTGAGCAGAACTTCCGACACATCCTTGATGTGTTGCGACAAGCTAGATGAATGTATGAGTATATCATCAAGATAAACCACCACGCACGACTGTAGCATATCACGGAGAATGTTGTTAATTAATTCCTGGAACACTGCAGGAGCGTTACATAGCCCAAAGGGCATCACTAGGTATTCGTAGTGTCCAGATCTGGTATTGAACGCCGTTTTGCACTCATCCCCAGCTCTTACTCTGATCAGGTTATAGGCAGCCCGTAGGTCTAGCTTAGTGAAAATAAAGGAGCCTTTTAACCTGTCAAACAGTTCAGTGATGAGTGGTATCCGATATGCGTTTTTGGACATAAGCTTATTCAGACCACGATAATCAATGCATGGTCTTAACTCGACACTCTTCTTTTTTACAAAAAAGAAACCAGCCCCCGTGGGAGAGGTTGACTTTCTAACAATACCTCTTTCGAGGGCATCAGAGATATATTTCTCCATGGCCTGATTTTCCTCACATGACAACGGGTACGTGCGGCCCCGGGGGGGGGGGGCGGTGCCAGGAGGCAGATCAATAGCGCAATTGTACATTCGATGCTGAGGCAAAGCGCTAGCCTCTTCCTTACTGAAAACGTCACTGAATCGATGGTTGGCACGGAAGGAGAGGTACACATGATTTTAGTCGGATGCGAAATACAATGCCTCATACAAAAGTCAGACCAAGTCTGCCAGTCAAACCTAGGGTTGTGTAGATGTAATCATGGAAACCCCAGGATGACCGCATGGTGAGGGGACTGAATGATCTGGAACTGCTGTTTCTCCGTGTGGAGTGCCCCAACACTCATAGATAGAGGTATCGTTTCCATAGTAATCTGAGCTGGTACCAGGGGTCTGCCATCGATGGCCTCAATGGCTAAAGGAGATTCCCTCTCAACCAGTGGAATCTTGTGTAGAGCAGCAAATGAGTTGTCCATAAAATATCCGGCTGCACGGGAATCAACCGAGTGTTCTGCCCAAGAGATTACAGCCTGGATAGTAGGTTTCTGATTTACTGGATCTAGGAACTGCTGAACTCCACCTAGGGCCTGTCCCCCAAGGTAACCTAGGTGCGTCCGTTTCCCGGCTGTATAGGACAGGTACGCAACAGGTGTCCAGGTTGGCCACAATACAAGCAGAGACCCAGTCTACGGCGACATGCCCTTTCCTCCTTAGTCAACTTGGTGAACCCTAGCTGCATGGGTTCAATATTCTCTTGGTTACGTTCAGGAGGCATGGGAGGCAAGGGAGGCATGGGTGGAAAATTTTGACTTGCCTGTCCAAAATTTCTGGCCCGCTGCTTCAGTCTTTTGCCGCAATACGTTCACGGATGCGGGAATCGAATAGAATAGCGAAATCAATGAACTCATCCAGATCGTTAGGCAATTCTCTGGCTGCCGTCTCATCTTTAATACGATCAGTGAGTCCATGAGCAAATGCTGTCACCAGTGCCTCATTGTTCCAGCCTACCTCTGTTGCCAATGTACAAAATTCAATCACATAATCCACCACGAGAACCTTGTTGTATCTCCATTAATCTTTTGGCAGCAGAGGCGGCTCTACCTGGAACTTCAAACACTCTGCGGAAGGCATGCACAAATTCCCTGAAGTTTTGTGTACATGGTTTGGCAGATTCCCACAAGGGGTTGGCCCATGCCAGGGCTCTGCCTGTCAGCGACGAGATCATAAAGCCCACCTTAGCTCAGTCATTCGGAAAGGCTTGAGGAGTTAGCTCCAGGTATATCTCCAATTGATTGATAAACCCTCTGCACAGGGTAGGTTCGCCATCATATCTTAGGGGTAATGGAGCTGTGGCGGTTAGCCCTTTGCTCGAGGCCACTTGCACCAGGGATTGAGCTCGCGGTGTTGAAACGGGGGGGACCACCGAGGCTTGAACCAGTTTATCTAGATGAGCGGTGCATTCTAGAATGGTTTGTATGGCCAGTGCAACTGGTCTAAACGCTGCTCGTGTAAATCCGTCCTCCAATGGATACTTTGTGTATTACCTTCACCTGTACCGTCTGAGGTCATGTCCCTTTCATACTGTAACGGTTTTATTTGACACTCAGACACAGTAGGTGAGATAAAACACAGTTTTATAGAACAGACACAGTAACGATAACCCTCACGGGTCCAGTAATATATATATATATATACACAATATAGTACTGACACAGGACAGGTTACATTAATTTATACCCACACGTGTCCAGTATATGTATAATACAGCCATAATAATATACTAACACAGGTCAGGCAAAATTCATGTGATACTCAAACGAGGCAACAATGAATGGGTTACTATTAGGCCAGGAATGCTGACAGGCCCTAATAGCGCGAGGCCATTTAAGACTCTCACTCTGCAGAGAATGCACAAATAGCGAGAAACGCCCAGTAGACAACGAAGGCCCAGGATAAACTTGTGGACTGCCGTAGCAGTAACGGAGGACAGTACGGTATGCCCAGGAGAACACCCAACGGAGATTGCACGGTAGAATAGCCGGTGGCTAATGGCACCTTCCCCGAAGGGGTTAATGAACGCTAAGCCCAATGTCGACTGCCCGATCGCAAGCACAGCCTGAGGTTCCCAATGTAAGCCCAACCTCAGTGTATTGGCAGGAAGGAGGGTCAAGAGTGCCGTGGTGCACAGATGGAAGATTGCCACCGGAATGTCGCCCACTCGACACAGACTGAACCGAGGCTACACTGCAAGAGTGGTACTGAGGCAACAGTGACTCTGTCAGGAGACAGAGAATAGCCCAGAGGTGAAACCCAAACCGCGGACCGGAATGGGACCACAGGCAGGAGAGATACACTGGCGATGTAGCCCAACCGGGCTGGTACACCAAGCAGGAACGTCAACCAATCCGAGTCGGTACACAGAGCAGGGACGTCAGCCGGGCCGGGTCGGTACACAGAGCAGGAACTTCAGCCAATCCGAGTCGGTAACCAGAGCATGAACGTCATCTGGGCCGGGTCGGTACACAGAGCAGGAACGTCAGTCAATCCAAGTCAGTAACCAGAGTAGGAACGTCAGCCAGGCCAGGTCGGTACACAGAGCAGGAACGGATACAGCAGAGTAGTCAGGCAGTCCGGGTCGGTACACAGAGATCACAAGAGAACAGGAATAAGCGCTGGTAATGGGAACACCACGAAAGGGCACCGGAGAAGTGACAAGTCCCAGTATTTAAGGACAAATACTGGGCGGGACAAAGTCACTCCAACCAATCAGCTTCAGCAGATAGCAAAAGACTGACAGAATGTTGCCAGCATAGCACGAACACCGTGATACTACTATTTTTGATAGCAGTGCTTGCTGGCTTAGGACCCTCTGCTTGTTCTTGCTATATTACTATTGTGTGCTACCGTACTTAAATTTTAATAAAAATTGCATTTTACTATACCATTCTCCTGCTTAATCACTTTTCTCAATACAAACGCTCTTCTCGACCCTTTACAGTCTGGTTTCCATTCCAACTATTCCACTGAGACAGCCCTAACAAAAATTACAAATGACCTATACACATCAAGGGACAATGGACACTTTAGTGCACTAATCCTACTAGATCTGTCTACTGCTTTCGACACTGTTGACCATGCACTCCTACTGGACACACTGCATACCCTTGGCATCCGTGTCACGCCTCTAGAATGGATTTCCTCCAATCTCTCTAAACGTACTTTCAGGGATCAGTCCTGGGACCACTTCTTTTTTCACTCTACACCCTCTCACTTGGTGACTTCATCTCATCTCTTGGATTTAATTACCATCTGTATGCAGATGACACACTAATATATCTCTCTGTCCCTGACCTCACTCCAGCTGTGCAGGCTCAAGTCACTCAATGTCTCTCAGCCATTTCATCATGGATGGCCCACCACCACCTTAAACTTAATATGGCTAAGACAGAGCTGGTGGTGTTCCCTCCTAAAACTCATCCACCAACCCCCTTCTCCATCACAATAGAAAACTGTGCTATAAACTCAGTATCCAAAGCATGCTGTCTTGGGGTCATACTTGATTCTAAATTAACCTTCTCCCCCCATTTCCAAGCTGTCACTAGAACATGTCACATCTTCTTAAAAAATATTGCAAAAATACGTCCGTTCCTCTGCATATCAATGGCTAAAACACTATCTCAGGTACTTGCTCTCTCTAGACTTGACTACTGCAACATTCTACTTTCTGGTCTTCCTGCTTCTCATCTCTCTACACTTCAATCTGTTATCAATTCAGCTGCAAGAATCTTCACATTGGCTCCCAGATCCCTTTAATCTCATCTCCTCCTGAAATCTCTCAATTGGCTACCTATAAAGTATTGTATTTCTTACAAGATTCTCCTCCTCTCCTGTAAGTCATTTCTGCCCTTATCTCCCGCTACACCCCTTCCAGTCCCCTACTGTCTTCTCAATGGTTCTTCCTGTCCTCTCCCTACACAACTCGAGCCATCTCTCGACTACAAGCTTTCTCACTGGCTGCTCCTCGACTCTGTAATGCTCTACCCATCACCATTCACCAATCATCCACAATCATCACTTTCAAGCGTCTCCTCAAAACCCACCTGCTCAGGGAGGCATCTCAATAGCAATGTCCTCCTTCTGCACACTGCAAGTCACAGCAGAATCCTTCTGCACTTCTTTCACCACACCTTGTACCTGCACTTATAATCCTCATCCCACTGTCTCTGTTTGTCATTATGAATTCAGCTTAAATTGTAAGCTCCTTGCGGCAGGGTCCCTTTCCTAGTGTATGATTCCCTTGCTGCACTTTTTCTCACAAATAATGTAATGATTGTACTTAACCTTAATGCTCTTAACCCAGTTCTGTAGTTTTGTATTATATTATTTCTATATATATATTTTTATGTGCTGTGTACATGTATGGCGCTATATAAATAAAGATACATACATACATACCATACTGACTCCTGAATATCTCTGGGGAAACGTGACAGTACGCAAGGGCCATAAATTCAGACTGTGATAGTAATGCAGTTCTTCAAAGCATCCTGGAGAGGATGGCAGCATTGGATCCATGTTTTGACCAATTGTCTTTTGCTATACAAACATTGTTGCAAAACACCACGCAACTCGAACGCACTAAACCACAAGTGGTGGCCACCCCTGCTCCATCCCAGACACCGGTGGCTCAAATCTATTCTGATGCAGGCATGATCAGGGGGTTGTCAGGTTCCGCTCAGCTCCCACAGCTGTATGGTGGGTACCCAGACACTTGCCGTGGTTTCCTCAATCAACTCGGCATATACTTTGAGATGGTTCCACATGCCTTCCCTTCTGAGCACAGTAAGGTTGGATTTCTGATTTCTCTCCTCACTGGTAGGGCATTGACCTGGGCTAACCCACTATGGGAGATGGACAAACCCATTGTGTATAACTTAATAGATTTTGTGGAAAATTTTTGATAGGTCAGGCCGCGTGGCCTCGGCTTCAAAAAACCTTATGACCATTCGTCAGGGCACAAACACTGTGGCGGACTACTCTATTGACTGCGCTTTGTCAAGAAAAAGGGCAAAGAGCTACGTTGGTGCATTGACTTTCGTGGTTTAAACAAACTGTTGGTCAAGAATGCTTATCCCATACCTCTGATTACTGAACTCTTTGTGTCAAAGGGTCTAAAATTTTCATGAAACTTGATCTAAGAGCCGCTTATAAAAAAAGGGCATGAGTGGAAGACAGCCTTTAATATCCGGAGTGGGCACTATGAATACATACCTTCGGTCTGTGCAATGCCCCGGCTGTTTTCCAGGAGTTCATCAATGATGTCTTAAGAAAACTCCTATAAAGCATGGTTGTTTATTTGGATGATATCTTCATTCACTCTCCAACACAAGAGATCCATTGCTCTGATGTATCCAAAGTCTTGAGGCTATTACGTGAGAACAACTTGTTCTGCAAGCTGGAGAAGTGTGAATTTCATAAGCCCCAAGTAACGTTTCTGGGGTATATCACTTCCGCTTCCGGGTTCACCATGGACCCTCAAAAGTTGTATGCTGTACTGGAATGGCCTTGTCCTATGGGACTCAAAGCAATCCAAAGATTTTTGGGATTCGCGAATTATTACAGAAAATTCATAAAAAACTTCTCACATGACTTGTAAAATGGCCAAGACCTCTGAATGGTCCCAAACAGCAATCTTGGTTTTTGAAAATCTGAAAGCAGCTTTTGCTGCAGCCCCAATATTGGTGCATCCCAATCCCTCCCTGCCCTTTACCCTGGAGGTTGACACTTCCGAGATTGGAGTGGGCGCCCTGTTGTCACAACGCTCAGATCCTAGTGAGGCCTTACGCCCTTGTGTGTATTTCTCTAGAAAACTGTCCAAAGCAGAGATGATATATCAAATAGGGGACAGAGAGTTACTGGCAATTATCCTGGCTCTGAAAGAATGGAGGCACCTCTTGGAGGGCACTAAATCTCCTATCCTAATTTTGACCGACCACAAGAACCCCATTTACCTTTCTGAGGCTAAGCGCTTGTCTTCCAGGCAAGCCAGATGGGCGCTGCTCCTTTCCTGTTTTAATTTTGTGGTCTCTTATCTTCCTGGCTCTAAAAATGTTAAGGCAAATGTGTTGTCTCGCCAGTTTTGCATGCCTTCCAGGGAGGAGGTTCCACCTTCACCTATCATTCCGGCTGATCGTATCCTTGCTACCATACGAACCTGTATCACTTCTCCTCTGGGCGAAGAGATTTTGGTAGCTCAAGCTTCTGCCTCTGCTGAAAAGCCTGATCGAAGATGCTTTGTTCGTGCGCAGTTGCGCATTAAGCTGTTGGAGACCTATCATGCCTCAAAAATTGCCAGTCACATTGGTCACGACCAATTTGTTGAGAGTATTCTGGTGACCTAGTCTCCGGTCCGATTGTGCTGCCTTCACAACCTGTGCTCAAAATAAGTCATCCCGACACCTGCCGGTGGGCTTGCGTCAGCCTGTGGCCAACGGGGAACGTCCCTGGTCACATCTTTCTATTGATTTTATGGTTGACCTCCCACTCTCCATGGGCTGTACAGTCATACTGATGATTGTGGACAAATTTTAGAAGATGGCTCACTTCGTACCACTAAAGAGTTTACCATCCGCGCAGGAATCGGCGTTGGTATTCGCTAGAGAGGTATCACGGTGCCCGTGATTGCTCTCTTTTCATGTCTATCACCAGTAGGGGGCTCTCCATTGGCTGGCTGACTTCAGCCCGCCTTGTATTGCCTATTTAAACCTAGCCTGGGCACCCTTTGGTTGCCCTTTCGTGTTGTCTCTATGCTGTTGTATATAGACCTTGTTCCTGAGTATCCTGGGCCTCTGCTGTGTTCCTGCGACCTGTGTTCAACCTGTTCCAGTGTTTCCAGTTGAAGAGTTCCTGCCTTCGTCTGATCCGGTTGAGCCACCGCTTCCTGCTGCCAGTCTCCGCCGTCGTTCCTGATTCCGGTTGACCGTCTGCATGCTGCTTCCTGCTTCCATCTGCTGGTTCCTGTCCAGTCGTCTTCAGTCATCTAACTTACTAACTTGCCGGTTATTCAGTACGCGGGCACTGGCTGCTTGACAACCACCCGGCTGCCTCAGTATTATTAGCGTTCCACGTACAGGGTACTGGTTCGCTCCACAAGCCACCCGGCTGTCTCAGTATATATAGCGTTCCACGTACAGGGTACTGGTTCGCTCCTCAAGCCATCCGGCAGTCTTAGTATTGTTAGTGTTCCACGTACAGGGTACTGGTTCGCTCCTCAAGCCATCCGGCAGTCTCAGTATTGATAGCGTTCCACGTACAGGGTACTGGTTCGCTCCTCAAGCCATCCGGCAGTCTCAGTATTGATAGCGTTCCACGTACAGGGTACTGGTTCGCTCCTTAAGCCATCCGGCAGTCTCAGTATTGTTAGCGTTCCACGTACAGGGTACTTGTTTGCTCCTCAAGCCATCCGGCAGTCTCAGTATTGATAGCGTTCCACGTACAGGGTACTGGTTCGCTCCCCAAGCCACCCAACTGTCTCAGTATTGAAAGAGTTCCAAGTACAGGGTACTGGTTCGCTCCTCAAGCCATCCGGCAGTCCCAGTATTGATAGCGCTCCACGTACAGGGTACTGGTTCGCTCCTCAAGCCACCCAGCTGTCTCAGTATTGCTAGCGTTCCGCGTACAGGGTACTGGTTCGCTCCTCAAGCCACCCGGCTGTTTCAGTATTGATAGCATTCCACGTACAGGGTACTGGTTCGCTCCTCAAGCCACCCGGCTGTCTCAGTATTGATAGCGTTCCACATACAGGGTATTGGTTCGCTCCTCAAGAAATCCGGCTGTTTCAGTATCGTTATCGTTCCACGTACTGGGTACTGGTTCGCTCCATGCACACCTGGTTGCTACTATAGTGGTATGGCATTCCATCTGTGAGAGCACTGGTGAGCTCCGCATCCTTCACTGTCTCTGCTGCTGGCGGCCTACTTATTGACTTAGCCTCATTACTATCATAGTGACTGTTGTTCCACCTTCCAGTCACTTAGGCGAGTGGTTGCCATTATCTCCTGTCTATGGACTGCCTTGCCCGGTATTGGTAAGGCCGGTAGAACCTGTCCTATTCCTTGGGTTGCCTTACCCGGTATTGGCAAGGCCGGTAGAGCCGGTGTTATCTCCTGTCAATTGGCTGCCTTGCCCGGTATATGGTAAGGCCGGTAGAACCTGTCCTGTTTCCTTGGGTTGCCTTACCAGGTATTGGCAAGGCCGGTAGAGCCAGTTTTAACCTCCTGTCTAGGGGCTGCATTGCCGGTATCTTGGCAAGGCTGTTAGAGCCTCACCTCACGAGTTCCAATCCTTTGGCTGCCTTGCCCGGTATATTGGCAGGGCCGGTAGATCCAATATTGCTCTTATTTGTATTGTATTCCTGTCTAATAAAGATATATGTGCGTACGTGTATGTTACCCTACGGGGCTGCATTAACTTTTCAATAAAGTTGTGTTTTTACCTAACTCTGCGTCTGAGAGTCTTAACAAACCGTGACAAGAGGTTTTCAGACTCCATGGCATACCCAGACTAATTGTGTCTGATAGAGGAAGCCAGTTTGTGTCCCGCTTCTGGAGGTGTTTCTGTGCTCAGATGGGCATTCAATTGGTATTCTCCTCCGCTTACCACTCGCAGTCTAACAGTGTGGCAGAAAGGTCGAACCAAGCCTTAGAACAGTTCCTCCGCTGCTAAACCTTTGACCACCATGATAATTGGGCTACCCTGTTACCTTGGGCAGCATTTGCCAGGAATTGCTCTGTTAACTCTTCGACTCAGAGTTCCCCGTTCTTGGTCAACTATGGGTTCCAACGCTCGGTTCTTCCTGAGACCTTCCAAGCACAAGCGATTACGTGGCTTGACGAGCATTTGAGGGAACTCCGTTCCTCTTGGGTTCGGGTACAGCATACTCTACGTGGTTCCGTGCAGTGACAAAAGAGGCAGGCTGACTGTAGGTGATTGCCGGCACCTACCTTCCAGGTTGGAGACAGAGTGTGTTTGTCTTCCCGTACCTTGCACCTCCAGGTTCCTTGTAACAAATTGGCTCCTCGATTCGTTGGTCCTTTCCAGGTGTTGTGCAAGATTAACCCGGTGGCTTATGCATTGGAACTTCCTGCCAATATGCACATTCATAATGTCTTCCATGTTTCTCTGTTAAAGCCCTTGGGCTGCAACCGGTATACCTCAGCTCCAGTCCATCCTGCTTCCGTGAGAGTTGCAGATCACGAGGAGTATGAAGTTCAAAATATTCTGGACTCCCGTTTGTTTTGAGGGCGCCTACAGTACTTTATTCATTGGAAGGGATATACGGTCCAGAGGAGCGCTCCTGGGTTCTAGCTGGAGATGTTAACGCTCCCATTTTAGTGCGCATATTTCATGCGCGCTTTCCTGACAAACCCCGGCCGACTCTGCGGAGGTGGGGCCTTTGAGGGGGGGTACTGTCACAGCTTACCTTGGTTTCAGCGGCCATTCATGCCCACAGATGACGCAGGAAGATAGCAGCGGTTGGACGCATCAGAGCAAGATGCGTCATGTGCAGGAGTGAGGCTTCAGAGTGTAGCAGGCCTCTGTTTTATCCCATGCTTCCTGTAGTCTCCTCCTACCTACTTCCTTCCACTGAGCCTGCTCCTCCTACCTACTTCCTGAGGAGGGGTTTAAGGGGCAGTCTGAGTCCTGACTCAGTTGCCCTTGCGTTGTTATACAAAGCAGTTCTGTGTCCTTGGGCTCTGTGTATGACCTGGCTTGTCTGACCATCCAATCTGGTGCTGACCTCTGGCTCTGTCTGACTATACTCCTGCCTTATCCTTATAGTGGACACCCAATCTGGTGCAGACCTGTGGCTCTGGCCGACTACCTGAACTGTGTATGACCTGGCTTTTCTGACAATCCTCACTGGTGCTGACCCGTGGCTCTGTCTGACTATTCTCTTATTTGTCCCCTGTAGCTAGCAGACACCCTTCTGGTGCGCACCTGGGGCTCTAGTTGACTAGCTATTTACTGACTGCAGGCATGGGTCTAGCTTCTTCTTTCTCCATACTTACTGCAGGCGAGAGTCAAGTAGCTCCTCACTACGTCGGATCAGGATCCTGTGTTCCTGTTCCTGGTTCCAGCAGAGACTACCAGTGGCTGAGGCCTAGTCTCCAGCAGTGTGGCCAATCTGGGCAGCCTACTATTTCTGATAGCAGTGCTTGCTGGCTTATGACCCTCTGCTTATTCTTGCTATATTACTATTGTGTACTACCTTACTTATATTTTAATAAATTGCATTTTACTATACTGTACTGACTCCTGAATATCTCTGGGGAACCGTGCCACCTATTTAGTTCAGTCTCTCCCCTTGCTCTTGGCCAGATTATACAGATCAGTCAGATGAGTTTCAGTTCAGTTCATTCCTTATTGTTTCTTTTGGGCCACCCTGAGTTCCATGAGATAGGCGTACCCTGAGTTCCATGAGCTAGCTGTATCCTGAGTTCCATGAACTAGCTGTACCCTGAGTTCCATGAGCCAGCTGCACCCTGAGTTACTTGAGCCGGCTGCACGCTGAGTTCCTTGAGCAAGCTGCACCCTGAGTTCCTTGAGCAAGCTGCACCCTGAGTTCCTTGAGCCAGCTGTACCCCTAAGTTCCTGAGCTGGCTGTACCCCTGAGTTCCTGAGCTGGCTGCCCTCCTGTGTTCCTGAGCTGGCTGCACCCCTTGCATTCCTATGCCTCCCTCCTGTGTTCCTGAGCTAGCTTTATCTCCATGCCCAGAGGCCCAGTTCCTCGTGCCCAGAGGCCCAGTTACCCATGCCCAGAGGCCCTGCTCTTTTCTGTTATATTGAATGTTGTGTTGTGCATTATTCTTTCATGTTCCTTGCGTATATATATAATACATTTGTTTTCCGTTTAAATTCTGTGTGTACTGGTTTTCTTGCTCTCTGGGTTCCACTTGATTTCTATTATTTACTATGGTCAGCACCTCTTCCTGACCAGCCGCCCATGACAGTTATGAGACATTAGGGTTGGTCCTCCTTCCCCCTTTGGTCGAAGAGAGACCAAGCCAAACTAGGATCTCTTCCTCGATTGATCAAGGTAAATCGAGTCAGTAGAGCCTGTTAACCTATTCTCTGCTTCCACATGTAAAGAGATGGAGGGTCCGGGGAACTCCAGAGCAATGGTACAAGTGCTTTGGTTGCATTCAATAGCACAAACAGAAGATATTTCTTGGCTTTAGGTAATGGTAGGAGGGTGTAATACAGTAAAATCTGGATTGGGTCTTTAGATAGAGAGATCTCTATTAAATTTTTCTGTATTAGACATAAAATTCTCCCAATATGGAGTAATCTGTGGGCAATCCCACCATGTGTGTAGGAAGGTTCCCTTCTTGGCATTATATCTCCAAAATCCTGGATATCGCCAAAACGCATTGAAGCAACCTGACTTCCGGTGAAACAGAACACCGAACGTGGAGGGGATGTGGAGGGAGCAGAAGGACCGGTAATCAACAGAAATAAACAACGCAGAGGAGCAACAGCACGGGGATCTGGAGTAGCGGGGACACAGCTTCAGGATTAAGATAGCACCTGTACTTGAAGGGTTAAAACACATTAGGAGACTAAAGTAAGCCGCCACCCACACCGGGTTACCGGGATCGCTATTACAATTGTATTACAACTGAATTAGATTTCAACACTAGCCACCTACAGGCCTTCTGATTATATCCAAATAATTGCTGTTACCGTTACCTCAACAGTTTCTATTAATGATACCTGCATTCATATTACATTGAAATGTACTGCTCCACATCCACCCTATATATGCTCATGATATCTGGACAAATTCCTTAACTAAGAAGGACTATTCTGAATCTTAAATTGATGGACTACCTAATGTGAATTTATTCACTTCATTTCATTCTATTTTAGCATTATTCTTAATTTCTGCTTTAGACGTTAAGGCAATACTGCCTATTTTTATGCACTTGTTTCTATACGTATATTTCACATTTGATTTTATCTATACATGTACGCCTTTTCTTTTACGAATATAATAAAATTCTACACTTATATCTATACTTGTGCGGCTTGTGCTGTCCTACCCCATCCCTCTTTTATATCTCCAACATCCTGGATTGGATGAGGGGAACATTTTCTGCAATCTCAACAGCATGAAGTATCAGTGAAAAAGCAGTTTGTAATTAATTTCCACTCCTCTAAAGCGACAGACATGCCCATATATCTTTCTCATGCCTAACACAAGGTTGGAGATCTGAGCGAGCCTCATTTAGTAGAATGTCATATATTTCCCTAGATATATGCCGTTGGAGTACCTCTGTTGGAGTAGGGATTCAACCCGGTGCGGGATCGAAGTATGCACGTCCTAAAATCAAGGGTGTCAATAGAGTGTTTGATTCTCAGGTATCGCCAGATTTCACTAGGTGGGCGGGGCAGTGAGGAGAGGAGGATTTCAAAGGGGTCCAACTACCCTGTGTTAATCAGGTCACTGATGCAAATATCTTCCTGCAATTGTAGGTGTAAGATGTACACCTAAATATTTAATGGATGTTGAAGTTCAGCGGAAGTGGTGTAAATGTTGCAAAGCCTGTTCCACAGCTTGTGGTACACCAATAGACAGTGCCTCCAATTTGTTCATATTAACCAGAAAGTTTGAGAGAGTAGAGAAAGCATTACACTCTGACATGCTTCGGATACAATATTCTGGAGAAGTGGCCAAGATAAGAACATTGTTCGAAAACATGGACAATTAAAATTCACACTGACCTACCCTTAAACCCAAAATTGAGGGATTGCGTCTGACATGTTAGGCAAGCGGTTCCATTACTAGTATGAAAAAGAGAGGCGAAAGGGGGCATCTCTGTCTCATACCATTCGATATAGCAAATGGTTCAGATAAGTGCCCATTTGCTCTAACTCTGGCACTGGGATTGACATACATGGAGAGAATGCGTTTTTGAAAAATTGGTTAGAATCCAAAGGCTTCTAGTATATGAGCGAAGAATTCCCAATTGATTCTATCAAAAACCTTTTCCGCGTTGGTGGTGAGGATGAACGTCAGCTCTTTAGTGAGAGAAACATAGTGTATAAGATTTAAAAGCTTTCACATTTTGTCTCTTGCTTCCCTCTTGGGTGTGAGCCCAGCTTGGTCCAAGTGAATGAGAGAGGACAAGAGAGCTTTTAAACATTTTGCCACTTCCTTTACATACAACTTTAAATTGAGGTTTAACAAAGAGATGGGTCTGTAGTTCACTCAATTCCTTAGGTATTTTCCTGGTTTTGGGATGATGGAAATATGGGTTTCAGTGAACAAAGGATGTGTGGAGATGTTGTCTGGTAAAGAGGAGAAGGTTGATGTCAGCATGGGTATTAAATTTGTTTAAATGTTTTATAATAGGATTGCAAAAAATCCATCCAAGCAAGAGCATTTGCCTGGGGGTGATGCATCTATGGCTTTAGACACCTCCACTTCCATGAGAGGCTCCTCCAGCAAAGAGCATGCCTCTTCCAAAAGATGAGGCAACCTAGCTTCCTCTAGGTATTTCTGAGTTGTTAGTGTGTCAGGTGAATGAGATAATGAGCTTATTTTTAAATTGTATACTGCATCATAATATTGCAGAAAAGTGCCCGCAATGCCCGCTGAAACTTGTGGTGCCCTGGATGAAGAATGGATCACTGGAATATAATGGTGTCGCATTGGGGGATAAAGAGGAAGGTTAAAATCCCCCCAACATGGGCACTCCAAGATAGACATACTTTTTAACAGTAACCCTTTGAGTGCCAGAATGGTACTTAAAGCAATGCGTTGTGTACCCTTCTGGCACTCAAAGGGTTACTGTGTGGGCTCACCTTATGTCAGATTTTACTGGGAGGGCAGCATGTCGGTGTTTACTGGGGGGGGGATCATGTCGGAGTTGATAGCTGGAAGGCAGCATGTTGGAGTTTACTGGGGCATCATGTCAGTGTTCATAGGTGGATGGCAGCATATCGGAGTCTACTGGGCGGGCATCATGTCAGAGTTGATAGGTGGAAAGCAGCATGTTGGATTTTTACATTGTGGGTCAAAATGTTGGATTTCTATATGGTGGGGAAGAATGGGGAACATCACAATTGTGCGTTAGCCCCACGTACACTGCTTGACACCCTCCAGCTTGGTTACCTTTGCCCAGGCAGTGCCCATTTGGATTTGTGGCTACCAGTAGGCAAGGAAACAAGGCTGGGGTGGTCAGACAGTGTAAATGGGGTTCTGAGGCTACCAGTGGGCAAGGTAACAAGGCTGGGGGCAGCTGGTAGCCACAATTCCCTATGGATGCTGCCTGTCTCCCAACCGTGTGCCGTTGTGTAGTGCTTGGTTTAATTTTTTCTAAACTTTTGAGCAAAAAAGAGTTGAGCAATGCACATTCTTATGGCACTCAAAGGGTTAAGGGAGTGATGCTGTTCATGGTGCTGAAAGGATTCTTTCCATTCCCCTAATGACTAAGGGCTAGATTTAAAGCCCGCCGTTAACATAGCCGGTAGGGCCAAAGTGAATACCGGCTGTTAAACTAACATGTTTAACGCGGTATTCAAAAGCAGTGATATTGGGAACTGAACAGTGAAAATCAATTAACTATCGGTGCTTGACTTACTACCAAGCACCGATCGTTAACAGATCCATGTTACACTTACCTGTCATCCACTGTCCTTCTGTCTTCTTTCTTCAGTCTTCCGCCTTCTCCCCGTGAAAAAAAAAAATATATTAGCATTAAGCATGAACAAATACATTGCAGAAACCTTTGAGTGGCAGAGGGGTATGCAACGCATTGCAAAGCAACGCGTTGAGTACCTCACTGTCACTCAAAGGGTGTAATTTTAGTGTCCCATAGATATAGCCACATATGCCTCCATGTAATGCCCCATAAAATACATGCCCATGAATAAAAAGATCCATAGATATAGCAATCAATGTAATTCACACATGCGCAATGACACTTAGCTTATATATGTTGTCTCCGGCACTGGGAGAGGCCGCGAGGGTGGCGGCGGCGGAGACAGAAATGTCCCACAATGATCCTCATTAGCTGTGTACGAGCCGATGCCCGTAACACACTGAGGGCATTTGAAGTGAGCCTGCCTTTATATATGGGCAGGCTCACTTCTATTGCCCTCACTGCCATTGGCTGGGATGTTCTTCACATCCCAGCCAACCAGATTCAAGAACAGCCGCTCAAATCTGGTTGGCTGGGATGTAAAGAACATCCCAGCCAATGGCAGTGAGGGCAATAGAAGTGAGCCTGTCCATATATAAAGGCAGACTCACTTCAAATGCCCTCAGTGTGTTACGGGCATCGGCCCGTACACAGCTAATGAGGATCATCGTGGGACACTTTTTGTCTCCACCATCGCCGCCCTCGCGGCTGCTCCAAGCGGCGGAGACAACATATATAAGCTAAGTGTCATTGCGCATGTGTGAATTACATAAATTGCTGTATCTATGGATCTTTTTATTCATGGGCATGTATTTTATTGGGTATTACATGGAGGCATATGTGGCTATATCTATGGGACACTAAAATTACACCCTTTGAGTGACAGTGAGGTACGCAACGCATTGCTTTGCAATGCGTTGCGTACTCCTCTGCCACTCAAAGGTTTCTGCAATGTATTTGTTCATGCTTAATGCTAATATATATTTTTTTTTCACAGGGAGAAGGCGGAAGACTGAAGAAAGAAGACAGAAGGATGAGAAGACAGAAGAGAAGGACCAGCAAGCTGAAGACTCCACTGGACATCAGGATTAATGGTAAGTGTAACTTGTAATGTGATGTTGTTTTTCACTTAGTTGGATTAACCCTATGAATGCCGGCAGGGTAATTATACCCTGCTGGCACTCATAAGGTTAATTCTACTAACTTTTGACACAACTTAGGCAATTTGGATGTATTGATGTGGGGTTTGGGGCCCCATATCAATACATCCACTGAGGACTTTGTTTTTTTTTGCCAGTTAACAGCTGCGTTAGCTGGCAAAAGATCCGATGAGGAACTCTACGGCCAAACAAACTGGGTCTTAAATTTTAGGCGGTAATGAGTCCCTCTTCGGATCTTTTTCAGCTAACACAGTCTGTTGAATGGCACAGTGGAGCGTTTTTTTTTGTTTCTGTGGGCCAAAACACACGTTAGTGTAGCGGCCGGTACACTGAATGAACTGCCGTTAGCAGTTCATTACATGGCCCTTTGAATGGCCTATGGCATGTAAAGACACCTGTTAGTCTTTTTTTTGGCTAACAGCTGCCTTTAAATCTAGCCCTAAGTGAGGCAGCAGAGATTGCTCTCAGTCTTCAGGATTGTTGTTGAACTCCCTTCCACATCAACAGCACTTTGACAATCCTGTATGCTAAAGAAGGCCTTCTCCTCCCCCCTCCCCTTGCACCTCTAAACTGTAATGAATATGGTGATGTGTGTGTACATGAAATGTCAAAATATTTTGTGCTACAGCATCAACCTTTAGTGAATCTCCCTCCTGGAGTCATACTACCACTAAAACAATCCATCTCCCATTGACATTATTTTCGGACAAATGAAACAATCTATTAGATTCCTTACATATCAGGAATACAGGGCATGTTCCAAGAGTCAAATGTGCACAGAAAATATTGGTTGGAAATGCAATTTTAAAAACAGGCATACTTCATCTCATTGCCGGACATTGTTTCTGCATCTTCCTCAGTAGCCTTCCTAGCACCACTCCCTGGAGCAATAGATTAGTATGCCCTACTTTCCTTATTAATGCTGAAGTACCTTCCTGGTCTACACTATACTCAAGATAGAAGGAGACTAGTGCAATAAGATGGAGCAATTCTGGAGCACAATAACTAACTGCTCCATAAGGGAACTAATAAATAAATCCCATTAATTTAAATTGTGCTTTCAACTCTTTGAATGCTAGTAAGGTCTCTAACACAGTGCTTATAATTTTAAGTCCTTTGCTACTAGCCAGACCTGAAAAGTTACTCGCCACTCTAAGCCAAAACATACCCACCAGGGCTGAATTTCTACTCACCAGGGCTAAATTTTCACTGTCCATTGGCTAGTGGCAAGTGGAAATTTTGAGCCCTGCTCTAACACATGAACACTGTAGTTCTTTCTGGAATTCAGTGTGTTAAAAACTCAAATTAAATCAATGGGGTTGTTTATGTTACATTTAGTTTGCTCCAGAAATGCTCCACTTCGTAGTAAATCAACCCAAAATAGTTATACTCACAATGAGGTTCAGCTCCTCTAAATTAGGGGTCATCAAACCTGTCCCCAAGCCACCCCTAACAGTGCATGTTTTCAGGATCTCTTCAAGTGAATGCCCTTAAAGAGAAAGTAATGTAAAAAAAAAAATTGATATATACGATTGTTCAATTTAATTTTCTATAATGCATAGCACCTTTTTAAAATCTTTACCATCTCACTCCTTGTAGAGATCCGCTAGAATGATATGCTCCACCTTGGCATTTCACCCTCTATGGCTTATGTCACTAAATACTATGACACATGCTTTTGTTAATGTTCTGTATTGCTTTACATGATCATATGCTGTATACTTGTTTTCTACTTCTCTCCTTTTGGTTTAAATAAAAATATTTTGTTAAAAAAAGTCTTTACCTTCATATTCTTCTTGAAAATCCAGTTAAAAGTTTCCCCGTCCTGCCCCTTTCCATCTAGTCATGCAGACTTCCCTCAGATCCAAAAGCTGGTCGCTTGACTGGACGGATCGTAACAAGAGGCAATATTTTGTACATGTGTGTGTCAGTATAAAGAAAACACTGGCCCCTTTTAGAAGCGAGGCAAGGTTTTTCTTATGTTGACACAATCGTGTCCCTTATTGCGATCCGTCCAAACCCATTTACAGATCCGAGAGAAGTCTGCATGACTTGATGGAAAGGGGCAGGACTGGGAAACTTTTAACTGGATTTTTAAGAAGAATATGAAGATAAACAATTTCAAAAAGATATTTTGCATTATAAAACTTGTATATCTATTTTAACATTACTATCCCTTTAAAAGGATAGTAATGTTTAGGTTTGACAGTAAGACTGATTCTTCGATATACGTTTTGATAACGATGTATAGCTTTATGACCATCTATAACTTTGCCGTTTTTGTTTTATGCTATAATAATGTGTCCCCCTCCCAACCCTTTTACATAGGCAACGCTGTCTCTGCTCAGATTTGGAATCCAGTCAGCAGACCAGACAGACTGCAGAGAGGGACAATCTTTTTTCTTTCAGTATAAGGAAAACCCTGCCCCCTTGATGAAGGAGGGCAGGTTTATCCTTATGCTGAAATAAGATTGCCGCTCTTCGCGATCTGTCCAGACCAGCTTGCTGGAGAGTCATGATGTATGTTAAAGGGGCATAACTTTATTATAGAATAAAATGAAAACCGCAAAGTTATAGATGATTATAAAGCTACACATCATTATACAAATGTATATAGAAGAATCGATCTTATGGTAAAACCTAGACATTACTATCCCTTTGATTGCCAGAAAGGTATCCAATGCATCGCGTTGTAATGCAATGGATAGTTCTTTGGCACTCAAAGGGTTAACTTAATCAGTCTCTTCAGAATGATTGAATCACTGATTCACCTGTGTTCCCCCTTACCTTCCAACATTTCAAATGGCCAAAGAGGGACACTTTTATATTATGTGGTGTACATGGGGGTGTGGCTGGTGGGTGGGGTATTACCAAAAATGTTTAGGTTATTTAATGACCTATTGATACCTCTTGTTAAATGACTTATAACAAGACCAAAGTATTTTATTTACACAGACAAATTTATAAATGCGTATAGTGAAATTTACACAAACATTGATGTGAGTTTTGTTGCTTTGGAGCTATGTATATATACACACACCACACAGTCTGATCTCTTAAAAAGAGCAACATCAGGGTGGTAAAGAGGGACAGAGGGTTTTTGGTCCAAAAGAGGAACTGTCCTTCTGAAAGAGGGACACTTGGGAGGTATGTTCACCTAAGGAGATCCTGAAAACCTTCACCATTGGGGTGGGGCCTGAGAACAGGTTTGGGTAGCTATTCTGTAAATAACTGATCAAAACTTTGACAAAATTAAATATTTTTCTTTTTGTTGTTGGACAAAACTTATGAACTTTGTTCTTCTGCACTTGTGTATTCTGTTGAAGCATAGTATTGTTCAATCAAAAAAAATTACAATAGGAAAAACATTCTCATGACCATACCTGGGAACTTTCAAAATGAGCTGACCCTGAGATTGTGTAAATATTAACACTTAAATGTCCCACTATATAGATTATCCACAATATATCCCCATTGCTGTAATCGAGAGTCGCTCCATTCAGCATTCATGGAGACATTAATATACAACAACTTAGAGATATCACTTCATGAACACACACAAATCAAGCAGGACTTCTCCCTCTGCCTTTCTGGTACAAGCGGCACCAGTTTAGAGACTAAAGAAGCAGTTAACTGGAGCAGAGTATATAACATGTAGCAACGAACTCTCTCACCCTGAGATTTGGGCCAAAACCCTGAGTCTCAGGGTCAAACCCTGAGAGTTCCCAGGTATGTTCATGACTCCTGGAAAGTTAATTAGACAAAGTGACATTTTTATTCAGGATTAATGTGCGGTTCTTCAGTGTACCTAAATTATCACTTTATACGTTTTTCTTGAGTCCTGTGTGTCTCTGTCTTCCTGTTCACCGTATTCGCTATTGCTGGGGCATAAAGAACTGCCATGTTTTGTTGGCTCAACCAGGAAACAAATAAATGCGTGTAAAAGTACCGCAGGTCTCAGGAAGTACAATAAACATATACAAAACAGGGGGTATAGGACTAAATAGGGAGAAACCGAAAAGGAACTAAACTAATTAGACCCTATTCGTCCATTTCTGTATAGAGACCAGATCAGTATGCTGTATATATGCACTTCCGCAGCAGAATTGTATCCATATCTCTAAATACAGAGCTAGTGCAGTTCCTCTCCCCGCCATTACGCGTCTCTCTTGCTTCCTCATATGTCTGGGCGCTCCTCTTGCCTTGTGCCTCTCGTTGTCATCAGTTATAAAGTGGGAGCTGCCGGCGGGAGGAGGAAATAGCAGTTAGGAATCCCTGGCAATTGGGAGCAGTGGATAAGGGGGAGACGAAGGGGAACGGGATCAGGAAACAGCTGGGACAGGAAGCTTGCACTGGGGACCCCGAGTTATGCACCACTGTATTCGCTTGTTGAACACACACGGCTTTCTGTTAAACAGATTTATGTATACATTTAATTTGGCTCCTTTATTTACAAACAACCCCGCATTATAATATATATATAAAGGACAATAATATATTTTGTCTTTTTTAATCTAATACATGTTTGTGTACTCGTGTGTGTATATCTCTCTCTACATCCATTGACACGCAAAGACCAAAGAACCCCGGACTTACGAATACCTCTTCAGATATGTTTATGACGTACCGACCAGAACATAATGTTCCTTTACAGTGGAATGTATAACCCTTCAATGAATTATATCTGCAAAGCTTAGCAGATATATGTATATATAACACCAGAGCATGCATGATATATAAATATTGATAGCCTTGTTCCTGTCTGTGGGTGAATAGATTAATACATTTGGTCTCGTGTGTATTTACAAGGCCATTTAAAGTGTACTTGTGTGTTAAGTACATATTTAAGTGTTTGATTCTGTGGTGTAAAACAAGGGTGTCCATACTAAGCTGTGATGGGGAAAACACTATTTATGGGGGACCCCTGTTGCAAGCAGACTGTGCATCTCCTTTTTTTTATTTTAACACTGATACCCCTGGTGCTTAGTTCTGAGGAGCCACCAGGAATTACTGCTTCTCCTCATGAGCCCACTGGGCTTACACACACCCCAGATAGTGCCGGTGGAAATGACAGCCATGGAGGAGGTCACCATGGGAAGCATAAATTGTTCCCTGTTCTGGATCTGAATTATGACCGTGTACGTATGCCCTTCGAGATTGCCTTGTGGATTCTTCTGGCATGTCTAATGAAGCTGGGTGAGTGGAAGCTGTTTGCCGGCTCTAGAAATGCATTCCTGGCAGGGAATGTATTACATCTGGGGTATTTTATTTTGGACCTCCAGCTGATGGAGACTACAACACTCATTATCCTCAGTCAGCCACTGTCTTGTTGGGTATGGAGGAGTTTCTAGGTCCCCAACAGCTGGAGGGTCACCAACTGACTACCCCTTGGTATCTGCCATAATTCTCTGTAGCCTGTTAAATGGAAAGGGTTATACAGCTACTGACTACAGTAATCACCTACTACGAAGGGTTATACTTTCACTTGCATGGCTTTCTGGAAGGGAAGAGGTTACAGTGTCAAATAACTTGGTATTTATGTGTATATGGCGCTGAGGTATAAGTTGGAGCCTAAATAAATTAAGAATAATAATAGGCAATCTGGATTAACCCTTTGAGTGATTTGCAATGCATTCTGTACCCCCTGGCACTCAAAGGGTTAAAAGGTACTATTTCTTTAAATCAATGGGAATTTTTTTTTGTCCCTTGAAATACACTTTAGTCATATTTTTACTTTGTATGAGTGATTCACTCATCAGCCTCATGTATTATTATCACTGATGCTTTTTAAAACATATGTACAATTATCTTAGTAGAAGAGCTAGAAAATATATTACTATCAATCGTGTACTCCTTTGACAAATATACATATAGTACAGGGATTGATTCAACATATTCCAGCACAGGTTTCCATTAAAGTACAGTGAGATTTTTACACATCACAAGAGACTATGTAAAAAGAACAAGCTTGGAGAACCCCACCAAATTTTCCCAAACACAAGTACAAAATGCTGACACCAGAAGTTATGACACAAGTGAAGAATTAGACTCAATCAGTTGCCTAATACGTGGGGGTGAGTGGGTAACATTTATGGCAAAGTCTAGCTTTTCTGACATTTTTAAGCTTAAAATTGAAAGGGAATGTATCAGCAAAAATTTGGTTGCATCATTAACACCTTGGTTGCTAGCCACATCTTCAGTGCAATGTGCTGGTGATAATAGCATACAAGGGGTTAACCCTTTGTGTCCCATAGGGGTACGGAACACATTGCTTTGCAATGTGTTCCGTACCCCTCTGGCATTCAAAGGGGTAATAAATATTATAATGATCTGGGCATTGTTATATATAAACAAATATATCATATTGAATACTTTTCTGTGTGCCACAAAAAAACAAAAACAATATATCTAGTTCAGTTAAAAGCTGGCACTCAAGTGAGGTATGAAGTAGTATAAGTCTTATAAAAGATTGGCAAGGGTGTTTACAATCTGATAAATCCTATAGACCAGTGTTTCTTAACACTGGTCCTCTGGATGCACCAACAGGTCCGTAATCAGTAGCTCAGCCATTGTGATTGAGTTGCCAGTGCTTAATGAGGGATATTCTTAAAACCTGACCTATTAGTTTGTCTTAAGGACTGGAGATGAGAATTTCTGCTATAGACTGCTCTAAACAGTATGTAAGGTTAAATGGCAAAGACTGACCTTGTTTGATGCCTTTGTTGTTTTCAGCCTCATTACCTTTTATACAATGGCTCCAAAAATGTTTTGATACCAAAAAGGGTAATCCAATCTTAAACGCTTGGCCACCTCTGTTTCTAGCGAGGTAGCAGATATTGTTCTGATTAAAATATCTGCATACATTAAAAGACAATTATTACATTTTACTATTTATACTCCTGTGGGAGGAGATTTTGTTAAAAGCCCAGTACTGCACTGGGCAACCTCAAAATGGCTCCTATCAGCAGTTTGGGGGTATCAGAAAACGGCACCCCTTGGCTGGAGTGCAACACTGAAGTATGTGATTCTTGATCAGAAACGTTGCAATGAGAGAGCATGAGTGATGGGGTCTCTCTTCAGTCCCCCCTGTACTGCTCTCCTGTTGGTTCACAGGGACTCTCAAAACGTAGTCCAAAATCCATTCACAGGGGAGCAGATCTGCCAAAATGGCACTATATTGGTGATACTGTAGTTACAGACAGATTCAGTCTAAGTGCACAATATAAGCTAAATACTAGCAGAATAGGGTAGGGAAGCAAAGTCTTAGTTATAAAATAATAATTCTTTAAGCATAAATCGACCTATCATCCAAAGGCAAGTGCTTTTTATTTTAGTGACATTAAACATGCCTATATATTGTATTAGTCGTAAAATAGTTCTTGAGAAATTTTCTTCTATTTTTTTTTCTTTTTTTGTATTTAATTTTTGTGTTGCTGCATGTCTATGCTTTTTTCAGTGCAGAGTTTGCTAATTAATCCTATTTGAGGTCAAACCTATTACTCACTGTGCTTTTAGAAGTGGCCCCAAGGGTGTGTGTGTGTTCTGCCAAGATTCATTCTTAGCAAAGTGTATGCTACTTAATATTGGACCAGCACATACACAAATTAGTATTGAGTGCTAAACCTTGCCACCAAAAAATATATGCATAAAACCTAATTTGTATTACAAGCATATGGCTAGTACATTATAGGCAATTTTTTATTATTTTTAAACTGGAGTAAATTTACTTTGAGGCGATGGGTCCACTTTAAAGCCAGAAATGGGTAGATTCGATGAGGGAGAAATGGTTGACTATTTCTGCTCAGATTTTTACTGCAGATTTTGAAAAAGCGGGAAGTCCATTAAGCAGAATTCAAGTTTGCACATTTCAAATCATTATTAAAAACTACCAATGTATCATGTCAGCCAGTATATAGTTTAGGGGATATTCATACTTTTTATTCCTGTATGTGGAGCTTTCTTTCTGTTATTCCATATGTGAATTTATTTATGTCGCTGAAGCTTTCCCATGCAGCTTCATATGCTAATTACTCTGTACTTCACTGGGAGACTTTCACTTCTTCTGAAATAAAAGTATCATCATCTTCCAAACCATCAGCGTAACTTTTGTCTAATATTACGCATAGAGAGTTTTGAATTAATTTTTCAAATACAGGATCGCTTTAAAGCAGGGGAAATAAGTCTGTTTAAGGTTTTTGTTCACGGGCAAATCAGGGTCACCCAAGAGTATTAAATGGGAAGTAGGTCAATAAAAGAGAATTCCTATAGCTCATAACTTAACCAGTTCTCTCCTGGTTTGCTATACACATTACAGAGATTTGCACTGGTAGGTAATCTCCATGCTTACTCTGTTCTAATGGGAACTTCTCTTCACATAGAGGCCCGTTGTTGGCAAAACTACTATCAATATTTCTTTGGAGGGGGAGAAGTTGCAAAAGGCTCCAATGTCACTGGCGAGTTATGAGCTATGGGAACTCTTGTTTCCACAGTTCTGAAGGCACAATAAGGGATTTAAAGGGATAGTAATACTTCGTTTTAACTTTATTTTATTTTGTAGGCATTAAAAAAACATGAAGAAAGATATGTCTTATCTCTCAAACCTTTATGGTTTAAGAGATATTCACAAGCAAAGTTTCCCCCTCCCGCCCCTTTTACCTAGTGTAAGCCATCTCTTCTCAGATGTGGAATTTGGTTGCAAGACCAGACAGATAACAACTGGGGACACGCTTCTTCCTATGAGAACAATGAAAGCCCTGCCCCCCTTGACAAGCTTTTCAGGTTTTTCCCTTATCTTAATTGAAGATTGTCCCTCTCTGCAATCTACCTGGGCACCTCCCTTCTACTCTGGCTGAGCATTGTTACATCAGTAAAAGGGGTGGGAGGGGGATACTTTTTCATTGAATTACTCTTGAACTACAACTCTGACCGAATTCAAATAACACTCTCCAAAGTCCAAATACTATGATGATTAATTAGAGCTGCTTTCATTATGAAACATTTCTATCCCTTTAAAGGGGTCTTTTAACGACCCTATACTGCGTCTTTAAATAGCAGCTCTCATGCCAAAATAACAATTGATGTGTTGTAATGTCCTGTTATATTCTGCTGATGCCAAAAATTATAGTTTTCTTTGCAGTAGCTGTGCAGCCATAGTTTCTGAAATCTGTAATTTTTTGTTAGCTTTTCTCATGTTCTCTATATCTACTGTGGCTGGCTTATCAGAAAAATGCTGCTGCTTTACTATTCTTTAGGCTTAGACGGAGTTAGATGTCAGGTCTGAACTATAGGTGTCATGCATGTGCAGTCCTGTATCTCCTCCTGCTAACTGGGCCAAAGGGGACAAATAAAAATTCCTGAATTCCCATGCACTTGAATAGAGCTTTTTAGCCTCTTGAATGCTAGAGACATGTCCAGTGCATTGCTTCACAATGTGCTGGACACCTCTCTAGCATTCAACGGGTTAAAAGACCAATTTATTTTAACAGGAATGTCCCCCTAGGGTGCAGTTGGTTTACACCAAAATAATTCCAGTTTGATGCTTATTCACCGCAGAAACATTCTTTAGCCTATATTTATAAAGCAGCCTGTTTGGAGCCACTTAACTCTTTGAGTGACAGAGGGGTACGCAACTCATTGCAGAGCATTCTTGGCATTCAATGTATTAAAAGCCTAAGCCCATTTTAGAAACATAGAATTTGATGTCAGATAAGAATCATTCAGCCATCTAGTCTGCCCATTTTGCATACTGTAAAAACTCAGACCTTATTTGGTCCTTGGTCTTGTCTTATGTTCAGGACAGCTTTATGCCTATCCCATGCCTGCTTACATTCCTTAAAGGGGAACTTTCACCTGAAAAAAACTTTTTATCATCTGTTGAAACACATAACCAGTATCAGGAAACGGTATGCTTACGTTTTATTTTCCAGTGCTATTAAAGATATTTGATTTTCCAAGACGAGCACTTCCGCATTCAGCGGCACAGTGCATCTTCGGCACATCTCTCAGGACTTCCCAGCACTATTACAGCCTCCTCCCACCTCCCTCCCAGCTGCCCCGGCGAGCGCGTTCACATTTCACTTCGGTGTGGTGTGAACGGCTCCTACCGTTATAGCAAGCTACAATTGGCATTATAATGAGGTTGCAACCTCATTATAATGCCAATTGTAGCTTGCTATAACGGTAGGAGCCGTTCACACCACACCGAAGTGAAATGTGAACGCGCTCGCCGGGGCAGCTGGGAGGGAGGTGGGAGGAGGCTGTAATAGTGCTGGGAAGTCCTGAGAGATGTGCCGAAGATGCACTGTGCCGCTGAATGCGGAAGTGCTCGTCTTGGAAAATCAAATATCTTTAATAGCACTGGAAAATAAAACGTAAGCATACCGTTTCCTGATACTGGTTATGTGTTTCAACAGATGATAAAAAGTTTTTTTCAGGTGAAAGTTCCCCTTTAACTGTATTAACTTCTACCACTAGTCTATTCCACTTATCTGCTGCCCTCTCATTGAAGTAAAACTTTTTTTTTTACATTACATCTAAACATGTGTCCCTCTAGTGTTAGACTATAGCCACTTGTCCTAACATTTTTTACTCCTTTGAAATATACTTCCCTCCTGCACTTTGTTGAATTCTTTCATATATTTGAATGTTTCTATCAAATCCCATCTCTCTTCTCTCCTCCAAGCTATACATGTTCAGATCCTTTAGTCTATCCTGATATTTCTTTTCCTGTAAACCATTCACCATTTTAGTAGCCCTTCTCTGAATTTTCTCTAGATTATCTATATCCTTCGGGAGATGGGGTCTCCAGAACTGTACACAATACTCTAGATGAGGTCTAACGAGAGATCTGCAGAGTGGCATGACCACTTCCCTTTTTCTACTGCTAATATTCCTAGCTATACAACCCAGCACCCTGCTTGCATTCCCTGTCACTTTGTTACATTGCCTGCTTACCTTTAAATCATCAGAAATAATTACACCAAATCCTTTTCCTCTGTCTCTGACAGCACAGTACCCTTAATACTGTATTCTACCTTTGGATTTTTACGTCCCAAGTGCATAATTTTAAATTTATTAACATTAAACTCCAGCTACCATGTCCATTCTTCTAATTTACTTAAATCAATTGTCATTTGACTTATTTCCCCTGGAATGTCTACACTGTTGCAGATCTTTGTATCATCTGCAAAAAGGCATCCCTTACCTTGAAGACTTTTTGCAATATCACTAATAAAAATATTTTTTAAAAAAAAGGGCCCCAGTACAGATGCCTGAGGTACCCCACTAGTAACACAACATTCATCTGAATATTATCCATTGACTACAACATCTGTCACTTGGCCATTGTTTTATCCACTCAAATATTTTTAAATCCAGACCCAAACACTGCAGTTTATTAAAGGGATAGTAATACTTCGTTTTATCTTTATTTTATTTTGTAAGCATTAAAAAAACAAGAAGAACGATATGTCTTATCTCTCAAACCTTTATGGTTTATGAGATATTCACAAGCAAAGTTTCCCCTCCCCGCCCCTTTTACCTAGTGTAAGCCATCTCTTCTCAGATGTGAAATCTGGTTGTAAGACCAGACAGATAACAGCAGGGGACAATCTTCTTACTATGAGAACAATGAAAGCCCTGCCCCCTTGACAAGTTTTTCAGGTTTTTCCCTTATCTTAATTGAAGATTGTCCCTCTCTGCAGTCTACCTGGGCACCTTCCTTCTGCTCTGGCTGAACAGTGTTACATCAGTAAAAGGGATGGGAGGGGGAGACTTTATCATTGAATTACTCTTGAACTACAACTCTGACAGAATTGGAATAACACTCTCCAAGGTCCAAATACTATGATGATTAATTAGAGCTGCTTTTATTAGGAAACATTACTATCCCTTTAATGAGTCTTCTAATTCATTTAAAGCGGAACTACCACCCAATATTGCCCCACATAATTGCCCATCTGGCGATTAGCTGCTCAGTAGCGCAGAATTATTACCAGATTAAAGAGAAACCTCTGTTCTTCCTGGACTGACAGCAGGACGAAGCGCAGTCATCTTGCCATAGTAACGTCCGCGCGCCTGTGCTGTCAGTCCCAGCTGGGTCTAGGAGGCATTGCTAGGAGTCGGACGGCTCCAAAAGGGACTGACAGCGCAGGCTCGGACGTCACTATGGCAAGATGTCCACGCTCTGTCCTGCTGTCAGTTCGGGAAGAATAGCAATTTCTCTTTAATCTGTTAATAATTATGGCGACTAGCGCTCCTGAGCAGCTAGTTGCCAGATGGGCAATATTTTTATTGGGTGTTAGTTCCGCTTTAAATCAGAATTACGTCACTCTTCTTAGTAAATCATCCTCACTGTTGCCCTTCTCCCAGTCTACAAGTCAGACTTGTCCCAGTGTGAGGTGAATGTCCCAATCTCACATCCATGTAGGGAAAAGAATCCTCAGAGCCTGTATTGGTGTCAGAGGTACAACAAAACAGCTTTGAATACCTACAGCTGCAATGTCATTGTGAATGTTCAATAACGTGGAATAGTCAGAGAATTTCTGATCACACAGCTTTGAAGTACCAAAATCGGGGCGGTTAGTGCTGGGTGGGCTGTACAGGGCAGACATCTTCAACACTGAGAGAAGAGGGCCTGAACCTGGGTGTATGTCTCTCTCTCTCTCTCCCCCCAGCCCCCCCCAACAAAAAAAAAAAAAAACAAAGTAGAGAAACTGGGGGAAGCCTACTGCCTCTGGAAGAAATGTAATACTATGAGTCCCAGAGTTGCATGTTATACATTGTGCATCCCTATGTTACTGAAATGGTTAAAGAGGCAGCATGTTTTATTCAAAGCTTTGTGAGTCAGGAGCATAACAACACTGGACAGTAAGTGAGCATACATACAGTGTATGGAACAGACATCTACCCACATCTGGTTATACACAATGCAAGCACAATAAATGTTCCCATTGATTAGAATAGGCTTTTGTAACTCATTCAATTCTTGAAAGGTCTCCATTGCAATCAAAGGATTAAATGCACAGTTTAAATCAGTGGAAATGTAATTGTTCCCTGTGGTGCAATTGACTTGCTTGAGAACTACACACTTTCCTTTGTCTATCAGCCTCAATATATGTCTTGATGTGACTGACTCTCTATCATTAACTGTAATAAAAACCCAATTTAAAGCTTTTGGTTTGCCTCAGCACTCTTCCACTTTTCTTTTAACCATAATTTCCTAACGATGATTGCAAGCTTTCTTTCATGCAGACTGTCCTAAACAGCTTGTAGTCAATGCTGGTCGGCAAATTTGGGGGGAGCTCTGCAGGATATAGTGTCTTACAGCCAAACTATCTTAAAGTGGAACTATCACCTAAAACCAAAGTTTTCCCATGCATTTTAATGTTTAACCCGACACTAGTGCTGTGTGTGTGTGTTCTTCAAGTCGCTTGGTAGTAGAGTTATTTGCACTGCAAAATAGAGCACTTCCACGTTCTGTGGCACTCCATGACGTCTCAGGACTTCCCAGCTGCCCCAGGGAGCGTGTTCTTGCTCCCCTTCGCAGCTGGATTTCTGTGATGTAGCGTTACAGCAAACTCCTTTACAATGCTACTGAGGCTGCAACCACAGTAGCATTGTAAACATAGTTTGCTGTAACGCAACATCACAGAAATCCAGCTTCGAAGGGCAGCGTGAACACGCTTCCTGGGGCAGCTGGGAAGTCCTGAGATGGTACGGGGTACCGTAGAACGCGGAAGTGCCTGATTTTTGCAGGGCAAATCTCCACTACCAGATGACTTGAAGAACACACGCACACAGCACTAAAGTCGGGTTAAACATTAAAACGCATGGTAAAACTTTGGTTTTAGGTGATAGTTCCGCTTTAACCCCTTAGCGACCCTTGACGTACCAGGACCGTCAAGGGTAAATGTGACCGAACGACCCTTGACGGTCCTGGTACATCAAGGGTTAAACTCTTCCATCGCGGCCGCACGGAGCGATGGAAGAGTTCAAGCCGCTTGTTACTAAGTGTCCCGGTATCGGGACACTTAGTAACAAGCGGCTGAAACATTGTTGCAACATGCGATTCGCTTCAAAAGCGAATCACATGTTGCAAAACCTGAATGGCAGGGACAGTATTTGTAAATACTGTCCCTGTCAGATCTCTCTGCCTCCCTCCACCTTGCATACTGCTAAGGTGGAGAGAGACAGAGGGAGATGGTGTTCCAGTGTGCCTGTAAAAAAAAAAGTAAAAAAAAAAAGTTTAAATAAAGAAAATTAACCCTTTGATCACTGTTCTGCAGTGATCAATAAGTGCCCCCCCATCTGATCACTCTTGGAGTGATCAATTTGCTGCAGATCAGTGTTTTCTGATCTGTGGGACACCCCCCATCCCCCTTGAATTTTTTTAGATTTTTTAAACATTTTTTAAATTTTTTTTTTAATTTTTTTTTTTTTTTTTTTTTATAAAAAATATAGTTTAGGTATTTTGGTAGGTAGTTGGGTAGGTTTAGTGTAGACGTGTGTTAGGGAAAGTTTTAGGGATAGATTTAGGTTTAGGGGAAAAAAAAAAAAAAACCAAACCCCCCCCCCCCAAAAAAAAAAAAAAATATATACATAATAAGCGCAGTTTAGATAGGTAGTTCAATTGGGTTAGGTAGGTTCAGGATATACGTAGGTTAGGGTAAGTTTTAAGGTTAGATTTAGGTTTAGGGATAGCGTAAGAAAAATAAAAAACCCAAAAAACCCCAAACCCCCCCCCCCCAAAAAAAAAAATATATATATATATAATAAGTGCAGTTTAGATAGGTAGTTCACTTGGGTTAGGTAGGTTCAGGATATACGTAGGTTAGGGTAAGTTTTATGGTTAGATTTAGGTTTAGGGATAGTGTAAGAAAAAAAAAAAACCCAAAAAACCCCAACCCCCCCCCCCCCCCAAAAAAAAATATATATAATAAGTGCAGTTTAGATAGGTAGTTCACTTGGGTTAGGTAGGTTCAGGATATACGTAGGCTAGGGTAAGTTTTAGGGTTAGATTTAGGTTTAGGGATAGCGTAAGAAAAAAAAAAAGCTTTTTAGTGGGCAAAATGCAGCGCAGGTACAGCGTTGAAGAGGCATATGCCTTTTTGGCGTCTGACTCTGAGGCAACAGACACTGCGTTAGATTTTGACATAGCGCAGTTTTCAGAAAGTGAGAGCAGCTCTAGTGATGACGCTGGGCCTTCTGTCAAGAAAAGACGCACTGCCCCAAAAGCTGCTCTGGCAACTGCCCCAGCACCTGCCAAAAGAACTGCCCAAAGACCTACCAAAATACCTACCCAAAGAAATGCCCCAAGAGCTGCCCTGGCAACTGCCCCAGCACCTGCCAAAAGATCTGCCCAGAGACCTACCAAAGAAATGCCCCAAGTGCTGCCCCAAGAGCTGCCCTGGCAACTGCCCCAGCACCTGCCAAAAGATCTGCCCAAAGACCTGCCAAAAGACCTGCCCAAAGAAATGCCCCAACACCTGCCACTCCGGATCCTAATGAATGGGTATCAATTTATGCCCACAAATCTCAGAATTCACAGGCAACCCAGGGATTCAAATTGATGTGGAAGGATTTATCCATGATCATTTTTTTGATTTGTTTTTGGGGGAAGACATTTTAGGTGAAATTGTTTCCCAAACCAATTTGTATGCAGCCCAGTATACTGTCGCCAACCCTAAGTGTGAAAAACGCTGTTTTTTTTTTTTTTTTACTTACGTCATGGTTTACGAGGGATTGGTGGTAAAATGGCTGTGTATAAAATTGGAAAACACACCTAAAACGAGAGCCTGGGGTGTCTACTTTCCAAAAATATACACTTTTGGGGGGAAATCTTAAAAAAAGAGCACTGTTACACAGCCCCAAATGAGACATGGCACCAGTAACGCAAGCTGTGAAGATTCAAAGTGTGAACCTGGAAACGCGCATGTTCCAATTTGGTCCCCGTAGCTCCCCCAAACCATGAGAAAGCTATACATATGGGGTATTGCCGTACTCAGAAGAAGGAGCTGAACACTAATCAATTCAGTTTATAAAATCTTCACCTATTCTGTGCTTGAAATTCACATCAACATTGAAGGCAAAGTGTGAAAAATGCTGAATTTTTTTTACTTACGTCAAATTTTCACAGGATTGGTGGTAAAATGGCAGTGTATAAAATTGGAAAACACACCTAAAACGAGAGCCTGGGGTGTCTACTTTCCAAAAATATACACTTTTGGGGGGAAATCTTAAAAAAAGAGCACTGTTACACAGCCCCAAATGAGACATGGCACCAGTAACGCAAGCTGTGAAGATTCAAAGTGTGAACCTGGAAACGCGCATGTTCCAATTTGGCCCCCGTAGCTCCCCCAAACCATGAGAAAGCTATACATATGGGGTATTGCCGTACTCAGAAGAAGGAGCTGAACACTAATCAATTCAGTTTATAAAATCTTCACCTATTCTGTGCTTGAAATTCACATCAACATTGAAGGCAAAGTGTGAAAAATGCTGAATTTTTTTTACTTAAGTCAAATTTTCACAGGATTGGTGGTAAAATGGCAGTGTATAAAATTGGAAAACACACCTAAAACGAGAGCCTGGGGTGTCTACTTTCCAAAAATATACACTTTTGGGGGGAAATCTTAAAAAAAGAGCACTGTTACACAGCCCCAAATGAGACATGGCACCAGTAACGCAAGCTGTGAAGATTCAAAGTGTGAACCTGGAAACGCGCATGTTCCAATTTGGCCCCCGTAGCTCCCCCAAACCATGAGAAAGCTATGCATATGGGGTATTGCCGTACTCAGAAGAAGGAGCTGAACACTATTCAATTCAGTTTATAAAATCTTCACCTATTCTGTGCTTGAAATTCACATCAACATTGAAGGCAAAGTGTGAAAAACGCTGTTTTTTTTACTTACGTCAAGTTTATGAGAAAGTGGTAGTAAAATGGCCATGTAAAAAATTTGAAAACACACCTACAATGAAAGCTGGGGGTGTCTACATTCCAAAAATATACACTTTTGGGGGGAAATTCTAAAGTGCAGCACTGGAACATAGCCCAAAATGAGTAATGGCATCAGTTAACCAAGATGTGAAAATTCAATATTTGTTCAAAATTGGGCCCCGTAGCTCCCCCAAACCTTGAGAAACCTATGCATATGGGGTATTGCCGTACTCAGAAGAAGGAGCTGAACACTAAACAATGCATTTTTAAAAATCTTCACCTATCATGTGCTTGAAATTCACATCAACATTGAAGTGCGAAAAACGCTGTTTTTTTAACTTACGTCAAGATTTACGAGCGATTGGTGGTAAAATGGCTGCGTAAAAAAATTGAAAACATACATAAAATGAAAGCCTGGGGTGTCTACTTTCCAAAAATATATACTTTTGGGGGGAAATCTTAGAGTGGAGCACTGTTACACAGCCCCAAATGAGACATGGCACCAGTGATGCAAGCTGTGAAAATTCAAAGTGTGAAACTGGAAACGCGCATGTTCCAATTTGGGCCCTGTAGCTCTCCCAAACCTTGAGAAACCTATGCATATGGGGTATTGCCGTACTCAGAAGAAGGAGCTGAACACTAAACAATGCATTTTTTTAAAATCTTCACCTATCATGTGCTTGAAATTCACATCAACATTGAAGTACAAGTGTGAAAAACGCTGTTTTTTTAACTTACGTCAAGATTTACGAGCGATTGGTGGTAAAATGGCTGCGTAAAAAAATTGAAAACATACATAAAATGAAAGCCTGGGGTGTCTACTTTCCAAAAATATATACTTTTGGGGGGAAATCTTAGAGTGGAGCACTGTTACACAGCCCCAAATGAGACATGGCACCAGTGATGCAAGCTGTGAAAATTCAAAGTGTGAAACTGGAAACGCGCATGTTCCAATTTGGGCCCCATAGCTCCCGCAAACCTTGAATAACCTATGCATATGGGGTATTGCTGTGCTCAGAAGAAGGAGCTGAACACTAAACAATGCATTTTTAAAAATCTTCACCTATCCTGTGCTTGAAATTCACATCAACATTGAAGTGCAAGTGTGAAAAACGCTGTTTTTTTAACTTACGTCAAGATTTACGAGCGATTGGTGGTAAAATGGCTGCGTAAAAAAATTGAAAACATACATAAAATGAAAGCCTGGGGTGTCTACTTTCCAAAAATATATACTTTTGGGGGGAAATCTTAGAGTGGAGCACTGTTACACAGCCCCAAATGAGACATGGCACCAGTGATGCAAGCTGTGAAAATTCAAAGTGTGAAACTGGAAACGCGCATGTTCCAATTTGGGCCCCGTAGCTCTCCCAAACCTTGAGAAACCTATGCATATGGGGTATTGCCGTACTCAGAAGAAGGAGCTGAACACTAAACAATGCATTTTTAAAAATCTTCACCTATCATGTGCTTGATATCAACAGTAGTATTGAAATGTAAGTGTGAAAACTGCAAAAAAACAAAATATTACCACAATTTTGAAATTTTTTTCTGGAAAAATAGCTGCTTGAAAAACTCCAAAATTCTCCTGATTATTTACCTTATGTTGTGTAGTTTTCAGAAACATATACCTTTGTGGGACATTTTTGGTTCTGGCACCGTCAGCTAAGCTATGATGCTCACATGCCAATTGTTGAGAAATTACAAGTTGGAAATAATGGCATCCATCTTGTAATATTTACCTTGTAAATGTGAGGAAGTGATTGAAATACTAGACATATGGGGTATTCTTATATTCAGGAGAATCAAATGAATATATTTAGGGGTATTTTTTTGTCATAAACTAATTGTATGCAAATCCTGACACGAAAATATAAGCAAAATGTTGTTTTTTTTCAATTTTTTTCCTCTTTTTTTTCTATTTTAATCAATTTAAACAATGAGGTATTCATATAATTGTGGTATCAAAAGAAAGCCCTACTTGTGCTTAAAAAAACAGTATATAATTTATGTGGGTGCACAAAAGGAATTAAAGAGAAAATATGGTTGAACAAAGACATAGTCAAAAAAGTCAAAATTGCTCCGGTCCTTAAGTGAAATCAAACTCAGATTTTCCCGGTCCTTAAGGGGTTAAAGACATTTTAGTGCAGATTACTACCGTAAATCAGATTATAAGCCACAGGTTATATGCCACAATGTGTGTACTCCTGCCATAGTACTTAAACTGTTAAATCTATTAACAAGTCACTTTTATGCTTTCATTGCATTATGCTGGTGCAGTTTTGGTATCTGTTGTTGTTAACACTGTATTTGAAATAGGTTGTGACATGTCTTTGCCCTAATAGCTTTATTTAGAAACAAAAAGATGTGAATTCTGGAGCTGACCAATTACAGTTGACAAATAATAATTCCAAAACTCCTTTTGCTTTAACCCTTTAAGTGCCAGAGTGGTACGCAACGCATTGCAAATCAATTCTTTGTGTATCACTCTGGCACTCATAGGGTTAAATGAGTCTTATTGGGTCCTATTGAATTCTAGAGATCTCCAGTGGTTTGCTTTCAAATGCGCTGGGAGACCTCTTGGTTTAAAAGCCCCAGTGGGGATTTTTTTTATTTCCCCCTTTGGTGCAGTTGGATTGCTCAAGAATTGCTTATCTTTTTGTTTTGTGCATGAGGGCCTTTTAATCTAAATATTGCAAACAAGACTTTTAGATATGGTTGTGGGTGGTGTGATTACAGTGCTGCAGACAATGGACTGTAAAAGTAAATGATTGGCTAACTGTATTGTAACGTAATCATCTGAAGCAGTACAAACTGGAGATCTGCCCTATACATGGCTCGTTCACAAGGCAAGATTATATATGTGTGTGTGTGTATATATATGCATATATATATACACATACTAGTATTGTACACGGGCCAAAGTGCCAGCCAGCGCCCTCGGCTGCTGCCCCGGAGCTGGTGGCAGTGGGCTGTTCAGAGCATCCTGCTCTGGATCAGCAGTGCCTCTGACTGGAAGCTGGCGCATTTGTGCAGTCTCTACTGTGCTTGATTGCATCATTCAGGCAGTCTCTACTGCGCTTGTGCGGTTATGCACACAGGGAGCTCCGCATTCTAGTGCTTTGTTAATGATGTGATCATTTGACACCTATATGAATATAATTGTTGAAAGACTTCACATTTTCATGCTTCATTGAAAAAATATTACTTTTTATTTGCTGTCCGAAACTAAATTGATATGGAATTTACCCAATTGAGGATTGTGTGTGTGTGTGTGTGTGTGTGTGTGTGTGTGTGTGTGTGTGTGTGTGTGTGTGTGTGTGTGTGTGTAAAACACGGTGCTTCACGATGTGAAGCCCACACCTCTGCTACTCAAAGGGTTAAACAAATTGGCGTACCTGGGTGTAATTGTTTTCACCCATTGAGGCCCAGAGGGGTGTACAACACTTTGGTTCACATTGAGTTTCACAGCCCTCTGGTCCTCAAAGGGTTAATTAAATATGTATATATTTTTTTAATCTGTCGTCCAATACAGGTTACTGGTAACTTTCGGTAGGCGATTTGCCCCTTTAGGCGGGAAAAATTCTAGAAGTGAATGCAGGGGGTGGAGCCTACCTTCCCTCCGTGGCTGCAGCTAGCCAATCAGCTCCAGCTTTGTTCCTTGGTGAAGACACAGGCAAGAGAACAGTTCTGCTATAGTTTTAGCTAATTTTTTATTTTTCTGTTAGGTATGGAATACCACCTTTAGGTGGATTACCATAACAGAAAATGCCCTTAGAGGTGGCTAGCTCAGTATCCAGGTGCTTTTTGTGGACCTTAAGCCCTGGGGGGGAAATCTTGGGTGCAAGTTCTTTCCTCAGGAATTGCCCACCGAGGCGGCTTCTTAATAAATAGTAGTCTGAAGACAGAAGATCTGCAGGAAAGGTGAGCAATCCTTTGAGTGCTGCAGGTCCACATGTCCCACAGTGCCCCTCCGCATTCCTTTGGAGTTCCTATTGCACACTCCTGCACTCACTGGGTTTATCTGCATGTCTATTGGGTGTTTTGAAGCAAGTTTCTGTGGTAACTTAACCCTTTAGCTGCTGGTTTTGCATCTTTTGGAGGGTTATTGGCACTTTCCCTACTGGGTTCAGTGTTTTGGGGGTCTGCTAACATGTTCTAGTGATGTTTCATTTAATTTTAATTCACAGTTTCAACTTTGCAAAATTTAAGGCTCGCTTTACCACATAGATGCCATTGCTCCATTTACTTCTATGGGACTGTACAGTTTGGGACATATCTCTGCAACCGCTCAACATAGCGACTTCAGAGATGGATCATTTTGATTGTCTGCCCTTGCTCTGTCATCCAGTTAATGTTTTGTGTGTGTTGGAGGGCTCAGGGGACTTCGGGCACTGTTGGGGTACTTTTTCTAGGAAAATTACATTTCCCATGAACGCTTGCTTCACATGCTCATTTCTGATTGGCTTCTGCTGCAGTAGCCATTTTGTGCCTTTTCCTGAACGAGTATCCTACGCAGGGCTTGGACTCTCCTTCTTTCCTCTGCAGATTAACTCTTTGCCTGTTAGATAAGTGCATTTTAGTGATTTCTGGGGTGAAATTTTAATTTTACACACTGCATTTGGGTGATTTCTTATACTTTAAACGTTTGACACTGTGGGAATATCTAAGTCCACTGCTTTGCCAGTTGCTGATGTATCCGCTCTGAAAGACTGGACTGACAAGAAACTTGAGGTCTCCCTCAAGTCCATTTTTGTCGCTGCTGGTACTGCCATGCGTCCACCATTCGCTGCGGCATGGGTGAACCGGGCCATTTCAGTCTGGACTGAACAGCTCACCCTGGCTGTCCGTCAGGGTGCTCCTACTTTGGATATGTTGCGGTTTCTTGCGAACATATCTGAGGCCCAGCACTATGTTTCTGCTGCCTTATTTGATGCCATCCTTTTGGTGGCAAGGGTTTCCACCATGTCTGTGGTTGCCAGATGAGCTCTTTGGCTCAAGATCTGGTCTGCTGACACTGCTTGCAAGAAAGCTTTGCTCTCATTGCCTTTTCAAGGCACCTCTTTGTTTGGGCCAGTTCTTAAGGATCTGATTAGTGAGGCCACAGGAGGAAAGAGTACCATTCTGCCTATGGTCCGCAGGAAGAAGACGCCTGTCAAGCGTAATCGGCTTTTTTGTTCCTTCCAGACTGAGACCCGTCCGGTGAACTAGTCTGTTCCCTCAGCTCCAGGTTCCACTTCCAAACCCAAACAGCAATGGAAGCCCAAGGTCTCCTCCAAGCCTAAGGCTTCCAAGCCTTCTTCGACATGACTCGCCGAACCCGGGTCCCCACTCGGCTGTGGGTGGCCGTCTGTGTCACTACCACAGCCTCTGGGAGGATTCAGTGGTGGACCCGTGGGTTTTACAGGTGGTGGCGGAAGGGTACAGGATTCCTTTCGCTTCTCTTCCTCCTTTTCCGTTTTTCCCCTCTCATACACCCCAGGAAGTAGAGAAACACTCTCTGCTCAATGGCGCAGTCCAGGCCCTTCTGGACAAGGATGTTCTGGAACCTGTTCCAGTTCGGGACAGAGGTGTGGGTTTTTACTCAGATCTCTTTGTGGTCTCCAAGAACAACAGCGACTGTCGTCCCATTTAGGATTTGAAGGATCTCAGTTACTTTGTGATCAAGACTCAGCAGCAATCACCGTCATTAGGGACTCCTCCTGATATGTCCCCGGAGGAATTTCTTGCCTCTCTGGACCTTCAGGACATGTATCTACACATCGCCATTTATCCAGAGAGTCGGCAGTATCTCAGATTTGCCTGCGACCGCGGGCACTTTCAGTTTTCAGTCTTTCCCTTTGGGCTGACTACGGCTACTCAAGTCTTCAACCGTGTTCCAGGAGCTTTACTATCCGTCCTCCATCGGGACGGCATCAGAGTTACTCCATACATGGACGACCTGCTTCTGAAAGCCCCATCTGCAGAACTTCATCAGCAGGTTCAGGACTGCATTCATGCTCTCACCCGTCATGGGTGGGCCATCAACAGGGACAAGTCAGATCTTGTCCCATCCCAGCGTCTGGTCTTCCTGGGCCTTCTCTTCGATACTCAGTAGAACATGATGTTTCTCACGGATGAGGTGGCTCACCAGATTGCCCAAGGGTTTCTGCTGTTCTGGCTCACGATCCAGTTCCAGCCAAGAAGTTGTCCTCTTTAGTGGGGAAATTCATCT
This sequence comes from Rhinophrynus dorsalis, assembly GCA_037306005.1. Classification (NCBI taxonomy): domain Eukaryota; kingdom Metazoa; phylum Chordata; class Amphibia; order Anura; family Rhinophrynidae; genus Rhinophrynus; species Rhinophrynus dorsalis. The sequence continues at coordinate 277,094,030 of CM074719.1, forward strand.
CCCCCGTACAAGCTGTCCCATTTGCCATGGCTCACACCAAGGAACTCCAGATGTTTGTGATCCAGGTGTTCAGAAGGTCCGGCTGACCCCTGCAGACTTCAGTGTCCCTTCCTCTTCATGTATAACTGAGTTTGTCGTGGTGGCTCAACCTTTCCAATCTGCCACAGGGCAAGTCCTTCCTGGCATCCTTCTGGACCACGGTAACAATGGATGCCAGCCTCTCAGGCTGGGGAGTGGTCCTGGGTCACCTGAGTGCTCAGGGACGGTGGTCTCCAGAGGAATCTTTCCTTCCCATCAACATGTTGGAGCATCGGGCGATATTTCATGCCCTTCGTCATTGGACACCCCAGCTGGAAGAATGCCCAATCCGACAACGCCATGGCCATGGCTTACATCAACAAGCAGTGAAGAACAAGAAGTCTTGCTGCTTGGTTAGAGGTCAAGGCTATTTTGTCCTGGGCAGAAGAACATGTTCCTGCCATATCCTCTGTGCACATTCCTGGCATAGACAACGTCATAGCAGACTTCCTCAGCCGACACATGGTGGACAGCGGAGAGTGGGAACTGCACCCAGAGGTGTTAACCCTCATTGTTCAGAAGTGGGGTCTTCCTTGCATCGACCTGATGGCAACAAGACACAACCAGAAGATTCAGAGGTTCTGCTCTCGCTGAAGGGATCCTCTAGCTCTAGAGGTGGATGCCATGTCCATTCCTTGGTTATTTCCTCTGACTTGCATCTTTCCTCTCCTCCCCTCCCCATGTTGCACAGGGTGTTATGGAAATTGAGACTGGAGCGCTGTCCATTCATTCTGATTGCTCCGTACTGGCCTTGACAGGCTTGGTTCCTGGAGCTTCTGGATCTGTCAGTGGCGGCTCCCTTGCAGTCAGGATCTTCTACAGGGTTACCTGTGGAAGGAGGATGTTCATCATCTAGCTTTGACGGCTTGGAAATTGAATCCTCAATCAAAGGTTTTTCTTCTGGTGTGGTAGCTACTATGCTTAGTGCCCACAAACCTGTTTCTTCTGAGGCCTACCATCGTGTCTGGTCGACCTTTCTATCTTGGTGTGCTGATAGGGACCTGTCTCAGGAATTTGATCAGTCCTGGCTTTCTAGCAGGACGGTGTGGATAAGGAGTTCCATGTTAATCAGGAGATTGTGGTGCCTTCTTTCTGCCCTGATCCAACCTCTGACAATGAGAGGGATCTCCACTTGTTAGATGTGGTGCATTGTCTCAAGTTTTATGTTAATCTCACTGAGCCCATTAGACAATCTGATGCACTGTTCGTCATTCCTGAGGGCCCCAGGGCAGGGAGACCTGCATCCAAAGTGACTATTGCATCTTGGATCAATTCCGCTATTTGTAAGGCTTACGAGCCAAGGAAGAAGCCTGTTCCTTTCGGGTGACTGCTCATTCTACAAGATCCATTGGGGCTTCTTGGGCTTACAAGAATCAGGCCTCAGCTGATCAGTTGTGCAAGGCTACCACTTGGTCGTCTGTGCACACCTTTTCGAAGCACTACCATTTTGATGTGCTGGCTTCGGCTGACGGCAGTTTTGGGAGGAAGGTCCTGGAGGCAGTCTTGCCTATCTAGGATCTTCGTGTTGAGCTGTCTCTGATCTGATGGTTCATATCTGCTCTGGTGACTTTGGGGGTCTTGCGCTTGGTCCTTGCCTTTCTTCCCGCCTCTGGGAAACTCAATGGTTGGACATCCCAGAGTTACCAGTAACCTGTATTGGGCGACAGAGAAGAGGATTTTAGTCTTACCTGTTAAATCCTTTTCTCTTAGTCCATACAGGTTACTGGTCTCCCACCCTGTCAAGAGACCATGCTTGACTCTCCTGTGGCAGACCGTTGGGGTCCTTCGGGGTCGTACTTACAAGAGTCTTCTTTCCCTTCTACTATCTACTCAATAGTTAGTGTCTCAGATCTTACTGGAGCTGATTGGCTAGCTGCTGCCACAGAGGGAAGGTAAGCTCCACCCCCTGCATTCACTTCTAGAATTGTTCCTGCCTAGTTAAATGGGCGGATCGCCTACCCAAAGTTACCAGTAACCTGTATGGACTAAGAGAAAAGGATTTAACAGGTAAGACTAAAATCCTCTTTTCTTACACGTATATTAGTGTCTTTATCGGGTACTTGGTGTGTCATTTTGTGTTTGCCTTTCATTCTCTTGATAAACTATTTCTTAATTGACATTGCTGATCCTGTTAATTTACAATTTTCAATAACGCAGTAACTGAATCAAGCCTTTATCTTGTATGTAATGTTATTATCCCAGGTCTGGGCATCCTACAGCCCTCTAGATGCTGTTGGACTAACGCCCACCAGTAACAGCTAGCCATTGACCCTCAGAAGGTAATGAGTAGTCTAACAGTTGGGCAGAAACAAGTTACCTCTTTCTAGAGTCCACTACATATTCTGTAGGGCTGTATCTGGCTATTAAGATGTTACACTGCTAGATTCCCAAAATACCTGGGATTGTGTGAACCTAATGCATTATCAGTTATCTGTGCAGCTTATTTGCACTATTACTGAAAGAGAGATTAGCATCATTACATGTCCCAAGTTTAGTAAAAAGATACAGGTTGGCGAAGCTGGAACGTTCCTATAGCTCTCTTTGCTGTCTTCTGTTGTTTCAATGAAGAAAGAAACAGTGGTGGCAACAGGCACAAAAATGATAGGGATACATTCACCAACCTAAACGACGGGACCTCTGGTGCTGATCAAGGAATAGACGGCCTTTTAAAGGGATGGTAATGTCCCTGAAAAAAAAAATATTTAGCATTTTGTAGTGCTTCAGAAGTAGAACAGAATGCAAAAAGAAACGTTATCTCTCAAACTGCTATGGTTTGAGATATATCTGCAGTCAAAGTTTGATGTTTTCTGCTGTCAGCTGTAAAGCTGACAGCAGGAGATCTGTGTAGGTCGACACGGAGGCTCTGCAGGAGAGCCGCAATCGCTTTATTTAAGAAGAATGACTTAATTGGAGTAGTGTACAGAGTGTACTTGGTTTGCAAGAACACTTTGTAGACCATTCCAATGAAGTCATTCTTTTAAAAAAAACATGATTGCGACTCTGCTGCAGAGCCTCTGTGTTGACCGACACGGATCACCTGCTGTCAGCTTTACATCAAACTTTGACAGCCTGTATCTCTCAAACCATAGCGGTTTGAAAGATGGTTTTTTGCATTCAGTTCCACTTTTGAAGCACTTCAAAATGCAAAATATTTTTTCTGGGACATTACTGTCCCTTTAAGGCATAAGCAGATAGAAATGATCACACTCCAAAGTTGCATCAAAGAGTATAAAATCAAATATTTTGTTTTCTCTGTCATCCAATACAGGTTACTGGTAACTCTGGGTAGGTGATCTGCCCCTTTAAGTAGGCAGGAACAATTTTAGAATTGTATACAGGGGGTTGAGCCTACCCTCCCTCCTTGGCTGCAGCTAGCCAACCAGCTCCAGAAAGATTTGTTCCTTGGTGAAGATAACACACAGGCAAGAGAACAGTTCTGCTATAGTTTTAGAAGCTTTTTTTTATTTTTTACTACATGGTAATCTGAAGACACAAGATCTGCAGGAAAGGTGAACAACCCTTTGAGTGCTGCAGGTCCACTTGTCCCACAGTGCCCCTCCGCACAGGGGTGTCTTCATTGGAGTTCCTTTTGCACACTCCTACACTCGTTGGGTCTATTTGTTTTTCTGTTGGGTGTTTTGGAGCAGGTTTGTGGTAACTTAACCCTTTAGATTCTGGATTGGCACTTTTTCGGGGGGTTTCTAACACTTTTCCTGCTAGTTTAGTGTTTTTTTGGGTGTCCTCACATGTTCTAATGCTGTTTTACATATTTTAATATTACACTCTTAATTTTGTAAAATTTGAGTTCTGCGCCTTTAAGGCACCCTTTACCGCATACCGCTCCGTCCGTTCACTTCTATGGGACTGTACTCTTTGGGACATATCTCTGCAACCGTTTAACACAACAACTTAGAGATGGCTCATTTTACTTGCCTGCCTTGATCTATCATCTGGTTCATGTTTCTAGTGTGTTGGGGGGCTCAGGGGGCTTTGGACACTGTTTGGGATACTTTTCTGGGAAAACTACATTCCTCATGAGTGCTTGCTTCTCACGCTCATTTCTGATTGTCTCCTGCTGCGGCAGCCATTTTGTGATCTTTCCAGAGCGAGTATCCTATGCAGGGCTTGGACTCTCCGTCTCTCCTCTGCAGATTAACCCTTCGCCTGCCAGATAAGTTTATTTTAGCGACTTCTGGGGTGAAACTTTAATCCTACACACTATAATTGGGTGATTTCTTATATAGTAAGGTTATTTGACACTGTGAGAATGTCTGTACCACTGGAGTTTGGGGCCAGACCTAAGACTAAAGAGGCTGGGGTCTCTGTATCCCCCATTTCGCATTGCTCTTCCTGTCACTCAGGGCTACCTAGAGAATTCTCAGGTCATTTATGCCCAGCATGTTCTGATGTCTCTGACAGCATTCCAGGGACCTCCAGCCATGCATTAGAGCAAGCTTAGGTGCAAGAGTTCAAGGCTGCTACTAGGGACCTTAGGTCCACATTGCAACGCTTTCCATCCCAGATACAGGGGGTATTTCATTCTTGGCAGGCCACCTCCTCAGTCAAGTCTTCCCTGCCCAAACCTCAGCGAGTACCTGACGTATCAGATTCCTTTGAGGAGGAACTGCTGGTGGATTCAGATGTTGAGGAATGTTCTGTCTTGGGATCCTCTCAGTTTTTTGGGGACCCTTTTGAGGCTGATCCTGAATCCTCCGCTGAGGGCCTGATTAGGGCTGTCTTAACTACTCTTAACATTCCTCCTGTGTCCACATTAAGAGTCACTCCATTTTCATTGCACCCTCACTTCTTCCCTCACCACTTCTCTGCTCCCACAAGCTTTTCTCATTCCTCCACTCCCTATCACCACCTTCTCCTTCTACCCCTGCAAAAAAGCCCCACTGCTTCAAATCTCACTCCTACCTTATGTCCCTGTCCCTTCTACTCCTGCTTGCTGCAGGTGACATCTCGCCTAACCCAGGCCCCCCTTCCATTCTCTCCTGTACCGCAAAACCTACTCACACATGCAACATCCACAATCTAATAGCCGTACCACGTCACCTAACCTCCCCCTCCCCGTTTTGCTTTGGTCTCTGGAACTCCCACTCTGTGTGTAACAAACTAACAGCTGTTCACGATCTGTTCATTTCTCTCTCCCTAATCCTCCTGGCCATCACAGAAACTTGGCTCACATAGTCGGACACTGCCTCCACTGCTGCACTTTCACATGGAGGCCTTCAATTCACGCATACACCCAGGCCTGGCAACAGGCAAGGGGGTGGAGTAGGCATCCTGCTGTCCCCTAACCATATATTTCAGGTAATCCCCACTGCTCCCTATCTCTCCTTTCCTACATTTGAAGTTCACACACTTTGCCTCTTTTCTCCCTTCCCCTTGCGTGTTGCAGTCATATACAGGCCACCTGGTCCTACTACTCAATTCCTTGATCGCTTCACCTTCATGTCCTCTGATGTCTCTACTCTCATCATGGGTGACGTCAACATCCCTATAGACAGTCATAACACCCCCCCTCCCCGCACTCAAACTCCTCTCCTTAACAACCTCCTTTGGCTTATCACAGTGGACCAGCTCGCACAGTGATGGTCACTCCCTTGACTTTGTCTTCACTAACCTCTGCACAGTCTCCAACTACTCTAATATCCCCTTTCCCCTCTCTGACCACTACCTCCTCACCGGTAACCTCGTCATACTGTGCAAAGCCATCCTCCCCACCGTGACCAAGAGCATGCAGAGAAATCTACATACTCTTGATCCGCAACAATTCTCCACATCCCTGCAACCTCTCCTCAACCCCATCCTCACACTTACTTGCTAAGAACAAACTACTGCTCTGTACAACAGCACTCTCACAACAGCCCTCGATACAGCGGCACCTGCAACTCCACGCCACCCATGCACAACCCCACTACAACCCTGGCACACAAGACAAACGCAATACTTCCAAAGGTGCTCACGCACTGCCGAAAGGCACTGGAGGAAATCGCGCTCCACAGCCGACTTCAGACACTACAAATTCATTCACCGTTCATATAACTCTGACCTCTCCCTGGCCAAACAGTCGTACTTTTCCTCTCTAAATTCTAATCTCTCCTCTAACCCAAAAAGCCTTTTTTCAACCTTCAAATCTCTTCTACACCCACCAACACAAACACCTTCCACTAACTTCTCTGCCAAAGATCTTGCCACCCACTTCAAGGACAAGATCGAATCTATCAGACATGACATTTCATCACTCCCACTCCCACCCAGCCAGCCCAGCCCTGTCACCTCTTCCACATACACACTAAGCGCCTTTTCACCCATCACAGAAGATGACGTTTCCTTCTCCTCACTCGCTCAAATCTAACCACATGCCCCTCTCAACCCAATCCAATCTCAGCTCACTCAAGAACTCTTCCCTCTACTAACTCCAATCCTTACTCATGTATTCAACCTCTCCCTCTCAACCGGCACCTTCCCATCCGCTTTCAAACATGCACTAATTACACAGATCCTAAAGAAACCCTCCCTGGACCCAAACACACTGTCAAATTACCGACCAATTTCTCTGCTCCCAATTGCCTCCAAGCTCCTTGAGCGTCTTGCATATAATCAGCTCACTAGATTCCTCTGCTCCCACTCCCTGTAGATCCCTTGCAATCTGGATTCCACCCTCATCACTTCACTGAGACTGCCCTCACTAAAGTGGCCAATGACTTGCTCGCCACCAAGTCAAAAGGCCACTACTCAAAACTCATTCTCTTGGACATGTCAGCCGCCTTTGACACAATAGATCATCCACTCATCCTCCAAGCCCTCCACTCCCTAGGTATCTGTGACACTGCACTCTCCTGGTTTTCATCTTATCTCTGCAACCGCTTCTTCAGCGTTTCCTACTCTGGCTCCACTTCTGCACCCATCCCACTGTCTGTTGGAGTGCCTCAAGGATCAGTCCTGGGACCCTTGCTCTTCTCAATCTACACTGCGTCCCTCAGGAAATTAATCAGCTCTCTTGGGTTTCACAATCATCTCTATGGTGATGACACTGAAATATATATTTCCTCCCCGACCTTTCCCCTTCCCTCTTGTCCTGTGTATCTGGCTGTCTGCTGTGTCTTCCTGGATGTCCCCCCATCAACTCAAACTTAACCTTGGCAAAACTGAACTAATCATCTTCCCTCCCACTACATCCAGCCTTACCCCAGATATTACCCTCACCATCACCAACGCTACCATCACACTGACTCCTACAGCTCGCTGCCTGGGGTCACATTTGACTCTGCCCTATCCTTCATTCCTCACATCCAGTCAATCTCCAATCTCCAAATCATGCCGCCTCCACCTCTGCAACATCTCTAGAATCCGACCCTTTCTCACACAAGACACTACCAAAATTCTAATCCAAACACTCATCATGTCCCGTCTTGACTACTGTAACTCATTACTAATTGGCCTTCCTCTCACCCGACTAACCCCACTACAGTCCATAATGAACTCTGCTGCAAGACTAATCTACCTCACTCATCACTTCTCTGACACCAAACCCCTCTGTCAATCCCTACACTGGCTCCCATTAGCATACAGAATTAAATTCAAAATTCTGGTGCTTACTTATAGATCCTTCACTAACACCACACTATATTTCATCTCTAATTTCCAAATACGCTCCCTCTCACCATCTTCTCTCTGCACACGATCTTCTGCTCTCCACAGCTCTTATCACATCCTCCCACTCCCGCCTACAGGACTTCTCCCGTGCTGCACCTCAGCTCTGGAATTCCCTCCCCCGCCCAATCAGACTCTCCCCCAGCCTTCAGGTCTTCAGACGCTCCCTGAAAACTCACCTCTTCAGGGAAGCCAAACCTTTCTTCCTCTAGACTGTAAGCTCTCATGAGCAGGGTCCTCTGATCCTTCTCTTCTCCACATTTGATTGTACTATTTAAAGGGATAGTAATACTATCCCTATAGCAAAGTACTACTTAAAAAATGTATTTCCCCCAGTGTCATCTCTCAAACCTTTATGGTTTGAGAGATGAACGCTTCTAAAGTTGCTCTCTCCCTCCCCCTTCCCTGTAGTCAGCGTGGCTATCCAGCACAGCCGGATCGCGTTACTAAAAAAGAAAACTTTCACTGAAATGGTCTTCTACGTGTGCTTGGCTTGCAAGCACACGTAGAAGACCGTTTTAGTGAAAGTTTTTTTATTTTTTTTTATTTTTAATATAAACGCGATTGCGACTCTGCTGCAAAGCCGCCTGATGATCTCTGACCGGATTTCCCTGAGTCAGCTAGAATGTGGACTACGGGGAAGGGGGAGGGAGAGGGCAACTTTAGAAGCGATCATCTCTCAAACCATAAAGGTTTGAGAGATGACACTGGGGGCAATACGTTTTTTATAAGTTGCGCCTTCTTGCCAACATTTCTGAGGCACAGCACTATGTTTCTGCTTCCTTATTTGATACCATCCATTTGTTGGCTAGGGTATCCACCATGTCTGTTGTGGCCCAACAAGCTCTTTGGCTCAAGATCTGGTCTGCCATCACTGCTTCTCAGAAAGCTTTACTTTCCCTACCCTTTCAGGGTACCTCCTTGTTTGGGCCAGATCTTAAGGATCTGGTCAGTGAGGCCACAGGTGCTAAGAGTACTCTTCTGCCCTTGGTTCCCTGGAAGAAATTGCTGCTTAAACGTAATCTTTATTTTCGTTCCTTTCAGAATGAGACATATCCGGTGAACCAGACTGTTCCCTCAGCTCTGCGTACCTCCTCGAAGCTCAAACAACAATGGAAGCCCATGGTCTTCTCCAAGCCCAAGGCTTCCAAGCTGCCTTCGGCATGACTCGCTGAACCCGGATCCGCACTCTGCTGTGGGTGGTCGTCTGCGACACTATCACAGCTTTTAGGAGGGTTAGTGGCGGACCCATGGGTTTTACAGGTGGTGACGGAAGGGTACAAGATCCCTTTCATCTGTCTTCCTCCCTTTCATTTCGTCCTTCTCACACGCCTCAGGGTGCAGAGAAACGCAGTCTGTTCGACAGCGCTGTTCAGACTCTTCTGGACAAGGATGTTCTAGAGCTGGTGCCAGTTCAGGACAGGGGTATGGGTTTGTACTCAAACCTCTTTGTGGTCTCCAAGAAGGATGGCAGTTGTCGTCTCATTTTGGACTTGAAGGATCTCAATTCCTTTGTTACCCGGACTCATCACTAGGAGTCACTACGGACGGTGATTGCTGCCATGTCCCTGGGGGAATTCCTTGCTTCTCTGGATCTTCAGGATGCATACTTACACATTGCCATTCATCCAGAGAGCCGGCAGTACCTCTGGTTTGTCTGCGACGGGACATTTTCAGTTCTCAGCTCTTCCATTTGGTCTGAAGACAGCTCCTCAGGTCTTCAACAGTGTCCTGGGCGCCTTGATATCCATCCTCCACCAGAATGACATCAGAGTTACTCCATATATGGAGGACTTGCTCCTAACTTCTTGCTGAACTTCTTCATCAGCAAGTTCAGCAATGCATTCATGCTCTCACCCATCATGGGTGGATCAGCAACTTGGACAAGTCAAATCTTATTCCATCTCAGTGTCTGGTCTTCCTAGGTCTTCTCTTCGACACTAAGAAGAGCATGGTGTTCCTCATGGACGAGTTGGCTCACCAGATCGCCCACAGGGTTTCTGCGGTTCTGGCTCAGGATCCAGTTCCAGTCCGGAAGCTATCCTCTCTAGTGGGAAAATTCATCTCCACCATAGAAGCGGTTCCGTTTGCCATGGCGCACACCAGGGAGCTCCAGAGGTTCGTGATCCAGGTGTGCACGGGTCAACCAGATCTTCTGAAGACATCAGTTTCTCTTCCTCTTCATGTGGAACTGAGTTTGTCATGGTGGCTCGACCTTTCCAACCTGCTAAAGGGCATGTCCTTCCTGGTACCCTTCTGGACCAAGGTGATGATGGATACCAGCCTCTCCGGCTGGGGAGCCGTCCTGGGTCGCTTGAGCGCTCAGGGTCGGTGGTCTCCGGAGGAGTCCCTCCTTCTGATCAACATATTGGCGCTTCGGGCGGTATTTCATGCCCTGCGACATTGGACATCTCAATTGGAAGACTGTCCGGTCTGAGTAGAGTCCAACAACACCACGGCCGTGGCTTACATCAACAAGCAAAGCTGAACAAGAAGTCTCGCTGCTTGGTTAGAGGTCAAGGCTATTTTGTCCTGGAAGAAGAACACATTCCTGCTATATACGCAGCGCACATTCCTGGCGTAGACAACGTCATGGCTGACTTCCTCAGTCAACATACAGTGGACAGCAGAGAGTGGGAGCTACACCCAGAGGTGTTGAACCTCATTGTTCAGAAATGGGGTCTTCCTTACATCGACCTGATGGCAACAAGACACAACAGGAAGGTACCGAGGTTCTGTTCTTGATGGAGAGACCCTCTGGCTCTGGAAGTAGATGTGATGTCCATTCCTTGGTTATTTCCTCTGGCATACATATTTCCTCCCCTCCTTATGTTGAACAGGGTGTAACGGAAATTACGACTGGAGCGCTGTCCATTCATTCTGATTGCTCCGTACTGGCCTTGTCAGTCTTGGTTTCCGGAGCTTCTGGATCTGTCAGTGGCGGAGCCATTCTGGCTCCCATACCATTTGGACCTTCTTCTACAGGGTTCCCTGTGGGAGGAGGATGTTAATCGGCTAGCTTTGACGGCTTGTAAATTGAATCCTCAATATTGAAGAAGAAAGGGTTCTCTTTTGGTGTTGTAGCTACTATGCTCAGTGCCCGAAAACCCCTTTCTTCCAAGATCTGATCCTACCTCTGACAAGATCTCCACTTGTTAGGCGTGGTGCGTTGCCTCAAGTTTTTTATGTACATCGCACTGAGTCTGTCAGGAAATCGTACGTGCTGTTTGTCATTCCTGAGGGTCCTAGGGCAGGAAGACCTGCATCCAAAGTGACTATTGCTTCTTGGATCAGGTTCACTATTCGTAAGGCTTATGAGCTGAAGAAGAAGCCTGTCCCTTTCAGGGTCACGGCTCATTCTACAAGGTCTATTGGGGCCTCTTGGACCTACAAGAATCAGGACTCTGCTGATCAGTTGTACGAGGCGGCCACTTGGTCATCTGTGCACACTTTTTTGAAGCACTACCGTGTTGATGTGTTTGCATCGGCTGACGCCAGCTTTGGGAGGAAAATCCTGGAGGCAGTCTTGTCTGTCTAGGATTTCCTTCACGTTAGCCTTGTTGGCTGTAGTTTAGTGTGCTGTGTAACAGTTCCTGGGGTGGTGTTACCCCTGTTCAGTGTCCATTGACACTTCAGTTGTTTTTGTTGGGCTATCTCTGATCTGATGGTTCATATCTGCACTGGTGACTTTGGGGGACTTGCGCCTGGTCCTTGCCTTACTTCCCACCTCCAGGAAACTCAATGGTTGGACATCCCAGAGTTACCAGTAACCTGTACTGGACGACAGAGAAAAGAGGATTTTTGTCTAACCTGTTAAATCCTTTTCTCTTAGTCCATGCAGGTTACTGGTCTCCCACCCTGTCAAGGGACCATGGTTGGCTCTCCTGTGGCAGAACGTGGGGGTCCTTTGGGGTCATGCTCACAGGAGTCTTTTTTTTTCCCCTTCTACTATGTAGTCAATACTTAGTGTCTCAAATCTTTCTGGAGCTGGTTGGCTAGCTGCATCCAAGGAGGGAAGGTAGGCTTCACCCCCTGCATACAATTCTAGAATTGTTCCTGCATACTTAAAAGGGTGGATCCACCTACCCAGAGTTACCACTAACCTGTATGGATGAAGAGAAAAGGATTTAACGGGTAAGGCTAAAATCCTCTTTTCATCCAACATATAAACAGACAGACACCTGGTGGTCAGTCCGTATGTTGGAAGAAAAATAAATATCTGATTTTATACTCTTCAGTGCGACATTAGAGTGCGATCATTTCTAGTTGCTAGTCCTGTTTCCGTACCATAGGAATGTGGATTACACACACCCCTGTGGTACTGAAAAGGTTCCAACAGACATTGACAACATTCATTTAGAAACAAAGGGACATTTCAAAAAGCTATCAACGTGTAGAATCTTAGAAAAATATTTGGATAAAAATGGACTGGTTGAACAAAAGTATGGTCAAAATCTTGAATGAAGTTGCTGAAAGCAGATGTCTTTGTTCTTCATTGTTGCTACTTTTTACTGTTGCTGTTTGGATTTTCACAAAGTGTTTTATATCACTCTGTGGGTGGTAAGAGTATTTGGACTCCCCTTGGAGTCATAGCTGTTATTCTTATAGTTATATCTATAACACCGTAGTCCCGCTTTGCTACTTTTTCCTTTTAGTAACCTCATTTGGGATATTACCCATACTCTTGACCCACCAGTCCAGTGTGTGTGTGTGTGTGTGTGTGTGTGTGTGTGTGTGTATATATAATACACATATACAGATGTTCAAGTTCGAAGTGTACATTATAATAAAGGATGGGGCAGCACCCATGGGACTTTTCAATAATAATAATATTTATTGGATAAAGAAGCCAACAATAATGGTCAACGTTTCGGTTCTTTCACGGATCTCTCTCAAGACTTGACCATTATTGTTGGCTTCTTTATCCAATTAACATTGTGCTATACCCGCCCACATCAGAAGTCGGACATTGGCCACTACACAGGAAAAAAAGGGTGAATATGCAGAGAGGTTTGAGACACTTGTGTGATTTTGACAGGAGTGGCCAGGGGGTGTAGCTACTCCTGTCAAAATCTCTTCATGGAGATGCAGGAGCTATAATGAACACACACACCCACCACCCAAAATGTTATATGCACAACGCTATATACAGAGAGCTAAACGCTACACGTACAACTCTATACAATGCTGTATGGCAAACACACTACACCAAGTGCAATACGATGTATGACCAACGCCAAATGCTTATACGATCAACACAATGTGCAATAATCCAAACACCTTACGCTATACTTCAAACTCCATATGTTATAAACCAAAAGCTATATGCCACATGACATAATAATACGCCATATGCAGTACATCAAAGGCCATACGCAACACACCAAACTCAATACGCCAAACACTATATGCAATAAACGCAATAAGCCAAACAACATATGCAATATGGAAACCGCTTTATACAACATGCCAAAGTTATACACCAAAAGCTATATGCAATGTGCTGTATGCCAAATGCTGTACTCCAAATGCTATGTGCAATGTATGATACGCCAAACACCATACTCTAAACACTGTACGCCAAAAGCAATATGCTATAAGCCAGATGTTATAGGCAAAATACACCAAACACTATACACAAGACGCTATAGCTAAATGCAGTAGGAAGAAAGCTATACACAGTAGGTAAAACAAAATATGCTATACACAGTAGGTAAAACAAAATATGCTATACTCAGTAGGCAAAATGGTATACGGAGTAGGCAAAACACTATACACAGTGCGCACAATGCTATTGAGCAATAAGCTATATGCAATAAACAAGTTCACACATGCGCTTTCTCAAAAACTGTTGCTCAAACACTTGCGCTCTTACATGCAGACGTGCACATTCACGCTCACTGATGGAGAGTTGTGAAACACAGTTCATACTTTTTTGTACCTGAAAGGTCTGAACACTGGAAATTCAACAAGCCAATCATTGTTTAATAACCATATGGGAAATTCCTTGCCAATATTGCTAGTATGTAATATTTTTTAGGGGTGCACCGATACCAATTTTTTTAGTATAGAGTACCGATACTTTTTTCAAGTACTCACCGATACCAATACTTTTGTATTAGTATAAAACTCAGTGCAGCAGTGCATCATAACACAGCGTATCAGTGTATAACGCAGTATAGCAGTGTATCATGTTATAACATTGTGTATCAGTATATAACACAGTATTTTAGAATCGGGCTAGTTCGCAGTGATAACACAGTGTATTGTTACAGAACAGTCATTATCAGGGCAGTGCCCATAACCGCACCAGCCCGGGACTGGTGCTGTTATTCACCTGCTGCCTCTGCCTCCAGCTTCTACACTGACACCCAGGCGGAAGTTCCAGTCAGGCCCTGTCACCTCACGCCCACCAATCTCCGCACAGCAATCGCAAACTGACAGGTTCGGTAACCATCAGGGAAGCTAGAGCTGGCGGAGGTGGGGCCAGGCCGCAGTGCCAGGAAAGGAGCATGTGAGCTGATGTCAGACTGTTTTTTTTTTTTTTATTGTAATATGAAATACTTTTATTCACAATGCGGAAGCTGTCCAGCCGCGTCACCCGTGTATCCACTGAAGAATATTTGCACAGCGGCGGTATCTGTTTTAGTATCGGTTGCATTTGAGCAAGTACAAGTACTCGCTCAATGCATGCTATCGGCACCGATACTGGTATCGGTATCGGTGCACCTGTAATATTTTTTATTATATATTGTCATAATTTGCTTTAACCAATATTACATACATTTATGCTTTATTAACTTAATTGTGTATATGTGTGTGTGTGTGTGTGTATTTATATATATATATATATATATATATATATATATATATATATATATATATATAGTATACACACACACACACACTACAAAAACAAGATGTTGGAAAGCACTCACTCATGTATCTGTATGGCCCAGGGACATATTTCCCTATATATATATATATATATATATATATATATATATATATATGTGTGTGTATATATATGTATAATATAATATACACACACATTGTTTGCATGTATTTACACTTCATTTTTATGATTATGCCCATCTTATAATATAAAAAGCCAGAATGTTTGTCCAATGCTGAGATCATTCTGTGTGTTTGGGCAGTCTCTACTGCGCATTACTACATCGTGTGCGCCGCCAGTGAGGCGGCGGCAGTACGCAGAGCAGGGCCGGCCTCTTCACCTCACTGGACTTTGGCCCATATACACAGGCTTTTACACTAGTTCTTGTTATATTATACTAATACATTACTAAGGGAGTGGTATTTGTGGCTCTGAAGTCTGAGCACATCCTCTCCACTGTTGTTCGTAATGGTGGAGGGCATCCCTTACACATCGCCATTATGACAAACTTCTTCCCCTTCCATACTTTATTCTGAGTGCATTTGGTGAAGTGTACCATTCTTTGTAGCGAAATGATCAACCCATTGCCGGACACACTTTGCTGTATCATTGCCCCTTAGTGCATCTGCCCAGGAGTTTAAACCTCAACTGCAACTATGTAGCAAGGGAGCTGCTTTTCAGGGATGTCTTTGAATGGGAAGAGGTTATACACGTGCCTTGTGGCTTATGTTGCCGCTCTCAGCAGTGTGTGTGTTTTGTGTTCTAGGCAGTGGGTGATTTTCTTATAAAGTAGACTATGTTCCTTTCACATCAGTGTTTCACAACTCTTGTCCTCCCACGGTCTCAATAATGCAGTTTATAGCATACTTTTTGCTGCAAGATGTAGGCAATAAGTGGCTCAAACAAGGAGACTAATTCACCTGGTGTTTGGCAAAAAAGCAAACAAATGATGAGGGACTCATAGGGTTAAAGTGGAACTTTAACCTTAAATCAAGTTTGTATATTTGAAAACTGCATTAAGAACTCCTTATGTCTCTTGTTAGGCAAAAGACGAGCAAATGTACAGTTAAGGAGATATTCACGCTTGTTTCCATATGCTAATTGCTGTATCAGTGACATTTCATAAGCTAATGAAGCCATTTCAGTGATGTCATATGCTAATTAAGGTTTCAGTGATTATGCATATGCTAATTAAGTTTTGTGTACCTGGAAACGTTCACTTTCACTTTGCCCAGAAATAAGTGTGTGAATATCTCCTAAACTATACATCTGCTGGAATTTTGTTTAACATGACATATAGGTAGTTTTGAATGCAGTTTTCAAATATACAAACTTGAATTTAGATGAAAGTTCCTGTTTAATATTTCTTCACAGAATAAAAACAATCGGATTATTTAAAAATTAAATATATATAGAATATTTAAAAAAAAATAAAAATAAATAAATATATATATATATATATATATATATATATATATATAGATATATATATAGATATATAGATAGGGGCCACCCTCAAGTTTCAATGGAAAAACAAAAAAACATGGCCGACTCATTGAGAAGCCTACCCCATATGGCACTCAAAGTGTTAATGTGTCTCAAAGCTCATGCACTCCCAACCTCTTGCGTACCCACTATATTACAATGTATTCTGGTCATAACCAAATACATTATATATAATTACGTGGCCTGGGACTCTCCCAGACTACAACTCCCAGAATTCTCCGCAATGGTTATGGTAAATATACTTTACCAACAGGTGGAGCAACACAGGTTTCACCATATAACATCTGGTGTGTACACACTTGTTCTGTATATACAATACTGGGGCTGCTGAGGATTGTTTTAGTAGTAGTACTTCATTACATGAAGAGCTGCAGGTTTAACACACCACATTTACATTTCCTGGATGTGCACACACTACTTCTGTGTATAAACCTACTGCACTACCTCAGCACAATGGCACTTGTAGTCTAACCTTTGCGGAGGTGGCTTTCCCTATATAAGAGCTACATTTATGTTTTTACTTATTTTTGTGAAGCACCTGGTAAGTTCCGCCCCCACTTGCCAATAAGCCTCCACTTTTTGGTCACTCTTTCCTTCAGTTGTATCCCCCAGCGTCCCCAGTGCTGAATACTCCACGTTAAGTTCTATACATTTTTCACCTACTTCATTTACAGTATGCAAATTTCAGTGTTCTATACACATCTATCACTTCTTTTTCTCCCCCTCTTGTCTTTTGATGTCATCTGGTGCCATTTGTTGGGTATTGTGGGTATTTATAGGCCTGTTTTACATCTTTCTGTAACCTTGACAAAGACCTCAGTGAGGGTTGAAACATTGGTTGATAAAGAGTACATTTTGCGATTCAACACCAAAGCTCTGTGACTGCTGCCGTTTCTTCAAGATTACTGTACATACTCTACAGTGACTGACACCTGGTCAACTGACTTTCTTCAATCAGAGTGCCCGTAGCTCTGGATTACATTTATATACAGTACTGTACAAAGGTCTTAGGCAGGTGTGAAAAAATGCTGTAAAGTAAGAATGCTTTAAAAAATAGACATGTTAATAGTTTATTTTTATCAATTAACAAAATGCTAGTGAGTGAACAGAGGAAAAAATCAAATCAATATTTGGTGTGACCACCCTTTGCCTTCAAAACAGCATCAGTTTTTTTCTAGGTGAACGTGCACACAGTTTAACCCCTTAACGACCCTTGACATACCAGGACCGTCAAGGGTAAATTTTCTTTAAGGACCGGTGACGGTCCTGGTACGTCAAGTGTTAAATGGTAGCAGCACACCGCCGTGCACGCTGCTACCATTCAATCCAGGCTGAGACTGAGCGGTCCAGTACCGGACCGTTCAGTCTCAGCCTCCGTCGGTTGTGCCAGGTCATGTGATCGCTGCGTCAGCGATCACATGTACCGGCATTCTAAAACAGTGACAGAGGCAGTGCTACTTACTGCCTCTAGTGTCTCCTCTCTGCCAATGCGTCCCTTACATCAAAGTAAGGGACAGAGAAGCAGGAAGGAGACACCTAGTGGAAATAAAAAATACAGCAGCTGTGGGTGTTAACCCCTTCACTGCTGGTGCAGGAGGATGGCTAGATGCAGGTCAATTTCTGACCTGCTAAATACACTTTTTTTTTTTTTTTTTAAATAAAAACAACACACTTTTTTTTTTACAAATAAAATATTTTATTTAAAAAAAAAAAAAAAAAACATCTCAAGAAACAAAATTGGAAGTGTGATTGTTGTGGAGTCATGTAATACACTTACACACACCGCCAAATGTAATGAACAAAAAAGTGGGAAAATAGGGTGGGAAAAAGGGACATGGGGATTTTCACCCAGGTGGGACAGTGGCCACTTTAAACTGCGCATTTTGTAGGTATGACTGACTAGTCATACCTTTCATGCAGTCTCCATAAAAATGTAACCCTTTGCGCCCAATTGATCCCAAGAGAAAAAACAAAAATGGTGGTTTTTTAACATTTTTTTTACCTTTTTCTTTAATTTTAATAAAGTAAATGGTGGGTTATCCATATAAGTGGGGTATCAAAGGAAAGCCCTATTTGTTTGTAAAAAAAACAGTATATCATTTATGGGGGTGGAATAAAAGCTTAAGAGGGAAAACACTGTTGAACAAAGACATAATCAAAAAGGTCAGAATTGCTCCGGTCCTTAAGTCAAATCCACCTCTGATTTTCCCGGTCCTTAAGGGGTTAAGGAACTGTGCAGGTAGGTTGTTCCAAACATCTTGGAGAACTAACCACAGTTCTGTGGATTTAGGCAGCATCAATTGCTTCTCCTTCTTCATGTAATCCCAGGCAGACTCGATGATGATGAGATCAGGGTTCTGTAGAGACCATACCATCACTTCTAGAACTCCTTGTTCTTCTTTATGCTGAATATCATTCTTAATTACTTTGGCTGTATGTTTGAGATTGTTGTCATGCTGCGGAATAAATTTGGAGCCAGTTGGATGCCTCCTTGACTGGTATTGCATGATGGATAAGTATCTACCTGAAAATCTCAGCACAGAGGAGGCCAATAATTCCTAACAAATCCCCAACTCCATTTGCAGAAATGCAGCCCTAAACTTGCAAGGAATGTCCACCATTCTACCTTGTTGCCTGCAGACACTCATTCTTGTACCGCATTCTTACTTTACAGCATTTTTTCACACCTGTCTAAGACTTTTGCACAGTGCTGCGTGTGTGTGTGTGTGTGTGTGTGTATACAGAAACGTATATATAGATCCCCAAAGACATATAACAATGTTATAAGTCATATTTGCTCATTTTGATTTTCTTACACCGGTGTTGTGGTTATCCCTTCACTTGTTTGTTAAAAGTACTCTGGCTTCAGCAGAAGGCCAGTTTTGGACGGAAGATCCTACAGGCCGATGTGCTCATATGGGTATCCTGTTTAATACCAATAACCAGTTTGCTTTCCTGTTGGTTTGCTGTATTAGGGTCTTTCTCCCCTTGAATCTTGGTTGATAGCTTTGTTATATCCCCAAGATTCCTGAGTTCTATATTGGATGAATGAGAAAAGAGTGTGTTTTTTTGTATGCTTTTCTATAAAAACCATTTATTTCTTAGTCCATTAGAACTCCTCCTCTCCTGGAGCAAAAAAACAAACAAACTGTTGTTTGAGTTCTAGCCAGGTGGGTTCTGTGTGTTCTCTGGTTCAGGTGACTCCCTTTCCTGCCTAGCTTTTGATTTTTTGCTATTCGTTAAAACTGAGCATGACTGGTGGGTGCTTAAGTGGAGCCTTTTATTGCCCTATCACCATGGCTGGTGATACTTTTCTCATGATTCTTGTGTTCCTAAGAAAAAAAAAACACACACATTCTGTTTTCTCATTGTGTCTGCACTGAGATCATTTTACCAGTTGGAAAGCCTTTGAAAATCTGCAGTTGATGCAGATGAAGCTTCAGGAGTAGGGTGACCACATTTCCCTTCTGCCATTCCGGGACGTGGTCACCCTATTGCCTTACCTTGAGTCCCTGGTGGTCTAGCGGCGTGTCAAGAGGGAGCTCTGTGCCTCCTCTGGCACAGAGCTGAAGCTCCCGCGCGCTGTGCTCAGTAATGCAGAGCTCTGGGAGATGATGTCATCTCCCAGCGCTCTGTATTACTAGAGCGCTTACCTCCAGGAGATCAGGTAAGCTGCATTGCCGCCCTGGATGTCAGCCTGCAAGCGGCGTCCATGATGTGACACACCGCTTGCAGGCTGACATTCAGGGCGGCTTGGCTTCATTCCGGGACACTTCATTGTCCCGGTTGAAGGGGACCCGGGACGCGGGACATGTCCCTGAAATAAGGGACAGTCCCGGACGTTCCGGGACCCGTGGTCACCCTATTCAGGAGGGGAGTCCTGTATACAAGTGTGTAATCTGTTAGAATAGAAGGCTTGGGCCTACCTTGTGGTATAGGGAATGGACTGGAAGGATCAAACTGAGCCTCAAACTGTTCCCATTTCCTAGCCTTTCCCTATCCCCATCCCTCCAGCCTATCTCTCCACTCAGTGTGTCTCTCCATAACTATTGGTGGGTGTGGCCAAAGGTTGCATTAGCAAGCACCATGTGTTTCCTTGCCTAATGTGCTCCCAGCTGTAACTTTTTTTTTTTTTGTAGCAGTGAGCGCTGGCAGCTAGCTACCACTACCCACCAGGAAACCATTTATTTTGACATGCAGACAGCATGACAGTGTGGTAAGGAAAGAGCACAAAAACAAAATCGCCACAATATATACAGTTTTAAAAACAATTTAACCCTTTGAGTGCCAGTGGTACAGAATGCATTGCAAAGCAATGCATTCCATACCACTGGCATTCAAAGGGTTAATAAGGAGTTAGATTATATATAGATGGCAATTCTTCTTTACTCCAGTAGTCACAGAGAGCCCATATTAGTATCTAACTGTTAGGCTACAGTCTTGTTGAGCAGCTTCTCAGTAGATGCCCACTTGGATTACACCAGTGCAGAGGAGAAACTATCCACATTTCTGACATGGCACCGCTCGTGTAAATCTAAACAATATTGTACTTTACTGATCGCGCCAGCAAAAGGAACACACTCTGCTTCTTTCTATTAATATCAGCATGTCTGTGCCTTGCTAAATACATTGCTAAAGATAAGAGTGGGAGAGGTACATTGTTTACTTACTATGTGACCTTAATATCTTAACTTTTTATCAACAAAGTCTTTTTTTATTTACTAAGAAGTGACTCATCGAATTCCAGCCTAGCTTCCTGTACTATTACTACTCTGACTCCACTCACCACAGTCCTGCATTATAGCCCTCTGTTAAAGCAGTCCTATAACCTAGTGTAAATTGAGTCTAATTATATTGAATTGCTGAAATTAAATATACTTTGTGCTGTGTGTGTATAAAATAAAAATATCAAGCAAAATCTGCATACTCACTGACTAAATACCAAATTAAACCAATTATTGGTATAGTAGTACAACTTTTCGGTCCACTCTTGATACCTTTGTCAAGCAAACACTGTATGTAACATAAAAGATCCTTACATTCATCATATTAATGTCCCGCACTTTATTCAGTCCATTTTCAGGTAGACTGACAGTATATATAAGTGCTGGAGTATCTTAAAAAACATGGGCATTTTTGTCTGACAGGTTGTACTGTAGCTGAACAAACAACATACTCGGCGTTTGCAGAAGACTGTTACGGGCTGAGAGTGACTAGAAGTCTCAACAGAAGATCAATTAAGGATTTATGGATCTTTGATAATCCATATAATATTGAGCAGACAAGATTTGCTTCCTTGTACTTGCAATGTATATAAGTTGTCTTTTATGTTACATACTCTGTTTCCTTAACAAATGTCCTCAGAATGGACTGAAATGTTTTACTGCTATACTCATACTTGGATCATTTTGGGATTAAGTCCATAAGTGTGCAGCTTTTACTTGAATTTGTTCAATGTGTATCACACGGCGACAAATGAACATAAAGCGTGAGCGCCAATCAGTCCCCTTCCTCTGTTATTAGAAATTGGGCTTATTGAGCATACACACAAATATTGTTGCCAAATACATACAAATGCAGTAATGGAGAGCTGTAAAGAACCAGTGGATAAGACTGCTGATTATACTGAAGTGCCCAACACCTAGATTTGAATATCCTTTGGAACAATTCATAAAGGATCTATGTTTTAAACTCCTAAAGAGACAGACTTGACTTTGCATGGTATGTTCTTATTGGACCAATACAGAGCAAAAAAGTTCCCTAGGTGTTTTAGAATTCAAAATATCCCCACAATTAGTCCTCTCAATTCAGAGTTCTTTAACCCTTTGAGTGCCAGAGTGGTACACAACGCATTGCAAAACACTCTGGCACTCAGTGGGTTAAGAATTATATATCTGCATTGAATCAATGCTCCTTCACTTTTTGGTTTTGGTAACCGAAGATTTTGGAATTGAACGGTTGAAAGTAAGGAATACTATTGCGGAGTTTGAAACCAAATAAATTTAAATAATGAAAGTAGAAATAAATGCTGAAAGTTCAAAGATGCTAAAGTCCCAGATTGATAAACACTTCCATTGCTAAGCTTCAAAAAAACTAAATGACAGCATGTGAATGGGGACTATGAAGATGGCATTGTTTACAGATTTCTGTCTTGTACCTTAGTGGGTGAATGCATAGTACCAGTAAATGGAAATGCATTTTTCTCTTACATCCAATATGGAAAAGAGGTATCATGGGGTTGACTCCCTACTCCTGGAGGGCAGAACACATCTTAAAAGACCGTCTTATGGGTGGAGAGTCCCTCCTCCTCCTTCAGGTCAACCCCCCCCCCCCCCAACTACTAACTCCCAGAATTCACATGTCCTGCTAGAAACTGACAGGGCAAGACCGTCTCTTACTTTTTAAAGTTTTTATTCATCTAAGATATGGGGCTGTATTATCCCCCATTAGACTGGTTACCATCACTGGGAGTCCCTAGAGTGGATTAACTACTTCACAGGTGCTTTGTGGACCCCCTTAACCGTATGGCGGGAAACTTGCTGCCAATTTTTCACTCACAGCAGAGTCTCTTGGGTGAAGTAACCCTTGGTCCACTTAAGTCCTAGTTATGGTGCCCCTCCATACAAGGGGTGTTGTGAGCCGGTGTAGGCTCTGGCACTTACTGTGGGTGTCTTTTTTTAGACTGTTTTATCCCACTGGGAGTTTTGGAATAAGTATGGCTGCTTTATTATGTTGTGTTAACCCTTTCACTACCATTTTTGACGTTTTCAGTGCTTTCATAACTTTGGAGGGTTTTTTCTTACTCCACCTCTACTTCTACCTTACTTTTATGTTCCCCTCAGATATTCCCTGGTGTTTCTGGGTGTATGGGTTATTTTTCCCCATTTGACCAATTTTTACATTGGCGGCACCTTTAAAGGGATAGTAATGTTTCACAAAAACAGCAGCTCCAATTAATCTTCATAGTATTTGAGCCACAGAGAGTTATTTCAATACTGTCAGTTGTAGTTCAAGAGTAATTGAGTGATAAAGTATTCCCCTCCCGCCCCTTTTACCTAGTGTAACGCTGCTCTTCTCAGATGTGGAATCTGGTTGTAAGACCAGACAGATAACAGTAGAAGACACTCTAGTTACTCTGAGAACAGAGGTTTTCAGCTTTTTCTCTTATCTTAATTGAAGATTGTCCCTCTGTAGTCTACCTGGGCACCTCCCAGCTGCTCTCACCTAAGCAGTGTTATATGAGTAAAAGGGGCGGGAAGGGGATACTTTATCATTCAATTACTCTTGAACTACAAGTCTGACAGAATTGAAATAACACTCTCCAAGGCCCAAATACTATGATGATTACTTAGAGCTGCTTTTATTATGAAACATTACTATCTCTTTAAGAACGGGAGCTTGCCCATCTCAATCTTTGTTCTATTGACTTTTATGGGTAATGCTTCTGTCACAAACAAAGGCTATAGGCCCTGCTGAGACAGTGGGGAGAGTATGCGAGTGAAAGGGTTAACAATACCAGACCCCTGGTTACCTGTTCCTAGCAACCACCAAATTAACCCCTGAAATCCGTCCTGCACTATCACCCCAGTACTACAATTTGCTGCCACCACCAAGACTTTATATCTAGGCATCTTAGGTTACCCCAAACACAACAGAATACAGTATAAAATCACCTTAATAATCAGACATATATAATTAACCCTTTAGTAGCGTGTTCTTTCTGAGCTTCCTTCAGAGTAGTGAGTTCATATTAGAGAACAGAGACAAGAGCTGGTTAATTGAACATTTAATCTGAAAAAAGGCTTCACAGTGCTGGTTACAAAAATACAGAAATAAAGGACGTACAGAAATAAAGATTATACACTGGCAAAACAGTCCATAAAATAAAATGGGAGAAACACAAGAAATCCTTAAATACAATTACCCATATTTTAAGAGTCCTTGGGAACTTCTGATGGTATACCCCCCTTCAGTGGTTACAAAGAAATTCACTGTTTTTATCCAAAAACCCATATTAAATAGGAGTCCACAGTTGCTTGTAAGAGGCCAGACCCCCTGGGTGTTACCTGGGAGGGTCAGGGGTCTGGCCTGACTGTTTACAGCCCACTCAATCAGACCTGTCAGGGATGCTACTGCAGAGTTCTACCTGAAAAATCATAAGGCTTCCCAAAACATGCAACCCACAGCACACCTCTATAATGTTATAATAATCATATTCTTCATATCTGTGTGAATATCTGGACACCAAACATGCTGGGTCTAACTGGTTGCAAAGTGGATATTTTTGTAACTCATAGCAGGAACACCTCCCCCTGGCATGTTTGGTACCCACCACAAGGGTAAAACCTGGGCATTCTGAATATATATTTGTATTGAACCATTTTACGCTGATCTTCTCATTCAGTTTCTGGTGATGTGATCTACTGAACTAATTTTATGGCCTAGGACTGGTGCACTTTGAATAACATACAG
This sequence comes from Rhinophrynus dorsalis, assembly GCA_037306005.1. NCBI lineage: Eukaryota > Metazoa > Chordata > Amphibia > Anura > Rhinophrynidae > Rhinophrynus > Rhinophrynus dorsalis. Next base: position 277,118,643 of record CM074719.1, read on the forward strand.
GTCAGCAAATCAACAAACAAATTATACAACCCAGAGGGCCAACTCGTGGCTTGGCATGACAGTTTCTATGGGCTCTATCTTCTTGTCTCCTCATGCCCCATTATCCGGTCCACTTTCCGAGTGTCCAGGGGGCTCGTGGCGATCCACAAACAGTTGTAGGCATTGCTAGGCAACAACAGAATGCCCATTTTGCTGGCTTTCTTCTGATTGGCTGTCAGTTTGACAGTGGTTACTTTACTTCTATCTTGCTTATCTTCCTTCTCTAGATGAACCCTTCTCTTGCCAGATAAGTGTAATTTCTGGCTATTAAAGGTGTTGTGTGTTTCTGGGGATACTTCTAGTACCATTTACTAGTGTGGGACACTTTTATTAGAATGTATATCAGACTCTAAGGGGCATGGGGGTAAATCTAAGGCAAAGGACTCAGGGGCTTCCCTTACATATTGTTCTCCTTGCCAAATGGGCCTCCCTAGAGAGTATTCAGGATCCTTATGCCCCTCTTTCACCATGGTCCCTACTACTCCACCAGGGTCCTCCGTGTTGGAGGACTCTGGTGGAGTGGAGTAGTAGGGACCATGGCGAAAGAGGGGCATAAGGATCCTGAGCCAGCATGGGTCAAGACATTACTGACTTCAGTGGCCCAAATTCCTTTCTCTCTGCAGGGGGTACTTCAGTCATGGAAGCCTGCCACTGCCTTTAAACCTATAACCTCCATGTCTAGGGGTCCGACACATGTTCTTGGGGCTTTCTCTGAGGAAGAACACTCATATGAGGATGATGGGGAATATGAAAACATGTTTTCTTCCTACTTTGGAGATTCCCATGAGGCTGGTCCTCTCCTTTTGGCAAAGTGACTAATAAGTGCTGTCCTGTAGACCCTGCATGTCTCTTGACACCTCTGATGAGGGGACTACCTCTCTGGATATTTTCTAGAGGTATAAGAAGTTTTCCCTTTCTTCCCACCCAATGCCACTCTTGACTTGATTTTTCTGGATGAGCCGAAAACGCCTAATAAATATTTCTCAATAAGAGGTTTTCTAAGCTACTACTTTAGTGCAGATATGGGCCTGTATTTATCTCCCATTAGGGGGGTTAACATTACTGGCCTTCCCTGGAGTGGACTGACCAGTGTACAGGTGCTGTGTGGACCCTTACAGCCCTGTGGAGGGATTCTTGCTGCCAAGTTTTCCCTTCCCAGCAGAGTTTCTTGAGGCTCTGTTTGCTTCTAACTACAATGGTAACCAGAAGACAGGTGAGTAACTCTGAATGCCTTTGGTCCACATTTGTCCCAATCCTGTGCCTCTCCATACAGAAGTGTTCTGAGCCTTTACGGGCTCTTTCATTCATGCTGTGTATTTTCATATACTTTATATTCCATAGAGCTTTGGAGTAAGGATAGCTGCTTTTTGTATAAGGATTAACCCTTTCTCTGCCGTTTTGACTATTTTAGTGTTTTCAGAAAGTAGTGAAGTCTGCGTTAAACTACCCTTCACTTGGACCTTCCTTTGTATCCCCCTTGGATGTTCCTGGGGTATTTGGGTCTCATTAGTGATTTTAACAGTCGTCGTAGCACCCCCTTTAAGAATGGGAGCACACTCGCTGACATCTTTGCTCCATTGACGTCTATGTGACAACTAAATCTTTGCAACCGTGTAATATATATGATAGAGAGGTCTCGCTCTTCTTGTTTCCTTATGCTTTTTTTATCCAGTTGTCCAGAGGATTCATGGAGTTTCCACAAACTGAGTTGTAGTCATTGCTAGGCAGCTGCAACAGAGAAGACTACATTTTGCAGAATGCCCGTTTTGCAGGCTTTTTCCAATTGGATGTCAGTTTTGCAGTCACCATTTTACTTCTCTCTTGCTTATCCAACGCAGATGACAAGAGAAAACAGAAGTTAATGAGAAAATGCTATTACTGCTCCCGTGTATCCCAATTTGGGCATCTAATGCTCATCTTTCTCTTACAGAGACCAGTTCGGTACATACAATCTTGGCCGTCTACCGTCATTAAGACTTGTCTTTTATTTGTTTAAGTAAAATAAGCATTTCTCACCAGGCCTTATAGTTAAAATTCCTATTGTAGTACTAGCTGTCACATCACAGGAACTTTAACCCCTTAACGACCGGACGTTATGGGACATTTCCGTCCCATAACGTCCGCATAGGGGCACTTGGACGCGCCGGTACACGTGACCTGTCACGTGTATCGGCGCGTCACTATGGGGCTTGAAACAGATCGCTCCGATCTTGGAGCGGTCTATTTCATGCCCCATTTTTACTTACAGCGCTCCCGGTAGAGCGCTGTAAGTAAAAAGTACGTGACGTACCAGGACCGTCAAGGGTCTTTCAAGCAAGTTTACCCTTGACGGTCCTGGTACGTCAAGGGTCCCTAAGGGGTTAAAACCAACACCTTGTTCCTTTTATTTTTATAGTGTGCAACTTCTAGTGAATATAGTCTACAGGCTGGTGAATGATTCTAATGATTACTTTATTTGGTGAAATCTAAATTGCTTGAGGAAATTCCATAACAGGGATCACAGTGAAAGTTCCTAATAGATTATTGCTTTAACCCCTTAATGACCGGGAAAATCTGAGGTGGATTTCACTTAAGAACCGGAGCAATTCTGACCTTTTTGACTCTTTATTCAACAGTGTTTTCCCTCTAAGTACTTTGTTTAACCCATACAAATTATATATTTTTTTCTGGCACAAGTAGGGCTTTATTTTGATACTGCACTTATATGGATAGCCCACCATTTATTTTATTAAAATTAAAGTAAATAAAATGTAAAAAAAAAAAAAAAAATATGCAGTTTTTATTTTTTCTCTTGAGATCATTTGGACACAATGGGTTACATTTTTATGGAGACTGCATGAACGGTATGACCGGTCAGTCATACCTACAAAATGGGCAGTTTTAAGTGGGCACTGTTCCCCCTGGGTGAAAATGTCTCTTTCCCACCCTATTTACCCATACTTTTAGTGATGAGAATTGGCGGTGTGTATAAGTGTACTTCATGGCCCCACAACAATCAAACTCCCAATATTGTTTCTTGAGACTTTTTTTTTTTTTTTTTACTAAAAGCTGTTCTTTTTTTAAACAAATGCGTGTTCTGTTTTAAACTAAAAGTGTCTCTTAGCAGGTCAGATATGGACCTGCATCCAGCCAGCCTCCAGCACCAGCAGTGAAGGGGTTAATACCCCCAGCTTCTGCATTTTTTTTTTCACCACTAGGTGCCTCCTCTCTGTTTCTCTCTCCCTTTGATCTAAGGCAGAGAGAGGCATAGATTAGACACATAGTGTGCTTGTCACACTGCCTTTTCTTATCTAAATGCCGGTACATGTGATCGCTCCTGGAGCGATCACGTGTACCAGCAGAAGAGATACGAGCTGACAGGGCCTCGGTGATGGCACGGGCTGAAAGGGCCTCGGTGATGGCAGCTTGCATGGAGGCGAGCTGCTATCATTTACCCATGACATGCCAGGACTGTCATGGGTCCTTAAGGAAAGTTTACCCTTGACTGTCCTGGCACGTCTTGGGTCGTTAAGGGGTTAAAAATTGTATCTATTGAATATGATTAAACACACACTACCAATTTAAGTTACAGCTCACTGACCCTAAGCCATAAATCTTCTTATTCATACAGAGAATATGCTTCCAGTAAAATAAACTCCTGTGTAGTCAAGGAGTATAGTTTTCACCTTAATTGCTTAGCTATATTCCAGTCTAAACCATATATATGTATGTGTATATATAATATGGAATTATAGCAGGTTATGCCGTATGATTTTACCCACCACATTAGCATTGGAGACAGCTTATAATTGTATCTCTGCTTTGAGTTTTATTTGCTCATTTGTTGTGATTTAAAGGGATAGTAATGTTTCATAATAAAAGCAGCTCCAACTAATCTTCATAGTATTTGGGCCAAGGAGAGTTTTATTTTGATACCACACTTATATGGATAGCCCACCATTTATTTTATTAAAATTAAAGTAAATAAAAATGTGAAAAAAAAAAAGCCATTTTTATTTTTTCTCTTGGGCCATGGAGAGTGTTATTTCAATACTGTCAGAGTTGTATTTCAAGAGTAATTGAATGATAAAGAATCCACCTCATGCCCCTTTTACTGATGTAACACTGCTTGCCTCAGAGCAGCAAGATGGATCACAGAGAGGGACAATCTTCAGTGAGCATAAGGGAAAGCCTGAGGAACCTGTCAAGGGGGCAGGGTTTTCCTTATGCTCACAGTAAGATGATTGTCACTTGCTGTGAGTTGTCTGGTCCCACGACCAGATTCCACATATGAAGGGAGGTGACTTTCACTAGGTAAAAGGGGTGAAGGATACTTTATCATTCAATTACTCTTGAACTACAACTGTGACAGTATTGAAATAATGCTCGCCATGGCCCAAATACTATGAAGATTAATTGAAGCTGCTGTTTTTGTGAAACATTACTATCCCTTTAAGGTAGAAAACATTGATTTTATTCGCAGTGTTGCCTTCCTACATAACGGAGAGAACCTTTTTTTTTTTTTTTTTTTTCTTTTCTTTTCTTTGATGGCTCCCTAGCTCTGTACTTATTTCATACAAGTAGCTAGTTAGGTCCTTTCATTTTCTAAGTTTGATCTCCATCTATTAGACCAGCTGACAGATCGCAGTGTAATAATGTGAACTTCATCTCATTTAATTGCATGTGAATTCTCAGCAGGTAAAATTATCTAGCCTAGTAGCGGAATATTAACCCTTTCATTGCTGATATAGATTTTTAACAGCACAGTCACTGATTGTAGTGTTTCCCCACTTGAGTAAGGAAGGGAATCCAGTGTTAAAGCGGAACTACCATCTCCACTAAAGTCACCCTGCAATACTTAGGCAGGTGGCTACTAGCTTATTAATCATTATTTTTAGAGGTGCACCGAAATGAAAATTCTGAACCGAAACAGAAACCGAAACTTCAGGATGCTCTTGGCCGAAAACCGAAATCGAAACCGAAAAATGACTTTTTAATTTATAGGGCGATGCCTAACAAAAGAAATAAAAAATATAGTAGAGCAAGTGCCCCCACCAGATTTAACTTACCCCCTACCAGCACTACTTTGCCCATCAGCTCCAGGTTCCAACTTGTCCCCCATCAGCTCCACTTTGCCCCCATCAGCTCCACTTTGCCCCCATCAGCTCCAACTTGCCCCCCATCAGCTCCACTTTGCCCCCCCACCAGCTTCAACTTGCCCCCCATCAGCTCCAATTTGCCCCCACCAGCTCTATTTTGCCCATCAGCTCCAAGTTCCAACTTTCCCCCCATCAGCTCCAACTTGCCCCCATCAGCTCTACTTTGCCCATCAGCTCCAACCTGCCCCCACCAGCTCCACTTTGCCCCCACCAGCTTCAACTTGCCCCCCTTCAGCTCCAATTTGCCCCCACCAGCTCTACTTTGCCCATCAGCTCCAAGTTCCCCCCATCAGCTCCAACTTGCCCCCCATCAGCTCCAACTTGCCGCCATCAGCTCTACTTTGCCCATCAGCTCCAACCTGCCCCCACCAGCTCCACTTTGCCCCCCATCAGCTCCAATTTGCCCCCACCAGCTCTACTTTGCCCATCAGCTCCAAGTTCCAACTTGCCCCCCATCAGCTCCAACTTGCCCCCCATCAGCTCCAACTTGCCCCCCATCAGCTCCAACTTGCCCCTACCAGCTCTACTTTGTCCATCAGCTCCAAGTTGCCCTCCCATCAGCTCCAACTCCCCCCCCCCATCAGCTCCACTTTGTCCCCATCAGCTCCAACTTGCCCCCGCATCACATACCTGTAGCTGCTGGTGCTCCCATTTGTTCTCTTTAGTAATGCAGAGCGATGGGAGATTGTCATCTCCCAACGCGCTCTGCATTACTAAAGAGGCAACGGCGACGAGGGAGCTCAGAAGCTACAGGTCTGTGCTGAAGACCGCACAGACCTGTATGTACTGTGGTGCCGGGCGGGGGGAGTCCAAAACGAGTGAAGTAAAATCTGCAGCACAGCACACGGATGCGCTTCAGCTGCAGCACACGGGGACATCACCAGCACAGCCACATACATCACTGCTGTTCTTGTTTAGAGCCTCCGTGTGCTGAATCTGAAGCGCGTCTGTGTGCTGTGCTGAAGATTTTACTTCACTTGTTTCTGCTCTCCTTTTCGGCCATTTTTTTTATTTCGGCTTTTTGCCGAAAATGCCATTTTCGGCCGAAACATTTCAGCCGCCGAAATTTCGGTGCATCCCTAATTATTTTACCTCTCAAAAGTGCCCACAAATAAAGTTTTCCTTAAGCTTCCGAGACTGACGGTCAGGTTACTGCAGCCTGTGCGCTTGCGCCAACGGTCTCTTCCTCAGCTGTCCGGGCCAGTGCAATGCCTGTGAAGGGTAAAGAGGACTGACAGCACAGACGCGCATTCAAGATGTCCACAGTGCTGCCTGGCTTCCGGTCTCGGAAGCTTAAGGATAACTTTATATGTGGCCACTTTTGAGACGTAAAATAATGATTACAAAGCTAGTCGCCACCTGCATAAGTATTGCAGGGCGACTTTAGTGGAGATGGTAGTTCCTCTTTAAGAACCACTTTGTATATAGGCACAATTATTGTGATACGTTCCCTTTCAATTTTTGATAAATGACGTGAAGCCTTCGTTTAGACCAACAGGACTTTTGGTATCCAATCTGTAAATCCATTTTGCTTCCATACAGAGTAACGTCTTATCTATATCTCCTTTTCTTATTGAAAATTTTAGATGCTGTATGCCTTTGAACTTTATTACTAAAAGATCTCCATTGTGGCACTCAATTATATGATGATCCACTGGTTTTTCTCTATGGTTTCTTAATATCCTATGTTACAGGATTCTTGTTCTGAATTGTCTTCGTTTCGTCTACATCATTTTTCACAGTTACATTCCAGTACATATATTACTCCGGTTCTGCAGTTGATGAACTATAGTAATTCATATTCCTTAAATCCATTATGACTTCTGAAGGTCTTGTCCTTATTAATAAAACTACATGCACAGTGGAATGTACCTTTCAATTAGGATTTTAGCCAATTCATATTACTAGAAATTTTCTCAAAATGGCTGTGTACCAGGAGATCTTTAAGATTTTTGCCACATCTGTATGTTCTAGATGGGTTACTGGATATTACTTCAGCCAGATCAGGGAGTACATGAGGGTGTTGAGCAGACTGGTGTCATCCAAAGCTGCTCCGGGAATCCAGAACATTTGGATCTACGGATCTCTCGGTTTCTCTCTCCCCATCTCTCTCCCCCCTCCCCCCATGGTGGGTACGACTGAACAACCTGGAACACATAGTAATATAGTAAGTTTGGTTGAATAAAGACCCAAGTCCGTCAAGTTCAACCTTTGCCTCATACCCCACTGACTGAGAATTTTATAGCTTTCCTGCTACCAAATAAGTTAGTCTTTATCAGACCTTCCTGATCTGCCTACTAATAAACAGTATAACCCTGTATGTTCCCTTTTGAAATAAATGTATCTAATCTTCTCTTAAATGTATCCATTTTATCCCCCATAACCACCTCCTTGGTCAAGGAATTCCACAATTTAACAGACCTTACTGTAAAAAAAACCCTTCCTCTGCTGAAGTCTAAACCTCCTTTCCTCTAATCTCAAGGAGTGTCCCCTGAACACCTGATCAGGCCTTGGAATAAATAGTTTACCGCAGAGATCCTTGTATTGACCTCTCATACTTGCACAGTGTGAAAAGGTCTCCTCTTAGTCGTCTTTTCTCTAGAGTAAACAAGTTTGTCTAGTCGTTCCTCATAGTCAAGTCCTCCATTCCCTTAATTAATCTTGTTGCTCTTCGCTGTATCCTCTCTAACTCTAGTATATCCTTTTTCAGAACTGGTGCCCAAAAATTGCACTGCATACTCAAGATGAGGTCTTACCAATGATTTGTACAATGGCAAAATAATGTTATCCACTCTTGCTTCAATACCTCTTTTTATGCAAGACAGGATTTTGTTTGCCTTTGCTACTGCTGTTTGACATTGGTCACTGTTTCCAAGTTTGTAGTTGACAAGGATACCCAGGTCTTTCTCTAGCAATGAGTCATAAAATGATTCCATTAAGTTTATAAGTATCCTTGAGATTATTTCCTCCCAAATGCATGACTTTACACTTCCCCACATTACATTTCATATTCCATTTGTTTTCCTAATCTGACATTTTTTGTAAATCCCTCTGTGGAGAGCAAATATCATGTTCTGAATTAATTACCCTGCATAATTCAGTGACATCTGCAAATATTTGTGACTCCAGGGTAGACACAGCAGATGCCAGTCTGAGTAGCTGGGGTGCAGTTCTGGGTCACTTGAGGGTTCAAGGCAGGTGGACTCCAGAAGAAGCTCTGTAGTCCATAAATGTTTTGGGGGATTTGACTGGCCCTGGTGTACTGGACCTCATTCTTGAAGGGTATGACAGTAAGGGTTCAGTCGGACAGTGCTTTTGTGACGGGTGAGATGTTTCCGTGATTTCCACCTCGCATATGTGTTTCCTCCATTTCCTTTAATTCACAGGGTACTCTGGAAGATAAAGATGGACAGTGCGACAGTCCTTCTGCTTGCACTTTACCGAACCAGGAGGGCGTGGTTTGCAGACCTAGTCAGTCTTTGGATTCAGGATCCACTCCACCTACTTCCCAGGCCAGATCTCTTGCTCTAGGGTTACCTGTGGCACAAGGATGTGGAGAAATTGGCTTTGACGGCATGGCTTTTGAAGCCGACATCTTGAAGAAGAAAGGGTTCTCCACTGAGATAATCTCCACTATGATTCAGGCCAGAAAACCTGTTTCTTCTAAGGCCCTACCACACAGTATGATCTATTTTTCACTCTTGGTGCGTGGACCAAGGCTGTGTACTTGCAGGAGTTTGACCTCCCTGTGGTGTTAGCCTTTCTCCAAGATGCTGTGAACAAAAGGCTAAGTTTGAGCTCTTTGTAGGTTCAAATTTCTGCGCTTTGTATTTTTCCAGAGACGTACAGCCACTGTTTAAGGTTTTTCTTCATGGGGTGGCTCCTTCCTCCCCTGCCTAAAGCTCCCATACCTACTAGGATCTTACCTTAGTATTGGGAGTCTTGCAGAGGCCTCCCTTTGAGCCCCTTCTAATTCCTTGCGTCAGTTGACACTCAAGATGGCTTTTTTGTTGGCAGTGGTCTCTGTCCGAAGAGTCGCTGAATTGCAATCTTTGTCTTGCAAACCACTATTCCTGGTTATTCACAAGGACAAGATGGTGCTTCGAACCTCCCAGTAGTTTCTTCCTAAGGTGCTCTCTGAGTTCCACATCAATCAAGAGATTGTGCTTCTTTCTGTCCTGACCCTAGGTCTCTGACAAGGAGAAGGTTCTCCATTTATTGGATGTTGTGCTTTGCCTTAAATTTTATGTGCATTGTATCATACCTTTACGCACGGCTGACTGTCTGTTTGTGATACCTGAGCGTTTTAGGGCAGGTCAGGCTGCGCCCAAGGTCACTGCTGCCTCTTGGATCAAAGCTGCCATACGCCAGGTATATGTAATTTGGAAGAAACCAATTCCCTGCAAGGTCACAGCACATTCCACTAGGTCTGTGGGCTCCTCTTGGGCCTATAAGAATCAGGCCTTGGCTGAGCAGTTGTGCAAGGCAGCGACCTGGTCCTTCTTGCATCCTTTAGCTAAACACTACCGTGTGTGTGTGCTGCGTTGTTCGTTGTCCATTGTCACTTTCTGCTCAGGTTATCCTGGGAATTCCAGTATCATGGGGTTGTGCGTGATGTCATTTCTCCTTTTTCCCACCTCTTGGAGCTTAGTGTTGTTATATCCCCATGGTACCTGTGATTTTAGTGTACTTGCCTGTTAAATAATTTTCTCTTTAGGTCCATATGGAATACAGGTCTACCACCCAAAGATAGGGATCTTTTTTGTTTGTGGTCTCACCTTCCTGGGCTAAAGAGTCCTTTTAGAGTGTTTTTCTTGTAGGAGATTTTCTTCTTCTCTTCCCTGCTTGTCTTCTTTGTGTGGCTTCTGTCAAATGAATTCTGGATAATTACAGGGTGAGTCTGCACCCATAAGACTTTGTCTTCTGAGAGGTGTCCTGCCCTCCAAGTGGAGTGACTCGATCTCATGGTACCTGTGTTCCATATGGCCTAAAGAGAGAGAGATTTAACATGTAAAATCCTATTTTCACTCAGGCAAGAATGTTTCCAGACCAACTGAAATTTGGGGATAATGTCCCCCTTCCTCAGCACAACCCTCTAGAAACCCACCACTATATAAACATCTTTCCCGGCAAAGTCTGCATGCAAGTCCTCACCCCAGCGCTTCACTTCCGCCCCACAATGTAGGACTTCATCAGTGCCCGACACCATGTCAGCAGCCATGTTTACATTATCCCACAGAACAATAAAGATTATACGGTAGAAAGCCTGGAGACTGATCCCTTGTTCCTTGACACAGAAACCATATTTACATAGTTACAGGAAGTAACTCACACCATCATGGAGTCCCCTGCATTTTTAACAATCTTCAAAAACAGAAAATAAAACCATACATTAAAAGCACACATTAATGAAACACATACAAGTACTCCACATAAAGTACCTTATAATCATGTTGAAACAGCCCAGATAGAGAGATACGTTGCCCTTCGTGTCGTCATACTGTATTATGTCATTTAATAACTTATGCCGAAGGACCCATTATGAGAACCATCCATACTCTGTTCTTTAATTGAGTCCAGCACATGCAACAGTGTTTAGCCTATATGTATTGTCCTGATAAGGATAGTAGAACTAAACAACTGGAGGAGATGAAATAGAGGTTTGTGGTATTGGGATATCGGAAAAAGTGGTTGATGTTATTTTTGAAGAATTATTTTGGAAGAAGAAACTTCAGAAGTTTCAAAAAGTAAATTGTGATTAGTGTTTACAACAAAACATACCATAGTCACCATGGATATTATTCTCTTAATGAACGGCCATGAAGCCAGCAGTTAAGGACCATGGAGCATTTTTTTCCCCTGTTTTTAATTCGGGGTCCCCGAGAGGCGGCTGTTGAATTCCATGACGGGTCCTTAACACAGGTTTACCCATGATGGTCCTGGCACATCATGGCTCCTTAAGGGGTTAAAAATTCTGTCACTAAAAATTTGAGGCTCCTACAAAGGGATAAAAATCTACCAACAATATTTCTTTTTACAACGTACAATTAAATCCATAAGACTGTGTACTCATTTATTGGATAAATGTTGGCCATGTGTGGTGAATATTTCAGTGCATTGATTGTTTTAATGATCCAAATTGCCTTTATTGCTGGTTACACAGACCAAAGCATGAGATAATATATTTAAATGAGGTCCTTATATGGTATATGTAATTACTAAGGATTTTTAACAGTGAAGTTAGAATTAATATTTATATTTATATCCTTGATGAAATATCTCCATTATTGACTAGTGATAATCTCGTTATGTATAAGAGGCTACTATACTTCTGGTTCTTGCATAACAGATGACCAATTTTATACCCAAAACATCAGTGTATTGACAGAATAAAGCCTCCGTTTATTAATTCTGTTAAAGACAAGACTTCCAACTATTGCTAATTTTAAAGATGTGAGGCAGTAAGATTTAAAAATCCTCATAAACAACTTATATTATTAATCATAGTTTCATATCAGAATCTTATTTGTTATGGACTACCTACATGTTGCTTATGTGATATCTCCTTAGTTAACCAAACATGAATCCAAAATCCTCCAAACTTATTTTGTTTTTTTTCATTACTTCTTTATGAGTAGGGAAAATATAAATCCCTCATTTAATCCAATGGGAGTTTTTATTTTTAACATACAGTTTTGAAAATGCTGTAAAGTAAGAATTCTTTCAAAAATACATGTTAATAGTTCATTTTTATCAATTAACAAAATGATAGTGCGTAAACAGAAGAAAAGTCTAAATCCAATCTATATTTGGTGTGACCACACTTTGCCTTCAAAACCACATCAGTTTTTCTAGGTACACTTGCACACTGTCATGCCAATGCATGAGTTGACCCTCTGGGTTGTATAATTTGTTTGTTTATTTGCTGACCTGTATGTTATTCAAGTTGCAACAGTACTAAGCCATAAAATTAGCTGAGTTGATCACATCACCAGAAAACTGAATGAGTAGATCACCGGAGCAGAATAGAGTGTCATAAAATATATTGGATCTTCTGCCTTGATGGACGTTCATCCAGGGGGCAGTCAAATATTATGAAATAGGTAGAACATATATATATATAGTGTAAAATGGTTCAATACAAATATATATTTGGAATGCCCAGGGTTTACCCTTGTGGTGGGTACCAAACATGCCAGGGGGAGGTGTTCCTGCTATGAGTTACAAGAATAGCCACTTTGCAACCAGTTAGACTCAGCATATTTGTTGTCCAGATATTCACACAGATATGAGGAATATGATTATTATAACATTATAGAGGTGTGCTGTGGGTTGCATGTTTTGGGAAGCCTTATGATTTTTCAGGTAGAACTCAGGTAGAATCCCTGACAGGTCTACTTGAGTGGGCTATAAAAGGTCAGGCCAGACCCCTGACCCTCCCAGATAACACCCAGGGGGTCTGGCCTCTTAGAAGCAACTGTGGACTCCTATTTAATATTAGTAGGAGTATTTTGTAACCACCACTGTGAATCCTTTTTTTTTTTTTTTTTTGTTTTTTGTTTTTTGTCTTCAGATTAAATGTTCAATTAATCAGCTCTTGTCTCTGTTCTCTAATATGAACTCACTACTCTGAAGGAAGCTCAGATAGAACATGCTACTAAAGGGTTAAGTCTAAATGTTTGATTATTAAGGTGATTTTATACTGTAATTCTGTTGTGTTTGGGGTAACCTAAGATGCCCAGATATAAAGTCTTGTTGGCAGCAAATTGTAGTACTGGGGTGATAGTGCAGGAGGGATTTCAGGGGTTAATTTGGTGGTTGCTAGGAATAGTAACAGGTAATCAGGGGTCTGGTATTGTTAACCCTTTCACTCCCGCACTCTCCCCATTTTCTCAGCAGGGCATATAGCCTTCGCTTGTGACACACGTTTACTGAACTCTGCATGTAGGTTGTTCCAAACATCTTGGAGAACTAACCACAGTTCTTTTGTAGATTTAGGCAGTCTCTGTTGCTTCTCTATCTTCAAGTATTCCCAGACAGACTAGATGAGATCAGGGCTCTGTGGGGGCCATACCATCAATTCCAGGACTCCTTGTTCTTCTTTTCCCTGAAGACATTTGTTAAGGACTAAATGCCATGCTGCAGAATAAATTTGGGGCCAATCACATGCCTCCCTGATGGTATTGCATGATAGATAAGTATCTGCCTGTACTTCTCAGCATTGAGAAAATCATTCATTCTGACCAAATTCCCAACTCCATTTGCAGACATGCAGCCCCAAACATGCAAGGAACTTCCACATGCTTCACTGTTGCCTGCCAGCACTCATTCTTGTACCGCTCTTCGGCAAACAAACTGCCTTCTGCTACAGCTAAATATTTCAACTTGTGACTCTGTCCAGAGCACCTGCTGCCATTTTTATGCATCCCAGTTCCTGTGTTTTCATGAATAGTTGAGTTGCTTGGCCTTGTTTCCACGTCAGAGGTATGGCTTTTTGGATGCAAGTCTTCCATGAAGACCACCTCTGACCAGAGTAGATGGGTTTATCAGGATCCCACTGTTTTCTGCCAATTTTGCACTAATGGCACTGCTGAAAATCTTCCTATTGAGAAGGGAAGTAAGCATGATGTGCGTTTCATCTGCTGCACTAAGTTTACTTTGCTGAACACTGCGTCTACAGTCCTCAGCATTGCCTGTTCCTTTGTACTTCTTCAAAAGGGCTTTGACAGCACATCTGGAAACCCCTGTCTACCTTGAAATGTCTGCCTGGGAGGGACCTTGCTGATGCAGTATAACTACCTTGTGTCTTGTTGCTGTCTCCAGCAACCTCACCATGTTAGCTGAGTTTGGCTGCTCCTCACCCAGTTGTATTCCTCTTAGACAGCTGTTTCTGTTTCAGTTGATTGTATTTCAACCCACATATTAAATTGATGATCATTAGCACCTGTTTGGTATAACTGTTTAATATACACCTGACTTTATTCCTATAAAATCCCTGACTTTGTGCAAGTGTATTTTTGCACACACGCTTCTCAAAAATTCTTTTGTATCTAATCAAGGGAAATGGAGTGTATATGTCAATTAATATATTAAATGTCTTCCTTCCAATATAGCAGTACACTTATTAGTGGATAGAATTAATCAGAGTTAGTCTTATTCAGAAATATGTTCCTCACATATAAAATTAATTTCACTCTTAATTGTGTGTTAAAGCTGAACTATCACCTTAATATTGCCCCCCAATCCTTTCCTAATGTAGATATATGTATTGCTACACTGTTGTTATGATGAAAATGTCCATGTTATTAAGTAAAGCCTCTTCTGTAGGCATCCAGCGGACAACAGTGCAGAAATTTTTAGAGATAAGGGACTTCTAAGTCTGTTCTGTGTGTCCTGTGCTCTGCTCGGATTGGTGGCGATTACTTACGTTATCTTAAGTTGCTGAAGGCGCAGGCACACAGAGCTTCTCTTCTAAGCTCTGTGCCCTGGATGCCTATAGATGATGATTGCTTTCTTTAAAAACGCTGACTTTTTCATAATAACAGTATGGCTTTATATATCGCTACATTAGGAAAGTATTGGGGGCCAATATTATGAAGGTGAAAGTTCCGCTATAACAGCATATCTCTCCTCCAACATAAAGTGATGGCTCAGTATAATGATGACCTATCTCTTCCAACAATTAGATTCACTCTGGGATAATCAATAGGGGTTTCCCTTAAAGAGATAAGCAAAAATAGTGCAGTATCTTAAAGCGGAACTTTCATCAAAGTTACATTTAGCCCTAAATCCTTAATATGTTAGCGATATACATATAAATACTTATAATTTTCAGTATAAGTCCGGCATAAGTAAGAAATAATAGATCTTTCACTGTCGTCCAATACAGGTCACTGGTACTCTGGGAGGCGTAAGTCCCCTTTAATAGGCAGGAACAACTATGCAAATAATTTGCAAGGGGCGGAGCCTCCCCTCTTACTTAAGCCACCTTCTGGCCAGAGCCACTTTAGATTGATTTGTTCCTGGTGTGCTTCCACACCAGGTAGAGAACATCTATGCATCTTAGTATTTCATTATTTTTTATTCAAATATGGAATACCACCATTAGGAGGGTGACCATGGCTGTGAATTGCCCTCTTTAAAGTGGCTGGTGCAGCTTCCAGGGATTTTCTGTGGACCTATACCCTGAAGAGGGGACAGCTTGTGTTAAGCAGCTCCCCTGTTGGGGAATTTACCTCTGGTTCTTTCCCTCCTTATCATGGTCACCTGAAGACAGAAGTCAGCAAGGAAGGTGAGTCACCCATTGAGTGCTGAAGGTCCACTTGTCCCCACAGTGTCCCTTTGATGGGCTTGTATTTGGGAGTTTTAATACACTCCAGCACTCATAGGGTGTTTTTATTGCATTATTACTGTTTATGCAATTTCTGTGTTATTCTCTGAGTTTTGGAGCATTGGGTATTCATTTATTTATGTTTCTCATGTGTTTCATGCTTGTTTGGGCACTTTTTAATGTTTTACTAAACTTTATTAAAAATGGTGTTCCGCGCCTTTAAGCGCGGCTTTTTCCCGCTCAGACGCAAGGGCTCCTTTACTCTCTATGGGAATTCACAGTATGGGACATATCTCTGGAACCGCTTGTCACAGCAACTTCAGAGAGGGCTCATTTTAATTCTAGGCTCCTGATCTATCATCCGGAATGTGTTTTATTCATGTGGGGTGTTCAGGGGGGCTTCGGGCAATGTTTGGGGTACTTGGACAGGAAAACTACATTTCCCATGAGCGCTTGGTTCGCGCTCGTTTCTGATTGGCTGTCATGACGGCCGCCATTTTGTGGTACTTTTCCTAGGCGAGTACACTACGCAGGGACCGAGCCTTCTCTCTCCTCAACAGATTAACCCTTCGCTGGCCAGATAAGTCCGTTTTTAGAACATTTCTGGGGTGAAACTTTAATCTTAACACTTTTTCTGGGTGATAGTGTTATTAGTGGGGTATATTGACGCTGTGAGCATGTCTACTTCACTGGAGCTAGGGGCTAGACCCAAGTCTAAGGAGGATGGGGGGTCCGCTACCCCCATGGCGTTTTGCTCCTCTTGCCACATTGGGCTGGATGGCGATAATGTGGGGGATCTATGCCCTAATTGTACTGGTCAAGATAGCAACCCTGGGCTTCCCAGCCACGCTATTGAGCCATCTTGGGTGAGGGAGTTTAAAGCTGCCACTAGGGATCTCAGATCCACGCTTCAACTCTTTCCCTCTCAGGTACAGGGGGCTCTCCAGGTCTGGCAGACCCCCTCTACTATCAGGACCTCCCTGCCTAAGCCACAGGGAGCTCCTGATATCACTGATTCTTCTGAAGAAGAACTTTTACAGGATTCTGATGCTGAGGAACGTACTGTTATTGAATCTAACAGGTCCATTGGGGACCCCTATGAGTGTGACCCTGAAGTTTCGGCTGAGGGTCTGATCAGAGCGGTTCTGAATACGCTCAACCTTCCTCTGACTCAGGAATCCACTTATGATCCTACTGATGTTTTTCAGAAAAAGCCATCTAAACCAGTTGTTTGTTTTCCAACTAACCCTACTCTTGCCCGTCTGGTCTCTGAGGCATGGAAGAATCCTGATAGATCTTCCTCTGTCTCCAAAAAGTTTGCTAAACTTTACCCTTTTCCTGAGGCGGAGCTGGCAAAATGGGTTCATCCTCCCAAAGTGGATGCTCCTGTGTCTAGACTATCCAAATCTACTGCTTTGGCTGTCTCAGATGCCTCTGCCTTGCAGGACTGGACGGATAAGAAACTAGAGCTCTCTCTTAAGTCTATTTTTGCCTCCATTGGCACAGCCATGCGCCCCACTTTTGCTGTGGCATGGGTTAATAGAGCTATTGCGGCCTGGACTGAACGACTGACTGAAGCGGTTCGCCAGGATGCGCCTGTATCTGAACAGTTGCAGCTGCTTGCTAATATCACTGAAGCTCAGAACTATGTTGCTGACGCTGCTTTTGATGCTGTGCGCATGATGGCGAGGGCCTCCACCTCTTCTGTGGTGGCTAGACGCGCTCTTTGGCTGAAGATTTGGTCTGCTGATACAGCCTCTAAGAAAGCCTTGCTTTCCTTGCCCTTTCAGGGGAATTTGCTTTTTGGGTCTGAACTCAAAGAAATGATCAGTGAGGCTACTGGCGGTAAAAGTACTCTTCTACCCTCAGTCTTTAAGAAAAAGTTTCCAGCCAAACGCAATCGGTCCTTTCGTTCCTTTCAGACTGAGACACGCTCCTCGGCCCAAACGGGTCCTCCCACTACGCGCTCCTCCTCCAAGCCCAAACAGTCCTGGAGGCCCAAAGTTGCCTCCAAGGCCAAGACCTCCAAGACTGCTTCGGCATGACTCGCCGAACCCGGGTCCGCATCCGGCTGTAGGCGGTCCTCTCCGCATCCTTCGCCGGACTTGGGAGGAGTCAGTGGCGGACCCATGGGTTCTTCAGGTGGTGTCAGAGGGATACAGGATCCCTTTCTCTTCCCTTCCTCCTTTTCGGTTCCATTTTACTCGTCCTTCTCAGGAACCCACAAAAAGGCGTCTGTTCGACGACGCTATTCAGGATCTCTTGGACAAAGAGGTCCTGGAGGCGGTTCCTCAGGGGGACACAGGTTCAGGATTTTATTCCAACCTGTTTGTGGTAGCCAAAAAGGACGGAGGAGCCCGTCCCATCTTGGATCTCAAAGATCTCAATGCCTATGTGGTGACTTCCCACTTCCGCCAGGAGTCCCTGCGCTCTGTGATTGCAGCAATGTCTCCAGGGGAGTTTCTTGCCTCCCTGGACCTTCAGGATGCTTATCTTCACATCCCTATTCATCCAGAGAGCAGGAGGTATCTCAGGATTGCCTGCCACAGGGGACACTTTCAGTTTGCAGCGCTCCCCTTTGGGCTGACTTCAGCCCCTCAGGTCTTCCAGAGGGTGTTGGGATCATTGATAGCGGTGCTCCATCAGGATGGGATCAGAGTGACCCCCTACATGGACGATCTCCTTCTGAAGGCCTCCTCAGCGGAGCTTCTCCTTCAGCAATTACAGATGTGCATGCACACCCTGAACCGTCATGGCTGGATCCTGAATCTGGACAAGTCGGACTTGATTCCATCTCAGAGGCTTCTGTTCCTGGGTCTCCTGTTCGACACTCGCCAATGCATGGTGTTTCTTCCAGAGGACGTGGCTCACCAGATAGCTGTCAGAGTGGCTGGAATTCTGGACATGGACGAGATTCCAGTTCCGAAGTTGTCGTCCTTAGTGGGGAAGTTCATTTCCACAATCGAAGCAGTACCATTTGCCATGGCCCACTCCCGGGATCTTCAGAGGTTTGTGATCCAGACGTGCAAGAATCATCCAGATCATCAACATCTGTCTGTTTCTCTTCCTCCTCATGTCGAGTCGAGTCTGCACTGGTGGTTAGATCTCTCTCATCTCCTGAAAGGGAAATCCTTTCTAGTTCCTCCTTGGACCACAGTCACTACGGATGCCAGCCTTCGGGGCTGGGGTGCAGTCTGGGGTCGCTTCAGTGCTCAGGGGAAATGGGGTCTGGAGGAATCCATGCTCTCCATCAATGTTCTGGAACTTCGAGCTGTCCGGCTGGCCCTGAGGCACTGGGAGTCTCAATTGACCGGTCTTCCAGTCAGAGTGGAGTCCGACAACGCCACGGCGGTGGCTTACATCAACAGGCAAGGCGGCACAAGAAGCGGTTCCGCCTGGTGGGAGGTCAAGGATATTTTGTCTTGGGCAGAAGATCACGTGCCTGTCATCTCTGCAGTTCATATTCCAGGCGTGGACAACGTCATGGCAGACTTCCTCAGTCGTCACACCGTCGACAGCGGCGAATGGGCTCTTCACCCAGAGGTGTTTCACATGCTCATTCAACGGTGGGGGATGCCTGTGGTGGATCTGATGGCTACCAGACACAACAGGAAGGTTCCGGTGTTTTGCTCCCGGTTGAGGGACTCCCTTGCTCTAGCAGTGGATGCCTTGTCGATCCCTTGGGACTTCCCCCTGGCTTACATCTTCCCTCCTCTTCCTCTATTGGTCAGAGTTATCCAGAAGTTGAAGAGGGAACGTTGTCCTGTCATCCTGATTGCTCCAAACTGGCCTCGCCAGTCCTGGTTTCCGGAATTGATGGCCATGTCAGTGAAGGATCCGATCCCACTTCCAGCCCGTCCGGACCTGCTTCTTCAGGGGTATCTGTGGAAGGAGGATGTTCACTCTCTCCATTTGATGGCATGGCGGTTGAATCCTCGATTCTAGCAAAGAAAGGCTTTTCTCCTTCTGTGGTATCGACGATGCTCAGTGCTCGTAAGCCTGTATCTTCCAAGATCTATCATCGCATATGGTCAACTTTCGTGACATGGTGCTCTGACAAGAAGTTGTCTCTTGACTTCCATCTTCCCACCGTCCTGGCCTTCTTGCAGGACGGTGTGGATAAGGGGCTCAGTCTGAGTTCCCTCAAAGTTCAGACTTCTGCCTTGTCTGTGTTTTTCCAGGAACGGATTGCTGTCCTTCCTGATGTGAAAGTCTTCTTCCAGGGTGTGACTCATGTTCGACCTGCCTTCAAGAGTCCTGCTCCCCAGTGGGATCTCAATTTGGTGCTGGGAGTTCTTCAGCGACCACCGTTTGAATCCTTGGCTTCCATTCCATTACGTCTTGTGACTTGGAAGATGGCCTTCCTCTTGGCTGTTGTGTCAGTGCGCCGGGTGGCAGAGTTACAGGCCTTGTCTTGTAAACCTCCTTACCTGGTGTTCCACAAGGATAAGGCTGTGCTTCGCACTACCAAGGAATTCTTACCCAAGGTTGTGTCTGAGTTTCACATCAATCAGGAGATTGTGGTTCCCTCTTTCTGCCCTAATCCTTCATCTGACAAGGAAAGAGATCTCCATCTGTTGGATGTGGTGCGTTGCCTCAAGTTTTATGTTCATCGCACCGAGTCTATCAGGAAGTCTGACGCTCTATTCGTCATTCCTGAGGGGCCTAGGGCAGGAAGACCGGCTTCCAAAGTTACCATTGCCTCTTGGATTAAGGCTACCATCCGTGAAGCCTATAAGTTGAGGAATAAGCATGTTCCCTTCCGGGTGACTGCCCATTCCACCAGATCTATTGGGGCCTCTTGGGCCTACAAGAATCAAGCTTCTGCTGATCAACTGTGCAGAGCGGCCACTTGGTCCTCTGTGCACACCTTTTCTAAGCACTATCGAGTTGATGTACTGGCTTCGGCTGATGCCAGTTTTGGAAGGAAGGTCCTGGAGGCAGTCTTGCCTGTGTAGGTCTTCCGCTCTGTGATCCTTAGTGCTTCTTTACTGTTGAGCCCGGTCGGCTCTAGTTCCGTGTGCTGTGTTAGTTCAGGGATTGTTCCCTTGGTTGGTGTCCGTTGACACTTACAGTTTGGGCTATGTTATCAACTGGTCATAACAGTTCTAGTGACTTGGGCCTTGCGCCTGGTCCTTGCCTTACTTCCCGCCTCTGGATCAGCTCAATGTTTGTACATCCCAGAGTACCAGTGACCTGTATTGGACGACAGTGAAAATAGGATTTTAGTCTTACCTGTTAAATCCTTTTCACTTAGTCCATACAGGTCACTGGTCTCCCACCCTGTCAAGGGACCAGTCTTGGCTCTCCTGTGGCATTCAGTGGGAGACCGTTCGGGCATGCTCACAGGAGTCTTTCTTTTTGCTTACCTGAGGTCAGTTTTAGGGTCTCAAATCAATCTAAAGTGGCTCTGGCCAGAAGGTGGCTTAAGTAAGAGGGGAGGCTCCGCCCCTTGCAAATTATTTGCATAGTTGTTCCTGCCTATTAAAGGGGACTTACGCCTCCCAGAGTACCAGTGACCTGTATGGACTAAGTGAAAAGGATTTAACAGGTAAGACTAAAATCCTATTTTTTCGGCAGGCACTGGCTGGGATCTTGCTGTAGGCGCTCTGTGTCTGCACTGTGTCCCTTCCAGTGCCTTAAAGGGATAGTAATAGTTAATTTTATGTTTACTATTGTAGTCTTTAAAACAGTATGAACAACGATGTAAGTCTTATCTCTCAAACCTTTATGATTTGAGTGATATACCTTGCTACAGTTACCTCATTAGAGAAGTTAGCGCTCTAGTTGACAGCTGCAAAATCTGGTCATTTGACCAGATGGAGGCTCTTCAGCAGAGCTGAAATTTCACAATCTAAACATAAATAATTCATTGGGACGGTCTACAAAGTGTGCATTGTTTGCACTTTGTAGACTGTTCCAATGAAGCATTTATGTTTTCCCCATTCATAATGGAGTAATGAAACAACTAGTAAATAACTTAGAGGATTTTGGATTCATCGTTGGTTAAAGGGTTAGTAATACTGAAATTTAAGTCTATTAAATATTGTAGATGTTAAAAAAAACCCCCAAAAAAACAAAATAAAGTATATGAAGAAAGTCCTGTCTCTCAAAGCTTTATGATTTGAGAGATATTCGCAGATAAAGTTCCCCCCTCCCTCATGTCAGCTGTAAAGCCGACAGAAGGAGATTTGAGTAGCGCAACTCGATGAAGCTCTTCAGCAGAGCCAAAAAAGCAAAATTTAAAAATGGTTATTCATTGGAATGGTCTACAAAGTATGCTTGCAAACCAGACATACTTTGTAGACCATTCCAATAAAGTAATTATTTTTAAATTCTTCTGACGAGCCGCCTCAAGTTGCACAACTCAAATCTCCTTCTGTCAGCTATCACGTAAGCAAAATGTAGGTAGTCCATAACAAATAAGATTTCGATATGAAACTTTGATTGAAGGGGATCTCTCACTTTGTTCAACATTGACTCCCATTTGTAGCTTAATGTTGTTGAACCAGTAATCCTTTGTTTTTGTATTTTTAGCTGTGTAGTTGCTGAGATAAAAGCTTTTAAAATTGTCCTCGTGACATCAGCTGCTCTCGGGCTGTGGGTACTGCTCCGCCCTGCAGCCTGTCAATCTTGTTCATTTGCCTTCCCCTTGTAGTAGCTTTAAATATGTGCCCCCCAAATCTGTGTCCTATGCTTCTGGGGGACTCCTCTGAGAAGGAAATTTCAGATGGGGAGGATGAGGAAATGAAATATGAGGATATGGACTCTTCCTACTCCAGTGGGTATTCTTATGAGACTGTCCCGCTCCCCTCCGCTGAAGGACTCATTAGGTCTGTCTGGAGACTCTTCAGGTCCCTGACACCCCTGATGAGGGGGTTTTCCTCTATGGGCATCTTCCTGAGGTGTAAGAAATCTCTGCTTTATCACGCTTTAGTGCATCTCCCCCCTTCTCTCTATAAGCTTTTCTTTTTCTAGCGGAATAATCTATCCATTGTTTGTTCTTGGAACAAAACCAGTATTGTGTCATGTGTACCATGCATGCCTGACATTGTAGATTCTTCTCTATCGAAATTGTCCACAGCACCACTGACAAGGATGTCCGGTTTTATTGAAGGTTGTATTGGTACATGATGTCCTTCAGCACTGATTGCTAACATCTGATCTTTGTGAAGTACATCATCATAACTGCAACATATTCCTTGAAGGTTAAACATGGTAATAAGCATTTTTAATCTACTTAAATTGTGTATTGCTTGAGCATTGGGGATATGCAGTGCTATTTTTTTAAGTCATTGTGAATAAGGAAATAAGCAATATGAAATGGAGTATCATATCTGCGTAGAATACTGATTTACAGAGCTGAAGGTGCTAATTCTTGTAGGAACCTTTCCCACTGTTTTGGCCGTGACTATTAATAGTCCATTTCAGAATTTTGTAGTCCTAACTTTTTCTTCTTCATGAAGTATAGTAGCACATTTTCTAAGTACCTCAGTGGAAAGAGAACCATAGTCAGCGTTGGATGCATAGACAAGCTGGGATAATGTATTTTCCCTTGGATATGAGAGACATACACTGTCACCATACACCTCAATGATCATGGACTTCATTTCTTTGTTTGATGTTGAATGGGTTGGATTTTTCCTTATAAATTCATCACAGAGATAAGAGAGTGCATAACCATTTGTCTGAAAATTCACACCTTTCTCTTCTTTGGGGGAGACTGTTGCAATTCCACTGTGTCCATTCTTATGTTATTCCATTACAACTAAAAAAATTACCTGAATCCGAAAAATAACAAGAATGAATGCATTTTTTTATGTTTGCAAAACTTGGAGCTTCTGTGCTACCAATTATTAACTATTTTCACTTTTAGCAAGTTTGTTATGATTTTATTTAACTCTTCATACCTGAAAATATATAAAATGATATACAACAACCTTATATTAAACATCAATCATTTTTCAAGAAAAAAATTGGTGGAAATTGAGATGGCCAAAATTTTTCAAAAATGACCAGTAGTCAGAAAATGTGGCATCACTTAAGGACCACGGTGTGTGTGTGTGTGTGTGTGTGTGTGTGTGTGTGTGTGTGTGTGTGTGTGTGTGTGTGTGTGTGTGTGTGTGTGTGTGTGTGTGTGTGTGTGTGTGTGTGTGTGTGTGTGTGTGTGTGTGTGTGTGTGTGTGTGTGTGTGTGTGTGTCAGTCATGCAGCCGTGTGGGGAGCCATGAATACCATGACTTGCCAGGACCGTCACTGGTTCTTAAGTACCGGACAGCCATGATGGTCCTGGTACGGCACTGGACTTTAAGCAATAAAACACTATACACAGTACAACTCATCAAAACAAACAAAACTTCTGGCTCTCAAAATTCCAGCAGAACTCTGCTATGCTGCTGTTGGCTTTAGAAAGTTCCAGATCACCTTTTGGAAGCCACTCTAGCAATTTTCTTTTACTTACAGCCATCAGATGACCAGATGCTAATGGGGAAGTGGCAAGGAACTTTGCATACGACTGAGATCTTTGTCATTCAGCCTTTTGGATCTTTCAGAAGCCAGCCGTATTCCTTTGTTCTGGCAAGTACCTACTCTACTGTGTACCTATAGCAGAGATCTTTGCATTCAATCTCTGCTGTCAGCCCCTGTTATTTTTCTGGCTCCCACCACATGTACAGTGCACATGCACCAGAGACGATTTTCAGCCTGGTCAGTGACCCTGTACGTTTTTATCAGGGATTTTGTACATTTTTTTGGTACTTTTGTTTTTAGAAAAGTATCCCTGTGCTCACCACTCACACAATGCAGGCAGAGACCACATAATATAGGAATAAAAATAGTATATAAAATCCATGTGACCTGCACAGTCACTTCCTATAGAGATAAATTGGGACTAAAAGATAACTATTCCAGGCGCATCTCTTGAGGAAGTGACCAAGAAGAAATGTGTTGTGGCTATACAGGTTATTTGTTTTTATTCACAATAAATTAGGATTATTTTATTGTGTTTTACCTCTCCAGGAAAACAAAACCGTTGTACCCCTGAGAAGAGACAGGTTTAAAGGGACAGTAATACTTGATGTGAAAACATATATGCTGTAGGGTGTGTCAACTGAGCAGAGCTTGTCCATAGGATAGCGTAGCAACGGCGCCACTGTACAATTTTTAGACCATTGAGATACTGCACTTAAAAAATTCAAGTTTGATCTGTAATAACTTATAAACGCCTTTTAGCAGAGGAAGCGCCCTAGTTTTATTTGGGCTGATAAACACTACAACTCTTTTTACATTTTATGTATTACTATTCCTTTAAGAATCCCACACTTTCTATCTCGTGGAGATGCATCAGCTAAAGCAGCTTGCATTAATTTGTTATATCAAGCTGGCAATATGTTAACCATATAAGGTTAAAGGGATAGTAATACTTAAAATGTAAAAAAAAATATGTTGTAGGGTTTATCCCCCTGAGTAAAACAAGAGTACTCCCACTGCTGAAAGGTGTTTCATTCAAAAGTTATTAATTTTCAAGTTGAATTTTTTAGGTGCAATATCACAGTGGCCTGAAATTGTACAGTGGTGCTGTTGCTACACCATCCTATGGTGATTAATGGTCCCTGGATCAGTGTCCATAGGATCATGTAGCAACAGCGCCACTGTACAATTTCAGGCCACTGTGATATCGCACCTAAAATATTCAACTTTGAAAATTAATAACTTTTGAATGAAACACCTTTCAGCAGTGGGAGTACTTTTGTTTTACTCAGGGGGATAAACCCTACAACATATTTTTTTTTTTTTTACATTTTAAGTATTACTATCCCTTTAAGTGTGCTCCCCATGATTGTTCAGCAAATACATTGCTTTTCTGTAGCATTCAGGGGGTTGAATGGACTATTTTAAATCTGTAAGAATCAGTGGGATTTTTCTTACCTATGGTGCAGTTGTTTTGCCATAAGAGCGTTTTAGGAGCCAGGAAATGGGGTTCAAGTACATTTAAAGGGATAATAATGTTTCAAAATAAAAGCAACTTCAATTAATCTTCATAGTATTTGGACCATGGAGAGTGTTATTTCAATACTGTCAGAGTTTGTAGTTCATGAGTAAAAGAGGCGGAGGGGGATACTATATCATTCAATTACTCTTGAACTACAACTCTGATAGTATTGAAATAACACTGCATGGCCCAAATACTATGAAGATTAATCAAAGCTGCTTTTATTTTGAAAATTACTATCTCTTTAAAAAAAATTTAGGAGCAAGAAGTGATGTATTAGGAACCAAGGATTCTTATTTTATCTATTCTTGAGCTAAATCCTTGAAGGCCAGAGTGGTGTGCAACTCATAGCATAAATTTTTGTTGTGCATACCACTGGTCCTCAAGGGGTTAACTTTCCCATGTTCAAGCAGGGAATTCTGTTAATGGCCCCTGAGGACAGCTATGCAAAACACTGCTCTGTATTGAAAGCTGTTTTAAGCAGAGCCATCAGCATCTCTGTGCAAGGTCTAATAATAACTATCCTACATCCTTTGCTATTTCTGTATTTGCTCTCCTCCCTACTTTGGCACACTGCTTTTTCATTGCATCTCCATCCTACCCTTCAACCACTGCTGCTATTCTTGTACTGACTCTGCCTGTACAGCTGTTCCAGTACCTTCATCCTTATCTGCTATTTCTGTATGCTTTACCCTAAATGTTGCAGATGTTTCGGATACAGTAAACATAATAAGTGGTCAGACAAATCAGTTGTCTGTAGACTGATGGGGAAGTATTTATAATGTGTGTATTGTCAGCTGTAAATTTTTAAAAGAGAAACTTAAACTGGAATTTAACCCCTCAATCATCCAATGTGTATTTAGGGCTGCTTTGTTCACAAAATGACCCAGGAACTGCAAATTTGGAAGTGCCACGTAGAGTATAATTCTGTAACCCATCTTCTGCCCAATCCCTGCAGATTGTAATGGTACAGCCATTTCTAAAAAATGGAAGTGTACTGATTTGATAACCTGCTGTTGGACATCAGGGGACATATGTGTAAAAGAGTAATTCTTAGACCAACAAATTGCACTGTAGGGAAGAAAGTAAAATTGCTATTGATTTCAATATGGCTTTTAAAATGTGTCCCCTATAATGTAGTTGGATTGCATCAGAATTGCTCCATCCCAAGTAACTGTGTTGATTTTTACATGCAATAGTACAGATTTTTAGAATCGAGTAATAGATATTACAAACAGCGCATTGTTTATGTAAATTTACAAATAAGTCCTCAATCATTACTATTTGGTGACAAACAGAACATCTAACGTTGTCTAGCAGATGAGCATTTAATCTTGAGAGAAGAGAAAAGAAATTAAAATTAAGACATAAGGTGTGTTGATCGTAGTCATTATAAAAAATATGTTGGATCTTGAGTTCATGGTAAAAGGAGACAGTATTTTCAGAAGTAAATCTGTCATGTTTGAAAATGTCACACAGTTAAAAAATAGCATTAAGGTAAGCTTGATTAATATTCTGACTTTAAAAATGTCTCTAATTTTGTTTTTGAAATGAAAATTTCAAAGACCTTTAGTTTTACTGGTGAACACAATACTACTGCTTCTCACCCCTATCTAATAGTACTTTAATTTGTCTTCTCTAAGTTCAGATCATTTTTATTTTGTTAGAAATAAAATTATGTAAATTGGACAAAAAAGTGATGGCTAAAAGAATTTTTTTTTTTTTTTTTTCTGAAAATGTTACAATATAACTGTAGATAAAACTATGCCTTCTTTTAACACTACTTACCTCTGTATCCAATCCACGGCATTGGTTGTGGATTAACTCCACCTCCCTGCTGGTAGGACCAAATTAAAATCTTTATCGGGTAGAACCTCCCCCCATCAGTTAATGTGGTCTACCCAGCTGGAGGACAGATGCCTCTCTATCTTGCCCGCTATTTTTAAAACTTGTAGGTTATTTATTTGTTTTCTTCCTATGTACCCTGCCTTCAATGCGGGTTACATTCAATATATGGGCTGCTTTGACCAAATACCTCAGTGGAGGTCACATGGGTCCCTACTAGGGCTGCAACTAACGATTATTTTGATAATCGATTAGTTGGCCGATTATTTTTTCGATTAATCGGATAAAAAAAAAAAATGCTAATTTTTCATTATTTAAACTGATTTAATGAACAGTAGAATAAAAAACTTTACACATTAACATGTGTCATTGTTATTATTTCACCATGGGGTCTATGCACCTCTTTCTCTCCCTTGCGCCTCTATTTCTCCCCCCTTGTACTTCTCTCTCTCTCCCCCTTGCGCCTCTATTTCTCTCCCCTTGTGCCTCTCTCTCTCTCCCCTTGTGCCTCTCTCTCCCCTCTTGTGCCTCTCTCTCCCCTCTTGTGCCTCTCTTTCTCCCCCCTTGTGCCTCTCTTTCTCCCCCTTCCCCTTGTGTCTCTCTTTCTCCCCCCTTGTACTTCTCTCTCTCCCCCTTGTGCCTCTCTTTCTCCCCTCTTGTGCCTCTCTTTCTCCCCCCTTGTACTTCTCTCTCTCTCTCCCCCTTGTGCTTCTCTCTTTCTCTCCCCCATGTATGTCTCTCCCCCGTACCTCTTTTTCACTTTCCTGCACTGATGACATCCGGGGCGCAACCACGCCAAATGCAGAGACGCCGCGTTGAGAGTGTAGGGGTTTTCTTCCTCAGTCTGGGTGCCAGTTTTAAACTGGCCTCAGAACAGAGGAAGAAAATACCTGCAAACTCCACGCGGCATCTCCGCGTTTGGCTTGGTTGCGCCCCGGATGTCATCAATGCGGGAAGTAAAAAGACAGCATCCGGCGGCTGTGGGGCTGCTGGGCGGCACAACGAATCGCTGCACAACGAATCGATAATGAGAATCGTTGGCAACGATTCTCATTATCAATTTTTATCGATTTTATCGATTTGTTGTTGCAGCCCTAGTCCCTAAATGGCATAGCATCCAGCGTGGAGCTGCTGCCATTACTGCCTGGCCACAGGTTCTCCATCCCAGCTCTCTCCGACAAATGGAGGCACTGGGTGATTACACACCTTGCATGCTGGCTGAGAACCGGAAGTTTGGGCGCATGTACTCCACAGGTGGAATGCACAGCATAGACCACAACATTACAGCGTCCTACATAAAGGCAGCCACAACAGAACCACCGAGGGATCTGTAAGTCTCTATTTTGCACCAACTGTATTGCAATTATATGAATTTTCTTGATTAATAAGCTAGCTTTAAGTTGCATTGCTTAATCTGCATAATCTTGCTTGATACTATGTCTGGGTCCAAGGAAAGCAAAGGGGACACACATAAAGTGGGATCAGAGACCCCCATAGAAGATAAGACTGCACCAAAATTTAAAGTTTGTGCTGGTTGTGAAAATAAAATATCTGCTGCTGAATCTGCTAAATTATGCCCTGAATTTTTGCAAAAAGTTGCCACTCCTGAGGTTCCAGCCCAATTTAAAGAATTTCTAGGCTGGATGCAATCGTCTATGCAGGAGACCTTCTCCTCTTTACAGGAATCCTCTAAAAATTGCCCCAGTATTTCAGACCCAGACAAAGGCCCTCCTCTCCTCATCTGTTAGAGGATGAATATGAAGGTAGTATGGTGGAAATAGAAAATTGACGGCCTGATATGCTCTATGAGGAAGACATTAGGGCTGCCAGAAACGCATAACGAGTTAAACGTCATGGATTCTGCATTCATCAGTTATAAAAAAGTATCCCTTGTTTCCAGTCTACATCTCTATCCAGGAAATTATCACTAGTGAATGGAAGACAGGAGATAAAAGATCCACAATGTGCAGAAGATTTAAAAAAGACTATACCATTTCTCATGGGGCAGATAATGGACATTGGACTGCTCCACCAAAGTTAGATGCCACTCTTGTGCAAATATCATGCAGGAGAACTCTGCTACTTGAAGATGTAACCACATTGTGACAACATGGAAAAAGCGTGTGGACAGTGCGCTTAAGAAGCAATTATAGCCATTGGACAAAACCTCAAAACTGCTACAGCCATGGCGTGCGTATTCCACACATTATGCATCTGGCTGTCAGAGTTCAAGGAGAAAGAGTCATCAGTTTCATGATCTCACCTCCTAAAGGATTTGGTCTATCTAGGATGCAATCAACTTTTCTTGTGATGGATCGCTGGACAACATAAAGTTTCTAGCACATTCTTCATCACTTTTAGTTACAGTGCGAAGATCACTGTGGGTCAAGTCATGGGAAGCAGATGCTTCCTCAAAAAACAGGTTAGTCTCTCTGCCATTTACAGGACTCAATCTGTTTGCAAACAAACTAGAAGAATTCATCAAGCAATCATCGGGGGGGAGCCCTTTTCTACCAATGGAACGCAAAGCCAGACCATCCCCTACCAGATCTAACTTCAGGAAACAAGCATTTCGAGACTCGAAATATAGGCCAGGTAAAACCTATGAGCAGAGACAGTGTGGAGACGGTCAAGGAGCAAAATCTGGAACAAGGAAGGCGTTCCAGGGGAAGCCCAGATTTCAAAGAAACTTCCAATGAAGTATTGTACTCCCCATCTCTCACTCCAGTATGGGTCAGAGTGGAGCTATTTCAGGACCAGTAGAAGAATATCAATCCAGACAAATGGGTCCTGCAAACATTAGAGATGGGGTATGCATTAGAGTTCCACACTGTCCCAACAAAACAGATATTCAGGACTTAAAGGATCAGGAACAGAAACATGTCAAAGGCAATGGAAAAACTCTACATATCTTGCTTCAGGACAATGTCATAGAACCAGTACAATTGAAACAGAGATGTCATTGGTTCTATTCCACTCTCTTTGCAGTCCCAAAACCATCATCAGAGATTTGACTTATTCTGGAACTGAAACATATCGATTCCTTTATTCGGATGCGAAAATTCAAGATGGAAACCGTTCAATCAGCCTTCAAGATGGTGCAAGAAAATGCTTTCCTCATAAGAATAGACTTGAGGGATTAATACTACCACATAAAGATACATCCATCACACAGGAGGTTTCTACATTTCCACATATTCGGACCATCCAATACAAAGTCCTTCCAACAGGAGAGCCTTACAAGTCCATCACTGGGCAGAGGAACCACCTGCAGACTCTAACAGCAGTTCATCTATCAGGGAACCTCAATCAACAAGTGGACTTTCTCAGCTATCAGACCTTGGACCCAGGGGAATGGTCCCTTAACAGACAGGTGTACCTCCAAGTGATCTCGGTATTCAGGACGCCATCAGTTGGTCTGATGGCATTAGACATAAACTCAAAATGTGACCACTTCCTGTCCTGTTGGAAATCCAGCAGAGCAATAGGACAAGATGCTCTAAGACTTCCATTGAAGTTCCGGTTAGCATACATCTTCCCTCTACTTCCTCTACTCACAGAAGTGATTAAAAAAAAATCAGAAAAGAAAAATCACAAGTGATCCTCATAGCGCCAGATTGGCCAAGGAAGGTATGGTACGCAGACCTTCAAAGGATGGTAAGCTATCCCCCAATACACCTGCCTCTGATTCCAGACCTCCTGACACAGAGACCTCTTCTGCACCCAGACCCAGCTTTCTTGAGGCTGAAGGCATGGTGGCTGAATGGGCATCTTTAAAGATCAAGGGCCTGTCCGACACAGTGATTGACTCCATTTTAGCTGGGCATCATCCGTCTTCATCAAAAATCTACTATCGTGTCTGGTCCATCTTTTATAAATGGTGTAGGTAAAGACAACATGACATCTCCTATTTCCCATCAATGATTTCTTGCAAGATTGTTACAGAAAGGGGCTGAAACCTGCTCTATAAAAGTACATCTGTCATCACTATCTGCTATACTAGCTACATGATTTGCAAAATCATACCTGGTTAAATGCTATGTATCTGCAATTTCTAAGATAAAACCTACTATCCGGGAAATAATGTCCCCATGGGACTTGAATCTTGTCCTAACTCGACTCATAAATCCTTCAAGCCATTAGAAGAGATCTCTCTAAACCATCTTACATTAAAGACCTTCCTTCTCACGGCAGTAACATCTGCTAGACATGTGGTGGAATTACAATTCCTATTGTGTATACACACACACACACACACACACACACACACACACACACACACACACACACACACACACACACACACACACACACACACACACACACACACACACACACACACACACACACACACACACACACACACACACACACACACACACACACACATCCACACATACACATCCACATCAGTCAGGTCTAAGGTTGTCTCAGGATTTCACCTGAGCCAGGAAATTGTTTTGCCTTCCTTCTGTCCTATTCCGGCCCGTGACAAAGAAAGCAAATTACACAATCTAGATTGTCGGATGTCTAAGAATATGTCTGGACCAGTGGTTCTCAACCAGGGTGCCGTGGGGACATCACCTTAGGGTGACCCATGTTTTCTATGAATACTTTCAGAAAAATGTGAATTTTTAATTTTAAAGGTTTATTTGTGGAAATTGTTCTGCACAAAATGTTTATTTTTGTTAGCAAGATTGTGAGACCTAATAATTGTATATTTACTTGTTGTCCCCTTCATTATGCCCTTTATAAATTACATTACATGCGCTAGGGGTGCCCTGGAAAGTTCCAGAGCGTGTTAGGGGTTCCTTGAGCAAAAAAAGATTGAGAACCACTGATTTGGACAGAACCAAACTTCTGAGGAAAACAGATAAACTATTTGTTCATTTTTCTGGCAAATTTAATGCACTCCAGCATCTAAAGCCTCCTTTGCCAAGTGGATTAGGGACTGTGTGAAACTGGCTTATGAATCCGCTAACCCAGAACCACCGATGGACGTAAAAGCCCATTCTACTAGAGCTGTTTCTACCTCTTGGGCATTCAAGGCTGCAGCCACACCTGAAGAGATTTGCAAGGCAGCTAACTGGTCCTCAGTGTGTACTTTCACACAATATTATAAACTGGATCTCCTCACTTCAGCTGATGCGAGATTCGGAAGGAAGGTGCTAGAGGCAACCCTCCCTCCCATAGAGGAAAACAAAATATTGGTGAGTAAATTTCACCTTTTCTCTTACGTCCAATATGAGACACTGGAACCATGGGGTTGAGCTCTTTCCTTCAGAAGGGCAGGGCACTTCAAAAAGAGAGGGTCTTTGGGGAAAAGTCTCCCTTTTCTTTCTCCAGCCCAACTCCCTGCCTACAAGAACCATGTGTCCTGCATCCAAGATGGGAGTGTGCATTGGTTCTTCTCCTACTTTTTTTTACAATCTCTTATTATTTTTGCTTAGATATGGGACTGTATAATACCCCATTAGGTGGGTTCCCATCATTGACTTCCTGAAGTTGGATTTTTCAGTTCACAGGTGTTTACGGACCTTTTCCCGGTGGAGGTTGACTTTATGAAAATCTGTTCCTCATGGCTAAGGATTCTAAAGATTTTGCCCTACTGAGATGGGAACCTGAAGGCAGAAGATTGGTGAGTAACCCTTTGACTGCCATGTAGGAATGGGCAAACGCTTTTGGTTCAACACTGAAATAGGGGAAAACTGGCACTTCCTGCCAAATGGTCAATGTCCAGAGAAAAGTTCAGTTTTTCCACTTTTTTTTCACCTAGCTCAGGGCTGTCCAACTGGTGGCCCGCCATTCCCTCATCTTCGGCCCGCTGCTTATTGGTTCATAACAGGGGCTGACAGGCTCACCACTGAGAAGGAGCCCACAAGGGCTGGTTTTGTGCAAGTTCCAAGGGTGCTGTGCACCCAGCCCAGCTGATTTCCAAGCCCCACTCTGGGAAACTCCATGATACAATGTTGTAACTAGTCTAGTTTAGGGGGTGGCGCTGTGACTGTGCCCACATAACATCTGTCACTCAGTCACTCTGACTTTGCCCATTAATGCATTGGAAGGTGGGGGTCTGACCTGTAGCACTCTATCCCCAAACAAATATATATATATTTATATATATGACACACATACAGCACTGATGAGAAATCCAGGCAGGTGCCAATGCAGGGAGCCCACCTCTGGCCAGGAAAAAAAACGTGAGTCACTGAGTTTTACTGTAATCACTAACTTAACATCCTTATCTTCAAATAAACGGATGTGTGCATAGTTGTCTTATATAAAAGAAACACAAGGTGAATTCGTAGTTAAATACATGGAGTCCGCTAGGGCTGCAGTCAAGGATGGGGGCAAGAGGCCCAGGATGAATTTGTTCAAACCCTGCAGCTCTCTACTAGTGTGTTCTGTCTACTATTGCTATTCGCTAATAACAGCAGAGAGATGGAATGGTATCTGAGCAGGGACACAGTGCATGCTGGGGCATTATGTGGAGGCTGGTGCTGGCACACCAGATTCAACTTGCAGTGATGACACTGTTTAAAGTTAACAAACCAAAAACTTAAATCTAGCACACTACCCCTGGGCTCTGTACAAAGCACCAGCATTCACTATGTTCCCTCTCTGACATCTGGCCAGCTCTCTGCTCCTGCCATTGGCAACAGGAGCCAGAACACAGCAGTGAAGAGTTAGATACATTCTCAGCTTGAGCAATACAGGGATTTCCTGTATTTTAGAACGCTTTCTTCTTCTTGGATCCACAAAGATATTATTTACCCAATGCAGTACAGTCGTGTGGGAGAAGGGAATAACTGCCACTAGCAGGAACGATAACAGAGGGGGCAGAACATACATATGGATGGGGCATAACTGGGTGAGAGTAAAAGGAGTCCGTGATCTCCATTTTTCCTGGGGCACTGTATATGGGGAGTCATAAGCTGTTCTGTTTTAAGCTGCTTGTTGTGATGACAATATATCCCCGACATCAGAGATACTGTCAGTGCAGCTTGAAATCAGAATCAATGAAGTGTACAAGTATTTACTGCGTGTAAAATATGCATGGGAGGTGGTTCCTTGTAGACAGGGCTGATTTTTGTATCAGAGTTAAACTCTGTGCTGACGACATCTACTGACACCATTTTGAGTGCCTTCCCTGCATGTAGAAGAGCGGCAGTGGCAATTACAGAGCACACAGGGGGACAAGTGAGATGGGGTTTCAGTGGAGGCAAAAATGAATAAATTGTGTTTAATCATAGTGTCTATCGCACCCAATTACTTAAAGGGATAGTAATACTTGAAAATAAGTTGATTTTATTTTGTAGCCCTTAAAAAAACATGAAAAATGATATAAGTCTTATCTCCCAAACCTTTATGGTTTGGGAGATATTCAAAAGTAAAGTTACTCCACCCCTCAGATTTGGAATCCGGTCACTTGACCGGTTGTGCCTCTCCAGAAGTGCTGAGATCATGATCTTTAAAAAGAATTTCTTAATTGGAATTGTCTACAAAGTGTGCTTTCAAGCCAGGCACACTTTGTAGACCGTTCCAATGAAGTAGTTCTTTTCAAAGATCGTGATCTCGGCACTGCTAAAGAGCTGCCAGTTGCTCTGTGGACCGAATTCCAAATCTGTCCACTAGATGGCAGACTTGGCTGAAACAGCCAGGAAAAGAGAACTTTTCTTTATTATACATGTGAATATCTCCAAAACCATAAAGGTTTGGGAGATAAGACTTATATCATTTTTCATGTTTTTTTAAGGGCTACAAAATACAATCAACTTATTTTCAAGTGTTACTATCCCTTTAACAAAGCAGCAAACATGAAGAAAAATGCATCCATGATTAATCCTTTCAGCACAGTAGGTGTTCAGCCCTGAAATAGCTGGCAGTGTCTGCACATTAACCCTTTGAGTGTCAGAGGGGCTCACAATGCTTTGCAATGAATTGCATACCCTTCTTGCATTCAAAGTGGTAATAGGATAAAAAAGATTCTGGAAGAGTTAGCAGTAACTGGCGAAGGGGGGTGAAAAATGGGAAAAGCAGGGCATGCTGTGTAGACAGGGTGATGGCAAAAATCAAATGTGGTGGCACACAGAAGAAAGGCAGAAATGTGTAAGCCTTATGTAGTGTAAGCATCTTTACTGTTTTTGTGAGAGTGTGTGAGTCTGTCTTCAGTGTATGCGAGGAAACAGTTTGACTGGTGTCTGCATGGAAAGTGCATCTTTGTCTATGTGGGGGAGAGTAAAGCTGTGGTGTCTGTACAGAATCTACCTGTAATAGTAAGGAGAACGAATCTGAAGCCTATAATAATAAACAGGACATAAGTGGTGGGAGTATGGGAAGATTGAATCTGTTGGGTCTATGTCTGTGAGTTGTTTTTTTTTTTTTTTTTTTATAGAGGGTGATTAGTCTGTGTGGAGTTCATTATAATATATATATGTGTGTGTGTGTGTGTGTGTGTGTGTGTGTGTGTGTGTGTGTGTGTATATATCTATCTATTTCTCTCTCTCTCTCTCTCTCTCTCTATATATATATATATATATATATATATATATATATATATATATATATATATATGTATGTATGTATATATGTATTAAAATCATATGATATTCTAATCACACCACGCAGTTACACATATTTGTATAGTTATGTTCTAGCTGGTTCCGCCCCCCCCCCCCCCCCCCCCAGCATGTTGCGCCAGCAAAAGCACTGCCATAGTGGACTATGTGTTTTGTTTTTTTCTAAACAAAATTTGCTTTTTCATGATCCTCTCACGGAGTGACTGTGGAATAACAACACTGACAAGTACAGATATGGTAAAACAATGATCTTTATTAAGAATAGCACAATAATAAAATAAATAGCACTTCCCAACCTTCACAGGGCCAGAAATGAGGACAGTGACTGGATACTTCCTCAACCGTCACAGGGTAGGTTAGGACAAGGACAGGATCACCTGACTGGAGGCAGATAGAGTACCACTCTGACTGCCGGTAAGCTCTAGTAGCCAGGATGGTAGTAGCTACTAGGACAGGAGCAGCTGTAAAGCCACTAGAAACAGAGGGAATTTCCCCTAGAATGCTAGGGTTACTAGCCAGGCAACAGAAGCAGAATCCCCCCTAGAACGCTAGGATGACTGGACAGGCAACAGAGGCAGACTCTCCCTAGAATGCTAGGGTGATTGGACAGGCAACAGAGGCTGAATCTCCCTAGTACGCTAGGGTAACCAATGGCACAGTACAGGACGGTAGGCAATGGGAAGGCCAGTATCACGGACTGACGCAACTGTGCACCGCTAGTAAGGAGGAATCACCAAGGCACCGAGAGTGCTAGCGGAGATAGTAGACCATTGGTAAGGAGGATAGACTATCAGCCGTAGCCGGAAGGCAATCGGTCCAGCCAGTAGTAGAACGGAGCATGTAGTCAGCCAGAGCCAGGAGTCAAATCTGAACGGGTAGTCCTCCAGAGCCAGGAGTCAGATCAGAGTGTGTAGTCAGCCTCAGCCAGGAGTCAAATCGGAAAGGGTAGTCAGCCAGAGTCAGAAGTCGCACCGGAATGGAGAACAGTCAGGGATCAAGCAGAGCCGAAGTCAGCCGAAACCAGGAGTCATACATGGGAATTGAGCATTGAAATCACAAGAGCTATAGCACACAGGTACACCACGAAAGGGCAAGCTAGTAGTGGCAGGCTGAGGCCTTTAAAGCCTAGCAAGTAGGCGGAGACTGACTCTGGCAACAAGCAGTAACCTGTAAGAATAGTGAATGTGTTACAGCACGACAACCAAGAAGTGAAGAATGTCGCCTGCACACACAGACGCTGGAGACAGTCACGGGCACTGTGATAGGTTCCTCACATGAAGTAAATTTCACATCATGTGATAAGCATTTACTTTGAGTGTGAAAGTTTCAATTATTTGATAAAGACCTGAATCACCTAAGTTCAAAAATATTAAATATGTATAGTTTTAACTGCCTGCATGGTAAGTTTGGGTAGGCGATCAGCCCCTTTAAGTAGGTAGGAACAATTCTGAAAAGTGAATGCAGGGGGTGGAGCCTACCTTCCCTCCTTTGTGACTGCTGCTAGCCAATCAGCTGGTCAACGTTTAGTGTGTGTTGGGGGGCCCAGGGGGCTTCAGGCAATGTTGGGGTACTTTTTCTGGGAAAACTACATTTCCCATGAGCGCTTGCATTGCATGCTTATTCCTGATTGGCTCCTGTCGCGGCAGAAATTTTGTGCCTTCCCAGAACAAGTATCCTATGCAGGGCTTGGACCCTCCTCTTCTCAGCAGATTAACCCTTCGCCTGCCAGATAAGTGTATTTTAGCGATTTCTGGGGTGAAATTTTAATCATGCACACTGTATTTGAGTATTTCCTTATACTTTGAATGTTTTGACACTGTGGGAATGTCTATTCCTTTGGAGCTTGGGGCTAGGACTAAGACTAAGGATGCTGGGGTCTCTGTGTCCCCCTTTGCGCATTGATCCTCATGTCAGTCAGGGTTGCCTAGAGAATTCTCAGGTAATTTATGCCCAGCATGTTCCGTTGTCCCTGAGTTTCCCCCAGGGACCTCCAATCATGCATTAGAGCCAGTTTGGGTGCAAGAGTTTAGGCTGCTACTAGAGACCTCCATTATATACAACTCTTCCATCCCAGTTACAGGGGGTCTTCTGCTCCTGGCAGACCCCTACTTCTGTCAGATCTTCCCTACTGAAACCAAATCTCAGGCAGTACCTGATGTATCAGATTCCTCTGAGGAACTGTTGGTGCATTCTGACGCTGAAGAATGTTCTGCAGTGGTCTCATCTCAGTTTTTTGGAGACCCCCATTTTGAGGCTGATCCTGATCCCTCTGCTGAGGGCCTAATCAAAGCCATATTAAACACCCTAAACATTCCCATGGTTCAAGAGGTTTCTTCGGACCCCTCTGATGTACGTCTGGAGCGCAAATGGCCCCATACTTGTTTTCCACCTAACCCCACTCTTGATCGGTTAGTGTCTGATGAGTGGTAGTCTCCTGACAGAAAGCCTTCTATTTCCAAGGAGTTGGCTAAGCCATACCCCCTTTTCTGATGCGGCGCTAGCTCAGTGTGTTCATCCCCCTCAAGGTGGCTGCCCCTGTTTTCTAGGCTTTCAAACTCCATTGTTTTGCCAGTTGCTGATGCTTCTGCTTGTATACTGGTCTGACGAGAAACTTGGTGCCTCCCTCGTGTCCATTTTTTTGCCACAGCTGGTAGTTCTGTACTTCCAGCATTTGCTGCGGCCTGTGTAAATAGGGCCATTGCGGTTTGGACTGAACAGCTCACGCTTGCAGTTCGTCAGGGAGCTCCTGCTTCTGCCATGTTGAGACTTCTTGCCAACATTCTGAAGCCCAGCATTAGGTCTCTGCTGCCTTGTTGATGACATCTTTTGGGTGCAAGGGTTTCCACCATGTCTGTGGTTGCCAGACGAGCTCTTTGGCTCAAGATCTGGTCTGCTGACACTGCTTCTAAGAAAGCATTGCTCTCCACTTCTCTGTTTGGGCCCGATCTTAAGTATCTGATTAGTGAGGCCACAGGAGGTAAGAGTATCCTCCTGACTATGGTTTTCAGGAAGCAGACATAATCTGCTTTTTCGTTGTCCCGGACTGAGACATGCCAGGCGAACCAGGCGGCTCCTCCTCCAAGCCCAAACCAGAATGGAAGTCTGAGGTCTCCACTAAGCCCAAGGCTTCCACACTTTCTGTGGCATGACTCGTCGAACCCAGGTCCCCACTCTGCTGTGGGTGGTGGTCTGTGCCACTACCGCAGCGTCTGGGAGGACTCCGTGGTGGACCCTTGGGTTATACAGGTAGTGGCAGATGAGGTTCTGCAGTAGTTTCCTGTTCAGGACAGGGGTTTGGGTTTTTACTCAAACCTGTTTGTGGTTTCCAAGAAGGATGGTGGCTGTCATCCAATTTTGGACCTGAAGGATCTCAATTCCTTTGTGGTCAAGACTCATTATCACCAGGAGTCCCTAAGGGCGGTGATTGCTGCCATGTTCCCTGGGGAATTCCTTGCTTCTCTAGATCTTCAGGACGCATATCTGCACAACACCATTCATCCAGAGAGCTGGCAGTACCTCAGATTTGCCTGCGACCACAGGCATTTTCAGTTTTATGCTCTTCCCTTTGGTCTGACTATAGCTCCTCAAGTCTTCAATCGTGTCCTGGGAGCCTTAGTGTCGTTACTCCACATATGGGCGACCTGATTCTGAAAGCCTCTTCTCGAAACTCCTTCAGCGGCAGGTTTAGGACTGCATTCATGCACTCACCCATCATGGGTGGATCCTCAACATGGACGAGTCACCAGATCGTCCACAGGGTTTCTGCTGTTCTGGCTCACGATCCAGTTCCAGTCAAGAAGTTGTCCTCTCTAGTGGGGAAGTTCATTTCCACCATAGCAGCAGTCCTGTTTGCCGTGGCTCACACCAGGCAACTCCAGAGGTATGTGGCCCTGGTGTGCAGGGGTATCACAGTGCCTGTGATTATCCTGTCACTCTCATCTGTGGCAGACTGTGATTTGTTCAGTTGGTTTGGCCCGCCCCTTGGTGACCTTTTTATACCTGACTCTTACATCTGTCAGATGCCCTTTCGTGGTGTTTCTGAGCCAGTCTTGCTGTTGCTGTGTTCCTGTATCCGGATTCCTGTGTACCGACTTTGGCCTGTCCTGACTACGCTCCAGTGTTCCTGATCGTGTATGACCCGGCTTGTCTGAGAATCCTCTACGTGCTACGATCTGGCTTGTCTGAGAACCCTCTACGTGCTACGACCCGGCTTGTCTGAGAGACTTCTACGTGCGACGACCCAGCTGGCTGACTTCCTGCTTCGAGATCACCGCGGCCTGTTCCAGCGACCTGCTTGGCCTGTTGTCGCCGCCGCGACATTCTGAATCCTGCGTTGCTGTGCTGACCTAGTGTGTCCATTACACTCCTGTGTAACCCATCTCTCAGTGCAGAGTTCCTTGCTGACTTGCATAAGCTGTGCTCCTTGTACCGAGCCTCTATATGCTGCAGAGCTAAGTTACCATACCGAGCCTGCGAGATTCAAACGTACCTTTTAACCCTTGCAGTGCCGCTTCTCTCTTGCCGGACCTCCTTTCTGATTACCAAGCCGTTACCTTGTAAGTCTACTGCTGCTGAGTTGGCCGATACTTGGACGGCGACTCCCAGTTACGTTTGCAGAGTAGTCTATCCTGTTGGTCTGGTTGGGCGTCTTTGGCTCTCGGTATCACGGTTATTACCGGAGGTATCCGGTGCGGCTATTGTTAGCAAGGTTAGGCGCCAAGCTCTTGCAAGATCCGAAGGTGAATGCCCGTGGGGGCTTTGGCCCGTGTTGTGCTCACGTTGGTCCCTGGTTATACGCCTGTGGGGGCTAAAACGCCAGCTTTGCATCTCAGGCTAGTCTCGATCACGCCCGTGGGGGCTACATACTCTTGCACTTGCAGTCTCAGTGGTCTCCTGGTGAACGCCCGCGGGGGCTATTTTGGGTCACTGTTCTGCTATAGCTCACGTTGGTCACTGAACATCTACTACCCATCATTGCATGAACTCTGTGCTGTGCACATTTGCTCAGTTTATCACTACGCCATACGGGCGTGCCAAACCCCACAGCTGAGACGGACAAATTGTTCTCATTTACCCTTTAGGGGCCAGTTCCCTATTTTCTGAACCTATGTTGTGTGCCTTCTATCCATTATAGTGAATCTATGTGTACTGTGTATTCACTTGCAATTGTTGCTATCAACTGTAGAGGGCGATCATTTGTATTTATTTTCTTTCAATAAAAGTTGTTTTATTTTACCTACTGGTCTGAGTGTCAAAACAAACCGTTACAGTACGAAAGGGCCATGACCTCCGACAGTAAGGGTGAGAGTAACACACAAAACATCCACTGGAGAATGGATGTCCATGAGCAGCGCTTAGATCAATTGGCACTGGCTCTACAGACCCTACTTGAGTGTACGGTACACCTAGACAAGCCTAATCCGAATCCGGTGGTCTCCCCAGTCTTGACACCGGATAATCCGCCTCTAGCTCCTCCTACTTGTGTCAGAGGCTTAACGGCAGTGGCGCCGTTACCATTGAGATATGATGGCGAGCCTTCCTTATGCAGGGGCTTTATCAATCAGTTGGAGACCTATTTGGAATTAACGCCCCAGGCTTTTCCTAACGACCGAAGCAAGGTCGGATTCATGATATCACTACTAACAGGCAAAGCTTTGGCTTCGGTGAATCCTTTGTGGGAAAGTGCCAAACCTTGCACGCTGAACTTTTATGAGTTCGTAAAGAAGTTCCGCCGTGTGTTTGAGGTCCCTGGCAGAGTTGCCTCCGCTGCCAAAAGGCTAATGGAGATACAGCAGGGCGAACGTACATTGGGCAATTATGCGATAGAATTCCGGACCCTGGCAGCGGAGGTGGGCTGGAACGATGAGGCGTTATTGGCAGCTTTTGCTAAGGGGCTCTCTGAACCAATTAAGGATGAAGTAGCTGCTCGAGATGTACCTAGTGACCTGGACTAATTCATTGATTATGTAATGCTCATTGACTCTCGTAACCGGGAAAGACGGTTGGCAAGAAGGGCAACTTCCAGAAAGCATGGGCAGGACAGTTCCTTTGACCCACCCTCTCCACCCTTTCCTACTGAGTGTCCAGGAGAGGCAGCAGAGCCAGTGCAGCTGGGTTTCACTAGACTCTCCAAAGAAGAGAGGTCTTTTCGTAAAAGGCAAGGCCTATGTTTATATTGTGGCAAACAGGGGCACCTTTTGTGCAATTGTCTGGTTAGGCCGGGAAACGCACGCACCTAGGGTACCTTGGGGGACAGGCCCTAGGTGGTGTACAACAGTCCCTAGGTTCAAATATCGCTAAACCCACCATCCAGGTGGCGTTCTTTTGGGCTGACAAGGGCGCAGAAACCTTGGCGCTGGTAGACTCTGGTGCAGCCGGGTACTTTATGGACCAATCTTTTGCGGCTTTGCAAAATATTCCTCTATGCAAAAAGGAATCTCCATTGGCAGTAGAGGCCATTGATGGCAGACCATTGGAACCCGCCTTTATTACAATGGAAACCATCCCTATTTTTATGTCAGTTGGGGCACTCCACAAGGAGGAGGTACGGTTTCAAATTATTCGCTCACCTCACCATGCAGTCATTTTGGGGTTTCCATGGTTGCTTCTGCACAATCCTCAATTTGATTGGCAAAAATGTGAGGTTAGTTCCTGGTCCGATTACTGTAAAAAGAACTGCCTATCTCTTCCTGTCAAAATTATGTGTACCTCTCCTGCTGTGCCAGTTGAATATGAGGAATTCAGTGACGTATTCAGGAAGGGGGAGGCTAGCGCATTGCCCGAGCA
The DNA here is from genome assembly GCA_037306005.1 of Rhinophrynus dorsalis. NCBI lineage: Eukaryota > Metazoa > Chordata > Amphibia > Anura > Rhinophrynidae > Rhinophrynus > Rhinophrynus dorsalis. Next base: position 277,161,350 of record CM074719.1, read on the forward strand.
TATAGACCCTGTGATTGCGCTATTGATTTGCCTCCAGGTGTGATTCCCCCGAGAGGACGTACTTACCCACTGTCATGCGAGGAGAACAGGGCAATGGAGGAGTACATTGAGGACGCTCTTGGTAGGGGAATTATTCGCAAGTCCACTTCTCCGGCTGGTGCCGGATTCTTCTTTGTGAAAAAGAAAAATGGCGAACTAAGGCCATGTATTGATTACCGGGGGCTTAATAAGCTTATGCCCAAGAACGCATACCCTATTCCACTTATCACCGAGTTATTTGACAGATTGAAGGGCTCTTCTGTTTCACCAAACTTGATTTGCGGGCCGCCTACAATCTAATTAGAATCAGAGAAGGTGATGAGTGGAAAACGGCATTTAATACCAGAACTGGGCACTACGAATATCTGGTAATGCCTTTTGGCTTATGTAATGCACCTGCGGTATTCCAGGAGCTGATTAATGATATCTTGCGTGACATGCTTCAGTCCTGCGTGGTGGTATATCTGGACGATATATTGATTCATTCCGCCACTCTCTCCCAACATATTAAAGATGTCACGGAAGTCTTGTTGCGACTCCGGGAGAATAAGCTGTTTTGTAAATTGAAAAAATGCGAATTCCATGTGTCTCAAGTACCATTTTTGGGGTTTGTAATCTCCAAAGATGGAATCGCTATGGACCAGGACAAGTTGGCAGCAGTATTACAATGGCCTCGCCCTAAAGGGTTAAAAGCGATTCAGCGCTTTTTAGGGTTTGCCAACTATTTCAGAAAATTCATACGTAACTTTTCCACAATTGTGAAACCTTTGTCTGATTTGACACATAAGGGCGCTACTCCCTCTCAGTGGTCCGAGGCCGCTGATAATGTGTTTCAGACCTTAAAATCTGCCTTTACGTCTGCCCCAGTGCTGTCCCATCCCAATCCCTCCCTGCCATTTACCTTGGAAGTTGACACCTCTGAGGTTGGGGTTGGGGCAGTACTCTCCCAGCGTCCTGTGGGAGGTGGTACCTTGAAACCTTGTGTTTTTTTTTCTAAGAAATTGTCCAGCGCACAGAGCCACTATGAGATTGGCGACGGAGTTATTGGCTATTATTCTGGCACTGAAGGAGTGGCGTCACTTGTTGGAAGGTACCAAGAACCCAGTACTGATCCTTACCGATCACAAAAACTTGACATATCTCTCTGAGGCTAAGAGGTTGTCTTCTCGACAGGCCAGGTGGGCACTCTTTTTGTCCCGGTTTAACTTTATAGTATCGTACCTCCCGAGTTCTAAGAACATGAGGGCAGACGCATTGTCTCGACAGTTCGCTTCGGACACTGAGAGGGAGGAAGCACCGGTACCTATTATTCAGCCCGACCGTATTATGGCTACTATTCGCACTAGTATAACTTCGCCACTGGGAGAGGAGATTTTGGGGTCTCAGTCTAGGGCTCCACCTGAGACTCCAGTTGGTAAATGCTTTGTAGATGAGCCTTTTCGCACTCATCTATTGGAGACCTATCATTCTTCTAGGGCGGCCGGGCACATCGGCAGGGATCAGCTGGTATGGTCTCTTTCGCAATTATTCTGGTGGCCGACGCTCAGAGCCGATTGCTCCGCATTTACTGCCGCTTGTGCCACCTGTGCCCGTGCTAAGACCCCCAGGCATCTCCCAGTGGGCTTGCTTCAACCTGTGCCTAATGGAGAACGACCCTGGTCTCATATATCTATCGATTTTCTGGGAGAATTGCCAATCTCTAGGGGGTATAAATTTATCCTTATGGTGGTTGATAGGTTCTCCAAAATGGCTCATTTTGTGCCACTCAGGGGGCTTCCATCGTCTCAGGAATTGGCTAAGGTCTTTGCTAAAGAAGTGTTTCGTTTGCACGGGGTACCCAGAGTGGTGGTCTCCGACAGTGGGAGTCAATTCGTGTCCAGGTTTTGGAGGGCATTCTGTGGCATGATGGGCATTCAATTGTCCTTCTCCTCCGCCTACCATCCCCAGACCAACGGAGCCGCTGAGCGTGCCAATCAGGGACTGGAACAGTTCCTGCGCTGTTTTATTACTGATCATCATGACAATTGGGCCGACCTGTTGCCATGGGCGGAGTTTGCCAGGAATTGTGCAGTTAACTCATCGTCCGGGAGCTCCCCGTTCTTAATCAACTATGGGTTCCAGCCAGGTTTGCTCCCGGACTCGTTCCAGTCACAACAGATTCCGGCTTTGGATGAGCATATGGAGCAGCTCCGTTCCACCTGGGCACAGGTGCAAAGGACCCTCAGTCAGTCTTTCCAGCGGCATCAGCGATATGCCAATCGTAGACGGCTGCCATCGGTCTCTTTCCAGGTTGGGGATAGGGCATGGCTCTCCTCCAGAAACCTCAATCTGCAGGTCCCCTCGAACAAGCTGGCTCCCCGGTTTATTGGTCCATTTAAAGCTATTCGCAAAATTAATCCTGTCTCCTATGCATTGGAACTTCCACCGTCTATGCATATTCACAATGTGTTCCATGTGTCTCTGTTAAAAACCCCTGGTTTGCAATCGTTACACTACTACTCCGGTAGTTCCTGGGCCGGTTGACATCCAGGGGCAAGAGGAATATGAGGTTCAGAGCATTGTTGATTCTAGGCGACTTAGAGGGAAGTTGCAATACTTGGTCCACTGGAAGGGCTATGGCCCGGAGGAGCGCTCTTGGGTTGCCCAGAAGGACCTCCATGCGCCCAGACTTGTGCGCAACTTCCACTCTAAATACCCTCGGAAACCTAAGCCTCCAGCAGGGAGAGGGGGTCTTTGAGACGGGGGTACTATCACAGTGCCTGTGATTATCCTGTCACTCTCATCTGTGGCAGACTGTGATTTGTTCACTTGGTTTGGCCTGCCCCTTGGTGACCTTTTTTATACCTGACTCTTACATCTGTCAGATGCCCTTTCGTGGTGTTTCTGAGCCAGTCTTGCTGTTGCTGTGTTCCTGTATCCGGATTCCTGTGTACTGACTTTGGCCTGTCCTGACTACGCTCCAGTGTTCCTGATCGTGTATGACCCGGCTTGTCTGAGAATCCTCTACGTGCTACGACCCGGCTTGTCTGAGAGACTTCTACGTGCGACGACCCGGCTGGCTGACTTCCTGCTTCGAGATCACCGCGACCTGTTCCAGCGACCTGCTTGGCCTGTTGTCGCCGCCGCGACATTCTGAATCCTGCGTTGCTGTGCCGACCTAGTGTGACCATTACACTCCTGTGTAACCCATCTCTCAGTGCAGAGTTCCTTGCTGACTTGCATAAGGTGTGCTCCTTGTACCGAGCCTCTATACGCTGCAGAGCTAAGTTACCATACCAAGCCTGGGAGATTCAAACGTACCTTTTAACCCTTGCAGTGCCGCTTCTCTCTTGCCGGACCTCCTTTCTGATTACCGAGCCGTTACCTTGTAAGTCTACTGCTGCTGAGTTGGCCGGTACTTAGACGGCAACTCCCAGTTACGTTTGCAGAGTAGTCTATCCTGTTGGTCCGGTTGGGCGTCTTTGGCTCTCGGTATCACAGATATTACCGGAGGTATCCGGTGCGGCTATTGTTAGCAAGGTTAGGCGCCAAGCTCTTGCAAGATCCAAAGGTGAACGCCCGTGGGGGCTATTGGCTCGTGTTGTGCTCACGTTGGTCTCCGGTTATACGCCCGTGGGGGCTAAAACGCCAGCTTTGCATCTCAGGCTAGTCTCGATCACGCCCGTGGGGGCTACATAGTCTTGCATTGCAGTCTCGGTGGTCTCCTGGTGAACGCCCGCGGGGGCTATTTTGGGTCACTGTTCTGCTATAGCTCACGTTGGTCACTGAACATCTAGCTTTGGACATTGAATTCTCTACACTGTGGTAGAAAGGGTTTTCTTCTGGTGGTGGCGACTATGCTTGGTGCACGCAAGCCTGTTTCCTCTAGGTTTACCATCGAGTTTGGTCTTATTTTCTCTGTTGGTGTGTTGATAAGGACCCATCTCCGTGTTATGATTTTCCTACGGTCCTGGCCTTCCTACAAGGGCCTCAGTTGAGTTCCCTTACTGTTCAGGCATCGGCTATCTCTGTTTTTCGTTCAGAGGTGCATTGCTATTCTTCCTAATGTCTAGGGTTTCTTCCAGGGTGCTCATACTCGTTCTGTATTTCAGACTCCCGCTCCTCAGTGGGATCTTAACTTGGTTTTGGGCATCCTTCAGCTCCCTCCCTTTGAGTCTTTGGCTACTACTCCTCTATGTCTGCTGACGTGGTACATTGGCCTTTCTCCTGGCGATCATGTCTGTTCGCCGTGTCACGGAGTTGCATGCTCTGTCTTGTAAACCACCATTTTTGGTGTTTCACTAAGACATGGAGGTGGTTTGTACTTCGCAGGAGTTTCTCCCAGTGGGGTTTCTGAGTTCCTCATTAGTCAGGCGATTGTGGCTCCTCCTTTCTGCCCTTACCCTTCCTCTGACAAGGAGAAGAATCTCACTTGTTAGATGTGGTGCGCTGTATCAAGTTTTATGTGCATCGCACTGAGTCCATTAGACAATCTGACGTGCTGTTCAGAAGTAAGAAGCCTGTTCCCTTTCGGGTCACGGCTCATTCTACCAGTTCTACTGGGACTTCTTGGGCTTACAAGAATCAGGCCTCCACTGATCAGTTGTGCAAGGTGGCCACTTGGTCTTCTGTGCACACCTTTTCGAAGCACTACCTTGTTGATGTGCTGGCATCGGCTGATGCCAGCTTTGGGAGGAAGATCTTGGAGGCAGTTTTGCCTGTCTAGGATCTTCTTTGGTGCTTCCTTCTCTTTTGAGCCCTGTTGGCTCTAGTTCAGTGTTTGCTGTGTGACAGTTCCTGGGGTGTTGTTACCCCTGTTTAGTGTCCGTTAACACTTCATTTGTTTTTGTTGGGCTATCTCTGATCTGATGGTTCATATATGCTCTGGTGACTTTGGGGGCCTGGAGCCTGGTCCTTGCCTTACTTCCCGCCTCTGGGAAACTCAATGGTTGGACATTATAAAGTTACCAGTAACCTGTATTGGACGACAGAGAAAAGAGGATTTTAGTCTTACCTGTTAAATCCTTTTCTCTTCATCCCTCCCTGTCAAGGGACCATGCTTGGCTCTCCTGTGGCAGAACATGGGGGTCCTTTCGGGTTCATGCTCACAGGAGTCTTTTTTTTCCTTCTCCTACCTAGACAATAGTTAGTGTCTCAAATCTTACTGGAGCTGATTGTCTAGAAGCAGCCAAGGAGGGAAGGTAGGCTCCACTCCCTGCATTCACTTCTCAGAATTGTTCCTGCCTACTTAAAGGGGCTGATCACCTGCTCAAAGTTACCAGTAACCTGTATGGACTAAGAGAAAAGGATTTAACAGGTAAAACTAAAATCATCTTATAGTTTTCCTTATGTAACTAGAAAGTATATTGCAGACATCATATCTAAACAGGTGGAAAGCAAAAATGTTGAAAAATGGGTCTGTGCAAGGGTTAAAGGGATTAAATGTTTGCTGCAGTTAAATTCTCTGTAGATCTTTTGAGTCTTAGAATAGTGATAGTAACAGCTCTACCTTTACAAGGCATAGCAATAAAACATTTGAATGAAACATCTCACAGCAGAGTGAGATCTCTTGTATTATTACCCTGCAAGAAGAGTACTTTTATGTACCTTCTCCCCAATAATCCTAAACTGCTTATGTTCCTAACCTATGTAATGGATTTGTTATATCTATATATATTTACCAGCCAGTTCTATTGTCAGAGTACATATTATTCTCTAGTGTGTTTTCCCACTAACTCCACCAATTCTTTGGCAGTTTCATAATTCATTTTCTAAGGTTATTTACTCTCCAATGTGCCTGAAGTAGTAGTAATAATTTCACTGGCTAGCAAGTTACTTTGTTCTTCTTACAGTATCTAGTTAAACAGGTCATTGTTAATAGACTTTTCTACCCTCTTGAGACTAATTAAACCTGTCCCTTTCTCTTTATTTCAGGATTCCATGTGATCCCCACTCTATCTAGTGTAGTCCCGGAAAGTTGCTTGCTGATTGTGGTCGGCCTTCTGGTTGGTGGTCTTATCAAAGCAGTAGGGGAAAACCCGCCCGTTTTGAGTTCTGATGTGTTCTTCTTATTCCTGCTGCCTCCCATTATTCTGGATGCTGGATACTTCTTGCCACTGCGCCCGTTTTCTGAGAACTTAGGTACTATCCTGATGTTTGCAGTTGTAGGCACCCTTTGGAATGCTTTCTTTTTGGGCTCCCTACTGTATGCTGTGTGCCAGATTGGAGGTAAGGACATTGAGAATGTGAGCCTTTTGGCCAACCTGCTCTTTGGCAGCATCATCTCAGCGGTGGACCCGGTGGCTGTGCTGGCTGTTTTTGAGGAGATCCACATAAATGAGCTGCTGCATATCCTGGTGTTTGGAGAGTCCTTGCTTAATGATGCTGTCACTGTGGTGAGTTTCTGAATTCCCTATTCAGGTCTTATGAAGGAATTCATAGGACATAGCTTCCTGGATTTAGTTTCAGAGAGCTTTGTCAGGCACATGAAAGCAGGTCTAATGATGCAGTGTAAAAGAGAGATGTATTTAAAAAAACAAAACAAAAAAAAAAACTCTGTATAGAAGAAAGCACATTGGGAGCACAGTGAGACCTGTAACATTGTAATGCATAATGCTTTGATGATCTATCAAAAAACTTTCTGGAAACTGAGAACCAAGTAAATTACTGTCTGGGGCATAAAAATAAATACAAAAAAATAGGTGAAGTTGAAAAAAGTAAGCGCAATTTCATTTACATATTATGTGCTTGCAGAAAATGTAAAAATAAAAGGCTTCTGTTCTTTTCAACTTGGCTTATTCTTTTCTACATAAGGGACAATTATTCTGCCAAAGAATACCTCCAATTATCTTACGTCCAATATATGGAAAACAGGTACCTCTTTGAAGAGCATGACACATCCCAAGAGTCTTGTGGGTGCAGACTCCCAGCCACTCATCCAGCTTCCACCCTCCCCTCCTGCATCCCCAGTTATGATGTGCCCTCTGAAATGAAAACGTGACCAGCGACACTTAGTTTTTATATGTTTTATTATTTTCTTATAGATATATAGCTATCAAAATTCCCCCATTAGGTGGATTACAATTACTGGGTTTCCCTTGCAGCCCAAGTTTTCCCTCCTTGCAGAGTCCCTTGGTTCACATTGTCCCTTCCTTCTGGCTCTTCATGCAGATGGGCTCCTCTACTCATGTTGAGTATCTTTCTTATACCTATATGTCCATTCCAATGGGTTGTGGAGAAAGAATGACTGCATTTGGGATAGTTACGCCCCTTCTCTGCTTTTCTATCTGGATTGGGGGCTTTTTTCCTTTATTGGGTTGTCTGATGGGTGCCCCCTCATGTTCCCTGGGGTCATTTGTTTTTTAGGGTGCCTTTTATAAATTGCCGTTTTAACAACGTTCCAGTGCCGCCATAATCTTTGCTGCTTTGACTTCTATGGGCACCACTGGGGACATATCTCTGCAAATGTTTGTCATACAGAAGTCAGAGTACAAATATGGTCAAGTTGATACTTTTATTGTCTAAGGCTAACTAAGCAGATTCAGTATGCAATACTTTAAATAATGACTGAACAGGGACAGAGAATTTGTTACATTATCACATTGTGGATTAGCCTTCACAACCATTCCACTGGGAGTGAAAATGCTTTTGACACTTCCAGAGGATAACTGCAATTTAAATAACACTCCTTTACCAAAGAATCTGTGTCTGGACTGAGCTTTGTCTAATTTCTTCTCTAAACAATGTAATGTGTACTTGTATTTAAGAGAGCTGTGTTCATATTTATTTGTATAACATGCCTGCGGAAGAAACCTGAAAGGTCTTGAAAGCTTGCATTCTGAATCTGCTTAGCTAGCCAATAAAAGTATCAACTTGACTATATTTGCCTCCTGAATCTCTATGTCTAACACAGTGCCAACTCTCATCAGAAGTCAGAGTGGGCTCTTTCTTGTCTTCTCATGCCCTGTCATCCTGAGTGTCTTGGGAGTTCGAGGCAATTCCGTGAACGGAGTTGGGCCTGCAGAAGGGGTGGGAAGGCTCCTTCCTCAAGACTTTGTCTTCTGATGTGTTCCGCCTTCCAAAGGAAGATCAACCCCCATGGTACCTGTGTTCCATATGGACTAATAAAAAAGGATTTAACAAGGTAAGACTAAAATCTTTTTTACTCTGTCGTCCAATACAGGTTACTGGTAACTTTGGGTAGGCGATCAGCCCCTTTAATACGCAGGAACAATTCTGAGAAGTGACTGCTGGGTAGAGCCTACCTCCTCTCGTTAGCTTTCAGCTAGACAATCCCCAACCAGTAAGATTTGTTCCTTAGTCAAGACACAAGGCAAGTGAACAGTTCTGCTATAGTTTTAGCTTTTTTTATTATTTTTCTGTTAGATATGTGATACGACCATTAGATGGATTACCATCACTGACATTTCCCATCACCCAAATGTGGATAGCTCAGTTTACCTGATAGGGGGAAAATCTTGGCTGCAATTACTTTCCCCAGGAGATGCCCACCGAGGCTTCTTCTTAATATATGGTAATCTGAAGACAGAAGATCTGCTGAAAAAGGTGAGCACCCTTTGAGTGCTGAGGTCCACATATCCCATGTTTCCCCTCCGCACGGGGTCTCATTTGGAGTTCCTGTTACATACTCATGCACTCATTGGGTTTATCTGTATGTCTGTGAGGTGTTTGGAGCAAGTTTCTGAGGTAACGTAACCCTTTTGTTGTTGGTTAGCACGTTTTGAGGGGTCTTTGGACACTTTCCCTACTGGGACCGGTGTTTATTGGGACTAATGTATTATTCTAGTGGGCTTTTAAGTGGTTTACGTTTGGTATTCGCCTCGTTGACTTTATGTTCTGCCCGCGTTTACTGCCATTGCTCCATTCACTTCTATGGGACTTTACAGTTTGGTACATAGCTCTGCAACCGCTTCACGTAGCATGGTCCGAGATGGCTCATTTTGTGGGGTTTTCTTTTGAGCTGTCATCCGGGCAATGTTCTGGGTATGATGGGGGCTTTAGGGGGCTTCGGGCACTGTTGGGGTACTCTGTCAGCGAAACTACGTTTCCCATGAGCACCGCTTTGCGTGCTCATTTCCGATTGGCTCCCATCACGGCAGCCATTTTGTGTATTCGCAAATCAAGTATTCTACGCAGGGCTTGGACTCTCATTCTCTCCTCCGCAGTTTAACCCTTTGCCTACCAGATAAGTCTTGTTTTAGTGTTTCTGAGGTGCATTAATTATCATACGCACTTTATTGTGGGTGTTTTGATACTTTGACCATTTTGACTCTGTGAGAATGTCTACTCCGTTAGACTCTGGGGCTAAACCCAAGACTAAGGATACTGGGGTGTCTGTTTCCCCCCATTGCTCCTCATGTCAGTCAGGGTTACCTAGAGAATACTCAGGTCATATTTTCCCAGCATGCGCTGCTGCCCCTGAATCCCCTGCCGGGGCCTCCAGCCATGCACTAGAGCCAATATGGATGCAAGAGTTTAAGGCTACTACCAGGGACCTCTGGTCCACCTTACAACTCCTTCCTTGCTGCTGCATAGGTAAATAGGGCTGTGGCTGTTTGGGCTGAAAAGCTTAATTCTGCTGTCCCTCAGGGAGCCCTTACATCTGACATGTTGCGACTTCCCGCTAACATTGCTGAGGCTCAGCATTATGTCTCTGCCGCTCTGTTTGATGCTGTGCATATGGTAGCCAGGGCATCTACCATGTCTGTGGCAGCCAGAAGGGCTCTTTGGCTTAAGATCTGGTTGGCTGACACGGCCTCTAAGAAGGCTCTCTTGTCTTTGCCTTTTCAGGGATCCTCCCTGTTCGGACCTGAGCTCAAGGACCTCATCAACGAGGCCACTGGTGCGAAAAGTTCTCACCTTCCAGTGGTCCTGAGGAAGAAAGCGCCTGTCAAAAGGAATCGGCTTTTTCATCCCTTTCAGGCAGACTTGCGCAAAGCGACCCAGATGGTCCCCCAGGCTCTGCGCTTCTCATCCAAGCCTAAGCAGCAATGGAGAGCCAAGTCCTTCACAAAGCCCAAGGCTTCCAAACCTCCTCCTGCATGCATGACTCACCAAACCCGGGTCCCCAGCCGCAGGTAGGTGGCCGTCTACGCCACTACGTTTCAGCCTGGCAGGCCTCTGTGGCGGACTCATGGGTTTTACAAGTGGTGGCCTCAGGATACAGGATTCCCTTCACCTCTCTTCCTCCTCCAAGGACCTTTGTTTCTCGTTCTCCCTTGGGAGCAGAAAGGAGAGGCCTTTTCGAGGACGCTTTTCAGGCCCTGCTAGACAAGGCAGTCCTGGAGCCAGTTCCCCCTCAGGAGAGGGTCTTGGGATTCTACTCCAACATATTTGTAGTTTCCAAGAAGGATGGAGGCCGTCTCCCCATTTTGGATGTGAAGGATCTCAACTCCTTTGTGGTCAGGTCCAAGTACCGCCAGGAGTCTCTACGCACAGTGATAGCGGCCATGTCTCCTAAGGAATTTCTGGCCTTTCTGGATCTTCAAGATGCCTATCTGCACAACACCATTCATCCAGAGAGTTGGTAGTATCTCTGCTTTGCCTGCGACTGTGGACACTTCCAGTTCTCTGCCCTCCCCTTTGACCTGGCCACGGCTCCTCAAGGCTTCAACAGAGTCCTAGGAACATTGATCTCCATCCTACACTGGAATGGTATCAGGGTGACTCCATACATGGACGACCTCCTTCTGAAGGCCTCGTCTTCGGAACTCCTTTACCAGCAGTGGCAGGACTGCATTCATGCTCTCTCATCACGGGTGGATCATCAACTTGGACAAGTCAGACCTTGTTCCTTCTCAGAAGATGGTCTTTCTGGGCCTCCTCTTCTACACTCAGAGGGGGATGGTGTCTCTGAAGGACAGAATGGCTCATTAGATAGCACTAAAGGTTCAAGCTATCCTGCCTCAGGATCTGGTTCCAGCCAAGAAGTTGTCTTCCTTGGTTGGGAAGTTCATTTCCACCACAGAAGCAGTTCAGTTTACCATGGCTCATACCAGGGAACTTTAGAGGTTTCTGATCCTGGCCTGCAAGGGCTGTCCAGATCTCCTGGAAAGATCCCTGTCTCTCCTTCTTCAAGCGGAGCAGAGTGTCTCGTGGTGGCTCAACCTGAACAATCTCCCAAAAGGCAGTCCCTTCCTGGTGCCCTTCTGGACCACAGTGACGACGGATGCCAGCCTCTCTGGATAGGGAGCGGTGCTGGGGCACTTTAGTGTTCAGGTCCGGTGGTCTCAGGAGGAATCTCTACTTCCCATCAATGTCTTGGAGCTTCGGGCGATATTTCATGCCCTAGATCACTGGACATGGCAACTGGAGGATTGCCTGGTCAGGGTACAGTCAGACAACACCACAGCAGTAGCCTACATCAACAAGCAAGGCGGCACAAGAAGTCTCGCAGCTTGGCTAGAGGTTAAGGCTATTTTATCTTGGGCAGAGGAGCGTGTCCCTACCATTTCCGCAGTTCATATTCCTGGCGTAGACAATTTTCTGGCCGACTTCCTTAGTTGACACACAGTGGATAGCGGAGAGTGGGAGCTGCATCTAGAGGTGTTCAACCTCATCATCCAGCAGTGGGATCTTCCATGCATCGACCTGATGGCAACCAGGCACAGCAGGAAGGTGCCAACGTTCTGCTCTCACTGGCCGGATCCCGTGGCTCTAGCAGCGTATACCTTGTCGATCCAGTGGACGTTTCCTCTGGCTTACATCTTTCCTCCTGTTCCCCTGTTGTACAGAGTTGTTCGGAAGCTGAGACTGGAGCGCTGCCCAGTCACTCTGATTGCTTCGTACTGGCCCCGACAGGATTGGTTTCCGGAGCTTCTGGACCTCTGAGTGGCGGAACCTCTTCGACTTCCCCACACCCGTCCAGACCACAGGTTTACCTCTGGAAGGAAGACGTTCATCATCTGGCTTTGACAGCATGGAGATGGAATCCTCAGTTTTGAAGAAGAGGATTTTATTATGGAGTGGTGGCTACTATGCTTAGGGCCCATAAGCCTGTTTCCTCTAAGGCTTACCCTCCAGTTTGGTCTACCTTTCTGGCATGGTGTGCTGACAAGGAACTCTCTCAGGATTTTGACCTTCCTACAGTTCTTTCCTTCCTCCAGGATTGTGTGGATAAGGGTCTCCGTCTGAGTTCTCTTAAGGTTAAGACTTCTGCGCTCTGTCTTCTTTCAGAGGCGTCTTGCTATCATTCCTGATGTCAAGGTTTTCTTCCAGGGTGTTTCTCATACCCATACCTGGGAACTCTCCGGTTTTGCTCCGGTGACTTTGGATTTCAAACTGAATTACTGGGTCTCTAAGGCAATGTGCGAATCACCGGGTGGGCAGCGTTTAAGTAGAAACTCTGCCCACTTGTGCTCCATCCGTCTGGTTCCTCCCACTCCCCGCCCTCTTACCTCCATTTTGCAGTTTTTTTTGTCCCCCCCCCTCGCGACTAAGCCCCACCCCGTCTGAGTTCTCTTAAGGTTAAGACTTCTGCGCTCTGTCTTCTTTCAGAGGCGTCTTGCTATCATTCCTGATGTCAAGGTTTTCTTCCAGGGTGTTTCTCATACCCATACCTGGGAACTCTCCGGTTTTGCTCCGGTGACTTTGGATTTCAAACTGAATTACTGGGTCTCTAAGGCAATGTGCGAATCACCGGGTGGGCAGCGTTTAAGTAGAAACTCTGCCCACTTGTGCGCCATCCGCCCGGTTCCTCCCACTCCCGCCCTCTTACCTCCATTTTGCAGGGTTTTTTTTGTCCCCCCCCCTCCGCGACTAAGCCCCACCCCTTTTACAAAGCAAAAGGTCGGCACTGACAGGGTTACCCTCTGGCTAGCCCTGTTTCAAAAGTTCCCAAGTATGCTCATACTCGTCCGGTGTTTAAGTCCCCTGCTCCTCAGTGGGATCTTAACCTGGTTCTGGGAGTACTCCAGCTTCCTCCTTTTGAGTACTTGGCTACCGTTCCTCTACGTCTGCTGACGTGGAAGATAGCCTTTCTCCTGGCGATTGTTTCTGTTCACCGAGTTATGGAGCTGCATGCCCTATCTTGTAGACCACCCTTTTTGGCCTTTCACAAGGACAAGGTGGTGCTTCGCACCTCACAAGAGTTCCTCCCGAAGGTGGTGTCTGAGTTCCACATTAATCTGGAGATTGTGGTCCCTCCCTTCTGTCTTCATCTGTTGGATGTTGTGAGTTGTCTCATGTTCTATGTGCATCACACTGTGTCCTTGAGGCAGTCTGACACTTTTTTTTGTCATTCCTGAGGGTCCTAGGCAGGGAAGCCTTCTTCCAAGGTAACTGTAGCTTCTTGGATCAAGTCCATGATTCGTAAGGGTTACGAACTTCGGAAGAAGCCTGTTCCCTGCAGGGTCACGGCTCATTCTGCGAGGTCTACTGGGGCTTCTTGGGCCTACAAGAACCAGGCCTCAACTGATCATTTGTGCAAGGCGGCCACTTGGTCATCTTTGCATACTTTTACTAAATACTGTTGTGTGCATGTGCTGTGGGAGGAAGATCCTGGAGGCAGCCTTGCCTGTCTAGGATCTCTTTAGTCTCTCAGTACTCCTTCACTTTTGAGCCCTGTTCGCTCTAGTTCAGTGTGCTGTGTACAGTTCCTGGGGTCTGTTTTACCCCTGTTCAGTGTCCGTTGACACTTTGCGCTTATTGTTGAGCTATTCATGATCTGTAGGTTCATTGGTGCTCTGGTGACTTTGGGGGCCTGCATCTGGTCCTTGCCTTTCTTCCCGCCCTGGGGAACTTAATGGTTGGACATCCCAAAGTTACCAGTAACCTGTATTGGACGACAAAGAAAATAGGATTTTAGTCTTACCTGTTAAATTCTTTTCTCTTAGTCCATACAGGTTACTGGTCTCCCACCCTGTCAAGGGACCATGCTTGGCTCTCTTGTGGCAGAACGTGGGGGTCCTTTCGTGTTCATGCTCACAGGAGTCTTCCTTTACCTTCTTACTACCTAGTCAATAGTTAGTCTTCAAATCTTACTGGTTGGGGATTGGCTAGCTGCAAGTTAAGGAGAGGAGGAAGGCTCCACCCAGCAGTTGCTTCTCAGAATTGTTCCTGCCTATTAAAGAGGCTGATCGCCTACCCAAAGTTACCAATAACCTGTATGGACTAAGAGAAAATGATTTAAAAGGTAAGACTAAAATCCTATTTTATTGCCATTCTACACAGGAGTAAAATGCATTGGAATACAGTATTTTCCTATTCTGCGCACCTTGTAGGCTGCTGATGACTAGGTGACTTGTTAAACAACTCGTCTTTGTTGGAATCCTCTGATCTTCAAAGGGATAACACCCATTAAGAACTACTTATTCCTACAGGCATAGTAGGTCTCTGACACATTTCAGAACAGTGTTTGAGACCTAGTGTGCCATAGGAATAAGTAGTTCTTAATTGCATTATCCTTTGAAGACCAGAGGGCTCCTGGTTCATCATGAAGTGGCTAAACAGGCAAACTCGTTTTCATTATGTTGCCGCCCTGCTGTACAACTGTACAAAGTATCTGAACTACAGACTTTTTTTTTTGTTCCCACCAACATGATTAGTGGTGTCAGAGGGGCAACTGTAATCTCCAATCAGTTTGGTGAAGTTGTCCCAGCTCTTAGTTATATTTATCTTCTGCTCCAATGTGCTTTGGACAACAGAGCTGAGATCAGTGAGCCTACACTAACCCTTTAAGTGCTGCAGGGGTATCCAATGCATTGCATTCTGTCTTGCTGATCTCAGCTTCATTGCCTGAAGTACATCTGAGTTGAAGATAAATATAACTTGGTACTGGGACTTCACTGGATTGAGTGAGATTGTGCTTGCCCCCTGATGTCAGTGACATTGGAAGCTGTGTAGAGGTATGTCCTAACGCTTGTGTGGGACATATCTCAGCACCTGCTTATGACATAAGGGGCAGAGTGGGTTCTGTCTTCACCGCATGGATTAAGTTCAGATAATTCTGCTACATTTAATGGATAGATAGTCCCAGTTTGCTGTGTATGGGCAATGCATTGGAAAACTACATTTCCCAGATCCCTGTTTCTCAGGATTTTTCCATGAAGTCAGATATGTACCTCTTGGATCTTTTCTGGGGTTTTAGTGTATCTTTATTACTACTTTGTCTTAGTTTGTGACTGTTTTCTCTGGACATGTCTGATCCCAAGGGACACATTGGGAAACTCAAACCTAAAGATTCAGGGGCCCCTTTAACTCATTGTTCCTAATGTAACAGACACATTAATCCGGTCTTCGGGGGCCACTCTCAGCTAGTTTGGGACTTCTCTGATGAGGAAATAGATACAGAGGTACAAGATACTTATTCTCCCTTGTTCTTTGGGGAGATTCCTATGAGGTTGGACCTTACCCCTCAGCGGAGGAGATCTTGTTGGAGACATTTTAGATTTCTGAGGTCTCTGATGTCTGGTCTGCCTCACTGTATCATCTTCCAGAAATGCAAGAAAGACTCCCTAATCTTTCCTTCCAGCAGCACCTTAGATCAGGTTTTACTGAAGTAATGAAAGGCACCAGATTAGAGACTTTTTCTTAATGAGAGCTTTTCCATTTTTCTGCTGAGGCTCTAGTGCTGTGGGCTTCCCCACCTGTGGCTGATCCACTTATTTTGCATCTGGCCAAGAATACAGTTCTTCCATTGGCATGCTGCAAGCCTGAAGAGCAGGCTGACAAATGCATTGATTCCTTATCAAAGGTGAACTTTGAGGCCACAGGGGCAGCTTTGTTATCCATCTTTACTACAGCTTGGATTGGTAGAGTGATGGCTGCCTGGGGAGGAACATCATAGCGGGTGGCCTTTGACTGAACTCTTGGTTATGCTTACCAGTATATTATAATCTAGTGCATACCTCTTTGAAACAACCTTTGATGCTGTCAGCTTCTCAGTTAAGTCCTCAGCATTATTTGTTGCCACATGTCATACTTTGTGGCTCAATATTTGTTTGGCCAGCCAATCTTCCCAGAGATCTTTAGTTTCCCTTCCTTTTGTGGGCAGGAATCTCTTTGGCCCTGAACAGAGTGTGGTCATCATTGATGCCACTGGAGGCAAGAATGGCCTTAAATTTCTTCTAAAAGTCCCTTTCTTTCCAGAAAGATGTATGATTTTGTTTGTGTGTGTCCCATCAGGGATCAGAGGGTTCACCTCACTCGAGCTTTCTAGGCCTGCCCCCAAAGTCTGAGCAGGTTTGGCAGAACAGTAAGTCTGTTCAGAGCCATAAGGCAGACAAGCCCACCTCCAAATTACTTTTCAGGGCCTGGTCCATCCCTGTCCTTAGGGGGTTGCCTCCATCTTTTTCAAGATGCTTGGACTTCTTCTGTTATGGGCCAGTGGGTTTTGCTGGTCATTTCAGAAAAGTACCACATAGACTTCAAGTCCCTTCATCCATATTGCTTTTTTTTTTTTTATTATTATTATTATTATTATTATTGTTTTTAGTTCCTCAGGACCTAGATCAATTGGTTCTGTTCATCGATGCCATTTCTTCCCTCTTGTAAAAGCATGTGGTGGTTCTGGTACCTGCCAGGAATGCTTCTCAGACTTTTACTCCAATATGTTTCCAGTTCACAAAAACAGCGACAGTTGCTGTCATGGACTCAAAATGTCTCAACCACTTTGTGGTAATCACTCTGTTCAAGATGCAGTCTGTTATTTCAGCAATGTGTCCAGAAGAGAGTACCTAGCGTCCCTAGACCTTTAGGATGCTTACCTACATGCCCTGATTCATCCCGACCACCAGCATTTCCTTTGCTTCAAGTGCAATCACTTCCAGTTCACTACCCTCCCTTCTGGCCTTGCATCTTCTCCAAGAATCTTCACAGAGATCATGACAACTCTGACCACGTACATCCATTCACAAGGGATTTCCCTGACTCCATATCTGGACAATAGTTTAATTAAGGAGCCCACAAAGGACATTCTGTCCTCCACGTGCAAGGGTGTGTCTGCAGTCTGGTACATTGTGGGTGAGTCGTCAATCTCAAGAACACCTTACCGGTTCCCTTGTACTTCTTGGGCATGTGATTCTACACCCTGCAGCTGAGTGTGTTTTGCCAAAAGGCAAGATCCAGATTCTGTTTCGAGAAATGTCCCTTACTATTTCCTGACCTTCTACAGCATTAAATGATTTCATGAGAGTCCTAGGATGTCTGGTGTCCACCCTGGAAGCTGTTCTCTATGCTCGGTTCCACACAAGAGAGCTTCAGCTGGATATCCTCGAAGGCTGGTACTGACAACGCTCCCATCTAGTCACTCTACTCTGCTAAGGAAAGACCTACTCTGGTGGCTCCATCATCTGTATCTGACACAGTATGCCTTTTTATAATACCAGGTTGAGTGACCTTTGGTCCCCTGACAGCTTGAAGCTGCTTGACCGGGTAGTAGTCTACTATTAATCAATATCTTGGAAATCCAAGCTATTAGTCTAGCACCTTTTCACTGGTCCAAGGTCTTGACGGGAACCCTAGGGTGGATGCAATCTGACAGTGTGACAGCGGTTGTATACTTCCGCCATCAAGGAGGAACTTGGAGTAAATAGTCTTGAACTGAGGTTCAGGAATTCGGCAGACACTCGTGTTCCAGCCACCTCTGCAGTCCACGTCCCAGGAGTGGAAAACGTGGTTTAAGACTTTCTCAGGCATTACAATTTAGATCCAGAAAACTGGGTACTCTGCCAGAAGATATTCAAACAGACCGTTCCTCTCTGGGGTCTTCATCAGTGGCCATGATGGCATCCTGCGTGAAAAGGAAGGTCCCAGTTTTCTACAACAAGGCATGGTATTTTCATTTGGCCTTCTTATTTCCTCCACTGCTGCTTATTTCCAAGGTAATCATGAGGCTCAAGATGGTGAATGTACTAGTCATCCTAACTGCACCATTTTGGCCATGTCAGGCCTGGTTTTCGGATCTTTTCAACATGTCCATAATGGAATAGTTTCTTGAGAATGGATCCTCTGATGAAGTGCCTCTTGTTATCAACAGGTGGACAGGCTGGCCAACATCTTGAAGAGAGAGGGTTTCTCTGATTATGTCATCTCCCCCATTATCCAAGTGAGAAAACACTGTTATTCCAGAGGATAAGATCATAGGATCTGGTTTATTTTTTACCAGTGTCATCTCAGTCCTTCAGCCATCCTACGATTTTGGCTTTTTTACAGCATGACCTGAACAAATGTCCCAGCCTGAGTTCTAGCAAGGTACAAATCTCGACTTTCAGTTCTCTTCCAGAAGCTTATTGCTTTCTTCTCAGATGTTAAGACCTTTGTAAAATGGGTGGCTCAGGCCTTCCCCTCTTTTATGTATCCCACTCCTCCATGGGACCTTAAATTGGTCTTAGGCATTCTTCAGAGACCTCCCTTTGAACTTCTTTAATCTGTTTTGACACTTAAAATGGCTTTTCTTTTAGCCATTGTTTCTGTATGAAGAGTTGCTGAGCTACAAGCCTGGTTTTATAAGTCTCTTTTCCTGGTGTTTCCCCATTACAAAGCAGTTCTTCTTCCTCTAAAGTTTTTGTACCGAAGGTAATTTCATACTTTCAAATTAAACAGGAAATTGCCCTTCTCTCCTTTTGTCCTGACGCCCACCAAGCACCAATCTGTCAGATGTGAATAGATTCCTTAAGTATTATGTGCATCGTAAACATCCTTTTACAAAGGCAGATTCCCTCTTTGTCAGGTTAGGTTGCATCCAATGTCACTATTGCTTCTTGGATCAAGGCTACCATATGGCAAGCTTATTTGATCAGAAAGAAACTGGTTCCTTTGAGGGTCACTGCGCACTCCACCGGATTTGTGGGCGCCTCTTGGACATACAAGAATCTGGCCTTTGATGAACAGATGTGCAAGGCAGTAATATGATTGTCCTCGCACACATTCAACAAAAAATATCAAGGTCTTGGCCTTGGCTGAGGCGGTTGTGTCTGTTTAAGGATTACTGTTCAGTAGTTTGAGCCCTGTTGACTCTCATTTGGTTGCTTGCGGTGACATTGTCTCCTTTGAAGTGCCCAGCCCTCTCGAGGAGGTGAGCTCATTCCCGTGGTACCCATGTGCCATATAGACTAAGAGAAAAGGATTTAACAGTAAGCACACACAATAGTTTAATAAAACCAGTGGTAAAGGCCCAGATTCCATTGCATCTGATAATTTTATCTTGAAATCATTAATTTCTGCTTCAAGATAATGTCACCATTTATGCAAACCTTTAGATTGACTTCATGCTCCTTTGGTAACATTTCAACATAAAAACCAGAATGACAGGTTTCGCAATCTGGACATTTCCATTGTTCTTAAGAATGCATATGTATACTTCCATGGTTGCCCAAAGTGTTTAATAGTGTGATGCAGGGAGATCCTTGGGCTCAACAATCTTTATTAGCATACATTTCTGTTCTCCCTTAACCTGGCAAGGATCCTGTACAGTGCGGTAGTTACAGGCCCATATTGCTATTGAACAATGATTTGAAGCTGTTTGCAAAAATTTTGGAGAACAGATTGAAACCCTTGTTGCTAGGTCTTATAGCTTTGGATCAGGCCGGTTTTGTGCCGGGTAGAGAGACTAGGAACAATCTGATTTGTTCAGTTTGTCTGATTCATGTGGCTGACCTGTCCAGGGCCCCATCATTACTGCTGTCACTGGATGCGGAAAAAACCTTCGACAGGGTAGCCTGGGATTACATGAAGGCAGTACTTGATTGGATTGGGGAATAGGTTACTTGCTGCGGTGCTCTCCTTGTATTCCAAGCCCATAGCTCAAGTTCTTGCCAATGGTGTGCTCTCTTCACAATTTAGGATAGAGAGTGGCACGTTTCAGGGTTGCCCCTTGTCTCCTCTCATTTTTGTTTTGTCCCTTGAGCCTTTATTGGCGAAGATCTGGAATTCTCCACAGGTCAGTGGTATTAGGTGTGGTGAAAGGGAATTTGTTATCTTGTTTTGCTGATGATATTGTGGCGACTTTGACTGATCCTGGAACCTCTCTAAGGGCCCTGTCTCTTCTTTCTGCTTATTGAGCAATATTTGGAATGAAGGTTTATTTCTCTAAATCAGAAATCTTACCGCTGCATATTTCGCCACAACTTCGGGCTGAATTGTCTGCATCCTTTCCATATATCTGGAAGCTGAAGGAACTGAAATATTTGGGTGTATATCTCACTCCATCTCTGAAGGGTTTGGCGGGGGTTAATCTGGCTAAATTGGAGGAGAATTTACGCTCTGATGTGGCTTCCTGGGGTTCAGTATTCTTATCTTGGACAGGTAGGGTTAATTTATCTAAAATGGTACTTCTCCCCAAGTTAATGTATCTGTTCGCCAGATGTGTCTCGATATTGGAGAGCAGCATCGTTACTTCTTGAACTATGTGGTACTTATAGTAGGAGGAAATGGGTTCTATTGTTGAGAGGCCTGGTCTACCTGTTCTCTGTTCAACAACTGTTGTGGGCTACCTCTGGTTTTCGAATACCTGCGATCCAGTGCCACCCGGTCTTATGTCATTTTTTTCTGCTTTTGGCTTCAATGCAATGGTACCTATTCCTTGTCACCTCAGCCTTCCCCTCTTTACTCCATTATAACCAATCCTGATTTTATACCGGGCATAGGGAACCTGGCTCTGTCTCAGTGGCGAGAGGTTGGCTTGGAGGATTTGGATCCCCTTTTGGCCAATGGGAGTCTGCCCCCCTTCCCAGTTTTATGTCGGGATTATGGCCTACAACATTCTGAATGGTGGCATTATTTACAGATCCGACATTTGCTTTCCTCTCCCGTGATCAGATCCTATAAATCTCGCCTTCTTACTGCTTTTGAAAAAATTTCTCTCTCTTCAATCCCCCTTAAAAGAGGATTATCATGTATGTACATTTTACTTGCAGCTTCACCTTCTACCTCATGGTGTAAATTTAGACATGCATGGGAGAAGGAATTGGGGGTTCCCTTCATGGATAGGCAGTGGCACAAGGCACTTGGCCTATCTAGAAGACATATTTCGAGTATACCATGTAGGGAGACTAACTATTAACTTTTGACTAGGTGGTACAGATCCCCTGACCTGTTGGCCAAGTTTAAGGGTGGTGACCGAGGAGTGTGCTACGCCTGATGGCTCTCTACTATACATATGGTGGCCATGCCCATTGGTTGCAGGATTCTGGAGGTCAGGGCATGATTTAGTGTCCTCCATCACAGGCTTGGCTTTCCCGTTCTCACCGGAGTCCTTACTATTGAGTATACTTCCGGAGGTATGGTGGGGAATGTTGGAACCTTGAAGGCCATGAGAAGCTGGCCCCTTGTTCTGACGGCAAGGATGTGTATTCCACAGCTTTGGCAGTCTGCTGATCCACAATGCATGCATACTGCTCCATGGGATCAATGGTGGCTTTCCATTCCAACTTTGACTCATGGCTGGGTCCCTTGGGAGTCATTGACTCGTAGTTGTCCGACTTTTATGGTATCACAAATGGAGTTTGGATACTGGGTTGGAAACAAAGGATGAATGGCTTACGTTCTTGTGACATTGGCAATGTGAGATGGGGGTTTCCTTGGTGGCTTGCAGCTGTGTCTTGATGACTCCTGCGTCCTGACGTCCTTCCCCGTCCTCTCCCTCCCTTCAGTCCCTCTCACTTCCCCTACTTCTTTCTCTTTCTTTCTTCTCTCTGCTCTACATTGGCTGAACTTACTCTCCTATTTTCAATAAATTTCCATTTATTATCTTGGATTTATGGGCTTTAGTAACAGAACTGCTTTGTGGTCCATTCTCACAAATGGATAGTATTTTTTGTTTTTTGTAAAACGGATGGGGATTCCATATGTGTAAGATGCATGTTTTGGGAATGTTTCTCCTGAACTCGATAGAAGTGACTATACAGATGTGTGGAACATTGCTATGTTGTCAATTATGTTTGGAAGTGTCTTCACTACCTGTTTCTTCTGCTATGTACTGTTTGTGTTTCAAGAAAGATATTGGGGAAAAAAAAACGTTAATGTATTTGTCAAGTTTAATAACCTGTTTGTGCTTGTTCATTGAATGGAAAAATGAAAGATGTGTAAATGCTTTCCTTATATTAATTCAGGAGCGTAACTACAGGTAGTGCAATTTTGACAGGGCTCAACATCCAAGGGGGACAATCATTATCAGGACACAATAGGTTCTACTTATACTTATGGTGGAATAATTTTTGTGTTGGGTCCCAACTTTTGTTTTACACTGGGGTCTGCAAGTAACTAGATAAACCATTGTATGGATTAGAAATTGCATCAAAAAAAATAATCTGGTCAGGAAAGTTGAGACACTTGTTTCACTGAAGTCATAGCTGCGGTTTAGGAGAAAAAAAGCTATGGTTTGAACAGAAGAAATTCCCAGGCAGCCATATTAGTTTATAAACTACAGGCAGAGACATAAAAACATGTCCAAAGTGAATCTTTGAATTGATATATCCCTTATAGTCCCTATTTATATAAATAATTACTTTACTACTTTTGTTTGCACGAAACAATGCTTTTGTGTATATGGCCCTCCCCAAATCTGTAAAGTAGAGCAATTCATGTTTTGAATGTGGCAGTAGGTGGGCCGCTGGTTGGCCTTTTATCAGCTCTGTAGCTACTGCACTGCTAAATCGTAAGGGTTACTGCTCACTTCTCCCCTTAACTGCAAACATTTCCATATTCAATATTTCACATTTTTCTGTTTGTGTCCTCCACACCACAAGTTCCACAAACTTCTTGTACTTTTTCGTAACTCATAACACCACACCATCTTCACTACAGATGCATCCTAAAACACAGGCCCTTCTATGCTTGGAGTCCACACATTTGTATCTCTCACACTTCTTACTCATCAACTTTTCAGTTCTTCCACTAGTGCAGGCATGCCCTTTAAAAAGGAAATCTTTTTAAATGCCATCTTGCCTCACTAGTCAGACATGTGATCGCAGTGTGTAGGAAGGGGAGGAGCACAGTAAGAGGACTACAGTCTGGTTAGAGCAGTAATGGAAGGTAAGTTAGTGTATATATCTTAAGGTCAGTGCAAATACTTTTTGGGCCTTATTTTCTGTGGAATTGTGCAGATCATGCTGAGTAATGTAGTAGCTGTGATTATGAAAATGTTTAGTTCTGTAATACCACTGGAGCTAAGAAAGTGGTGCAGTTCTGGTGCTAATCAAGTGAACTGTAGAATAAATACAAATTTCCCAAATTCACATTGCTTGAAAGGGGCTTTTAACACTTGAATGCTTGATGTATACAGCCCCAGAATTGCACCATTTTATCAACCACTGTTGCAGCCCTCCTTTGATGGAAATGTTGACATGACTGCTCTAGAGCGTTCCCTCTTCTGTACACAAGCTGCACACCTCTGTCTAGGCACCAGTGCACACTTGAACCCTGTAAGGGCCAGAGGGGTGTGCAACTGATTGCAGTGCACTGCATTATGCAACCCTGGGTTAATACAACATTTGTACTTTGCCCTGATTGTCTTTGCCTTGTCCATCACTCATTTATTTTGATTTTGCCTTCTCTTGTCTTGGTTTCTTCGTCACATTTTGCTATCTTGCACTGTTTTCCATCACCACCTTTTCTTTCTTTATCTCTCTCCTACATCCCCTCCCCCCTGAAACTCTCCTATCTTGCCCGTTCTTTTCTCAGACTAATCAGGGTCTATCCTTTTTAGCGTCAGGGGTACACAACACATAGCTGTGCAATGTGTTGCATACCGCTCTAGCACTAAAAGGGCTATATCTCAGTCTGTTACCTTATTTCTTGTGCATTATAGGTAGAAATTAAATTGCAGCTTAGTGTACTCTTTAGAACATTCTCCAGGCTCTGGCACATGAATTGCAGCTTAGGCAGACTCTTCTGTATACACATCAGGTGAACAAATTCAGGTCCTTTCCCTACCATCCACCAAGGTTAAAACATTATCTGACCTGATCTTAAAACTCCTCTGATGCTTTAGTGTCATTACAGAAAAAGGGGATTGTACATACAAACATAATGGGATATTCATTTAGCTCATACCAATATCCTTCCATATTCCATGCACAGACTGCAGATGATGACCACCGATGAAGTAAGTGTATAGTCTGTGCATGAAATGTGTGAGAATGATATAGGTATGAGCAAAGTTAAGTTCCCTGTTTTCAAAGACATCCTTTCTATAAAAAATTGTTTGTAATCACATTAAACCAGGGATTCTGCATTGTTTGGCTATTTTTATGTTTTATATCTGGAGGCGGTGTGACTGAGCATACATTCTTTTTCTTGTTGTTTGTATTGGATCTTGGGTACCTTGTGTCTCCCTTTTCTCTCTCTAGGTCCCGTAGTTCCCTTTATCTGCTTTTTACAGCCTCTTCTCTTTCTACCTTTAAAGCCTTATTGAGCTTCTATTCAATTCCTTATTCAACTCCATTACATTCTTCTCTCTCTCTCTCTTTCTCCTAGGTCTTGTATCACCTGTTTGAAGAATTTGCTGGCCTGGAACAGATCACATTCCGTGACATCTCCCTGGGCTTCTTGAGTTTCTTAGTTGTGGCCCTGGGAGGGCTGTTAGTAGGATTTGTGTATGGAATAATTGCAGCTTTCACCTCACGCTTCACTTCCCACATCCGTGTCATAGAGCCACTGTTTGTCTTCCTCTATAGTTATATGGCATATTTGTCTGCAGAGCTCTTCCACCTGTCAGGAATCATGGCGTGAGTGTCTTCTTTGAAATTCACATCTCCTACTTCTTATATCCTGCAAGTTTCTACTTTTTCTAACACTTTTTTTTTCTTTCCCCATCTCTGGAATATGTATTTATTTTGTTTCCTCTTTTCCTGCCTGATACTATGGTTTTACAACCCCCTCCCTCTCCTATTCTGACCTCTTCACATCTGCTTCACCCACTCCAGACCTCTTCCTTTATGTCTTTGCAGACTTATTGCTTCTGGGGTGGTGATGAGACCCTACGTTGAAGCCAATATCTCCCACAAATCCCACACCACCATAAAGTACTTCCTAAAGATGTGGAGTAGTGTGAGTGAGACCTTAATCTTCATCTTCTTGGGTGTCTCCACTGTTGCTGGACCACACGAATGGAACTGGCCCTACGTCATCAGCACCCTCATCTTCTGTCTGGTAGCACGCGTATTGGGTATGCTAATATATTTTGTATAAATGTGCATATTTTAGGGGGGGTGTTGTATTGTACTCACACTTGCTAGACATAAAGGGATAGTAATGTTTCAAAATAAAAGCAACTCCAATTAATCTTCATAGTATTGGGCCATGGAGACTGTTATTTCAATACTGTCAGAGTTGTAGTTCAAGAGTAATTGATAAATTATCCCCCTCCCTCTCCTTTTACCTAGTGTAAGCCACCTCCCCTCAAATGTGGAATATGGTCACTTGACCAGACAGCTTACGGTTAGAAGGTTTTTCCCTTATGCTAATTGAAAATTGTCCCTCTCTTATCCATCCCGACACCAACTTTCTGTTCTGATTTGAGCAGTGTTACATCAGTAAAAGGGGCGGGAGGGGGATACTTTATCATTCAATTGCTCTTGAACTACAACTCTGGCCCAAATCCTATGAAGAGTAATTGGAGCTGCTTTTATTTTGAAACATTACTATCCCTTTAAAGTGTTAGTAATGTCCAAAAAAAGTTTTTTTTGCACTTAGAAGAGCTTAAAAAGCTGAGCTGAATGCAAAAAAAAGTATCTCTCAAACCGCTATGGTTTGAACATCAGGCACACGTTTTAGACTATTCCAATGAAGGGATTCCTTGTAAGTAACGAGATCTCGGCACTTCTCAAGCGCCTCCGTGTCGACCGACAGCTGTCAGTAGGAAACAGCGAACTTTAAATGCCTGTATCTCTTAAACCATAGCGGTTTGAGAGATACGTTTTTTTTGCATTTAGCTCAGCTTTTTAAGCTCTTCTAAATGCAAAAAAACTTTTTTTTGGACATTACTAACACTTTAATGAATGTGTAATTGGAAGTTGCTAGATTCCTAAAAGACCCAAGGCTTGGACCAACGTAATGCATTTTGTGTACCGTGCAGCCCAGCCTACCATTACTAGTAGGAAGATCAACATCCTTACACACCCAAAGCTGGCAACAAGACCAAGGGCTCTCTATCTCTTGTTGTACTCCCATTATCCTCATTTTGAGACAGGCACAAAAAAGGCATGGAGACTCACAGGCTGATGTGCAGGAACGGAGAAGGGAGAAAAAATGTGACTGTGAGAGAGATGCATAGAGACACTGACAGTGAAATAGACAGACAAGATAGACAGTGCAAGAGAGACACACGCATAGGCAGTAAGGCTGATTTAAATAGAATAAATGAAGCAATCCATCTACACCATTGGGAAGAAATAAAAATTAACTCCTAAAAATGAACTGGGATCATATACACTTAGATACACTGTACTTCATTCTGGCATCTGTTAAACACTGTTTTCTATGGACTAAAACCTAGTCTGAAATGTACTCTAAGGGAGTATCCATTCCTGCCTTTTCCAAATCTTTAGGTACCATATTTACGTGATGTGCAGGATTATGTGTAAATGAGCTGAGATAACAGCCTTTCTTAATTCAAGAGGACTACGTACTAATCTCAATAAATAACTGGCTTTGGTTCTTTCTCTCATTATAAATTGCATAAACAATATTAAATGTTCACTGAATACAACATTATATATCTTTGTTCCATATAACTGCATGAAAATTCCTTACGACACCTTTTTTTCACCTACAAGGGTCAGAGTGGCTCAAAATGAATCGCTGGACCTGCTTTATTGCACAGTCAGTGTGGGGAGGAATGTTCTGACCACTTAATTTTGGTGTTATTTAATGGCTCGAGAACCACAGTTTGCTGGGCATGTTAAATGGGAATCTACACTTCCCAGAATCTCCCTTTTCCCCTGGACTTTCTGCATCGGGCAGGGTGGGGTTTTGGCAGCCATCTTTATACTCTTTTTGCTTAGGCTACACAGAGTCTGGTCTCTTCTCTACCACTCAGCTTAAACCCTTTGTCAGATAAGTAATTTTTCTTCTGTGTCCCGTCCCCAGCACAAAAACCATGGGCTTGTCCCTCCTCCCAGCTGGTGTAGGACCAATCCTCACGAGTTTAAAGCTCCTCCCCACCCTACTACCAGCAGTCTCTTTTGTTCCTACCAGCTGGGTAGGAAGTGCTGCGATGCAGCAATATGATTTTAAGAAAAGAATTACCAGAATCTTGGGCATCATCCGAAAGGCCTCCCCTGGGTCTTGTTGCTTGTGCTGGCCAGGGGAAGGCTGCAACACGCTGGGGCAAATAGCTCTTCCTCTCCCCGTAACTGGGTGCAAGAAGGCTGGGACTTCCAGTTGCGATGCGCCACTGCAGGAGTCTCATGCGGGCCAGTGGGTCCCCCGTTCAGAGCCAGGATCTTACAGCAGGGTAAGCATCCCCCTTTTTTATCTCTATTTTGGGCGGTGAAATGCAGTCCAGACTGAGGCCATTTAAGCTGTATGTCCGCTGTATGTCCTATCTATGTGTTCTTGTTTATTTTTATTATGTCTAGAATAAAAGTTTTAAGTATGGCTATCACCCCTAAACCTTCTACATCTAAAGAAAAAGGGTCTGAAGCCAAGGAGGATAGAAATCTTCAGAAATCCTAGAATTGTGTTCTGTGTGAAGCTAATGCTGCTATCCCAGATTCAAAGTTATGCCGGGAATGTTTTAATAAGACTACTGGGCAAAATATGCCAACACAATTTTCAGATTTTTTATAACATGGATGAAAGCATTCATGCAGGATACTTTTAAATCCATGCAACAATCTGTGGGGACCAGGAAAAGACAAAGTCTAGATGACCCAGATGAAGGTACCTCTACCTGAATGGATTGGGAGGATCAGGAAAGTGCCTTGGAAGACATATCAGATTACTCCTCTGAGAAAGAAGGGGAAATCACCAATGAAGGTGCTTCGTTTAATTTAGAGAAGATGGATCCCTTTCTGAAGCATGTCAGGAAGACTTTGGGCCTCACAGAAGTTCAGAAAGAATTAGACCTCATAGACACTGCTTTCCTCTGTGTCCAATCCATGGCATAGGCAGTGGGGTTTTGGCTCCGCCCTCCAGCTGGTAGGACCAAATCAGATCTTTTAAGTACTGCTTACTTCCTCCCCTCGATAGTTATTTGGTCCTACCAAGCTGGAGGACGGAGGAATATTCCTCTCCTCCACAGCGTCTTTTATTGTTTTTTAAACAGAAATATGTGACCAGCCTTACCGCGGTCGCATGACTCAACCTGATGCCCGTGGTACAGCCTCCCGGTATTCTGTGAGTCTGCCACCCCTTCCGCTCACTCAGTCTGGCCAGGAACTTGAAGCGCAGAGCCAGTTGCTCCGTGTATGTCACGCTTCCGAAGCATGCGCTCTGCAGTAGATCAACAGGAACTTTGTCATGCGTTCCATTCATGAAACACAGGATGCGTCTATCCAGCATGGACAGCCATAAAACGGAGCAGAGAATCTGAGCCATCCTCTCTGAGTGAGTAAAACCTTTATATTCTGTATATACATTTGTTTGTGGGGTATATTGATTGCTAGCTTTAAGTTATAGCATTAATATGTCCAATGATCAGAAAATAGACAAAGCTAAAATGGAGTCTTCCAGAGAAAACCTAAAGGCTTGTCTGGGATGTGAGCAGCAGCTCCTTGCTGAGGATACTTCCAAGTTATGCCCTGACTGCCTCAAGAGAGCTGCAACAAGTGATGTCCCAGCACAATTTCACGATTTTATTGCATGGATGAGAAGCTCCATGCAAGAGACCACCTCATCCATGCAGGAATCAGACAGGAAACATCCATGTCAATTTTACCCTGACGTAGGTCCCTCCAGAGTGCCTGAAGAGGAAGAAGACAGCTTTATTGAGATACAGTCAGGTGCATCATCTACTGAAGAAGGTGAACTTACCAAAGAAACGGGTAGTTTTTCCCTAGACATGGATAACCTTGTCAAATCCATGAGAAAATCACTAGGTCTCTCTGAAGTACAAAAGGAGCTAACAGTCATTGATACAGCATTTGTTGGCTATAAAAAATCCTGTCCACAGACTCCAGTGCATTCATCCATTCAAGATATTATCTCAAATGTATGGAAACATTGTGACAAGCGCAACTCTCTGTCCCGCAGGTTTCATCTCATGTACCCTTTTGCCGATGAAGACACTCAGAACTGGCAAACTCCTCCAAAGGTAGATGCGGCTATAGCCCAGACCTCAAGAAGAACAACTATCTCAATGGAGGATGCAACTACCTTACGTGACCCGATGGACAAGAGAGTGGATGCAGCATTGAAGAAACGATTCTACATGCTCGGACAAAATTTGAAGGCGGCAATGGCTTCAGTTTTCCGTACAATGCGAATTGGGCTTGCTGAAATAGAGGAGAAGATCGAATCCTCAGTGTCCAGAAACTGGATTCTAAAAGATGTTGGTCTGCTTAAAGATACAGTGAATTATTCCTGCGATGCATCTCTTGATAACATCAGACTGTTAGCAAAAGCTTCTGCCCTGTCTGTTACATCACGTGCTTTATGGAATAAGTCATGGGACGCAGACCCATCATCCAAAAATCGGCTAGTTTCGCTACCCTTCACTGGTTCCAGGTTATTTGGGGACCAGCTGGAGGAAATAATCAAAAGATCATCAGGGGGAGAAAGCCTTTCCTCCCTCAGGGTAAAAAGCCCAGAAGTCCAACTTCCACAAGATCTGGGCAGTACAATAGGCCATCCTTTCGTGAAGCTAGAAGATACCATCCAGGGAAAAGCGAAGAGGCACAGGCCAAGGACAAAGAGCTGGGGATTGCAAAGATTTCCAGCGAAAAGGTCAGTTCCAGCAATGAAGGGCGTGCTACCCCTTCCCCAGTGGGGGGCAGACTGGGGGACTTTCAGCAGGCCTAGGAGGAATTACATCAGGATACCTTGGTGCTGGATGTCATAAAAAGGGGTTATGCACTAGAATTTCATAATGTCCCATTGAAATTCCGCTTCATAAACACAATACTCAAGAAAAAATCACAACTTCAACAGATGAAGCATGCCTTACACCATTTACTTACCAACAGAGTGGTAGAGGAAGTTCCGGCAAACCAGAGGTTCACGGGCTTCTACTCAACGCTCTTTCCTAATTCAGTTATCAGTAAGTCCTCCAATTCTTCTACCAGAGGTAAGGAACCTGCTCACTCAAGGTCCCATAGTACATCCAAGTCCAGGCTTCTTCAAGCTCAAGGCCTGGAGGCTGAGCGGCAGTCATTACGGGACCAAGGAACATCTGAGGAAGTCATAGATACAATCTTACAAGGGAGAAAGAAATCCACCACAAAGATCTATTACCGTATATGGTCTATATTTCATAAATGGCGCATTGCTAATAACTTAGATCGCACTTCTCTTTCTCCTTCAAGAATCCTGGATTTCTTGCAAACAGGATTTAAAAAAAGGGCTAAATCCTGCATCCCTATGAGTGCAACTCTCAGCCATATCTGCAGTATTGGCCACTCCACTGGCAGACAACTATCTTATGAAAAGATATATGGCCTCTATTTCAAAAATAAAACCAACAATGAGTGACATTATTCCACCATGGGATTTGAATATTGTTTTACAGCAATTAGCATCCCATCCTTATTTTGAGCTTTTAGAATCTGTCTCATTGAAACATCTTACTCTTAAAGTTATGTTTCTTACGGCAATTACATCTGCAAAAAGAGTCCGTGAATTGCAAGCTCTGGTGTCAGTTCCACCTTTCTTCTTTTTCCATCAGGATAAAGTCGTCCTAAAGCCTAAGCTATCATTCCGTTCTATGGTGGTCTCCCAATTTCATATGAATCAGGAAATTGTTCTGCCATCTTTTTGTAAAGACCCTTCTCATCAAATTGAAAAAAGGCTGCATAACCTAGATCTTATCCAATGTCTGCGGATTTATCTAGCTAGAACGCAGCTGTTCAGAAAGACGGACAGTCTGTTCGTTCACTTTTGTGGGATATTTAAAGAAACCTCAGCTTCCAAGCCATCCATTTCCAAGTGGATCCGGGACTGTATACATTTGGCATATGACATTTCCCCTCCAGAAGGTATAAAGGCCCATTCTACTAGAGCCATGGCTACATCATGGGCTTATAAAGCAGCTGCAACTCCAGATGAAATTTGCCGAGCTGCTACTTGGACGTCAGTCTCCACGTTCATTAAACATTATAGGCTGGACGTCCAGGCCTCTGAGGATGCCAAGTTCGGAAGGAAGGTGCTGGAAGTAGCCATTCCTCAATAATCCAGAGTCAACCCTCCCTTACACAGGTAGGTAAGTGAAATTTATTCACCGATATTTGTTTTCCTCTGTGTCCTTCCACGGCAACCCTCCCTGTTGTTGTTCATGTTAATGGTATTGTATTGTTTCAATCAGAGTATTACTTATACATGTATTTTGCATACTGGCTGTTACCTATATCTAACCTGTTCTGTCTCGTAGCTTGGACAACTGTATAACTATCGAGGGGAGGAAGTAAGCAGTACTTAAAAGATCTGATTTGGTCCTACCAGCTGGAGGGCGGAGCCAAAACCCCACTGTCTATGCCGTGGAAGGACACAGAGGAAAAACAAATATCGGTGAGTAAATTTCACCTTTCCTTAGGCACTAAGAAATCCATTCCCATATTCCCTGTTCATCATTCTGTCGCTGACCTGGTAAAGTCTGAATGGGCTAAGTGTGATAAGAGAGTTTCCTCCTCAAAAAAAAATTTAAAAAAATGTATCCATTTGATTCCCATACGGCAACCTGGTCCAGTTCTCCAAAAGTTGATTCAGTGGTTTCACAGCTCTCAAGAAAAACCATGATACTCTTTAAAAGACTGCACGGACAGAAGGATGGAGAACGCTTTAAAAAAGCAATTCTTCGTTTTGGGACAGAGTATGAAGGTCGCCACTTCTATGGCTTGTGTGTCTAGAGCTATACGTATTTGGATCACAGAACTGGAAGAAAAAATAAAAATTTCTGTTTCCAGATCCTGTCTTATGAAGGAGGTGGCTACAATAAAAGAGGCAGTAGGTTTTTGCCTGCGATGCTTCGTTGGACACAGTCAAGTTGTCAGCCAGGTCATCCTCCCTATCTATCTCCTCCAGAAGAGCATTGTGGCTTAGACCACGGGGAGCTGATGATTCCTCCAAAAACAAGTTGGTATCATTGCCATTTTCTGGGTCTA
Source organism: Rhinophrynus dorsalis (assembly GCA_037306005.1). Classification (NCBI taxonomy): domain Eukaryota; kingdom Metazoa; phylum Chordata; class Amphibia; order Anura; family Rhinophrynidae; genus Rhinophrynus; species Rhinophrynus dorsalis. The sequence goes on from CM074719.1 coordinate 277,193,581, forward strand.
TGCTGTTTGGTGAACAACTTGAGAAAATTATTAAAAAAATAACTGGAGGAAAAGGCACATTTTTGCCTCAGGAACGAAAATCAAGATAGTCTCCCACCAGAGGGATTTCCTTCAGAAATCGAAGCCAGTCCTTTCGAGACAGCAGGCGTTACCAGTCAAATGCTTATGACCAGAGGAAGCAGAATTAGTCTCAGACATCCAGAAGAGGATATAAGAAGTAGGGGTCCAGAAGAGGTCAGTTTAAGAAGTTCTGAGGATCGGCGGGCTCTGTCTCCAGGCATAGTATGAGGTAGTCTTCAGCATTTCATTCGGCTTTGGCGTGCGAAGTTGAATCCAGGCGAATGGATGCTGTAGAACCTGGAGACCGGGTATCCACTGGACTTCAGGACAATCCCGAAGAAGGATGTTTTCAGATCATCAAGACCACCTCCAAATTCCAGCAGAAGGACACAGATGGATCAAGCTATAAAGACCCTCTTGCGGAACTAAGTAGTGGAACCTGTTCCAGAAGATCAGAGAAAAACTGGAATTTATTCGATCATCTTTCAGGTTCCAAAACCCTCAGGGCGGAGCAGAATCATTCTGGACTTAAAGATAGTCAACTCATTTATCCGTTACAGAATATCCAAGATGGAGACAGTGGCATCAGTTTTGTGTACAGTCCAGCCGGGAACATTTCTCACGACAGTAGAACTGCAGGATGCATATCACCACATTCCGATTATGCCATGTCACAAAAGATTCCTCAGGTTTGTCTTCAGGGATCAACATCTTCAGTTCAAGGCTCTTCCTTTCGGATACTCATCTGCTCCCAAAATATTTGCGAAGACTCTAGCAGTAACATTGGAGAGTCTCAGGGAAAAAGAAATCTTGCTGATCCCCTATCTCAATGACATTCTAATAGTGTCAGAGTCTGCTTACCTAGCGGAGCAATCTACAGCATCTAGAGGATCTAGGATGGCTTATAAACAAGCAGAAAAGCCAGTTTGTTCTTTCACAGAAATTAATATTCTTGGAAATATTCTTCAACACGAAGAGAGCAATTGCTTGTCTATCTCAAACTCGGATAAAGAATGTGATGAGGCAGGTTTCCTTATTCAGAAGTACGATTCATACAGCTCAGGATTTTATGCAGCTATTGGGAGTCTTAGCCTCTTCCATTCAAGTTGTGTCCTGGGCGAAATGGCATATGCGCTCTGTTCAGAATCTCTTCCTCAAAGTGGAACAAGGATACCTGCAACAGGTCTCAGAGGATTCCTCTGCCACATCAAATCAGTTTGCAGGTGCTCTGGTTGATAAATCCAAGCAATCTGAGGAAAGGGTGTCCACTGAAGGAGATAAAGTGGGAAATAGTCAAGACGGATGCCAGCTTGGAAGGCTGAGGAGGCTGCTGGAACAAGAAATTCAGGCAAGGACATCGGAGGAAAAAAGCATGCACATAAACCTCTTCGAACTAAGAGCAGTATTATGTTGTCTAAAAAGCCTAAAGACCCATCTGGAAGGCAAACCGGTACACATCAGATCAGACAATTTAGTTGCGGTTATGTACATCAGAAACCAAGGAGGGACTCACAGCAGACTGATGAACAAGGAAGCCGAAATATTGCTAAAATGGGCCAAAAGAAACTTAGCAGCTATCAGAGCCTCACATGTACCGGGAAAGCAGAATGGTCGGGCAGATTTCCTCAGCCAGTTGGATCAGTGGGAATGGTCCCTGAACAACTAGGTGTTCGAGCAAATTATTCAGAGATGGGGAACCCCTTCAGTGGACCTAATGTCATCAAGTCAGAACAAGAAGTGCCAAAGGTTTTTTTTCCAGGAAGCATCAGCCTCAAGCTCTGGTTCAAGATGCCATGACATTCAGTTGGGATTTCAGGATGGCATACATTTTCCCTTCAGTACCCATGATTCTAGAAGTATTGAGGAAAATAAGACTGGACAGATCGAATATTAACATGATAGCCCCATACTGGCCGAGGAGAACCTGGTTCTCGGATCTGGGGAACCTGTCAGTGGATCAACACTGGACTCTTCCAGTGAGGAGAGACTTATTCCTGGGGGACCGTTAGTTTCCATAACCCCGGATTTGGATTCTCTAACTGCATGGAGGCTGAGAGGACATCCTTAAGACTTAAGGATTCATCTGATCCAGTCATAGACACAGTTATCCAAGGGAGGAAAACATCCACTTCAAGGGTCTATCAAAGGATCTGGAAGATCTTTGCGGCCTGCTGTCAAGAGGAACAATTATCCAGGAATTCCATTGGAGCACCCCATATTCTTAACTTCCCGCATAAGGGTTTTCAACTGGGACTACGTCTAGTATCAATTAAGGTCCAGCTATCGGCAATTTCGGCTATGTTGTAAGAATAATTTGCTGATCAAGTACTAGTCAGAAGATATTTGAAAGCCATTACCAAAAGCTAGACCTAGGATTAAAGAAGTGGTGGCTCCGTGGTATTTGAATGCAGTCCTTAATCAGTTATCTGTTTCCTCAGGGTCTGAGCCTTTACAAGATGTATCTCTAAAGAATCTCACTCTGAAAGTAGTTTTTCTAACTGCCATTACCTTCTCCAGGAGGGTTAATGACTCTATCTTCAGTTTCTCCTTATTTGATTATTCATCAGGATAAGGCAGTAATTAGAAGTAAGCGAAGTTTTAGATCCAAAGTTGTATCCTCATTTCATTTAAATCAGGATATAGTGCTGCTGCCTTTTTTTTCAAACCCTGCTACGGAAAAGGATAAATTGTTGCATAACCTGGACCTTGTGCGTTGCATCTCCATTTACTGGGAAAGAACTAAGCAATTTAGAAAATCAGACAGCCTATTTGTTAATTTTCATGGAAAATTCAAAGGAATAGCTGCTTCCAAAGCATCCGTCGCCAGATGGATTAGAGATTGTATTAACATCTCATATTTAGGAGCTGGTTTAAACCCTCAGAGGACGATTAAAGCCCATTCAACTTGAGCGGTCTCTACATCTTGTGCATCAAAAGCAGCTGTATCAGCAGAGGATATATGCAAAGCAACAACATGGTCCTTTCTTTCTACTTTCATAAGACATTACTAGGTCGATGTGCAAGCCTCAGCAGATGCAAGCTTTGGCAGGAAAGTCCTTCAGGCAGTATCCTTGCCTACATGGTAAGACTGTTCTTGGTTATTCTTTCAAAGCATATAGTCCCTTTTTTTTTTTTTTTTTTTTTTTTAGTGATAGTATTTCGGGGGTTATATTCCCTCCCTAGGGGACACTGCTGTGGTATGTCCCCATTTTTTTTGTGCTGGTGATGGGACACGAAAGAGTGAGAAATTTATCTTTGATATTTCCTTTTCTTCTGTGTCACAGAAGAAAAGGAAATATCAAAGGGAAATTTCACCCTTTTGGGTATCTCCTTATACTTTTCAAATTCTTTGGACTACTTTGTCCTAATTCTTTGGATACTTTGTCCTACTTTAGTGGGGTTTTCTCTGAACATGTCTGAACCCAAGGGACACATGGGGAAAGCCAAACCTAAGATGTATGGGTTCCTTTAACCCCTTTAGCACACTGTTCCTCATGCCAAACTCCACAGGAATATTCAGGCACCCTATGTCCTTCTTGCCCTGTAGCCCATTCTACTTCTCTTGGGCCCTCCACTGCTGAACAAGAGGCAGTTTGTGTTTAGATTCTGGTGTCTTCAAGGGGTCCTCCACTCTTGGCACCCCCATGCACCCTATCAGACAGGTTGACCCTGTTTTGGGGAGGTTAGTCTCATTCGGTTGGGGATTCTACTCCAGATAAGGTTGACGCTGATGGAGAGAACATGGATTCTTGCCTGTCTTGTGTGGACGCCTGTAAAGAAGATCCTTTCTCTTCAGCTGAGTAGTTTATCAGATCTGTTTTAGAGACTTTGCAGGTCTCTTAGCCTTCTGCTACAGGCTATTTTCCAATGATGCAAGAGGGAATAATCCATTTTCCTCTCCATCATTCTCTGGACCAGGTTATCCTGGAAAAGTGGAAGACTCTCTATAGAGGACTCTTTCTTAAAGAGTTAGTAATGCTGATTAGACCAGCAGCTAAGATTGTTCTTCATAGTTAATAGTGCTGACATCCTGTTGTGGCAATGTTCATAACGGTCTAGTTACTCTGTAATTGTATTTTGAAGTTTACCCCTCCTGCACCTTTTGCCTACGACAGTCTTGTCTGGCTCACATCTGACAGCTGACCGTGACGAGGGACCATCTTCAGTCAGTATCAGGAAAAACTTTCCCTCCTTCATCAGAGTTTTCCTTATACTGGCAGAGGGAAGATTGTCCCTCGTTGTGATCTGTGTGGTCCGATGACCAGTTTTCAGATCTGAGGGGAGGTCACTTACAATCAGGAAAAGGTTTGGGGAGGAGTAAACTTCATAATATAATTACAGCGTAACTAGACAGTTGTGAACATTGCCAACATTGGACATCAGTACTATTAATTATGAAGAACAATCTTCTCTGCCTTTATCCCTTTCTCACATACTTGTCCCAGTGGACTACCCCACCGTACGGTGCACAAGGGACTGACAGCGCAGGCGCACGGACATCACTGTGAAGAGACGTCCGTGCTTCCTGCTCCTGTAAAACGACGATATCTGAAGAACCGGGTAAGGTTTCTGGCGACTAGCGCTACTAAGCAACTAGTCGCCAGGTGAGCAGTAAGGGACCATTAAGTTATTGCGGGGTGAAAGTTCCCCTTTAATATGGAAGACAGTATTTGGGTTCCCTCTTACTGTTTAAACACTTTTCCTTTTTAGGATGTCGGATCCAAAGGGATATGGGGCTAGACTGAAGGCTAAGGACTCAAGAGTGTCATTGACCCCCCTTGCTTACTGTTTCTCATGCCAGACGGGGCCTCCAAGAGAGTACTCTGGACACTTATGCCCTCATGTGCTGCAGCCCCTACCACTCCATCCAGGCCCTCCAGCCATGAACAAGAGCCACTTTGGGTCAAGGACTTAAATCCTGTATTGCACAGTTCCCTCTTTCCCTCCAGAGGGTTCTCCAGGCTTGGAACCCCCCCCTCCCACCTAGTTCAGGATTGTGACCCCTAAGGCCCCTAGCATTCTTGACCTTTCAGATTCCGCTGAGGAGGATTCATTTGAGGTTGATTCAGAGGCAGGGGGAGTGTGCAGAAGGTAAAAAACAAAAAAAATTTGCGCTCACTCAAATATCTCCCGTATATAGGGTGGTGTACATATATAACGCTGGAAAACTAAACATCACCAACAAATATATACAAATAAAAAATACTCAGGGATAAAAGAAAAAGAAAAACAGGCAGATGCTTCGTGGGGATTCTTTAAAGAAAGTCAAAAGCACTCATTTTTAAAGAAAGTCCAAAGCACTCAGATACCGGTAAGACTATATAATGAATGCGAATTACCACACTTGTATTCCTAGCATTGAAAAAGTGACAGTAGTGTTACGAAATGCGTAGGAGAGATTTCTTTGATTTTACAGTGTGTTATTTTTAGGAACATTGTTCTATTTATTTTATTACATTTTGGAATTGCGATATATACTCCATATCCCTGTCTCTTATTTGTTAAATATATACTGGGACTGTTAACGGATAACCCTAGAATAGATTCTCATAGCACCTATATATGGAGGCTTATTTTTATTGAGCCCATGGAGATCAGAGGTGAAGGGGTTTAAAGGTGTCCAGAGGACCAGAAATAAGTGGGAGAACGGAGGATCGAGTGTTGTATACCGAGACTGGGGGTATTGATCCAGTCAATGTGAATGAACTCAGAGGCGAGTCGGCCTCTGTAATATGTGAGTACCCTGAGGAGAATTGGATTTTGTATTACCCTACCTTGTTGTACATACTGCACTTATAGGATTGCGCTGTTTCTCTTTTGTTTTGAGTGTGCAGAAGGGGCTTCTTCCCATGCATATGCTGAACCCTTTGAGGCTGACCCTGAGCCCCTTTGCAGAGAGTCTCATTAAAGTGGTTTTAACTACCCTACAGATCCCTGCAAAGCCTGTAGAGAGCCAGTCTTCTTCTTACATTCACTCTATCAATTCCATGGCACATTCACGTGGCCTACATTTTTCCTCCATTCCCTCTCATCCCCAGGGTGCTGAGGAGGATTTGGATGGACGGTGCGGCGGTCATCTTGATTACACCTTATTGGCCCAGGCAGCAGTGGTCCCCAGAACTGATGGCCTTGTTTGTTCAGGATCCGTTTCCTCTGCCACTCAGACCGGATCTCCTCCTTCAGGGTCTGGATTTGACAGCATGGCTGTAGAATCCTCCATCCTAAGGAGGAAGGTCTTTTTCTCCTGAGCTGGTCTCCACCATGATCCAGGCTAGGAAACAAGGCCTACCACAGGGTTTGGTCTATTTTCCGTCCACTGGGATCTGTCCTCACAGGAATTCGATCTTCTGGAGATCCTGTCATTCTTACAGGATGGAGTGAAAGGGGTCTCACCTTAGTTCCTTGAAGGTGCAGACCTCAGCTCTTTGTCTTCTACAAGAGAAGCATTGCCATCTTACCAGATGTCAAAGTCTTCTTTCAGGGCGTCGCTCATGTTTTCCCTGCCTTTAAGTTTCCCACTCCACAGTGGGACCTTAATCTGGTCTTGGGAGTCTTGCAGCGGCCTCTCTTTGAGTCTTTGGCTACCATTCCTCTACATCTTCTGACATGGAAGATGGCCTTTCTTGTGGCTGTGGTCTCTGTCCGCAGACTTGCTGAATTGCAGTCTTTGTCCTGCAAACCACCTTTCCTGGTGTTTCACAAGGATGAGGCTGTTCTCCTTACCTCTCAGGAATTTCTTCCTAAGGTTGGTCTGATTTCCACGTCAATCAGGAGATTGTTGTGCCTTCCTTTTGTCCTGACCCTAAATCTGACAAGGAAAGGGATCTCCACTTGTTGCATGTGGTACGCTGCCTTAAGTTCTATGTGCGCACTGTACCTAGTCTTTCCATAAGACTGATTCCTTATTTGTCATCCCTGAGGATCCTAGGGCTAGTTTGGCTGCGTCCAAGGTGATTATTGTATCCTGGATTAAGTTGTATGAGCTCAGGGGGAAACTTGTTCCCTTTCGCATTACAGCACACTCACCAGGGCTTTTGGGCCTACAAGAATCAGGCCTCTGCAGATCAGCTGTGCAAGGCGGCCACTTGGTCTTCTGTGAAATCCTTTGCTAAACACTACCATACGGATGTTCTGGAGGCAGTTTTGCCTGTCTCTAGGTATTTTCTTTCTGTGGGCTTCTCCCCCTGACATGAACACCCCTATATCGCGGCTGATGAAGAACACAATCCTCCCGCCTGCTAACGCTGCTGCCCTTAAGGATCAGGTTGGGGTGATAACCGTCTGATGCTCTGAGTTATGATGTTGCTAAAGATGACTTAAAAGTTCAGATGACCAAGTGATCAAATCGGTGTTCTTAGGGTGCTTCTTTCAAGCCCGGCGTCCTCAGCGTCACCTTAACAGTCAATGGTTGATACGTAAAAAAGAAGAAAAAAGCGCATCCTCTAACAATATACAGTGTGACTTGATAAGAATAGGTTTCCCTGCATACAGAAAATGCACTTGTTGTGTTGCCCCAAACAAAATAGATCTTAATCTCTCCTCCGTATGCCACTCTGAATCTTTAGGTGGAGAACTCCACCTGCAGTCATTCACATGTATCCACCGCTTACCATATGAAGATCAGATACATCCGATTATTCCAAATAAGAATGGTAATGCTATGATTGCCGGTGTTCACATGTAGGTCAAATGAGGTGACGAAGGCTTTGTGCAACGACTCTCCGCTTATAGATGGATAAACTTGCACAAATATAACAATCCTCTGTGGTACAGACCGTGGGAGATATGTATCAGAAGACACAATATTAATAACCAAATAAAATAATTATTTTTAAAAGGCTATCCAACATGTTTCTCGAGTATACTTCTCACTTCACCAGGGAAAGAGCCAATATTGACTTTCGTTTCTTTTATAGAGTTCTCAGTCAGTGTTCACCATGTGGGATTCAGTCCACCCGCCCACATCCAAGCCTCCATTCTAAAATGAAGTTCCACTGGGCCGACGGAACAAGCCTCCACCGGAATCACACCGATATCCAAGCCTCTCTTTGGTTATACAAGAAAAAAGCATATAATAAAGCTTATATACATATTGTAAAAAAATACTAATAAAAACGTGTATGTGACGGAGCAGAAAGCACACATCTATATCACTTTTAGAAATACTCAACTACTTGAAGAAATGGTCATTGATTCTATGAAACATGATCAGATTAATACTATTCAATTATAAGTTGTATCATGTTTAAAACTCGATCCGTAGATCTAGAGATCACATAATAATAAGCAATTTTGCATTTTGGATGCAGGCACTGGAAATTACCCACTGGTAATGGAGATCAAAAAATTACCACTGTTTCACTTTTATTATTCACAATATTTTTAGGCCTGCTGGGTGCCAGGTAGACTCTAATGTTTCTTGCTTTTTTTTATACATGAATCTGGGTTTCTCTGTTATAACCTCCTTCAATAAGGGATCCTGTTTAACCCCTTAACGACCCTTGACGTACCAGGACCGTCAAGGGTAAATTTGCTTTTAAGGACCAGTGACGGTCCTGGTACGTCAAGAGTTAAATGGTAGCAGCGCGCCGCCGTGCACGCTGCTACCATTCAATCCAGGCTGAGACTGAGTGGTCCAGTACCAGACCGTTCAGTCTCAGCCTCGGTCAGTTGTGCCAGGTCATGTGATCGCTGCGTCAGCGATCACATGTACCGGCATTCTAAAAAAATGAATGAGGCAGTGCTACTTACTGCCTCTAGTGTCTCCTCTCTGCCAATGCGTCCCTTACATAAAAGTAAGGGACACAGAAGCAGGGAGGAGACACCTAGTGGAAATACAAAATACAGCAGCTGGGGGTGTTAACCCCTTCACTGCTGGTGCAGGAGGATGGCTAAATGCAGGTCAATTTCTGACCTGCTAAATACACTTGTTTTTATTTAAAAAAAAAAAAAAAAAAAACCAAAAACATTTTTTTTTTTTTTTTTTTTTCAAATAAAATATTTTATTAAAAAAAAAAAAAACATCTCAAGAAACAAAATTGGAAGTGTGATTGTTGTGGAGTCATGTAATACACTTACACACACCGCCAAATGTAATGAACAAAAAAGTGGGAAAATAGGGTGGGAAAAAGGGACATGGGGATTTTCACCCGGGGGGACAGTGGCCACTTTAAACTGCACATTTTGTAGGTATGACTGAGTGGTCATACCTTTCATGCAGTCTCCATAAAAATTTAACCCTTTGCGCCCAATTGATCCCAAGAGAAAAAACAAAAATGGTGGGTTTTTTACATTTTTTTTACCTTTTTCTTCAATTTTAATAAAGTAAATGGTGGGTTATCCATATAAGTGGGGTATCAAAGGAAAGCCCTATTTGTTTGTAAAAAAAAAACAGTATATCATTTATGGGGGTGGAATAAAAGCTTAAGAGGGAAAACACTGTTGAACAAAGACATAATCAAAAAGGTCAGAATTGCTCCGGTCCTTAAGTCAAATCCACCTCTGATTTTCCCGGTCCTTAAGGGGTTAAGAATATCCCAATGCTCAGACACAATTTTTTTTAATATGATTTGATGCTATATTATATTGGGTAATGATTGTTGGCGATCCTTTTTGGGAACAGGCTAGATTTAGTCTTTAGGATTTTGTTCCTGTCCAGATTTAGGGCTCTGAAGGCTGAGTTGACTATACTATCCTTATATCCTTTTTCCAAGAATTCCAATTTAAGATGGCTTATCTCAATGAAATCCTCCTTACCACTACAATTTCTCTTCAGCCACTGGAACTGGCCAAATGGAATATTATTTTTCCATTTTTTTTGTAGAGACAGCTGTTTGCTTTCAGATTTTAATTGCGGCAAACTGTTTTCATTGTCTTCCAATACAGGTTACTGGTACACTGGGAGGCGATCCGCCCCTTTAAGTAGGCAGGAACATTCATCTAAATGTATGCAGGGGGCGGAGCCTCCCCTCCCTCTTAGGCTGCACCTCAGTCAGAACAAGCCAGAATGATTTGTTCCTCGGTGTGTTCACACCAGGCAGAGAACAGCTCTCTTCAAGTTTTAGTTTCTTTGTTATTTTTACAAATCTGGAATACCACCATTAGGCGGGTTACCAAGGCTGTCAAATGCCCTCTTTAAAGTGGATAGCACAGCTTCCAGGGTACTTCGGGTAGATCTTTTGCCCTGATGAGGGAATAACTTGATTTCAAGTATTTCCCTGGGGATTATCCTCTGTGGTAATTCCTTTCTAATCTTGGTAACCTGAAGACAGAAGTCCTGCAGGAAAGTTGAGCCACCCTTTGAGTGCCGAAGGTCCACTTGTCCCTCAGTGTCCCTTCAGTGGGATTGTAATTGGGAGTTCTCATTGTGCACTCCAGCGCTCATTGGGTGTTTTTATATATCTTGCTAATGCAATGTATATGTGTATGTCTGAGTTTTGGAGCAGTTTATGTGGGATTTAACCCTTTCTCTGCTGGGTTTTCCTATTTTATGGGCATTTTCAAAGTTTGCCTTGGTTGGGTAGTGTTTGTTTTCATAGTACATATGTTTGCTATGTGTTATGGAACTTTTACTTTAAGGGTAAAGTTTATTAGAAATAATGTTCCGCGCCTTTAAGCGCGCTTTTCCTGCATAGACGCCATTGCTCCTTTACTTTCTATGGGCTTACACTGTGTGGGACGTATCTCTGGAACCGCTTCACATAGCGACTTCAGAGAGGGCTCATTTTATTTGTCTTCCCTTGCTCTATCAACTGGTTGTATGTTTGAGTGTGTTGGGGGACTTGGGGGGCTTCGGGCACTGTTTTGGGGTACTTGATGAGGAAAACTACGCTTCCCATGAGCGCTCGGTTTGCGCTCTTTTTCTAATTGGCTCCCGTCGCGGCAGCCATTTTGTGAGTTCTTCTCATCGAGTATACTACGCAGGGACCGGACCTTCTCTCTCTCCTCTGCTGATTAACCCTTCGCTTGCCAGATAAGTTTAGTTTTAAACGTTTCTGGGGTGAATATTTAATCTTTCACACTTTAATTGGGTGATTTCTCTCGGTGGGGTATATCTGACGCTGTGAGCATGTCTACTCCACTTGAGCCCGGGACTAGACCTAAGACGAAGGAGGCTGGGGTATCTGTCTCCCCCATTGCGTTTTGCTCCTCCTGTCACGCAGGGCTACCTAGAGAATTTTCTGGTCATTTATGCCCAACTTGTGTGGAAGGTCATGGCAGCAACCCAGGGCCTTCCAGTCACACTATTGAGCCAACATGGGTGAAAGAGTTCAAGGCTGCAACTAGGGATCTTAGATCCACTCTTCAGCTCTTTCCCTCTCAGGTTCAGGGGGCTCTTCAAGTATGGCAGACCCCCTCCACTGTCAGGACCTCCCTGCCCAAGCCACAGGGAGCTCCTGACGTCTCTGATTCTTCTGAGGAAGAATTGTTGCAGGATTCTGATGTTGAGGATGGTACAGTTATTGAGTCTACCAGATCCATTGGGGACCCTTATGACTGTGACCCTGAACTCTCTGCGGAGGGTTTGATCAGGGTTGTGCTGACCACCCTCAATCTTCCTTTGCGTCAAGAGTCTACTCTTGACCCAACGGACGTGTTTCAGAAACCTTCTAAGGCTGTTACATGTTTTCCTACTAATCCTACGCTTGAACGCCTAGTCTCTGATGCGTGGAAAAATCCTGATAAGTCCTCTTCAGTCTCAAAAAAGTTTGCCAAACTTTATCCTTTTCCTGAGACTGAACTGGCTAAATGGGTTCATCCTCCTAAGGTGGATGCTCCAGTTTCTAGATTGTCTAAATCTACTGCTTTGGCTCTATCTGATGCTTCTGCTTTACAGGATTGGACGAACAAAAAGTTAGAGACTTGTCTTAAGTCTATTTTTGCCACTATTGGTACTGCCATGCGTCCAACCTTTGCTGTGGCATGGGTTAACCGGGCCATTGTGGTCTGGACTGAACAGCTTACTGTGGCGGTTCGCCAAGATGCGCCAGTGTCACAGCAGTTGCAACTCTTTGCTAATATTTCTGAAGCTCAGAACTATGTTTCTGATGCTGCTTTTGACGCAGTTCGCATGATGGCGAGGGCTTCAACTTACTCCGTGGTGGCTAGACACGCTCTTTGGCTAAAAAGTTGGTCTGCTGACACCGCTTCCAAGAAAGTTTTGCTTTCTTTGCCCTTTCAAGGGACTTCCCTGTTTGGATCTGAATTAAAGGAATTGATTAGCGAGGCTGCTGGAGGTAAAAGTACTCTTCTACCCTCAGTCTTTAAAAAGAAGTTCCCAGCTAAACGCAATCGGTCCTTTCGTTCCTTCCAAACTGAGACAAGCTCGCGTCCCAGGCGGTTCCGCCTGTTTCGCGCACCTCCTCCAAGCCCAAACAGTCCTGGAAGCCCAAAGTTGCCTCCAAGATTGCTTCAGCATGACTCGCCGAACCCGGGTCCGCATCCGGCTGTAGGTGGGTGCCTTCACATCTTTCGCCGGACTTGGGAGGAGTCAGTGGCGGACCCTTGGGTTCTTCAGGTGGTGTCAGAGGGATACAGGATCCCTTTCTCTTCTCTTCCTCCTTTTCGGTTCCATTTTACTCATCCTTCTCAGGAACCTACAAAAAGGCGTCTGTTCGACGACGCTATTCAGGATCTTTTGGACAAAGAAGTCCTGGAACCAGTTTCTCCAGAGGACACAGGTTCAGGATTCTACTCCAACCTGTTCTTTGTGGCCAAAAAGGACGGTGGAGCTAGTCCTATTTTGAACCTCAAAGATCTCAATTCCTTTGTAGTGAGTGCCCACTATCGACAGGAATCTCTGCGCACTGTGATAGCTGCTATGTCTCCGGGGGAATTCCTTGCCTCCCTGGATCTTCAGGATGCGTATCTGCACATCCCTATCCATCTGGAGAGCAGGCGGTATCTCCGGTTTGCCTGCCACAAAGGTCATTTTCAATTTTCGGCTATTCCCTTTGGACTGACAACAGCTCCGCAGGTTTTTCATAGAGTCTTGGGAGCCTTGATAGCAGTGATCCATCGGGATGGCATCAGAGTGACTCCCTACATGGACGATTTACTCTTGAAAGCTTCATCAGCAGAGATCCTTCACCAGCAGGTTCAGGCTTGCATTCAGACACTCACTCGCCACGGGTGGATTGTGAATCTGGACAAGTCAGACTTGGTCCCATCTCAGCAAATACTCTTCCTGGGTCTCCTGTTCGACACTCAATGATGCATGGTGTTTCTACCAGAAGAGATGGCTCATCAGATTGCTCTCCGAGTATCAAAGATTCTGGCTCTCGAGCGGATTCCGGTGCCGAAATTGACTTCCCTGGTGGGGAAATTCATTTCCACAATAGAGGCGGTGCCATTTGCTATGGCACACACCAGGGAACTTCAGAGGTTCGTGATCCAGACGTGCAGGAATCGTCCAGACCATCTGCAGCTGTCCGTCTCTCTGCCTCCTCATGTCGAGTTGAGCTTGGAATGGTGGTTGGATCTGTCTCATCTCCTGAAAGGGAGATCCTTCCAGATCCCCTATTGGACCACGGTCACGACGGATGCCAGCCTCCTGGGATGGGGGGCAGTGTTGGGTCGCTTCAGTGCTCAGGGGAAGTGGGGATTGGAGGAATCTCTCCTCTCCATCAACATTCTGGAACTTCGTGCCATATTCCTTGCCCTGAGACATTGGGAATCTCAACTGGAGGGTTGTCCAGTCAGAGTAGAGTCCGACAACGCCACCGCAGTGGCTTACATCAACAGGCAAGGCAGAACAAGAAGTCTCGCCGCATGGTTAGAGGTCAAGGCCATTTTGTCTTGGGCGGAAGCACATGTTCCCTTCATTTCAGCGGTGCACATTCCAGGCGTAGACAACGTCATGGCAGACTTTCTCAGCCGTCACACAGTCGACAGCGGAGAGTGGGCTCTTCATCCAGAAGTGTTTCACCTTCTCACCCAGATGTGGGAGGTTCCTGTAGTGGATTTGATGGCAACCAGGCACAACAGGAAGGTGTCAGTGTTCTGCTCCCGGTGGAGGGATCCACTAGCCCTGGCAGTGGACGCCTTGTCCATCCCTTGGGACTTCTCCCTAGCCTACATCTTCCCTCCTCTTCCACTGTTGATCAGAGTCATTCAGAAGCTGAAGGTGGAGCGTTGTCCCGTCATCCTAATCGCTCCGAACTGGCCTCGTCAGTCCTGGTATCCGGACCTGATGGCAATGTCTGTAGCGGAACCTTTTCCGCTTCCCTCTCGTCCAGATTTGCTGCTACAGGGTTACCTGTGGAAGGAGGATGTTCATCGTCTTCATTTGATGGCTTGGAGGTTGAATCCTCAATTCTGAAGAAAAAGGGTTTTTCCTCTTCTGTAGTGTCTACGATGCTTCGTGCTCGTAAGCCAGTGTCTTCCAAGATCTATCACCGAGTCTGGTCAACCTTTGTTGCATGGTGTGCTGATAGGGACCTATCGCATGATTTCCATCTTCCTACTGTCCTGGCCTTTTTACAGGACGGTGTTGATAAGGGACTCAGTCTGAGTTCTCTCAAGGTTCAGACTTCTGCTCTCTCTGTTTTTTTCCAGGAGCGCATCGCCGTTCTTTCTGATGTCAAAGTTTTCTTCCAAGGTGTGGCTCACGTTCTGCCCGCTTTCAAGAGTCCAGCTCCTCAGTGGGACCTTAATCTTGTTCTGGGGGTTCTCCAATGACCCCCCTTTGAGTCCTTACCTACTATTCCTTTACGCCTTTTGACCTGGAAGATGGCCTTCCTTTTGGCTATTGTATCAGTTCGCCGGGTGGCAGAGTTACAAGCCTTGTCTTGTAAACCTCCTTATCTGGTGTTCCACGAGGATAAGGCTGTGCTTCGCACTTCCAAGCAATTTTTACCTAAGGTTGTCTCCGAATTTCACATCAATCAAGAGATTGTGGTGCCCTCTTTCTGCCCTAACCCTTCCTCTGACAAGGAGAGGGATCTTCATTTGTTGGATGTAGTGCGTTGTCTCAAATTTTATGTTCATCGCACCGAGTCTATCAGGAAGTCTGACGCTCTGTTTGTCATTCCTGAGGGGCCTAGTGTAGGGAGACCGGCTTCCAAGGTGACCATTGCATCTTGGATAAAATCTACTATTCGTAAGGCTTACGAATTGCGGAATAAACATGTGCCCTTTCGGTTCACTGCTCATTCTACCAGATCAACTGGGGCCTCTTGGGCCTATAAAAACCTTGTGTCTGCTGATCAGCTGTGCCGGGCGGCCACTTGGTCCTCTGTGCACACGTTTTCAAAGCACTACCGTGTGGCTGTGCTGGCTTCGGCTGATGCCCGCTTTGGGAGGAAGGTCCTGGAGGCAGTCTTGCCTGTCTAGGATTTTCTTCTTCTGAGATTCTCAGTGCTTCCTTACTGTTGAGCCCTGTTGGCTTTGGTTCAGTGTTCTGTGTTTTGCTCTTGGGGTCTGTTCTTACCCCTAGTTGGTGTCCGTTGACACTTCTGTTTGTTGGGATCTATGACCGGTTGGTTCATAGAAGTTCTAGCGACGCTGGGGACCTTGCGCCTGGTCCTTGCCTTCTTCCAGCCTCTGGGAAAACTCAATGTTTGGACATCCCAGTGTACCAGTAACCTGTATTGGACGACAGTGAAAATAGGATTTTAGTCTTACCTGTTAAATCCTTTTCAGTTAGTCCATACAGGTTACTGGTCTCCCACCCTGTCAAGAGGCCATGCTTGGCTTTTCTGTGGCATGCTGTGGGAGTCCTTTGGGGCATGCTCACAGGGGTAGTCTTCTTCTCTCCTATCTCTGGTCAGTGTTAGTATCTCAAATCATTCTGGCTTGTTCTGACTGAGGTGCATCCTAAGAGGGAGGGGAGGCTCCGCCCCCTGCATACATTTAGATGAATGTTCCTGCCTACTTAAAGGGGCGGATCGCCTCCCAGTGTACCAGTAACCTGTATGGACTAAGTGAAAAGGATTTAACAGGTAAGACTAAAATCCTATTTTTTTTGTACAGTGAACAAACAAACATATTATTCAAATTGATTTCAGATTTAAACCTCAATCCCATGGTGTTCTCACAAGACGCTATCATATTGGTTAGCCCCTCTACAGAGCCTCTCCAGATGATAATATCATCAGTGTACCACCTGTAGTAGACCAAGCTGCCCTCCCATCTCTACACTGGCCAGATGGAGAGATCCTCCCAGAGACCCATGAAGAGGTTAGCATAGGAGGGGGCAGTGCTGGTACCCCTCACCTGGAGGTAAAAACAAGCTTGAAATTCGAAGAAATTGTGATGAAGGATAAAGGTCATACACTCCATTATGAGGCTGGCTTTGAAAGCATGGCTCTTGACATCCTGAAACTGAAGGATTTTTCCACTGAGGTCATATCCAACATGATCCTGGCTTCTAAGGCATACCATAGGGTTTGTAAAGAAGTAGTGCAAGGACAAGAACAGGTCTTTGATCTTACCTTGGCACTGTCTTTTCATCAAGACTGAGAGAACAAGGGCCTGAGCTTCAGTTCCATTAAGGTTCCGATTTCTGCACACTCTGTTCTTTTCGAGAGACAGATTGCCATTGTCTTGGATGTCAAGGTTTTTCTCCAAGGGGTGGATCGTGCCTTCCCTCTTTCAAGGGTCCCACTCCTCCATGGAACTTTAACCTGGCCCTGGGTGTCTTGCAGAGTCCTCCTTTTGCCTCCATCTTTGTGCCAATTGACACCCAAGATGGCTTTCATCATGGCAGTTCTCTGTACGGAGTGTAGCTGTGTTACCTTTGGCAGGAAGGTCCTTCAGGCAGTCTTGCCTATCTGCGGGTGTGCCTTATTTTGTTCCTTACTGCCACTTATTCAGTTGTTTCTTGTTTTCAGGGTTATTTTTGATCCTGAATAGTTCTGGGGAACTCTGATATCATGGGGACGTGAAAGAGGTCTTTTCTCCTTTCCCACCCTGAGATTCCCTGTGTTGGTATATAGCCATGGTACCTGTGCTCCATATTAGTTGTAAGAAAAACTAGGATTTTGATCTTCTTGCCTATTAAATCCTTTTTTGTTTAGTCCATATGAAACACAGTTATCTCATCCAGAGAAAAGAGACCTTCATGGTGTTGCTTTCCTGGGCAGAGGAGTCCTCTTAGGGTCTTAGTCTTAGGAGATTTTCTTCTTTCCCTGTTAATTTTTTTTGTGTTGCTTTAGTCACGTGAATTCTGGGAGTTAGTAGGCAGGGTGGGGGTTGAGCTGGAGGGAGGGAGTCTCCACCCCAAAGATGTTCCCTGCACTCCAGAAGGAGGGACTCAACCCCATGGTGCCTGAGTTCCATATGGATCAAAGAGAAAAGGATTTAACGGGTAAGAACACTAAAATCATATTATAATTGTGTGTGTTAAATACCAACCCAATAAACCAGGCAATTCCAAGCTTTTTATTCTAAAGCAGGGGTAGTGCATTTTTAGTCCTCCAGCTATTAGTGAGAAAAGGAGCGCCATTGTGCCCAACCAGCTGTTGACTGGTTGTGGATGATGGGAGCTGTAGTCTCCAACAGCTGCAGCGATGGCTACAAAGAATGTTTGGATTCATCTAATTTTGAGTTATTTGAAAATTTGATTGTTCTTTTGTTTGATTTTTCCTTTTCCTTAAGGTGTATTGGGCCTGACCTGGTTCATTAACAAGTTTCGTATAGTGAAACTAACCCCCAAGGACCAATTCATCATTGCATATGGAGGTCTCCGAGGAGCTATTGCTTTTTCACTGGGATATCTTCTAGAAACTGACCACTTCCCTAGGAAAATGTTCCTCACCGCTATCATTACAGTCATATTCTTCACAGTCTTTGTGCAGGTGGGTGGATAATTGAATTGTGTTCCTTGAGAACGGTACAAGTTGTGCTTACGATGGAGTGTGCATGCTACAACAAAGGGTGCCAGGCATGGCTACTTGTAGTCTACGTATGTGGAACAGGGACCTGGAAAAACAGGGTGGGTCTGTCTCCCTCTTTCCATTATATTTCATGAGTAGTTTTTGGTGTATTGCAATGATAAAGTTTGTCATCTTCAAAAGAATAGAGATTCTATGGTGCAGAGTGCTAATACAACTTTTCAACCATATGATCAGATGAAAGTACTCACAGAGCTGGTCTCACCAGTGTTATTTATACACCGGCATAGATAATCGCATGCAGCGTATTAATAACACTGGTGAGACCAAATTATAGTTCATTTGATCATATGGTATAAATGTTGTATTAGTGCTGTGTACCATAGAATCTCTACTTGCTCTCTGTTCTTTTATTTCTGGGTCCATCTGGCAGTATATTCTGTGTGAAGCCTGTTAGACATTTTGGATAAGCTTAGAGATCCATTCATTAGAGGAGTTGGCCCAAATGGACATGGATACTGAAATTTTCCATCTGTGATTTTTGTCTATGTTACATATAATTGTCTGATAGACCATTCTAACATATGAGTACCCTCAAAGAAGGGCTGGAATTGGGGCCAATTATTATATCTGATGTTACATAAATATACTACCCTGAGGCACCCCTCTGTTAAGTATTTATAAAGAACATTACATGTGGTGACATTGTTAGAAAAAAAAAAAGACATAAGAACTTATCCAACCTCACCTTGACTGCCTGAAATGTGAAACCCACATATTGAAACACAAAGGATTCCGCTAAAAGCTCGCAAACCTGCATCTGCTAAAATATGGATAATCTTATGTTGACTTTTGTGATCAACATGAGCTTGAGCCTCTAAAATGTAAACTTTCTTATATTCTGGATTTTATTTGGTAAGCCAGTCTTTTATGTATGTACATTTTTAGTTGTATAGCGCCAACAGGTGTACTTAGCACTTTACAGTTTATATTTAGAATAAAGGGATACTAATTAAGTGGTTATATAGATAATTGTGGTTAACTATTAAACATTTTGCCTGATTGTAAAGGGAGACATCAGAATGTCTCCCGCATAAGTGTAGAGTAGTTAAATAAAGGTATGCAGCACTGCAGAGGGCCGGTGTCTGCTATGCATAGAGGAAGAAACGGGACTCACAGTCACACTTAAATTAACCCCAGTTGAGATTGGTGCTTTGAATGAGCCGTGAATCCCCATCCATACACTTTGTTAACTGAAAGTTGTCTGTACCAGACTGTGATGCTCCATCAGCATGATTGCAGGGGCTGTGAGTAGATCTCAAAGGGTTAAGACATAACCCATAACTGAGTGTCTCTATCTGTGCATTAACCCTCTGAGTGCTAGAGTGGTCTCCATTACAGACCTCTCTGGCACTTAGAGTAATATCTCTTTGTCTCACTCCATATTGACATCTCACTCATTCAGCTGCAATGCTCTCCTGTTACCTCTGCCCCGTGCTTGGCGCTCTTTCTGCCCTGCGCTTTTCCTCCGTGCCTTCTCCCTGCCCCAAGCAGTGCTGAGAGGAGACTGAGATCTGTCATCCGCATCCCAGGTAGATCCCAGTCTCCCCTCAGCATGGCTTGGTGCAAGGAGAATGAGCGGAGGTAGAGTACAGGGCAGAGGTAACAGGAGGGCACTGCGGCTGAAGGAGTGAGATGTCAATATGGAGTTTGACAGTGTTGTTATACCCTTTGAGTGACAGAGAGGTCTGTGACACTTTGCAATGCGTTGCGGACCTCTCAAACTCAAAGGGTTAAGGTGCAGATGGAGACATACTCATTTATTGGTTATGCCTTAATCCTTTGAGTGCCGTATCACAGCCCCTGCAATCATGCCGATTGGGCATTACAGTCCCAGTACAGGCAGCTCTCAATTAACAAAGTGAATAGGTCTGGGTTCACGGCTCATTCAAAGCACCGATCGCAACTGGGTTCAACTTAAGCATGACTTTGCCAGTCCCGTTTCTCCCTCTATGCATGGCAGACACTGGCTTTCTGCACTGCTAGACATATTTATTTAACTACTCAACACTTATGCAGCCGACATTCTGATGTCTCCACACTTGAAGGGATAGTAATGTTTCACAAAAACAGCAGCTTCAATTAATCTTCATAGTGTTTGAGTCATAGAGAGTGTTATTTCAATACTGTGAGAGTTGTAGTTCAAGAGTAATTGAATGATAAAGTTTCCCCCTCCAACCCCTTTTACCTATTGTAAGCCCCCACTCCTCAGATCTGCAATCTGGTCTTAAGACCACATAGCTCACAGCAAGGGACAATCTTCTTACTGTGAACATAAGGAAAACCCTGCCCCCTTGACAGGTTTTTCCCTTATGCTAACTGAAGATTGTCCCTCTCTGAGATCCATCTGGACAGTCTTGCTGCTCTGAGGTGTGCAGGGTTACGGGCGGGAGGGGGGTACTTTATCATTCAGTTACTCTTGAACTACAACTCTGACATTATTGGAATAACTCTTCATGGCCCAGATACTATGAAGAGTACCGTAAAATCTCGGGTATAACACGCACAATTTTACCCCTCTTCACCTTATGTGAAGTGGGGGTGCGTATTATACCCAAGAGTTTTTTTTTTTTTTATGACTTACATTTTTTTTTATTACTGCCGGCTACCTTCCCTTCCAACTCCCCAGCGCGATCCGATATCAAAAGAAGCCTTACTTTCTTTTTCTGCACTTGAATACAGTGATCTGTTTTAAGCTCTGTGTCCCATCTACCCTGCGGGCGGGCAGCAGGCTTGCATTTGCCGCCTGCTTCCTTCAATGGACTTTCAGGACCTTCCGCCTCCAGCCAATGATGATGCACCTGCATTACCACTGGCTGGAGGCGGAAGGTCCAGAAAGTCCATTGAAGGAAGCGGGCGGAAAATGCAAGCCTGCCGCCCACCCGCAGGAAAGATGGGACACAGAGCTTAACACAGATCACTGTATTCAAGTGCAGCAAAAGAAAGTAAGGCTTCTTTTGACATCCGGTCGCACTGGGGGGGAGGGAGGGAAGGTAGCCGGGAGCAATAATTTTTTTTTAAGTAAAGGGGAAAACAAGGGTACGTATTATACATAGGCACTCTTGTTTTCCCCTAAAATCTTGGACATAATATACACCTGCGTATTATACCTGAGAGTTTACGGTTAATGGAGCTGCTTTTATTGTGAAACATTACTATCCTTTTAAGCCTGAGACATCAGAATGTCACCCTTTTAAACCAGGTGACATTTTTAATGCGCCATGTTGATGGTCGACCATTAGTGGATGACATTTCAAAGGGATACCCACAATTATCGTAAGGGAAGCACTAGGCGAGTACATTGGGATAGAAGGTCCCTGTCCTGTATAGGATGGGTGACATACAGATATAAGCAGATAGAGGAGGAAGTGACATTTTTGACAGTTTTCTGCTTGAGATAAGGTTACCATATTACAGTAGTGCTATATTTTAAAGGTGCTCTTTTAGCTTGGATTTGAAGTTGAGAGGTGGCTTGATGAACAGTGGGTAGTAGGGAGCAGCAAGGGAAAAAGCACTTTAGTTGTGATACAGTGATAGAGGTTAAAGGAGCAGAGTTCTCCACCATGCGTGGTGCGTAGAAGACGTGCAGGTATATGGTGGGATATCAATGTGAAATATAGGGTGGGGACTAACCTTGAAGATAATGAGGAGGATTTCAAATGTAATACCTTGTTTTATGGGAAGCTATGCCAATAATTTTAAAAGTGTAGGGTGTTCAGTACTTTTCTGGAGGTGAGGAAGAGTATTCTGGTGGCAGAGGTAAGAACTGATCGGAGAGGAGAGATATGGATAGTAGGCAGACCAATAAGTAAAGAGTTGCAGTACTCTTCTATTTTTAAATGCTTTGTATTTTATGGGGGTGGCGGTGTCTCAATGAACGGCCATTGGCCATATTGGATGGGACAAGAAAAGCATGTCTGGGACTTCTCTTGCCTCCATTTAGTATTTCAGTGGTTGTAATGGGGCTGGGGGTGCATCTATTAGAGCACACTATCTACAGGACCCCCGGGGGACCCCACACACACAGATATTGGGTGGCTGAGAATTAGCCAAAAACACCTGGTAAGAATGGGCTTATGGAAAATGTATTTCCCAATTAATAAATATAGCGTTGTGGCTCTCCAGACACTATTAGTGGTGGTCCTTTACTGGCCCTTCCTTTTTGGATTCAACTTGCTACACTCCTTCCTTGCTTGCCACATTTACCCCTTGCAGTCAGATATGTATTTTTCCTAATTTAAGCAATTTTATTTCATGCTTAAAGGGGTCTTTTAGCTGTTAGAGCCTGAAGATTACATGGGCAAGACTGAGGCTACTAACTTTCAGGGGGTCCCCTTAACACCTGTAACTCATTGCTCCTCATGCAGGATTGGTGTTCTTAGAGAATTTTCTGGCACTTTGTCCGGTGGCCCCCACTCAACCCGGGGGCCCTCAGGAGCCTGCATGGGTTAAGGTCTTAATTTCCTCAGTGAGTTTTATCCCATCATCTATTCAGGGGATTTTAGACTCCTGACCCCACAGTGGTTCTTCACCCCCAAAAGGCTTTTCAGCCATTTTACTGAGGCTGATGTGACCATTACTGGGAATTCCTCTGCTGAGGAAGTGGAAACTGATGTGGATGACCTAGATTCATTCTTCTTTGTTGGGAATTCTTTTAAAGGGATAGTAACACTTCGTTTTAACTTTATTTTATTTTGTAGGCATTAAAAAAACATGAAGAATGATATAAGTCTTATCTCTCAAACCTTTATGGTTTATGAGATATTCACAAGCAAAGTTCCCCTCCCCGCCCCTTTTACCTAGTGTAAGCCATCTCTTCTCAGATGTGAGTCTGGTTGTATGACAGGACAGATAACAAAAGGGGACAATTTTCTTTGTATGAAAACAATGAAAGCCCTTCCCCCCTTGACAAGTTTTTCAGCTTTTTCCATTATCTTAATTGAAGATTGTCCCTCTCTGCAGTCTACCTGGGCATCTCCCTTCTAATCTGACTGAACGGGGGGGGGATACTGTGTTTGTGAATATCTCTTAAACTATAAAGGTTTCAGAGATAAGACTTATATCATTCTTCGTGTTTTTTTAATGCCTACAAAATAAAATAAAGTTAAAATGAAGTATTACTATCCCTTTAAGAAATCCTGGTTCTTCTACTGGGGTTCTTAGTCAGGCTGTCCTGAAGGATGCCAAAGGTTTCAGAGGCCTCAAACTCTAGCTTATCTTCCTCTAATATTCTCAAGAAATGCAAAAAGAAGGTTGCCATTTTTCCTCCTCACCAAACTTTAGACGAAGTACTCCCGTAAAGAATATGGAGTATGTCTGACAGGAGGCTATCCCTTCCTAGGCATATCTCTTTTGTACCTTTTTTTTGTTGTTGTTTTTTTTTTTTGTTTTGCTGAGGATTTAGGATAGTGGGTTATCCCATCCTCCCCCTGTGGTGGATTGCCCAATAGTTTGCCTTGCTAGGAATACAGCTTGCTGCTGCAGTTAAGTACCTGGATTATATGTTGAAGGCAGAGTCTGCAGCCTCTAGTGACGTTTTATGCCCTAACTTTACCATTGTATGGGTTACTAGGGCTACGGCTGTTGGGGGAAGGGGGGGCAGCTTCTGGTTGCTGTCCACAGGGACAGATGTAAAGAGGATCTGGTACCTGAGGCTAATGCATATCTCACTAAAGCAGTGGTTCTCAACTCCAGTCCTCAGGACCCACTAACAGGCCAGGATTTGATGATTTCCTTGTAGAGCACAGGTGAGTTAATCAATGTGAATGAGCCTCTGATCACTACACCTGTGCTCTAGCAGAGAAATCCCTAAGTCCTGGCCTGTTAGTGGGTCCTGAGGACAGGAGTTGCGAACCACTGCACTAAAGTGTCTTTTAATGTCGCTAGGTCCACAGGAAAGACCTCAGTTCTCTCTTTGTCTGTACGTCGCCTTCTGTAACTTAAGATTTGGTTTCAAGTCTTCCAAGAAATGTCTGGTGTGTCTTCTGTTTGTGGGCAAACAACTCTTTGTACTGGAATTGGAGAAGGTTATCAGATGTAACACTGGAGTTGAGTACTTTGTTGCCTTCGCTTACTCTTAAACATTCTGGTGTGTCGTGTCCCCCCCCCCCCAAGTATTGGAACACACCCAGGGCACAGATTCCCTCAGCAACCCAAGCTCGCTCCACCCAACCCCAAGCAGGCCTGATGAGGTAAGAATCCTGCGCAGAAGCCCAAAGGTGACTAACCTACCTCCGTATGACTTGTGGGGTCTTCTCCACCTCAGGCAGTTGAAGGTAGTGTACCTTTCCTTTGCTAACCCGTGGGTTTTGTGGGTAGTTTCGGAAAGATACCAAATATTTCAAGTGCCTTCCTTCCAGTCATTTTTTCATGTCCAGAGTTCCTTGCGATCCCTATTTTTAGCCACTGTGTCTTCCTTGCTAGATACATGTGTTTTGGTGCCTGTTACTTCTCAGAAAAGGTTCATGGGATTTTATTAGTCTTTTTATAGTTTTCCATCATATTCTGCACCTAAATCTTCTCAAGTCCTTTGTTTTAGCTCCTTAGTTCAAGATGGAGTCATTGCACTCTGTCATTGCCGCGATGTGTCCAGGGGAATTTATGGCTTCAAGCAAACAATATTTCAACCACACCAAACATATTGATCGGACTACATATTATCCAAGCAAAAACAACAATCACTTTATTAGATATATACAATAACTAAAAAAAAGGGCTGTAGAGTAGCAGCAGAAAAATTATACAGAACGAGAGATGTCTTCGTGAACAGGTGTGAGGCAACAGATCAACGCGTTTCACGTATTAACAGATAAGGTCATAGCTAAGCATTGCAATACATGAAAAACGCTGATCTGTTTGCTCACACCTGTTCATGAAGATGTCTCCCGGTCTGTACAAATTTTCTACTGCTACTCTATAGCCCCTATGTTTTTTTGATTGTGTATGTCTAATAAAGTTATTGTTGTCTTTACTTGGATATTATGTAGTCAGATCCATATGTTTGGTGCGACCAAAATATTATTTGTTTGAATCATTCTAAGAATATGAGGAATTCTTGGCTAGCACAATGTTTAACTGACATATTATCCTTCACCCTAGAGAATTGTTTCATAGTAGCGGAATTTTTGTGATTAATGGAACTGGATGTTATTTAACTTCTACAATTCTGGAGCCACTGTCTCTTTGAACAAATCTATGGCTTCCCTAGACATAAAGGACTCTTATCTACATTCATGTAGACCATCAGCATTTCCTGAGATTTGCCTTCCAAGACTGTCATATTTGGTTTACCACTCCTTTTTTTGGGCTTGCCTCCGTTAGGTAAGTTTTTACAAAGGTTATGGCGGCTCGCATCTACTTGTTAGGGATTTCTCTGACTTCCTTCCTGGACGACCTTCTGCTTAAGGCCTCCAGTGGAGACTTTACAGCTTCAGAAGTGCATATTCGACTTGCTATTACAGTATGCATAGACAGGTGACTCATACCCCATGAACATACATACAGTACTTGTAATAAAGAAGCGTGAAATATTCAGGCTAACATCTGCAATGTTGAGTAAGCTTCCACCGGTTCATCTCGAACAGAGATTCTGGCCCGGTAAGCTTTAATTGTGTGCTTATATGTGAATCAACATGCTGGAGTGAAGCTGAGAGCAGATGCTAGACTTAAGACAAACAAAACTGAAGCACATTTTGCCCGTAGCTTCATCAGAGTTGAGTCTTGATGTTCCTGGTGCCGTTGTTTAAACAGAATGACCCTCCTAGTGGCCAACCTTTACTATGACGATACTCCAAATAACTGAAGTGGATGTGTATGAAAGGAATAGAGAAATCTATTAAAGGTATAAGCACCCACTTGTTAAAAAAATAATTGAAGTTTGGGCCAGTGACTGGTTGCAACACTATACACTTTAAAGATACATTCTCCTGAAGCACAAATGAAACATACAAAAAAATGAACCAAAATAGATGGAAATGAGAGCTATGAAACTCCAGTAGTGTATTACAACAGAGCTATCAGACAAATGTAAAACCCAACTAGTATGTTAAAATGGGCTGTCGGACGCATGTCTTCATTTAACCCATTGGGTATCATGGTTTTAAGAAGAAAGATGCATCTATTTTCAGTTTGAAGGAGTCTTTTTCTCCAAGTCGCCCCCTCTGATGTCAAGACTGACTTTTTGAATGCCCCATACTTTCTATCTCGTGCTGAGGCATCGTGATGCAACAGAAATTGTTTAGCTATACTTGTGAGGGGTCTTTCCTCCAAGGAAGTGGTACTAGAATGACTAATGTCTCTTACATGCTCTAACACTCGTTGTTTGAGCATTCTGGTGGTCATGCCCACATATCTCAGATTGCATGGGCATTGTAAGCAGTAAATAACTCCTTTTGTTTTCGCAAATCAGGAAATCTTGAATCTTGTACACATGTCCTAACTTGTCTTTAACTTCCGTGCATTTGTGCATGTAGCAACACAATTTACATCTTCTGTAAAGAAAGAAGAAATTTTAACTTCAATTCTAGTTCTCTCATTCACCATTTCTTCTACAAATAATCTGTAAGGATTACAGAATATTTAGGGATTTTTCAGGAGTGCAGTTTAAGTTTAATTCTTTTTTTTTTTTTTTTTTTTCTCCCGTCTATGGGGAATGTTTTTAATTTTCTGTTCTTTCTTCTCTCTGTCCAGTTCGATTTACCAGATGGGAGCCAAGTACTATCTTCATCACACACAGCCTTTTTTAAAATCTGGTTTGCTTTTTGACATTCCTGAAGGCCCTCATGCATCTAAGGTTACAGTGGCTTCAGCAAATTCAACCAGGCCACTGGGTGCCTCTTGGGTCTCTAAAAATCAGGCCTCTGCTCATCAGCTATATTAGGTGGCGACGTGGATGTCTCTTCACTCTTTTGTCAAATACTAAGTTAAAGGGATAGTAATACTTCGTTTTAACTTTATTTTATTTTGTAGGCATTAAAAAAACATGAAGAATGATATCTTATCCCTCAAGCGTTTATGGTTTATGAGATATTCACAAGCAAAGTTTCCCCTCCCCGCCCCTTTTACCTAGTGTAAGCCATCTCTTTTCAGATGTGAATCTGGTTGTATGACCAGACAGATAACAGAAGGGGACAATTTTCTTTGTATGAAAACAATGAAAGCCCTTCCACCCTTGACAAGTTTTTCAGCTTTTTCCCTTATCTTAATTGAAGATTGTCCCTCTCTGCAGTCTACCTGAGCACCTCCCTTCTGATCTGGTTGAACAGGCGGGGGATACTTTGTGAATATCTCTTAAACCATAAAGGCTTGAGAGATAAGACTTATATCATTCTTCATGTTTTTTTAATGCCTACAAAATAAAATAAAGTTAAAAAGAAGTATTACTATCCCTTTAATGTGCCAGAGGGTCCTATAAGCTGTTGTGGCAGTAACCTGCTGGTTCCTGTTCTTTGACTTGCAGTGTTGGAACACTTGATGTTCATGTTGTACCAGTTTGTCCCAGTTGGTGCTGGTCTGTATCTTGGTGTATTATCCCTAGGATCTTGCTGGATGTTTTGTATATCTCCATGGTTCCTGTTTTCCACGTAAAATGTAAGAGAAAAGCTGGTTTTTGTCTACTTGCCAATAAATCATTTTGCCTTAGTCCATGTGGACCACAGGACTTCTCTCTTGAAGAAAAAAAAAAACTTTTAGAGTCCCAGGCAGTGGGATCTTCTTGGGTTCTCTGATTCAGGGAATTCCCTGTCCTGGTCCACTTCTGTTTTTCTTCCATCTTTCCTAAATGTGTTTTACATACCAATAGATTATTTTATTTTAGTCAAATTAAGAGATGCAGGGCATCCCTCACTGAAAAAACTTTTTCTCATTATTTTATGGGTTCGGTTGTTTTTTTTAGTAGTCTTTCTATATGTTTTTATCCCTTCTCCCTCCAGCATCCCCCAATTTCCCAATTTGATTGATTTGTAAAGAAGTTATCATAATTAAATTGTACGGATGCCAATTGTAAACTGTGTAGGATTGAGATGGTATATAAATGTGGGATTGTCACCTACATATCTTTTAGTCTCTCTACATTAACCCCTTAAGGACTGGAGGTTATGGGACATTTCCGTCCCATAACGACCGCATAGGGGCACTTTGACGTGCCGGTACACGTGACCTGTCACGTGTATCGGCGCGTCACTATGGGGCTTGAAAGAGATCGCTCCGATCTTGGAGCGGTCTATTTCATGCCCTATTTTTACTTACAGCGCTCCCGGTAGAGCGCTGTAAGTAAAAAGTACGTGACGTACTATGACCGTCATCGGTCCTTGAGTATACCAAGGACCATGACGGTCCTGGTACGTCACAGGTCCTTAAGGGGTTAAACTGCATATACCTTCTGCTTTTTGTTTTTCATTCAGTTTAATAAATAATTGTGTTTACTTATTGGAGAATCTAATCACAGTTGATCTTTGTCTGGTCTGATAAATCCTAAGTAATTATCATGTGTCCAGAGAATCACCTGCACTTTATTCTGCTGGAACATACCAGTTCCGACCAGAGGAGTGGAATAAATTGATGGGGAGCAATAATCATGCAGGTCCTTTCAAAATGGATGCTTCTGAAGGATTGACTTGGAAAGCGGGCATTTCTTCTTCAAGTATTTTAGTAATACCTAAGAACACCATGCTCCAAAATTTCTCAGTCCCTTACATAACTAGCACTACAGCTATTGGAGATTGCGATTCCCAACCAGATGATGGGAGTTGTCACCTCTGCCATTTTCTGGTTGAGGGTTGCAGTCTCCAACAGCTGGAGTGCCAAAGGTTGCCTAATATTGATAGAAGGGTTCACTATTGAATGGCAGGTGGAGTAGTATCTCTTATGTGAGTTGTATTTTAGAATGTGCATTTCTTAATGCCTTTAACGTCAGCAATGTCATCATATTGCTTTGCAAAGCACTAGAGACACTGGATGAAAGATTATTTTGGAAGAAGCTAGTCAAATTAATTTCTTTACAATGCAAAATATATATTTGCGAGGGAGGATGATTAGAATGGTGATGGAATTAATATATCTTATGTTAAAGGATAGTATTGCTTGAAAATAATTTTATTTTATATTGTAGCCCTTAAAAAAATTAAAAATGATATAAGTCTTTTTGGGAGATATTAGCAAGTAAAGTTTCCCCTGGAATGACGTCACTGGTCAAGCCTTCAGATTTGAAATCTGGTCCGCGGACCGGCCGCAGCTCTTCAGCAGTGCAGAGATCACGATCTTTAAAAAGAATTTCTTCATTGGAATGGTCTAAAAAGTGTGCTTGCAAGCCAGACACACTTTGTAGACAGTTCCAATGAGGTAGTTCTTTGTAAAGATCATGATCTCGGCACTGCTAAAGAGCTGCCCACTGATCTGTGGATCGGATTCCAAATCTGTCCACTAGATGGCAGACTTGGCTAAAACAGCCAGGAAAAGGGAACTTAACTTTACTTGCTAATATCTCCCAAACCATAAAGGTTTGGGAGATAACTTATATCATTTTTAATGTTTTTTTAAGGGCTACAATATAAAATAAAATTATTTTCAAGCAGTATTATCCCTTTAATGCTGTCTTCATATCCTGACATTTTCTCTTGCATATCATCTCAAAAATCTGTCCGCTGCCACAGCTAAAATTCTTAAGCAAGTACTCATCCTATCATGCATGAACTACTGTATCCTTCTTCTCTCTGGTCTTCCTGCCTCCCAACACCATACACTTCAATACACACAGAATGTTGCAGCGTGAGTTACCTTAATGTCACCTAGGTTTGTCCCTGCCCCCACCCCTCCATTCTCTTCGGTGGCTGCCTGCCAAACTCTGGATATCTTATAAAATACTTCTCATCTCATTCAAGACCCTTCTCTCCTCTACCTCTTACTACATTTCCACTCTGATCTCCAGCTTTACCCCATCCTGCCACTTACAATCAACCAATAACATTCTAATTTCAGAACTTTTCTGTGTATACAGCCTCTCTCGTATCAAACCTTTTTCCCTGATTGCTCCTTATCTGTGGAATGTTCTACCTCCCATCTTGTGCCATTGCACCTCTCTTGCAGTTTTCAAATCTTGTTTAAAATTACTTCTCCTCAGCAATGCAAGCTAGAAGGCAATTATTTAGTTCATCCAAGGCTTTTATAATTTACTTTATCCCAGCCAAAACCCTAGCACTGTATTCTGCACTTAACCCTTATGTACTCTGTATGTCTTCTTTTTACCACTTTAGACTGTAAGCTTTCGAGCAGAGACCCCACTTCCAGTGTTTCAATTTGCAAAGCGACTGTATTATCTAAAGCCTTAAATTGTAAAGCACTGTGTACACTTTTGTACTATATGAATAAACATATTAATTCATTTAGAAATGTATGTATCCAAAAGCATTCCTGAAGATTAGCATTTCCCTCAGCAAACAGTATATGTTTTCAGGATATCCCTGCTTAATACAGGTGGGTAATTTAGTGGTTCAGCTGTTGAGATTGATATACCGGTCTATATGATATAATTAAAATACAACCTGTTTGTGTTCCCTGAGGCCCAGAGTTAGGAACTGCTGAATTCTGAAATACAAGAAAGGGAATGTTTTTCAACAGCATAGGCAGTAAAATTCACAATCATTGGAGGTTGCTTTTGGCAACTATCACACTTCTATTTAAAAAAAAAAAAGAGGGATTGGTTA
Source organism: Rhinophrynus dorsalis (assembly GCA_037306005.1). Lineage (NCBI taxonomy): Eukaryota > Metazoa > Chordata > Amphibia > Anura > Rhinophrynidae > Rhinophrynus > Rhinophrynus dorsalis. Next base: position 277,224,233 of record CM074719.1, read on the forward strand.
CTTTTTAATCGAAGAATTCAACATATTAGTTTTAATGTCTGATATGATGCTTAAAGGAACAAGAACACCTAAAATTTAACTGGGGTTGTATACACATAATTAACCTGTACTTCGTGAAATTGCGCAATCTAAACATAAAAACTTAATTGGAATGGTCTACAAAGTGTATATGCAAACCAGGCACACTTTTTAGACTGTTCCAATGAAGTATGTTTAGATCATGCAATTTTGACTCTGCTGAAGAGCCTCCATCCGGTCAAATGACTGGATTCTGCAGCTGTCAGCTAGAGAGCTGACTTCTCTCATGAGATAACTGTAGCAAGGTATATCTCTCAAACCATAAAGGTTTGAGAGATAAGACTCACATCAATGTTAATGTTTTTTTTTTAATGGCTACAATATTAAATAAACTTATTTTTAACCATTACTATCCCTTTATAAATGTTTGTCTAGTCTTACATAGTTTGTGGAACAGCCATTGCTGCCTTTTCCAAGGCCCACATTAATTTTTTAGAATTATCTCAGTGGGCTGAAATAACAACCTTTCTGAATACTAGGGAAGTGGACACTACAAACATCATTAAATGCTGTCTTGAACTGGATAATTTGCTTGTGTTAAAAAGCAGGGTTAGAATTATATTTTAGGGATGTGACATGAAATTTTTTGTTTTGTATATTCTTTCTCCCTTACTGCTCCCTACCTCTGGAACTCCCTGCTACACACCATTTGCAAAGTCTCAACCCTCAACAACTTCAAATCTGAGCTAGAAGAGCACCTCTTAAATGTAGCACTAATGCAATAGGGATAGATTATCTCATAATCAAAAACTGCACTTCCTTTCCTACCTGCTTATATCTGTATGTCTCCCATCCTGTACTTAGATTGTAAGCTCTACAGGGCAGGGACCTATTATCCTAATGAATACTCACCTGGTGTTCCTCTTATGATTGTCTATATAAGCACTTAATCACTGCACTTATTGTACCCGTTCTATACCAAATCTAAACTGTAAGGTAACCAGTACACAGGTTGGAGCTATATAAATAAAAATATACATGCATACATATTATAACTCTAAGTATGTGATATTGTGTCTTATCCATGTATTTCATTTTAATTTATTTTTGTTAGTGGAAGTACAGTTTTTCCAAGAACAATCAGGAAGAGGAATCACTTTTCCACTTGGAAATACATTTTAAAACTGCTTTAGTGGGGCTTCTCTGGATGAACAGGGTAGCTGGCAAAAAGTTAATGTGAGCTAGTCTTTTTTATAACTATATTTATGCCTTTTATTTGTGAGTCTTAAGTATACTGTTAATATTTACTCTGCTGCCTTAAGGGGATGACCATTCGACCTCTGGTGGAATTGTTGGCTGTGAAGAAGAAACAGGAAAGCAAGCGATCGATTAATGAGGAGATACATACACAGGTAACTGTTTCAAGTCTGACTACTTACCCTACCCCAGGATAGTTAATTGTTGGACTTCCAACTGTAGAGGACTGCAACTTCCATCATCCAAAATAAATCATTATCTTGTAAAGGATTATCAGAGTTGCAGTCTCCAACAGCTAGATGCCAAACAATTGATGGTCCTTGTCCTAGTTAATTCCTCCATCACTCATAACTACTCCTATAACTGCACAAACATTGTTCTTATCAGGAATCGTCTCATTTTTTACTTATTCATCACCATGTCCTCTTTGAAGGAAGCACCCGTTCCCAGATCATAAAACCAGTGATGGTGGTAGAATGTATCGCTGTCCTAGCTGGAAAAAGACTTGAAGGATGGGGAGCTAACTTAGGCAACTTATCCCTCTTCTATTTATATGCAGCATTCAGAGTCCTGTATAAAGTACCCTAGTGGGGACCCCAGACAACATTCCTGAGGGACTCCAGTAATAGCAGTGAACCAAGTCATCTGTATCATAGACACATGTTTAATAAGCCTGTGAGAAGGCCTGAGTTCTATGTATGCTGCATTTATGATTGGGCACCAGGTCTTACCTCTAGTGAGAGGACCTGCTGATGTCAAGCATTTTTATATTAAAAGGTTTTAAATAAATGAATATAAACAGTGTAGACAATGTTGCTTAATTTATTTTGCAGTGGAAGAATAAAGGAAGAAGCAAAAGTGATAATCGCATTAATTCTTGAACATAAGTTACACAAACATGCAAATGTACACAAAAATTAAGTTCCATTATTCTTCAATCTGACAATTTAAATGACTTGCATAGCCAGCTTAACCATTTTATTAAATGAGCACAAAACTCTTAACTGGACCAGGCAAAATAATTTTAAAAACTATAATAAAGCAGACAGGATGATGGCCTCTAAACTTCGATATAACAAAACACTCCTTGACTGTGTTCAGTGTCCATAGGCCAGATGTGTCCTCTTGTACCTTACCCAGCAGGTATCTCTTGAATAGTTACCAACTACTATAAAGCTTTATGCAGCCATTCCCCCAGATCACACCCTTACCAACAAATCTCTTTTAGAACAAATTAAACAATACTTGTTTGATTCACATTTGAAAATTATTCCTTCAGCCATTAATAAAATGTCTCCAATAACTTACGAAAATGGATACAGTGATCAAGAAACTTAGACATCTTTTTTTTTTTTTTTTTTTTATCTCCTTACACCTCTGGAGGAAGCTCACTTGCTTACTCTGCACACATTCAGGCCTTTTTACTTACAAATTCAATTGTTAATATCCTCTTGAAAGTACTCTCAATCCAGTTAAACATCCCTTCTTCTTAGTATCTATTCTGACCAAAATGTGTTCATTGCCCATTAACAGGCTTTGTATAATACAAGAGAGGATATATATTTAATTTATTTGATTTTGTTTACTTTGTCTTTCTGAGATGCCAAAAATGTTTTTGACAGACTTAGATGGTCTTTTCTTTTTTCTGTCCTCCAAAGTGCAGGTTTTTCACTTCCATCCAAAATGGAACACAGCAACCATGGGGTCGAGGACACACCACAAAAGACAGGGTCTTTGGGGCAGACACTCCATCCTCCTCTAGCTCAAAAAACTCTCTCCCCCCCCCCCCCCCCCCCACTTGGATATTTACTCCCAGAACTCTTGTCCTGCAAGCAAGCTGGATGGGTAAGGCCATCCTCTTAGGTTACCATTACTGTGCTTCCCTTGAGTTGGACCGCCCAGTTCACAGGTGCCTTCTTGACCTATTCTGCCCTGTGGAGGGAGTCTTTCTACCAAGTTTTCTGTCATGAATGAGTCTCTTGAGGTTCTGTCCCTCTACTACAGTGGCAACCTGGGAAAAGAAGGTTGGTGAGTAACCCTTTGAGTGCCTTGGTCCACTTTGTCGCAACTTGTGTTGCCTCTTCATAGGAGAGGATTATGTGAGCTTCGTTATGCTCTGGCACTCTTTATGGGGATCTTTTGCTGTTCTATAAGAGGGCATTGGAGTGTTTATGGCTGCTTTTCTCTGTTTTATTATATTAACCCTTCTTGTGCTAATTGGGCTCTTGAGTATATTAGTGCTTTGGGAGGCTTATTTTCGCTCCCTCACAACTTGAATCTTCATTTTTACATTTTCCCTGATGTTCCCTGGGGGTTTTGGGTCCTTTGCAATCTTTTTAGTTGTGGATCAATTTTAGTGCAACAGCCCCATTAAGAATGGGAGCCTGCCCAGGGCCATCTTTGATCCATTGACTTCTTTGGGGAAAGCTTATCTAGCAACCGAGGTTTGTCTCGTCATTCCCTATCATCTGGTTCACTTTGAGTGCCCAGGGGGGCCACAGAGATCTACAAAATGAGTTGTAGGTGGTGCTAGGCAACAAGCAACAGAGAACACTAGTACCCAAATGCCTGTTTCCCAGGCTTTTTTCCGATTGGCTGACAGAGGCTTACTCTTCTTCTCCAGATTAACCATTCACTTGCCAGATAAGTGTATTTCTGGATATTTAGACTTCTTGTCTTACTTAGAGGACATATTATCTAGTATTCTATTAGGTTTGGGACATTTTTCTCAGAGACATTTTGGACCAAGAGGAAAATCTAAGGCAAAAGATCCAGGGGCTTCATTTTCCCCCTTATTCACTGTCCCTCTTGCCATACAGGGCTACCTAAGGAATATTCAAGGCTTCTGCACCTCATGTACGGTGGCCCCTACTCCTTCACTGGGCCCCTCTAGCACCGATCAAGAGTCCACTTGGGTTAAGACACTGCTTTCTGCAGTGGCCCAGATCCCTTCTTCGGTTCATTGGGTACCTTTTCCCACCTTTAAACAGATTGCCTCTTTATACAGGGGTAATTCTCAGGTTATTGGATTCTCCTCTGAGGTGGACTTGCCCTAAGAGGAGGAGGAGGATGGGAAATATGAGGACATGGGAATTCCTCTGAGGCTGATCCACTCCCCTCAGCCAAGGGGCTCATCAGGGCAGTCCTGGGGACTTTCCAGGTCTTTGACACTTTTGATGGGGGAACTCCCTCTCAGGATGTCTTCCAGAGGTGTAGAAAATCTTTCCTGTGTTTCCGCCCAATAAAACTTTTGATCATATCATTATGGATGTGTTGAAAACTTCTGATAAGAGGCTTTTCCTTAACAATCACTTTTCTTTACCTTTTTTCAGCTGAGTCTTTGGCCCTGTGGACTTCTCCCTCTGCCGTTGCACCCTCCCCATATCACCTCTGGAGAAGAACATCACACTCCCACTTGTGGACACCGCGGACCTTAAGGATCAGGCAGATAAAGGGCTTGGTTCCATTCTCAAAGCCACCTTTGTGGCTACCAGGCATGCACTGAGTCCTGTTTTTGTCTCTGCTGGGTCAACAGGGCTGTAGCTGTTTTGGCTGAGCAAGTCTGATGCTATGCGTGCTGGACTTTTTATTATGGCCAACATCACGGATGCCAATACCTATGTTTCTGAGGCACTATTTGACACCACCAGGTTCTCTGCTATGGCCTCCACTTTTCTGGTTGCGGCACACCCACCATATGGCTTAAGATTTGGTCTTCAGACCAATCTTCTAAAAAGTCACTGGTTCCCTTGCCTTTTCACGGAAAGTCCCTTTTTTGTCTTAAACTGAAACAGATCAGCAGTGATGCTACAGGTGGTAAGAGCACCTTGTTGCCTCAACTCTCCACCAAGCATTCCTTTCTGGCGAACTCTGACAAACCTACCTCTGCATGACTCATGGAATCCTGGTCCATTGCCACCTGTAGGGGGATATAATCTGTGATGGACCAGTGGGTTTTGTGGGTGGGTGGTATCAGAAGGGGTGCCACATACATTTCAAATCTGTTCCTCAATATTGTTTTTCTTTTTTATCAAAAGATCCTGACAAAGCAAGACTGTTCCAAGAGGCTGTAGAGACACTACTGGAAAAGCAGGTGCTAGTATCAGTCCCAGTCCCCAAATGCTCTTCAGGTTTCTATTACAACGTGTTTGTGGTTACCAAGAAGGACAGTGGCTTCCACCCCATTCTGGACCTTAAATGCTTCAACAGGTATGCAGTGGCTACACGCTTCAAGATGGAATCTTTGTGTTCTGTCATCATGGTGCTTGGGGAGTACTTGGCCTCCCTGTATCTTCAGGAAGCATTTTTATATATCCCATTTTACCTAAACATTTGACACTACCGGCATTTTGCTTTTGTCTCCAATCATTTCCAGTTGACAGCTCTTCTTTTTGGCCTGGCCTCTACTCCACAAATCTTCAAAAAATTATGGCAGCCCTGGCCACATTCATTCACACCCTGGGCATCTCTCTGACTCCATGTCTGGAAGACTTTCTCAGCAAGGCTCCTTCAGGGGAGTTCTTTCACCATGTCAGACTGCTTTCGCATTATGGTGCACCACGTGTGGATCTAAATCTTCAGTTTTCTCAGATTTCCTCCCAGGTTCTGGTTTTCCAGGTAATGCATTTCAACATCTCAACATCTTTCGGAGCAAGGTCTTTCTGCCAGAGGAGAAGATTCAGGTTCTGTTCCAGGACGTGTCTGAGGCACTGGACTGGTCCTCGACCTCGATCAAGGACTTCATGAGGTTGTTAGGCTGTTTGGGGTTTTGTACTCTGTTCCGCACAAGGAAGCTTCAGAGGCACATCCTCAGATCCTGGTCCAGGAATCCAAAGCATATCCTCCATCAGATGACTCTCCAGAAACCAGGGAGGACCTCTGGTGATGGCTGACCCTGAAACAGGGGAGGCCCTTTTTGATCCCAGAGTAGGCTCTGGTCACCACGACTGCCAGCATATGTGGGGCTGGGGTGGTGTGGTCCTGGGTCATCTTGGTGTCCAAGGCAGGTGGATTCGGGATGAGTCTGTTGTCCATGAACATTCTGGCACTCCAGGCAATTCTTCTGTCTCTTCTTCATCGGTTCCGTGTTCTGGCGAGGGTGACTGTGGTGTACATCAGTTGCCAAGGAGGGACTCATGGAGAGACAGCCTGGAGGGAGGTCAAGGATCTCCACAGTTGGTCGGAGACTCATATTCTGTCCATCCCATCTGTTTACATTCCAGAAGTAGAAAAAGTGTTGGTGGACTTTCTAAGTCACTAAGATATAGATCCATGAAACTGGGAGCTCAATCCAGAGGCTTTTTATATGATAGTCCAGCACCTGATGGCGCCTTTGATAGACCGTATCATAACAAGGGAGAACAGGTTTCAATGGTCTGTTCTTGAACAGAAGATCCCCTGGCATTCACAACGGGCTAGATGATGAGCCTATGTGTTTCCTCTGATTCCTCTCATCCCCAGGGTGAGCTGGAAGAACAGAATGGACAAGGCATTGGTCATTTTGATTGCTCCTTGTTGGCCCAGGAGGGAGTGTTTCGCAGATCTGGTCATCCTGTCCATTTAGGATTCTATTGTGCTGCCTCCCAGACTGGATCTGTTGTTCCAGGGTCACCTGTGGTATGAGGATGCGGAGAGACTGTCTTTGATGGCATGGCTTATGAAGCCAACACCCTGGAGCGGAATGGTTTTCCACTGAGGTCATATCCAGTTTGATTCAAGATTGGAAGCCTGTCTCTTCCAAGGCATACCATAGGGTATGGTCTATTTTTCACAAGTGGTGCGCAGACAAGAACATGTCTGCACAGCTCTTTGACCTCCCCATTGTTCAGTCTTTTCTTCAAAAGGGAGTGAACAAGGGTCTCTGCTTCACTTGCCTTAATATTAAGATTTCAGTACTCTGTTTTCTTCCAGAGATTGCCATCATCCCAGATAACAAGGTTTTTTCTACAAGGGGTCACTCATGCATTCCCCTTCTTCAAGGTTGCCACTCCTCTATGGCATCTTAAAGGGTTACTAATGTCAGATTATAATTTCATCTTATCCTATATAATAATTAGCTAAAACGTGTGTAATGCCGCGTCATGTGCAGTAGACACTGCTGCGCGTGCTGCAGTTATGCACAGTAGAGACTTCCCGCGGAGCGTCCAGCTCTGTATCAGCCGCAGTGTGGGCAGTCTCTACTGCGCATGACTGCCCCGCTACAGGGTGGCAGTGGCACTGTGGCCCATGTAACGGGCTCTTCAACTAGTATTATATATATTAAAAAAATAAATTATCTGGAGCAAGTCCCATCTCTCAAACATTTATATTTTGAGAGATATATGGTTTTAAAACACCCCCCCTTCCCGTGCACTGACATCAGCTGTATAGCTGACAGGAGATCCTGGTCCTGGTACCAGTCGGTGGCTCCTCAGCAGAGCAGAGATACCGCAATCTAAAAAATAAATTCTTCATTGGAACGGTCTACAAAGTGTGCTTGCAATCCAGGCACACTTTGTAGATAGTTCCAATTTAGATTACGGTATTTTGACTCTTCAAACTCCTTAAGGCTGTGTTACTTGCTTCAAGCGGAATATCTTTCCGCTATTATATTTGCTTCCCTTTCTCAATTGAACGTCATGATTTAGCACTACTGTAGGTAGATCTTGATTCTTTCATACGGGGTGAGAAATCTCCTTGAAAAGGGAGATGTTTAATGTATTGATCCCAACTTGCCAACACATTGTCATTAAGGGATAAGTATGCCTATATACCTGAACTGATCTCAGTTCCTGTACCTTTGACATCTTTTTAGAAAAACAATAACTTTCCTCCAGTGCCTTATTCACAATGTTTTTGAATGTTGGGATATCGAAGCCTTTCCCATTAAAGATTTGTTTACACACTCATTACTGGAACTCCTCTTAACCCAACAAGATTTCTTTAGATTCCCGCAGCGTACAGATTTTGCGAAAATCTCAGTGAAGGCAGTTTGTCTTCCTTAGACGCTCTTATTTGAGTGTGTGTGTGTGTGTGTCTGGAGAATTTTCCTTCAAGGGGCCTCATGTCCAATATTTTTGTGTTTGATGAAGTTTCCACTTCCTTTTAATTTTAAACACCCTATATAATAAAGTGTGAAGCAGATTTATGAGTGATTATGGATTAGAAGGATTTAGATATGATATGGGATAGAAATGCCAGCGCCAGTCAGTGTGTTTATCCTTAAAGTACAGGCTTTTAAACTTTTGCATAGATGGTACTTGACCCCCAACAGATTATACAAAACGGGCTGATCTGGGATAATACTTGCTGGGATAGCTGTTGCCAAAAAGAGATCTTTCTGTATTTCTGGTAGTCATACCCTAAACTGACCCCCACTGGAGGTTTACCGAGAGATTAATGAACAGCGGTTTTGACTTTCAAGTTCCTCGTGATCTGTGGTCATTTCTCTTGTCCAAACCCTTTGCTCAGCAACTCATTTTGGCCACTAGAAGGTCCACAGCAGAGTTATGGAGACGGACCCATGTTTTCACTAGGGAGGATATATATATAATTTTTTTTTTTTTTTTTTTTTTTTTTTTTAATCAAATTAAAAGATGAAGGTTCTAACTGCAGAATGTCACATATCACACATACCATTCAAAAAACTTGATTCAGATCTGAGCCCCCTGGAAAAGTGTTCATTTCCTTACTTTTTTTTTTTTTGGTTTCACTTGACCAGACCATTTCTGGTTTTCAGCTATTTTGATGGGTATACATTATTAAATATGGTTGAAGGCCTCTGGGTGATACATGCTTGTTGTTTACAATACTTTGCCCCCTCCCTTTTTCCTTGTACTTTTATTGAGAAGAAGCATTCCGATAATTTATATATTTTACAGAGACTACAAAAACAAAGTGTGACAAAGCACACAGAGAGAACAAAACTGAGAAACCACACAACCCCAGACTTCCATTTTAGCCTGTCTGGGGTTGTGATGTTTCTCTTTTGCAGAGAGCATTTTCCTGCCATTTTAGAGCTTGACTGTCTGAGGGTGGGATCAGTCTAATAGAATATGGAAATTTCCTTTCTGCAGTGGCACATGGGAGTGAATAACGTGACTTATGCAGCACATGAGAGGCTAACATGCCTTGAACAAAACACTTAATTATGTTCTTTCTCGTGTGCATTTGTCACACTTTTTGTATTTTATTGATTAAAGATGACTGCAAGGGGATCCAGATTGTTTATTACTGTGGTTTCTTTCCCACTAACTTGGATTTGCAGCTGTTTTCTGATTGGCTTACAATATCAGAAACGAATTCTAATACAGTAATGAATTCAAATCCATATCTTTGGCAGGAGACAACATAATTACATTGTCTCTTCAACATTGCAGACTTCTCGGAGCAATAAATAGGCGATTATTTTAAATACATATCTAAACTTCAGTTTGTTCTTTCACAAGTGCCAAGAAAGGACAGCTGCAATTCAATGCATCTGGGGTTCAGAGAGTAATTGAATGGCACTTCTTGGCTGGCCTGTCATTTTTGCAGTGTCCGTGTACTGTGCTACAGGAGATTCCTTCTTTGTAAATGGTACGTGCTAATAGAGATTGCACCCTGGGTAAGATAAGGTCCTACAGAGCTGCTGTAATCTCTGCCAATCTCGTTCATAGTTCATTATCTGACCATTTCTTTATAAATGCTAATTACCCCTGGGCTTGGTGTCCCTAAGGGTTATGGAGAGAATCCAGACATGGACACCTTTCTTGCAAAAAGCTCGTAGAAAAGAACAGCGGCACCTCACTCACAAAGCCCAAGAAGGCATCTCTGACCGTTTCTTCTTATCTTTCTTTTGACCATTGTCGATGGATTTTACAGATTTTTTGCTGCATCTTACCTTTTTGGCAGTTACGGAATTCCCTCCCATAACCAAACACCCCCCCCCACACACCCCCCAGTTGTTTAGGGACAGCACTAGGATGTCTCCATGGCCTGTGTCTCCCCAGTGGATGAAAGAGGAGTTTTGTATTACTTACCAATAAAACATATTCTCTTAATCCATGGAGGACTGCTCTGCATTTCTTGGCTTCCCTGGATTGGCGACTTCATCTCTGCTCTGTTTTTCTTATTGAGATTACATCTACTCATTGGGATGCTTTGCAGCGCTTTGGTGACCTCTTTGCCATTCAGGAGGCTAAAATCCCCTTTTAGATCAAATGGAATTTGGAGAAATTTGTTCCCCCTGGTGCAGTTTTGTTTGCTCCAGTATTTCTCTGAATAAGACCTATGGTGCGCTGCTTGCTCATGCTCGTTTTGCCCTATTTATCTTGCACTTTTCTTTCCTTTATGGTATTTTACACTTTTAAATGCCCTTTTAGTCCTTGTTTCTGACTCTCCTTTCCTTTCTCTCTTTATTTTCCTCCATTCTCATGCTAACACTGCCTACTTTCTCTGTTTTACTAGTTTTTAGATCATCTTCTGACTGGAATAGAGGATATCTGTGGTCACTACGGTCACCACCACTGGAAGGACAAGTATGTTGCCTAACCTGGCCCATAACGAATGATTGTATACATATCTGTGTTGGAACGATTCAGTGTAATTTCCACCTGTACAGCCTTGAGTTGTCATAAGAGCCACATTGCATTTGACATTTTATTGAATGTAAAACCACTAAAGGGTTTTGTTTTACTGTGTGCTATGTGGGAGAGAAATTCAGGTGAACAAGAGGGAGTGAGTGGGATGCTTTGTTGTGGACAAAAAAACAAAACAAAAAAAAAAACGGAATGGCATTTGAAGTCGGAGACAAAGTAATTGTATGACATGGCAAAGGGAAATCTTATCCTACTCCTACTGAATCAGAGAATGGAAAAGGGCTCTCAAAGAATTCTGACAGTTGTCTGTTACTCCCCACCAGCTTTTTTACATGAGCATCATATGCACACAAACTACTTGTTTATGATAGCAAGGAATATTAGAGCAAGTTTCAATTCAGTAAGCTAAATAGGTGCAATTTTGGAGAAAACCAGCTGCATCAGAGATCCCATACTTTCTTGTTGCTTTAAATGCAGCTTTTAACACCTTCAGTGCTTGAGAGGTCTCCAGCACATTGCTCTGCAATGCATTGGTGTCCTTGCTAGAATCCAAGGAGTTAAAAACCCTATTTAAATGTGAGAATTTTAATTTGTCTTTATAACAAAAGATTGCATCAGCTCCAGTGTAAACAGACTGGAGTGCTTGAGTGATAACAAATGGCTCCTTTATAGGTGAATGCAGTCTTGCAACAATGTACAATCTTCTGTGGCAGATAGCTAATGTGTACTATGTGAAATACTTTCTACACTCTCTCAATAGCCAGAGGAAAAAACAAAAATGTGTTCACTATAAACTCAACACCGCCTAGTATAACAAGTAATCAAACATAGTATAAAACAATCTTATTTTATTGATCCATAGTTGATAGATATATCTTTGTTGCAAGACAAGGACAGACAGAAGGAAACTTAGAGTGGGTAACAGTCGTAGGTAGAAATGATCAACGCATTTCGTGCCGATAAGACACTCATGATCCGACCCATCTAAGCCTCCTTCTGTCTGTCCTTGTCCTGCAACATACAGGTAAGATGTTTATCAATTTTTTTAAAACTATGGATGAATAAAATTAGATGGTGGTATACTATGCTTGATTACCTGTTTTATTTACTAGGCAGTGTCGAGTTTCTAGTGGACACGATTTTCATTTCTCCGCTACCGTGAAGTTGGTTTACTCCGTAATTTCACCTTTAGAGCCTTATGGTCAAAAGAAAACTGGAGTAATTAACACAAACCAACTACAACTTTGGGTAATAAAATCCCCATTGATTTAAAAGGGGCTTTTACCATTTGAATGCTAGAGGGTAATGCATTGGAGACCTCTCTAGCATCCAAGGGGTTAAAAACCCATTTGAAATCAATGGTGACACAGATGGTTTGCTCCAAAATTATACCAGTTTCCTTTTGAACATAAAGCCATTTGTGAAAGTTCCAGTGTTTGGGTATCAATGCTGTCCTTGCAGTTACTTCAAATGAGACAGCTGCTGGTGTGCTAACCAGCTGAGGCTTTGTTATGATTATTGCACAAGCCTGGTCTGAGATAACCGTAAGCAACGTGACATTGTTTTGTGCCTCTGAGGATATAAAGCACGTTAGGTTTAATACATTGTTCTTACAACTTCCTCATTTGATGCAGCTGTAAGTGTATCCCCCAGCACCAGAGCTTTCACAACTTCCCCAAGTGTTACATAATGAGGCAGGTAATCATTTCATGGTCTGATGAGTTATTTTTTTCAATTTAAACAGTTTAATGAGGAATGTAATTCTGGAATTTGAAAGATTTAAAATAACCATGATAATATTTGTTGTCTCATCATGTGCGAGACTATGTATCTGACACTCCTATCACCCAAAAACACCATGCTTGTTGTATTCTCCCTGTTTCATCAGGTTGAACCGTTTTAATAAGACGTATGTGAAGAAGTGCCTTATTGCTGGAGACAGGTCTACAGAGCCTCAACTTATCGCCTTCTACCACAAAATGGAGATGAAGCAAGCAATAGAGCTGGTGGAGAGTGGGGGTATCGGGAAGATCCCCTCTGCTGTTTCTACAGTGTCCATGCAGTGAGTCAATGGGATGCAGGAAGTGTGGAGGTTATAGTTTGGGTTCTTTACATTAATAGATGCAGTGTCAGAGAGTAACAGGTTATTGTATGTGTGCACGTGCATGCGCCTATATGCACAACAGATGGTATGTCAGAGGCCATGGAAGTTAATGATTGTGTGTACACAGTTAGACGTTTTTGTGTCAATTCATGGAATGTCAGAGGGGAGCCAGCATGATGGGATGTGTGTGTAGTCAGGATGTAATGTGAGAAGGGTGATGGAGAGAGTGCTTGCACAGTTAGGGATGTTTTGTATCACAAGATGAAGTAGCAGTTGGGTGCAAGGGATATGCCTGTGAATGTGCACTAGATACAGGGATGCACTAAGTTTCTAGGAGAGATGACTTAAGCAGGAGCAAGAGAGATTTGTAGCACTTATCTGTTAGGTAGGATAGAAAGGGAGTTTGATTGTTGAATAGTTCTAGCGAGGGCTTAATAGAATAAGTGCAAGAAATCAATACTAGAATGAGTGCGTCTTACCACATAGTTAATGGAAAAGTGTGCTTGTATCCTTGGACGAGTAGCAGGGCATACTTTACCCATAAGTGGGAGAAGGTGTGTTTTGGGGTTATTTTTGTACATTGGAGTTGTTGAGGGGAGTTAACTTGTTCTTTTGTCAGTTATAGTTCCGATAGGGAGAACTGTGACTGTTGAAACATGACATCTTTTCCTTTTTAACCATGGAGACCAAAATGAGGTTGTAATTGTTTTACTGGTGAGAGCATGTCATTTTTTAATTCTGAGTAATGAGTCATGTCCTTTTTTGAGACAGTTTTGTTTGTTTAATGTTAGAATTCATTGTTTGGAATCTTTTTCCAAGAGTTATTTGGTATAGATATCATTTATAATCTTTGGGCAAATCCACCAGGAACTCAAACAGTGCAACCCCATGCAGTGTTCAGTGAAGCCAAAGGTTGTTAAAATCAAAGTTGTTTATTCAGTATCGACAGCAAGTCTGACGTATGTTTTTTTTTAATGTTACAAGTCATCATAGGCTACAGTTGGAGGCAAAACATATAGTATTAAAAAAAGTAGTAAACACTGATCTCTCTCCATGAACAATCTGAGCCATTTGCAATAGGACAGTATCAAAAAGATGTTCCTTTGGTATCACATAATGGCATTTTCTTGCTTTGCTACCGCCATATATTAAGCTTGGAGCCCTGATTATTTGTTGCGTCACCCACCTGTTGGTTGATAAATTAAAAAAAAAAAAAAAAAAAAAAAAGCTTTGCTAGACAAAAGATGTTTTGGTACAGCTAAATTTATTTTGCTGCATGTTTCCCTAGAGGTCAATTCCTTGGTTAGTTAATTGTTAGTTGGCAGGAGGAGTGCGTTAGAGTCAAACTTCAGCTGAGTCACTACAGGACAGTGCCGATACAATGCAAAAAATAAGTAAATAATCTGAAGTAATACTTCCTTTCAAATAAGAAGTATATATGATAAATGATCAGTGTGTGTGTATATAGTTTCCATTTTCATCATTCATGAGACTGCAGTTTCTACACAGAGAGAGCAAGAGAATACTTGTTTGACCTTTTAGTTTTCTTTTAGACCAGAGTATGGTCTTGTACTTCCTATGCAGCAAAGACGCTGTATTGGAGGCCATGCACAAATTCTGTTTACCTATTGAAGACGTGTGAATGATTAGAGATGGGGTGCCAGATCATACTTTCTTTGCATATATGCCAGACATTTAATTGGTTACCTAGATTGACCATAAAAGTTGGAGGAGTTATTCTAGGGATAAATGCTTTGTTTTGAGCGTTCTAGTCTTTTGGGGTAGGAATGAAATCAAGTAATCTAGTTAATTTAGAAGCTCCACGGTATCTAGAGACATCAGGAAATGTAGTCCCCCCCCCCCCCCCCCCAATCTTTCAGAAAATATTTTTTTTTTTTTTTTTTTTTTTTCCTCTCAAACATTTTTAATACTAGACCAACTGGTCTGGGGTTTGGTTGCTATTTTAAAAGGAAGTATTTAATGTTCGTAAAAGATTAAGAAGCTTGGATAGTAATAACTATAAAATAAACAAGTAGTTCTAATTAAAAAAAAAAAAAGTTAGCATTTTCTGAGAATGAGAGTAAGATACCGTAAAATCTCGGGTATAATACGCACATTTTTACCCCATTTCACCTTATGTGAAGTGGGGGATGCGTATTATACACGAGTAAAAAAAAAAAATTAAAGTAAAATATTAAGTCCAGCAACCTCTCTGGAGGCAGCGGGCGGCATCCCTGCGCTCACCGCCCGCTTCCTCTGTGCAGAAATACTGTATAAAAAAAAAATGAAATGCCCACCTTGATAACCAGGATTCCCCATCTGTACTTACAGGCAGCCGTCAAACAGAGACAGCGGGCGGCATTCTTGCACTAGCCGCCCGCTTCTTCCTCTCCCCGAACTCCTCTGAGCAGCCCTGACAGAATTCCCCATTCAATTATATATGTGACAACTACCTCAAAGCTTAATAACTATAAAAAAATGATCAGCCATAATGGTGGTTAAGCAAGGAAGTTTTCTTAGCAGTGCGTTTTTTTCCTAAAATTTACACCAGTCACAGCTTTGCTTCCTCATATAGTATGAAATACTATACTGTTTACTGTGCAGAAGTCTTAGGCAGGTATGAAAAAATGCTGTAAAGTAAGAATGCTTTAAAAAAATAGGCATGTTAATGTCTTATTTTTATCAATTAACAAAATGCAAAGTGAGTGAACAGAAAAAAAAGCAAAATCAAATAACTGGTGTGACCACACTTTGCCTTCAAAACAGCATCAAATCTTCTAGATATACTTGCACAAAGTCAGGGGTTTTGTAGGCATATAATCAGGTGTATGATTAAACAGTTATACCAAACAGGTGATAATCTTCATCAATTTAATATGTAAGTTGAAACAAAATCATTAACTGTGAAACAGTTATGTAGGATGAATAAAACTGGGTGAGGAAAAGCCAAACTCAGCTAACAAGGTGAGTTTGCTGAAGACAGTTTAATGTCAAAAGTCATACACCCATGGCAAGGCTGAGCACAGCAACAAGACATAAGGTAGTTATACTGCATCAGCAAGGTCTCACCCAGGCAGACATTTCAAGGCAGGCGGGTTTCCAGATATGCTGTCCAAGCTGCTTTGAAGAACAAAGAAACAGGCAATGGTGAGGACCGTAGACACAGTGGTGAGCCAAGGAAGCTTAGTTCAGCAGATAAAAAACACATAATGCTTACTTCCCTTCGTAATCAGAAGATGTCCAGCAGTGCCATCAGCTCAGAATTAGCAGAAAACAGTGGGATCCTGGTACACCCATCTACTGTCCAGAGAAGTCTAGTGTTCTTCATGGAAGATTTGCGGCCAAAAAGACATACCTCCGATGTGGAAACAAGGCCAAGCGGCTCAACTGTGCATGAAAACAAAGGAACTGGGGTGCAGAAAAATGGCAGAAGGTGCTCTGGACTGATGAGTCAAAATTTGAAATATTTGGTTGTAGTAGAAGGCAGTTTGTTCGCCGAATAGATGGAGAGCAGTACAAGAATGAGTGTCTGCAGGCAACAGCGAGGCATGGTGGAGTTTCCTTGCAAGTTTGGAGCTGCATTTCTGCAAATGGAGTTGGGGATTTTATCAAAATTAATGGTCTCCACAATGCTGTGAAGTACAGGCAGATATTTATCCATCATGCAGTACCATCAGGGAGGCATCTGATTGGCCCCAAATTTATTCTGCAGCATGACAACACCCAAAATAAACAGCCAAAGTCATATTTAGACTGTAAGCTCCTTGGGGCAGGGACCTCTCTCCTATTGTTTCTATGAATATGACACTTATTTTATCCCCTTTTATTTATTGTAACATACCTCTGTAAGGCACTGCGTTGCACTATGTGGCGCCATATAAATAAAGATATACTTGCATACATTATGAACTATCTCTGCGTAAAGAACAAGGCTTCTTGGAAGTGATGGTATGGTCCCAGCAGAGCCCTCTCAACATCGAGTCTTTGTGGGATTACGTGAAGAGAGCGAAGCAACTGAGGCTGCCTAAATCCACAAAGGAACTGTGGTTAGTCCTCCAAGATGTTTAGAACATCCTACCTGCTGAGTTCCGTAACCCCTTAAAGACCGGCCGTGCACGCATTTGGCTGGCACTTAAGGGCCATGGAGCATTTGTTTGCGGATCCGGTTCAGGTCTCACCCGAACTGCGTGCAGCTGCCTGGGGAGCCCTGAAACACTTGCATCCTTTAGGGAAATTTTCCCATGACAGTCCTGCCTTAAGGGGTTAACAAATGGTGTGCAAGTGTACCTAGAAGAATTGATGTTGTTTTGAAGGCAGTGTGGTCACACCAAATATTGTTTGATTTAGATTTGTCTTCTGTTCACTCCCTATGCATTGTGTTAATTGATAAAAATAAGCTATTAAGGTCTATTTTTTGAAGCATTTTTACTTTACAGCAGTGGTCCTCAACCAGGGTGCCTTGGCACTTTGGTGTGCCATAGACATCAAATTAGGGTGCCCTATGTTTTCTATGAAGACAAACAAAACTAGACTTTTAAATAAAGATTTATAGAAATTGTTATGAACAATGTTTAGTTATGTTATTACTAATGTAAGACCTAATAATAACTGTATATTTATGTATTGTATCCTTCATTATGCCCATGAAAAATTACATTAAATATGTTAGTGGTGCCCTGAATGTTCTAGATTGTGTTAAGAGTGCCCCGTGCAAAACAAGATTGAGAACCACTGCTTTACAGAATTTTTTTCACACCTGACTAAGACTTTTGCACAGTACTGTATATATAGTCACACTTGGGATCCTGGGTCCTTCCCTGGGCCACCAAATTTTAACAGTGTATACAGAATTTATGACTGACATTTTCATGGTGATAACCAAAATGCAATAATGCAGATGAGATAAACTAAATAAACTCTTAAAAAGCTATTTAGAGATAGGTAGATATTTCTGTGAATTCAAAACTGTCTGATATGTCTTCAAATTAAAAACTACCAAGCAAGCTGGATTAAAAAAAAAGAAAATTATACAGATGTCACAATCACAACAGAGCAAGTATAGTGTAACAAAAAAGAAGTGTGAAATCTGAAAGATGCATATGTCTTACGTACAATAATGACACATAACAGAGCTGCATCGATGAGGGACTGTCAGTCATCACAGCCCCCCATGTGAACTGTATCATATTCAGTTTACAGCAATGACCTCAGTGTAGCACAGTCACTTTTGTTAATGGATTGTGTTTGATTCTTTAATTAATGTTATATGATATTATGAATTTATTACTGTATGTAAATTACTATTGAACCCCTATGACTGTCCCTGGAAGTTCTTCATACACAAGGAGCTGTTTTGAGTATAGGGAGACCTGATCTTTGCTCCCCAGTCATTGTTTTGATCCCTCTCTTTAACAGTTGGTTATTACGATAGATTATCACAACAGGAAGACGGCATCACCACAACTTATATATCTTATTTTTTATGATTACCATAATTTTGTGAATGAATACTTCAGACTACTTTGTGGGAAGAAAAAGTGTGCCAGTCAACACAATACAGGAAGTATACAGTGTTGGAATTGGACATTGACCTATATTGGAGAATGTTGAAATGGATCAATTTTTTAATAATATTTGGAGTTTGTAAATGTAAATCGTGGTAGAAATCTGCTGTGTGTGCTTGAATTGCACAGAGCTATATGTTACTTTACCAGTTTATGAAGGTTGCGGTACCCATTTTCTGTGTAGTATTTGTCAGAATTAAAGTTTGGGATTCTGCAACAATATAGATAATGAGCCTTAAATCTCTAGAGATTGCCAGAGCTTCCAGATATGGATTTTGTTATAAACATGAACATGTAAAGAGATCATCCGTATTCTTGCTTTAAGACTAACGATATCTTAATAAGACCACATCCTCCCAAAACTTGGGAGGGTCCTCCTGTCATCTTTTTTTATTCCTATGTGATCTGGTTCTCTCCAGCCCCAGGGAGTCCACCACATCCACCATGGTGGCCTTGATTGCAAACCATGCTCATCCAAATAGGTGGATTTGACCATCTGTGCTGTGTATTATGTCTGTTTCAGTGAACTGTACATTCTGGTGGTCACCTCTCTATTTGGAGCGGCAAGGAGTATGTGGAATCACAGCCATAGAAGACAAGGTCAGGCCCTTTGGGACTGAAAAGAGGGACTAGGTTACACAGGAGTACTCTGAGGCTGGCAGAGATGCCACCCTGTGTGGTATTTACGACACACAAGGCAGGTTTTGGTTGTGTATATATTTGGGGGGGGGGTTATAAATCTTTTGTTCCCCTTTAAAATTCTACAGTACTACTGAGTAAGACTTTTATATTCAAGAAATTATCTTGCAGAATCTATGCATTTGAAGAACAGTTTATAAATATAATTACACTTTGGATTAATAATCCATTGTTTGACACGTGGGATGTTGCTCCTTGGATTGGTTGATATCCAGGGGTTATTGGAAATGCTTTGGTAGTTGTATAAATTCCCAAAGAGAGTGGCTTATGTATCACATGACACAAATTAAGAAACAAATATATATAAATTCAATTTGCAGATATAACATTAAGTGAAGAACAAAAAAAGTGGTGAAGTGAAAATTAAATAAAATGAAATTATCAAATTCAAAATTTATGTGGACTTTAACACTGCGGGTCCCAAGGCTTGTGAAACAACATTGCTTCAGGTATAAAATGTAGAGAAAGCTACTCCTGTGTAAATGGGGGCCAGTTCAAGAAAGATAGATCCAATGGATAAGACCTCTGTGTGGGGTTTGAAGTCAAACTGTTTTAAGTGCAAACCAAGCACACCGTGCAGACCGTTCCAATGAAGTATTTCTTGTAAAATCACGCTATTGCGGCTCTGCTGAAGAGCCACCTGTCAGTCCCCAGACTGGGAACTGCTGTCAGCTTACAGCTGATGTCAGGAGAAGGGGAGGGGAGAACTTTAGGACCGAATATCTCTCAAACTGTAAGGGTCTGAGCGATGGGATTTGCAGGACAGTTTGTTTTATTTATTATTTTTTTTTAAACTCTACAAAACAAAACAAAAAAAAAACAAAAAACATTTTTAAGGAATAGTAATGTCACGTAAAAAGTAATGGCTATATATCGTAGCTATAATAAAAAGAGATTACCTGAAGCTATTCCTATCTCCCAAACCTTTATAGTTTGATAGATAAATGAAAATAAATTTCTCTGCTCCCTTCCCTTTCTCATATGTCAGCTGTATAGCTGACTGCATGAGATCCTAGTCCCGGGACCAGACGGTGGCTCTTCAGCTGGGCCAACAAGCACACTTTGTAGACCATTCCGATTAAGTATTTATTCTTAGATATCTCTATGTTGGCCCAGCTGAAGAGCTGCAGTCTGGTTGCGCAACCAGAATCTGATTCTGACAGTTTTATAACTCGGCAAGCAGAAAGGGGAGGGAGCGGAGAACTTTTTATTTTCGTATATATCTCAAACCAAAAAGATTTGAGAGATAGGAATAACCTCAGGTAATCTTTTTATTATAGCTACAATATAAATATTACTTTTTACATGATGTTACTATCCCTTTAAATGAATAATAACCCATTATTTTGACTTTATATATTCTGCAAGTATATAATATTTGCAGTCAAATTCCATTATTTTTATATTGCTGGCTATGTTCACTGAATTTCTGTTTCCAGTGTATTTACTAGTCAGTGACCATCAAAACAGGATGTAGTACAATGTTGCACTCTTCCTGTAGCTCAGAGTGCTCTGTAGTCAATCTATTTTTACAGTGCAGCTTTTTTAAACTGTATCTCTACTCCTGCTTTCATGTCCCCCTGCAGAAAGCTCTCTGCAAACAGATTCATGGAGGTCACTGTCAGGGACATAGAACTGTGAAAATCTTGATGAAGATGAGAAAGAATAACAATAGAAATATAGGCAATTTGACTTTACATATTTTGCATGTGCATAATATGTAAAATAACACTTTGAGGACCAGGAAAATCTGGGGTGGTTTGCCCTTAAGGACTGAAGCATTTTTTTATCTTTTTGACTGTCTATATTCAACAGTGTTTTCCCTCTCAGTCTTTTATTCCAGCCACATAAATTATATACTGTTTTTTCACTCACTAGTAGTAAAAAAAGGAATGACCTTTTTTGGGCAGTTTTAGGGGGGCATTGCCCCTCTGGGGTAAAAATTCCCATGTTCCTCTCTCCTTCTCCCTATTTTCTCACTTGAGGAGCCTGTGTACATACACTGGCCACAGTGCAACCCAGCAACGACCGCAATGCAGTCATGCACAGTAGAGACTGCCTGCGCCGCGGCTGGTACGGAACAGGGCTCTCCGAATTCAGACCATACTCGAGGACTACAGTGTGAATTCGGAGCCCCGCTCTGTTATCCGCCACGGCGCGAGCAGTCTGTAGTGCGCATGACTGCAGTTTCACGTCCAGCTGTCTCTACTGCACGTGACTGCTTCTGACAAACAATATAGCTAATTATTATATAGGATTGTAGTGTGTATAAGTGAATTACATTACCATTTACCACATTACCACATTTCAGGTTTTAATTTGAGAAGGTTTATTCAGTCCTTGCTCGTTTCATTTCTCTAGGAATATTCAACCCAAACCTAAACTTTCAGAGAGAATTCTTCCAGCACTGTCCAAGGTGAAAGAGGAGGAGATCCGCAAGATCCTGCGTACTAACCTGCAAAAAACAAGACAGAGGGTAAGACTACCTACCTAAAACACACACTTTCTGCCTTTTCATATATTCATTATTATTTTTGCACCCTAATGTTATCTGCAACATATTCTGCTTTTCAGCAAGGTTCAGACATGCTCAAACTTAATGATCCTAGGCTTCGGAAAGGGCTGTGGGACAACACGGACAGCGCCCACCTACTTTGACTTATTTTAAGTCAACAGCTTATATGTGTATAGACCAAATGGAGAAATTCTTGGGCAAACCAGTTGTAGCACAGAACATAATAAAGGTTTACCCACTTATTTAGAGGTATAAGTGTGTATGTATGTGCCCCCCTAATGTTAAGACTCCAATGCAATTGAAAAGAAAAAATGCTTTAAGAATACTACCAGCACCGCTTACTATTATTAAACGGTGATACCCCTGATTGCATGTATTATTCTACGAAAGGGTGGTTCCCTGTAGTAAAAAGACAACTATCTACAGAAAAAGAAAAAGACTACTTCCAGGCACTCACTCCTTTATTCAATATATATCAATACCTAACAGGCACAAAGTCTAAAGAAAATCAAATACGAGTGTCCTACAGAAATATATAGTGTCTAAAAATTAACCTTTATTAAAAATATTTTATAAAAAAAGGAAAGCGCAATCTAATCCAACGCAGCAGTCCAACATGTACCAAGGGATATCTTCATACATTAGACACTGAATCCCACTATATCTCAGCAACCAAAGAAGTACTTATACATTTAAAGGGATATTCGGGGCTTCAAACGTGTCATACTGCAGTAGTATTAGTTACACTCTATGTAGAGAAAAATAACCCTGATTTGTATGGTCCACCAGTGAATTGAACAGCTATGCACCATCTGTGGTACAAAGACAGGTGAGACAGGTGTCATTAGCTCTGTTAGCTATTAACGGGAACGCAGACAGTCGGCAAAGGCACAAAGTCGGCTGTTGTGTTAACCCTTCGGCAATTAATGGACTACATCAACAGGTCAAATAAAGGTAACACTAGCAAGCATGTAGATAGCCGATAGCCAAGCTATACATAAACAAACCCATTATTCCTAAATAGAATAAGTACACTCTTGCCACGCCGGATATGGTGGATCATCACTAGGTGTCTAATTAATAGATGTCTGAATGCAAGCGGAGTCACTAAATTAGAAAAAACTCAGCATAGCATTCAGTTAATTCTAACAAAATTGTCCTCTATTGGGCTATAACACTAAAGCAGAGTGGTTATTGAGAACCAGTCTTTTTTTTATTTATTTTATTTTAGATTTTAATGATTATTCTAATAGAAGCGTTTATAGGTGAGGACATAGTAGAAAGATAGGGACTGAAGATTCAGATATGACTACATCAGAAATAGAATCTTCAGATCAAGAATCAGAGTAATTATACTGGTTGTTTTTTTTGGGTTCAAACGACCACACAAAAGGAGAAGAAACTAAAAAACTTAAAACAAAATCCAAAACAAGGAGAGAGGGAGTCAAATATAGACAAAAAAGTTCAATACAATTACTTCACAAGAGCTCAAAGAGAGAAAATACTGTTGAGCACCACACGAGAACGGATACTAACAAATTGAGGGTAATTAATCTCTCCAATAGAATACTTACACATACCCAAACAGCAGTATTGGAGAAGGGGTTATCTCCCCCCCCCCCCCCCCAATCTCCAGTTGATAAATTTACATTAATTAAAGACTTACATCTGTATGCAAGCAAATCACTTTTGAAAGTTTTTTCAAAGCAAAGATCATAATGAACAGAGGGATTCAATTGATGTGGAAACACTTGCCATATTGGAAGATCTGTTTGAGGAAAATAACACAGATGTTTCAGGATGGAAACAGATTAAAATTAAGTCATATTTTAAAATCCCCTATAGCCATCTTTTGAAATAAAGGTGTGTGTGGAGTTAGTAAAAAATGAGTTTGTGTCCAATGATTTATCTAATCATATAAATATGACTAAACAAAAGACTTTAACAATAAAAGAATTACAAGGATGGGATGATGTTTTGTTTAAAGAATCCGATAAGGGAGGAAACGTTGTAATATGGCCTAAGGAGATGTATATGCAGGAAGCAAATAGGTAGCTACATGATAAGGCCAGTTATAAACAACTCTTAGGCAATCCCACACAACAATTTCTGATTCAATATCAACAGTTAGTAGATGAAGCCAAGTTGGAGGGACTAATAAGTCCAAAACAGTACAAGTTCCTTACCGTCTCTGACCCAAAAGTAGCAACATTTTATATGTTGCCCAATGTTCATAAAAATCCTAATAGACCAAGTGGAAGACCAATAATATCTGGGATAGGATGTTTCACTGAAAGAGCTAGTCAATACTCGGACCTGTGTTTGAGAGATTTTGTTATTTCATTGCCCTCATACACAAGGGATACAGTGTTATCTAAATTACAGGATTTGCAAATGACTAATTCTACCTTTTTGGCAACGGCGGACGTAGAGTCATTGTATACAAGTATTAAACATGATGTGGGGTGTGAGGCTGTCAGGTTTTTGTATTTTTACATGCAGGCCTGCACATTGAAAGATCAAAATAAGTGTTATGTTCATTTGTTGAAGTTTATACTCGCATAATTTTTTCACATTTAATGATCGGTTTTATTTGCAATTGCAGGGTACTGCGAGTGGCAGTGCCTGTGCTCCCACATATGCCAATTTATATTTGGGTTGACGGGAGCACAGGCATGTCTTTGCGGACCAAAAAGTTAAATACACTAATTGTATTGTTTTATACTTACGGTACATCAACGATATTTTAATACTCTGGGATGGTAGTCAACATCTATTTGAGGAATTAATTCAGAAATTAAACAATAATGATTTCAGTTTGCATCTCACATTTCATATTGATGCTAATCAAGTCAATTTTCTTGACCTTACCATAGCCAGAGGATTGGATAAAATGATTGTCACTAATTTATACAGAAAAGAAACTGATACAGAGTCTATCTTACATTATGATAGCTTCCACCCCACTAGTGTGAAAAACAATATACCCACAGGTATACATAGGTACGTAGGAATTGTACAACTTTTGAATCCTTCAAAAATCAAAGTATGGATATGTGTTTTTGACTGCTAGAAAGAGGGTATAGAAATACATCCATTAAAAAGGCATATCATAGGGCGATTGCAACTGAAAGAGCTAATTTACTAATCCCAAAAAAGCGAGAAACCATCTGAGATTGTAAGATTCATTATGGATTACAGAGGTGATACTATAAAGATCAGGAATAAATATATTCATGTCCTCCACAGTGACATACAGTTGGCACCGTTTGTAGGTAAATCCATACCAGTAACATTTAAGAGAAGTCCAAATTACGTGATAAATTGGTTGTCATTTGGTGAAAAACAAAAGAAATCCACCCATTAAAGGGCCCTTTCCATGTAGTACTTGCCAATACATGACATAAAAGAATCAAATAATGGATCGATTTGGAAATATCCATATCATAAAGGACTACATGAACTGTAGAACACAAGCTGTGATTTACTGTATTTCATGTAAGTGTCCTAAATTATATGTAGGAATGACTAAAAGAACATTGCATGAGAGGATTTGTGCATATATTAGGGATATCAAGCATTCAGAAAAAAGTATTGGCTAAAAAAACAAATATCTCCTGTTGCCAGACATTTCTATACTGTACACAATGGGCTCACTAATAATTTTCTGTGTTGGGGATTAAATACAGTATCCCCACCTCTGATTCCAAGAGATATTGTAAGAGCCTTACAACAAAGGGAATGTCAGTGGATATTTAATCTTAACTCAATACAACCTAATGGAATGAATGATAATTTGAACTATGGGGCGTGTTTGTGAAATAATAAAATTTATAATCTGAATACTAAAATCAAATTCTTTATTGCTAAATTAGATTTGAGCCCTATGGGGGCAGTTCAGATGAGTTTATAGCGTTTCACTTTAACGCCCCTTGTAGTTTTCGCATTATCCACATTATATAAGGGTAGTACCCTTAATTTTTCCTCCACTATGTAGCCATCCGTATCGCTTTGATTTTTCGCTATTGTCTCTCTGTTGCCATTGATAAAGAGATACAATTCAAAGCAGCATCGCCATACTGAGACAGGAGAAGGAAGTTGACTGGACAATTCCTGTAATTACCAGGTATGTAACTTCTGTTTGATCAGTATTTTGCGTTAGGGGATTCAACGCAGCAGTCTGACTTAGTTTAGGGATTTAGAATTGTATTGGCAACTGATGTCTAATTTGGAAATATGGATTTTTTTTACAGTATGTGGAATATTAGTCTTTTCATGGCAGGCTAGAGTCTCCTATTACCGTGAACGGCAACTGTCTGGCGATCATGGACAGTTTGCGGTTGTGGTTATTAGTATACAATGAGTTAATCTCAGATCGTGGCTAGATGAAGTGAATCTACTTTTCCAGATTAATCAAATGACTAGTTCTCAATAACCACTCTGCTTTAGTGTTATAGCCCAATATAGGGCAATTTTGTTAGATGTAACTGGATGCTCTGTTGAGTTTTTTCTAATTTAGTAACTCCGCTTGCATTCAGACATCTATTAATTCGGTACCTAGCCATGATCCACTGTATCCGGTGTGGCAAGAGTGTACTTATTCTATGTGGGAGTAGTGGGTTTCTATATGTATAGCATGGCTATCTACACGCTTGCTAGAGGTAGTGTTACCTTTATTTAACCTGTTGATGTAGTCCATTAGTGCGTATTGCAGAAGAGTTAACACAACAGCCAACTTTGTACCTTTGCCGACTGTATGAGTTCCCATTAATAGCTAACACAGCTAATGGCACCTATCTTTGTACCACAGATGGTTCATAGCTGTTCAATTCACTGGTGGACCATACAAATCCGGGTTATTTTTCTCTACATAGAGTGTAACTAATACTACTGCAGTATGTCACGTTTGAAGCCCTGAATATCCCTTTAAATTTAGAAGTACTTCTTTGGTTGCTGAGATATAGTGGGATTCCGTGTCTAATGTATGTAGATATCCCTTGGTACATGTTGGACTGCTGCGTTGCTCTTTCCTTTTTCTCTTTAAACTATTTTTAATAAAGTTTAATTTTTAGACACTATATATTTCTGTAGGAAATACATAGTTGATTTTCATTAGACTTTGTGCCTGTTAGGAATTGATATATATTGAATATAGGTTTGAGTTGCCTGGAAGTAATCTTCTTTTTTCTTTTTCTGTAGACTCCAGTGCAATTGGTTTGCGGCCTCTCTAGCATTCAAGGGGTTAAAGGGCAATTTACATGTATAGACCTGCCACTTAATCTGGGGCTGCATTGTAAGCCCTGGTGGCGGACCAATGGGGAAGCAGAAAGGGCATTTGAAAATAGACCACCAGATTTCCTTTGATGACTCTGCAAGAAGATTTTATGAATGAATCTCAAAGTCCAGTCTTGTTAGACTTCATTTGCAGTCCTCTTAGAGATGGCCCCATCATGGCACAAAATACTCCTCAATAGGTTGTTTAATTCTTTTGGATGGGGAGGAGGTTGGTTTTTTATTTCCTTCCAATCAGGGCACTGAGTATGCCTATCCCCCATTTATCATTTTGCTCAAGTCCTAGTGCAGACCAAGATCAATGACCCATGCTCACCTCCATGCACAGAGCCAACAGCCTGAGGCTAAATAGAGGATGATCATTGTAAAGGTATTTGGGGCTTCTTCCCCATATCCTATCCTGAAAAAAAATATATTGTATTATTTTGGTGCACTAAGCAATATACCAGTGAAACCTCCCCAGATGCATAGAAAGAAATGTGAAATATATATGTGAAGTATAATGTGTGAAATTGTCCAAGTCCTTAATGGGTTAAGGAAAAGATTAAAAAAAAAAAAAAGTACTGGAGTATAAAGAAAAATAAACTCAGTATGTTTAATAGTTTAACATGTAGTACAATAGTAAATGTTTAAATAAAGTACTATTCCTTTAAAATAAGAAACTTGAGGGGCCACCCCTAATCAACTCCCTTCCAATCAAGCCCCCACTGCTAATCAAAAAGGCATTCCTTGTCTTTTGAATGACTATATAAAGAATACATTTGATACAAAAGGATTAGTGGACCCTACTCACAAACATTTATGTGTTCCTAGTTACTTTGCTCCTCTTAATTTATTATTGTTAATTATTTAACATCCTTCATCTACCTTTGTCCACCCAGCTTCGGTCATATAACCGGCACACGTTGGTGGCTGACCCATATGAGGATGCCTGGAATCAGATGCTGCTCCGCAGACAGAAAGCTCATCACATGGAGCAGAGGGTGAGAGCAATACAAAAAATCCGTTAGACTTGGTTGAAAGATGGAGATCACAAATAAGGGGGATGAAGGAAGGGAAGATAGTGTGGAGATCTTTAACAGAGATGAAGAGAAAAATTATGTGCAAATAGAGACAATACAGCAGGCATGTCAAACTCAAATATAGTTGTCCACTCTAATAGCTATTGAGTTGCACACCTGTTCTCTAAGGAGGGCTGCAAAAATGATTGTTATAACAGTAGACTCAAAACATATAATGTGTCCATCACTATCATAAATACAATCACAATTTTATTTTGGGCTTGGTCAGATGATAGAGAACTGACAAGGTATTCCCATTACAGTTTTTTTTTTTTGTTTTTTTTTTTTAAATAGAATTACTAGCAATGTGGGACGGTGTTGCCCATCATGTTATGACCGTTGGGCCTACATGTGTGAAATGTAGACACACTGATAAACACAGTCATATGCAATACACAGGCAGACACATACATACAGGGCTGGATTTACATCTCAGGAGCCTGTAGGCACAGAAATCTGAAGCCCCTCCCCGATTTGCCATCTCCACTGGACACCTCCATAATGCGCCTAATCTCCACATTGCCCCCACCCATCAGCTCCAACTTGCCCCACATCAGCTCCATATTGCCCCCATCAGCTCCAATTTGCCCCCCCATCATCTCTGTATTGCCCCCCATCATCTCTATATTGGCCCCCCCATTATCTCCACATTGCCCCCATCATCTCCATATTGCCCCCATGATCATCTCCATATCCCTTCACATTGCCCCCATCATCTCTATATTGCCCCCGTGTCCGTTTCCTACCTTCCTAGAGAGGAGAGGTCTGTCTGTGCCTCCTTTGGCACAGAGCTGCAGCTGCTGGTACTCCCGTTCAGTCTTCTCTTCAGTAATGCAGAGCGATGGGAGATGATGTCATCTCTGTGGGGTGCGCCTGTAGGCAGATGCCTACTCTGCCTCATTACAAATCCGGCCCTGCATACACAGTGAGCGGCAGAAACATGCAAAAAACATGCACGCAGACACACCGGAGATGCACACATGGACGCACACATGTATCAGAGATGTACACACACACGCAACATATATGTGCAGAAACACATTGGCACATGATTTGTGCACCCCTCTGGCACTTAAAGGGTTTACACCTTTGAGAGGCATGTCAGAGTTAAATAGCAGTGAGAAGTGTATTCATACCTGGGAACTTTGACTTGTGGAGTTCCTGAAGGGGACTGATGTGGTGCTGATGTGGGGAGGCCAATGGGGCAATTTGCTTTAAAAGTGGGTGGGGCTTAATCACGAGTAGGGGTGGGGCTTAAGAGAAATGTGGAAAAGTGTTCATAATAGGCTGGGAGAAGGAGGAGTGGGAGGGAAATGCAAGTTTACTGTGTGAGGGGTTTGAACACACTCCCTGAGGGGTAAAATTTGATACACAACCCTGTGGCAGTCAGTGGGCTAAGTGTGAATCTGATGGCTACCTGTCCTCTATGTTGCATGGCAAATGATGACAGTCAAGAAATAATTCGGCAATGAGGGCCTACTTTGAGTGCAATTTTGTTCCCCTGGTACTGCAGCTTCCCTTCAGTGAGGTCCTGCTGAGGTCACCGGGAGTCAGAGTGAGTGGCTGGGTGTGTGTGTGTCAGCCATATTTCTTTCTGGTTTTGTGTGTGTATTTGGTGCTGTGTGCGTGGGGCATGTGTCTGTGGTGTAGGAGCAAGTGGCAGCCATTTTGTTTTTTTCCTCAGTTGGATAGTGGTGGGCAGGCTGGATAGTCCTGTGAAAACCATGCCCCCATTAAATCACCCAATGGGAGCAGTAACTCCTCCTTACTGCCACCCCTGGGTCTGGGTGTGTGTGTCTCCTGAGGTGACATAAATTATGTATTGAGCCATTCTCCTGTGTGTGTGTCTCCTGAGGAGACATAAATTATGTAATGAGGCTTTCTCTTGTGTGTGTATATATATATATATATATATATATATATATATATACACATTTGTTAGTATTCAAACCGAAGGGGAATGTTTGGGATGTATATACAAATATGTATTTGTAACGGGCGCTAGGCTGTGTTACTGGGACTATGGAATATTGAACTATGGACTTTGGGACAGTTATTCGACCGTATGGCGATTCGGGATCCTACGATCCCTATTCGGAACCCCGGAACTTTGGTTGTTTGATGGTTATGTCGGCGGATCTTGGAGCAGCGGTAATGGCCGACACGGTTTCGTACAACCGCAACATTCATAGCCGGGATTGGCCAAGCAAACATTCTGGGACTTACAGTTGGCTGAACAAAAGGCAGGCTATTTTGAACTTGTAGTAACGGCTCCTGAGCATCAGCCGTGGTCTATCAAGATGTGTATTGGAACTCCTTGGGAACTGTACCCCCCGCGAGGAAATAATTGCATCAAGTCTGGCCCTTTGTGTCTCATGTTCCGCCCTACTCAAAATTAGTCCCGAGAAGCGACCAGTCGGATTCTGCTTAGTATGGTCGTTCCCTTGCTCATTGGCCCCTAGTGTAGCTCCAGCCCTTAGCGTGTCTGGCCACTCCCAGTTCATTGTTCTTTTGTGTACTTTGTGTATAAAAGTGTGTGCTTTTTGGCAGTAAAGTGTGTTCGTTTGGAGTAAGCAGTCTCTGCGTTTACTTCTTGCCTGGATGGTTTAAAGAGCCCTCTCTGACTCCCGTCCCTCGAGGGCAATCGAGCTGATTCACTATTCGCCTGCTGGAGCTTACGAAGCCGCCTTGCTCTTCCTACGGTCCTTGCTCAGTACCGATCGTCTGCACTCCCGTTCCGCGGTGTTGGACTCGTAGGATTTCTCTGACTCGATGTCGAACATCAGATGGGGCTGCTCCAGGGGGGGTCGACCCAGCTGGTTCCCTGCTCACATGAGGTGTTCGCCGCTTCATTCCACGGTTTGACCAAAGACGTTCGACAGTCCCCAGCTGACCTCTGCAGAGAGACCCGGAACGACGGGCCAGGATTCCCTGTCATCTTGGGTTCCCGTTACAGTATTATTTACACTCATTGAACAACCTTCCTCCTCCAGTGTCTATCAGTATGTTCTTTTGTATATGGAATGAAATGTGCATTCAGTATATATGCAGATGGGGACAGGTACTGTAAATATATAGAGCTGTAGAGAGCATGAAGAGGCAAACTGAATGGGTTAACTATACTATACCAAGTGCTGTGTGGGAAATAAAGATAATACAATATTGGTCCTCAGGAAGTACCAACCATGAGTAATCAGTGGCTCAGTTATTGTGATTGCTTCATTTGTGCTTAATGAGGGGTATCCTTAATGACCTGTTTGTGTCTCGTGGATCGTAGCTGAGAATCACTGGTCTATATAGTGCATTAAAATGGTGGGACACTACAGGGACCACATTTTCGAATCTAGGGGACTGAAGGCAGATTAGTCTAGATGTTTGACATGCCTGCAAGGAGAGGTGAGGGGTGGGGAAAAAAAGGGTGAAGGATGATGTAGCATAAATCTTTGAGGGAAGAAGATTAGTTTGCATGGGTAGATACTATTGAGTATCATAAGTCTAATACAACTTTCTTGTAGGTAACCAATTTCCTGACTGTTCCTGCACATAAGATGGACTCCCCCACCATGTCACGGGCTCGTGTAGGCTCAGGTGAGTACTGGCATGATTAATGATAGAGTGCAGATGGAAGCTAGAAATGCCCATTTGTATGATGTATTGATTTATTTAGGTCACTCTTTCCTTTTATTGCTCAGAGTTTCCTTCATTCTCATTTTCTCTTATGGCTAATATTGAACACAGAAACCATGGGATTTGAGCAGAGCACTTAAAAAAAAAGACAGGGTCTTTTGGTTGGAGACTCCTTCCTCCTCTTCCATCTCAAACCCTGCTTAAACCCAGATTTATGTGCTCTGCAAGATAGCAAGATGATACAGCTGGCACGTCTTAGTTTTTAGGTTTATATTATTACTTTTACTTTAGATATTGGGCTGTGTAATCCCCATGAGAGCTTCCATCACTGGCTTCCCTGCAGTTGGATTGCCCAGATCACAGTTTTATTCTTGGACCATTTCCTTGTGGAGGCTAACTTTATGAAAAGTCTGTTCCTCATCGCTGAACCTCTCTGAGGTTAAAGCTACTAGAAGGGGGCCTGAAGACTGGTGAGGAATCATTTGAATGCCATTATTTTATTCTGTGTCCCACTACTATCTCATCAACATTGGTAGCTGTTCGATATCTTATCTCTGTGACTGTATTCATCAGGTCACTAAACTTTATTTGTACCCTCTTTCAAGTGTACCACAGGGTTTTTGGAACTGTCCTGACTGTCCACTGGTGTGAGTTTTGCCCGGCTCCAAGGCTGGAGAGTGGTTGCTTGCTTACAGTATTGGGGGGAACTACGTTTCCCAGAATCCTTTTGTGTCCTGGGCTTGTTTCTATTCTCCTTTTTTGGCTGCCATCTTAAGCCGGCTTTATTTTTACTACTCAGGCACTGACTTCTCTCTCTCTGTGATATCTATATCCCCTCATCAATCCAGAGATTTGTCCAAATTTGGGACCCGTGCAATCACCCCCCCCCCCAAATCAGGCAAGTTGATCCTGTTTTTAGGGGACATTATCAGAATATTGTGGAAACATCTGATGAGGAGATTGATTTAGAGGAAGACATGGATTCTTCCTTGTCCTTTGGGAATCCCTATGAGGCTAACCCAGTCCCCTCCTCAGAGGAGCTTATTAGAGCAGTGTTGGCGACCCTTTAGGTCTCTGATGGAGGGATCTGCCTCTCCGGATATCTTCCAGAGGTGCAAGAGAGACTCTTCGGTGTTCCTGTCTAACAGCACCCTAGAACAGGTCCTGTTTAGAAGATTTGAAGGTAATAAGCCATCTGTAATCTTTACCCCTTTATGGCTGAGGCTCTAGCACAGAGGACTTCTCCCCTTGCTATTGACCCTTCTATATCACTCTTTGCCAAAAATTAATCTCTTTCAGTGTCACATGTTGCAAGTGCCTTGAATCCCTTCTACAGGCTGATTCTGCAGCCCCTTTTTGCTTCTGCCTGATTTAGGAGGACTATAACTGTCTGGGGTGTGCAGTTTTCTGAAGCCATTTGCGCTGATATCCCTAATGAAGACGTTGATTATGCTTGCAGATGCATATCTTTCTGAAGTTTATTTTGATGCTGTCAGGTTTTCTGGTAAGGCCTCAGCCCTATCTGTTGCTATGTGCAGCACATTATGAGTAAAGATTTGGTCTGAGGCCCAATCTTCCAGTAAATCACTGGTCTGTCTACCGTTGTGGATAAGACTCTGATTGGACCTGACCTAAGCAAGGTCAATAGTGCTGCTACTGGAGACGAGTACTATCCTACCATATATCTCTTCATCTCCTAGGAAGGTGGATAGATTTCATTCCCCCCAACAGGAAGTTTCAAGCCCCTCAGGTTTCCCACACATGCCCCACCCCAAAACCCAAACAGACTTAGCAGAGCAAGAAGTGTGCTCCAAAACTTCCATTTCCTGTAGGGGGCCATTTTCTCCTTTCTAAAGATGCCTGGGCATTTTCCTTGATGGACCACTGGGTTTTGTAGGTTGTTTCAGAAGGACATCACATCGATTTTAAGTCCCTTTCCCTTTTTGTTACAGGTGCCTCGGGATCCACAACAAGTGTGTCTCTCTTCTCTTTTGCACAAGCAGGTCCTTGTTCTAGTCCCAGCCCAATGGTACTTTTCAGGTTTTTATTACGTTTTTGTAGTTTCCAAGAAGGACCACAGCTGTCAGCCATGTTCTGCACTTGAAATGCTTCTACCACTACATGGTTGCTACGAGCTTCAAGATGGAATTGTTGCATTAAGTCATCTCAGCAATGTGTCCAGGTGAGTTCCTGGCTTCACTGTATCATCAGAACAATTACCTGTTCAGATTCATCCAGACCACCAACGTTTCCTTTGTTTTCTTTGGCATGCTGTCATTACCAGTTCACTGCACTGCCCTTTGGCCTGGCTTCAGCTCCAAGAATCTTCACAAAGATCATGGCAGCTTTGGCCACATACATCCACTCTAAAGGAATCTCTCTGATTTCATCTGGACGATCTTCTGATCAAGGCTCTTTCAGAAGAATTTTTGGCAATCTATATCCAAGATTGTACTCTCATTCTGGTGCACTACTGTGGGGGCTTCAATCGAAAGAAGTCTTCTCTGATTCCATCCCAGGTCATTTTCTTTCTGGGAATGAAGTTCAATGACATTCAAGGATGAGTGTTCTTACTAGAGGACATGATCCAGAATGTGTCATGGTGTAGTCAAAGCCCTCAGTAACGATAAGAATTATATGACAATCCTTGGACTACTGTTTACCTTGAAAGCAGTCCCTTATGCTCAATTGCACAGCTGGGCATTCTCAGAAACTGGTCTTGATAGCATTCTCACCTTTCTTACTACATGACCCTTTCCACTTGAACGATGGAGAATCTACGTTAGTTGCTACATCATCCTCATCTGACTTGGTTACTATGGACTACAGATGAGAGCTTCCCATCTTTCAACATCCTCTTCACTAGTCGTAACTACTGATAAGGGACACCAGAACGGATTCAGTCAGACAAATCAACAGCAATGGCTTACATCAATGGCCAGAGAGGGATTTGAAGCAAGACAGCCTGGAAGTAGGTATAAGAGCTTCTCCACTGGGCAGAAACTCACATTCAAGTCACCTCAGCAGTCCACATACCAGGATTAGGAAAAGTGGTCACAGACTTCCTCAGTCATCAAGACGTGTATCCAGGCAACTGGGAACTGAACCAGGAAGGGTTCGAACAGATAGTCCAACGTTGGGGTCTCCCAGCAGTTAATCTGATAGCCTCTTGTACGAAAAGGAAGGTCCCTCTTTTCTGCACAAAGACAAACAAAATCTTGGCATCTGCAAGTGCGTGATGCCCATTCCATGGAACATTCATCTGTCTTATGTGTTTTCTCCCAGTTCCTCTAATTCCCAGTGTGATAAGAGAGATCAGGATGGAAGAGGGCTCTAGTCATTAGGATCGCTCCATTCTGACTCTGTCGGGCCTTATATTTGCACACTACCTCAGTCTATCCATCCCGGAACCCTTACTACTTCCTTTGGTACCAGGATGGAGAAATAATAGCTTTGATGGCATGGCTCTTGAAGGCATCATCCTGAGGTGAAAAGGTTTCTCGGGGGATGTTATTTACACTGCAGTCCAAATAGAAAGCCTGTATCTTTTATAGCGTATGTATGTATGTATGTATCTTTATAGAGTACCATACATGGACACCGAGCTTTACAGAAGTTGTAATAGTACAATACAAAAATACAGAACTGTGTTAAGAGCATCAGGCTAAAGTGTTACCATTGCATTATTAGCAGGGAGTGATTGTGCAGCAAAGGAAATCATAGATTGGTAAAGGGACCCTGCCCCAAGGAGTCTATAATCTAATTAGAACTCATGATAACATACAGAGAGAGTAAGAGGAGTATCATAAGTCAAACTAAACGGGCTTAGTGAAGGAGGAGTAGAATGAGTCCAATGTGGCTGTCATTGTGCACAAGGAGGATATTGTTACCGAACAGGTGGGTTTTCAGGAGATGCTTGAAAGTGATGACTGTGGATAATTGGAATGCCCTCCCTATCACCATTTGCCAAAGTCAAGGGGCAGCCATTACCTCCTTGTCTTTACTTTTCATGGTCACAGTGCACTCCACTAGGTCTGTAGGGCCTACAAAAACAAGACCGCTATGCAAGGCTGCTAAGTGCTCCAACCTGCAAACACTCACAAAGCATTATCTTGTCATTGTTTGATCCTTGGCTGGAAGGTCCTTCAGGCAATATTGCCTGCCAAATGACTCTTCTTTTTCCTCTGCCACATTTTGTTCAGTAGTTTGAGTCCTGTTGGTTTTTTGTTTTTTTTAATTTGTTTGCTGTGATTGTTTGGTGTCCATTGACACCTGAGGTTACCTTGATCCGGTTTAGTAATGTGGAATACTGATATCATATGGGCAGAGTGTTTGTTTTTTGTTTTTTTTTGTGTGTGTGTTTTTTTTCTTTTCCCTCTATGGAATCTTTGCGATGCTTTGGTATATCCCCATGGTTCCTGTGTTCCATATGGGACATAAGAGAAAATAGGATTTTAGTGAACTTACAGTTAAATCCTTTTCTCTTTAGTACATATAGGGCACAGGATTCCCACTCAGAGAAAAATTATCTTTGTTTCCTTCCCTGGGGTCTTTGTTTAGGGAGTTTCCTGTTCTTCTCGCTATTGTATCTTTTTTTGTCTTGCTTGTTACACATGAATTGGGGTTCAATGTAGGGGTTAATGTAGGGGTTGAGCTGGAAGAGGATGAGAGAGTCTCTTGAAGAAGACCCTGCTTTTTTTTTTTTTTCTAAGTGCCCTGCCCTCTGGAAGAGGGATCTCCACCCCCAATGGTTCTTGTTTTCCATATGGACTAAAGAGAAAAGGGTTCAAATGTAAGTTTACTAAAATTCTATTTTACCTCTCTCCAATCCATTTGTTCCTCCTCCTCCCTTATACTCTTTGCTCTGCTTTTTATTTTCCCCAGACCCTCTTGCCTACGAACCCAAAGCAGAGTCTGAGAACATTCCTGTAATCACCATAGATCCAGCATCCCCTGAATCTGTGGAATTGATGGATGAGACACAGGAAGATGATGATGGTGGGATCACCATGACAGCCCCAGAGCCTCCTTCCCCTGGGGCAGA
This sequence comes from Rhinophrynus dorsalis, assembly GCA_037306005.1. Lineage (NCBI taxonomy): Eukaryota > Metazoa > Chordata > Amphibia > Anura > Rhinophrynidae > Rhinophrynus > Rhinophrynus dorsalis. Next base: position 277,260,971 of record CM074719.1, read on the forward strand.
TGATGTATTCGCCCCTAACGACAGCCCCAACTCCCAGCGTTTGCAACGCTGTTTGAGTGACCCAGGACCCCACCCAGAAGAGAACCAGCCTTTCTTGCCCAAAAAAACCCAATAGTCCCTGATTCTTTATGAAGTGGACTGTGTTAAACACAAGAGACTAATTTTGACAGAGAAGTGAATGATGCTTGATCTCTGTTCACAGGTTATAATCTCCCTGCACTGCTGGAAAAAATGTTTGCCTTTTTCTTGTATATTATCTCTCTCCTTCTTTTATTTAAACTCCCTCCCCCTTCTTTCCTCACTCTTTTCAATCTCTCACCTCCCTGCCTTTCTTACTTTCTTGTCTTTTCACAACTTCAAGTATCTTCACCCCGCTCTGTCCTTCTAGTCAAGGGGTGGAAAGATTGTGGCATTACACATAATTTTGGACTACAATTCCTTGAGTCTAGATGATGACAGTTGTGGTTTAACTGCTGAGGGGGCCACCGGTTGACCACCCCTGGTCTAGTTTATGACCAGGGGTGGTCATAAACTAGACCAGGGGTGGTCAACCCTGGTCTAGTTTATGACCCATTTATTATCTGTCTCTCTCTTCTTTTTGCCTCCATTCATTCCCTTTTGTTTTGGGTTTTTTTTTACATTTCTAACCAAAGATTACTGAATTCACTGTATATTTTGTTTCACACTGTATGTCTTTGTTTTAATGCTTTATTTTATATGGTGGTGGGTCATTTCATTACATACGTTAAGACAGATACATTTATTTTGCATACTAAGGACCTTGTTCATCAAGGTAAAGAGGTGCAGTTTTGGAACAAACAAACTGCACCATGAGGGGTTGATGACAATTCTGCATATTACCATTTATTTAACCCCTAGAATATTAGAGATCTCCAACCCATTGCAAAACATTGAATACTTTAGCATTCAAGATGTTAAAAGTTCCATTTAAATCAATACGAATTTTAGTTTCCCAACTATGGGTGCCATTGTGTTGTTTTAAAATTTCACCTCTGGCTTGATGAATAAGGCATTTAGTTGCTGCTTAATATCAGGGCTAAATGTGAAGTGAGAGTCCTTACAGGAGTCATTATGTCTGTTGTGAATACCCTGGAAGAAATTTTATTCAGAGTGTTAACCTTTACTCAAATTAAAGGGATGGTAATACTTCATTATTACTATCCCCCATGTTATAGCCCTTAAAATTCTGAATTCAACGATACCATCGGCATCTCTCAAACCTTTATGGTTTGAGAGATATCCACTTTCAAAGTTCCCTCTCCTTCTCTCTCACCTGACATCAGCATTTTATCTGACAGCAGGGGAATCTGGGACCGGCGGCGGCTCTGCAGCAGTGCTGAGATCTCGTTATAGAAACAGAAATCCTTCACTAAAATGGTCTGCTACGTGTGCTTGCAAACCAAGCACACGTAGAAGACCATCTTAGTGAAGGATTTCTGTTTCTATAATGCGATCTCAGGACTCCTGCAGAGCCACCGCTTGCTCACAGACCGGATTCAGCGGAGAGAGGAGAGGAACTTTGAATGAGGATATCTCTCAAAATGCCGCTGGTATCGTTGAATTCAGAATTTTAAGGGCTACAACATGGGGGATAGTAATAATGAAGTATTACTATCCCTTTAAAGGAGTAGAAATGTGATTTACAAAAAAAAATATAAACTACAGGACTTTTTATATATATATATATATATATATATATATATATATATATATATATATATATTAAAAAAAAAAAAAAAAAAAGATCCGATTCAGGGCTCGGTGTCCTGAATTCAATGACGTGCCAGGGCCGTCACTGGTCCTTAAGTGCCGGGCAGTGGTGATGGTCCTGGCATGTCACTGGACGTTAAGGGGTTAATAAGCTTTTTGTGAAACATTAGTTCATAGGGTTTTTCCTGCTGTATATAACAAGGTTACTCCTACTTCTGGTCATTGCTTTATTCAAAGTGTTTGTTTGTTTTTTTTCCCCTTCAAAAATGATAACCGTTCAAACTGTCACCAATAGATGACATAGTTACAGTCGCATTCTGTGAAGAGCTGTAGTCAGTTGGTGGCTGTCCCCTGCCATATTATGCAATAGGTTAACTATATGGACACCAGGGGGCACTGTTAAAGGGATAGTAATACTTCATTTTAACTTTATTTTATTTTGTAGGCATTAAAAAAACATGAAGAATGATATAAGTCTTATCTCTCAAACCTTTATGGTTTAAGAGATATTCACAAACAAAGTATCCCCCCCCTGTTCAACCAGATCAGAAGGGAGATGCCCAGGTAGACTGCAGAGAGGGACAATCTTCAATTAAGATAATGGAAAAAGCTGAAAAACTTGTCAAGGGGGGAAGGGCTTTCATTGTTTTCATACAAAGAAAATTGTCCCCTTTTGTTATCTGTCCTGTCATACAACCAGACTCACATCTGAGAAGAGATGGCTTACACTAGGTAAAAGGGGCGGGGAGGGGAACTTTGCTTGTGAATATCTCATAAACCATAAAGGTTTGAGAGATAAGACTTATGTCGTTCTTCATGTTTTTTTAATGCCTACAAAATAAAATAAAGTTAAAACGAAGTGTTACTATCCCTTTAATGAAAAAAAAAAAAAATTCAATGGTCTCCCAGCAGTTGAAGGGGTACCTTTAATTTACGCATGAAAAGACCTACTACAAAGGTATCAAAGTTCAGTCAAGAGCTACCAACAGTCCAGGATTTCCCTGTTTGTACAAAGGTGGGCCAATCACAATGAGTGAGCCACTAATTAAAGGGGATCTATCACCTCTACACATGTGGGCTACATAGCTCGTTTATGTAGAGACTAGCTGGGGTAAGGTTTTCATTTTTTTTTTTTTTTTCTAAACATCGCTATTTAGCCAAATTTAATCCAGTAAATATTGCCGTGGCCCCACTACTGGACAGACTGCAGTTACCAGCTCTGTACCACAGTCCGTCACTCTCTCTGCTACCCTCCCTCTATCCAGCCTCCTTTCTGCCTGTAAGCTGGAGCAGTCTCTAGCCAATGAGACAGCTCCAGCTTACAAGCAGAAAGCCTCCATCATCAGAGGAGGAAGGATAGAGGGAGGGGGGAGCAGAGGCAGAGTGACTGACTGCAGTCTGCCCGGAAGTAGGGCCAGGGCAGTAATAACTGGATTAAATTCGGCTAAATAGCGATGTTTATAAAAAAAAAAAAAAAAAAAGAAAACATTACCCCAGATATAGCCACTACGTAAACTATTTATGAAGCCCAACATCATGTGTAGGGGTGATAGATCCCCTTTAACTTGCCTATGCTTAATCAGAGAAGTGTTAATATTCTCGCCTGATGGTGGCCTTTGAAGATCAAACTTGGACACCACTGCCCTACTATATATATATTTTTCAAAATAAAACTTCACTGCTCCTTAAAATATTTATATATACATATAAGTATAGGGCCTTATGCACAAAAAAGAGAAGCAATTGTGTGGGGGACAACAGCAAATAAACCAACCAAATAAAAATGTTTAAAACTTTTTATTATTTAAAGAGGATGTATCACCTAAAAAAATTTGCCCATAGGTTTGGTTACTGAAGTATTTCTAGGGAAGCATTATTTTTTTTTTCTTTCTTTAAATGTAACTGGTTTTGCAGATATTTTCTGTGCTGTGCACTTACGCATAATGTGCACAGCTTGTCTTCTCCTCCAAGCTGCCCCAGGGAGCGTGTCCACGCTTCCCTTCAGTGTGCTGTGAATGCCTGCTATCATTATAGTAAGCTCCAGTAAGCATTATACTGAGGTTGCAACCTTAGTATAATGTGAACCAGAGCTTGCTATAACGATAGAAGACATTCACAGCACACTGAAGGGAAGCGTGGACACGCTCCCTGGGGCAGCTTGGAGGGAGGTGAATTAGGCACTCAGATAGAGCTGTGCTGGTCAGCATAATGCAGTACGCTGATTCTTCAGCACAACTCTATCTGACCTAAAAGTAGAATATCTGCAAAACTAGTTACATTAAAAAAGAAACCGCTTCCCTAGTAATACTTTAGTAACCAAACCAACTATTTTTTAGTTGATACATCCCCCTTAAATGTTTTTTTTAACCTCTGCAATGCACATTAGGTCTGTAAACTGTTGTAGAGCATTTAAATCAACAGGATCTTTTTGTTTATCCCCTGTGGGTGCAGTTGTTTTGCCTCGGAATTCCTCCTCAATGCTTTTGTACACAAGGCTGAGTTAAAACTTTCCAGATTTCTTCTGTGCCTCTTGAGAGGAATGCAAAAAAAAGGGGGTGGAGGTGGAACGACTGAAGTAATTTCCAGTAGGTAAAAAAAAAAATCCTTCCTGATTCCAAAAAGGCAAGAATATGTCTTCATGGACCAATATTCTACCTTTGTTTAATCCTGTGTAGAATATATACTTGTAAGTTTTTTTCCCCTTAAATGGACAGTAATGTAAAATATTTACAACCATTATAAAATCAAACTAAATGCCCCCAGTCCCATCTCTAAAACCTTTATGGTTTGAGAGATAATTGTAGTTAAAGTCCCCCCCCCCTCCCCTTTCCCTGACATCAGCGCTCTAGCTGACTGTAGGGGAATCCGGTCCTGGGGCAAGCAGAGGCTCTTCAGCAGACCAAGCACACTTAGAAGACCGGTGAAGGATTTCTTTTTCAATATCTTGATCTCTGCTCTGCTGAAGAGCCTTCACTGGTCCCTGGGCCGGATTCCTCTGCAGTCAGCTAGAGTGCTGATGTCAGGGAAAGGGAAGGGAGGGGGAAACTTTAACTACGATTATCAATGGTACTGGAGGCATTTAGTTTGATTTTTTTAATGGCTGCAAGATCCATGTTTGTAAATGTTTGGCTTTACTATCCCTTTAAGAAACATCTTGTTAACCCCTTAAGGACCGGCCGTGCACGTACTTTGCGGTCCCTTAAGGACCACTGAGCAGGGAGCCTGGAATTCCATGACGGTCCAGGACGGTCCTTAAGGGGTTAAACTTCTTAAAATTAAGACAAGGTTGGTTCTCTGAATAAAATCCCCTTAATATGTGGGAATCAACACAGCAGCATGTATGTTAGGAGATAAGTTATGCAAAGGTTTTGTGAAAACCAGGATGTGAGATGTAGTACTGTTCGATCTATTGGCAATATTTATTTTGGTAATGTGAAGTGTGAGCTTCATAATGTTGAATAAGTCATATTTGCTTATGCACTAAAAATTATGTATTCAAGATGAAGGCTAGTGACACTGATCTTTAGAATATGTTGTTGCTGTGCCTCTCATGTACATGCAATTGTGTTTCATTTCCATTCAGAGTAAAAATAAGGCTGTCAAACTACTCAATAGCAGTGTATTTCAAATTTCTCCATAGAAGTCTGTTGAATTTCAGCTTGTCAGTTTTACATGAGGTTTAATGTTAGACCACTATAGAGAAGTTATAGAAATATATTTTTATATGGAGAACTTTGAAATACTCTTCTATGGAGAACTTTGAATGCATTTCAGTGGATAACTTTGAAATACACCAATTATGCCAGTATGCTAAATTCACGTGAGATGCAGTGTTTGAATAAGTGTATTAAAAGGTTTGCATAGGAAGCTATGAAAAAATTGAGTTAGCTAGCCTCATACTTAGCGATAGTGTGAAGAGCTCACAACTTCACCTCTCTAAGATCTTAGTACATACGGAGTATAGTCTCATTAACTTCAAAACATTCACTCAGGAAAGCATAAGTAACTCATTATGTCAACTTGAAATATTCAAATAAGGCACTGTCAAAGAATATTCTCGAACACTGTAACTACAGCAATATCATGGAGATAGAGATGCATCTATATTAATAAAATGTCAAGTGCAGCCTAGTGCATAACTCGGGTCAGTTTTCCCTCTATATCTCTGCACAAATCCCTTATCAAAACCTAGTGCATTTCCCGCTGGCATTAACCAGTATCAGATCTTAGTGGGACACCATTTTAGGCTACTGAGGCACAGAAAGGGAGAATTTTACTCATGTTTAAATAGAATTATTTAAGCAAGGCAATAAAAACTTACAACAATATCTTTGTACTTCTCCTTTAATTTTGAGTGCCAGAGAGTTATCGAACACATTAACCTTTGAGTGGGGTGAAGAGTGCATTACTGCAATCACCATAAGAACTTACAGATAAAGAAGAAAAACTAGCTTATGCCAAAGGTGATGCCGAAACTTACCAACTTTAGTATGAATATAGTAAAAATGCATTTAACAACGTATTCATAGCCAGTACACACACACACCATAAACTCAGCAGTCCTCTAAAGTAATGTGCTTATGCATTAATAATCAGACTAGATACGGCGCTCAAAGTTCATTTAAGCACCTTTAGTACAAAATAAACGATGCAGAGTGAATGATGCATATTAAGCATAACTGGTTAATGGCTCCTATCTGCAATCACAATATATAGTCAAGGGGAAATATTAGCCCCAGTCTTAAAACCAGAGTTGTCATGCTTAGCGAGCTCTGTATTCCAGTCTCTTGTATTCGCAGTGTTTTTTCATTGCTTGAAATTGGCTTTCCCCAATAATTGTAGCAAATGGCAGGCATTCTCCTGTTACAATCACAGTTGAGGGTCTCCTGAGCAAGACTAGTAGCTAAAGGTTCATAGAATGGTCCATATAATTGTATAATTATTTTACCTCAAACATTTTTTACAGTTCATTGCTGAATTTTCTTAGGTATATGTGGCATGAATGTTTCTATTTTAAGGTTGTTGTTTTTTTGTTTTTTTTTAATTTGTTGTTTTTATAATGTTTTAAAATATATTATTTTCATTGACGTTTTGTATGTTTTTTCCCCTTATCAGCCTTGAATGTTAACAGGTTTTTCCAGTAATCCAGAGTTAACTCTCTGAGTATGAGAGGGTTGTCCGACACATTGCATCACAATGCTTTTGGACACCTGTCTGGAACTCAAAGGTTCTACTCTGGGTTTGTCAATTAGTAGACCTCCAGCTGTCACTCTAAAACTCCAATCAACCCCAAACAGTGTCTGACAGCTGATGGTCTAATTGACTACTCCTGGTTAACTTCTGCACAGCCAAACATAACCTGTTTGCCATACCATTCACAAGAAGACACTCCTCTCCTTTCCTATTCATGGTACTACTGCTTTATGTTCATTATCATGTTATGCATTCTTCCCTTAATTTCCACCCAAGTGGGTCCATTTTGTACCAGGAGAGTGGCACTTTTCTGGGTGTAAAGTAGGTATGGTCAACCTAAAGGCCTCCAGCTGTCCATGACTACAGTTCCTATCATACCAACCCAGATGAGTTGCATCATCCCCAGACAGTGGGTGGTTGGGAATTGTAGTCCTAGACAGCTGGATAACCTCTGGTTGTCCATCATTACTATAGTGTCTATTTCCAGTACTGTCATCTTTCCTAATGTGGTAAGAAAAAGTGGTGCAATTCTGGAGCAAACTAGCAGTACCACAAGGAATGAGTACATATTTATATTGCTTTAATTTGGGCTTTTAACTCCTTGAATACTAGAGAGGTCTCCAACAATGCATTAGGAAAACAATACATTAGAGAGATCTCTAGCATTTAGGAGATTAAAAGCCCCATTACACGCAATAGGCATTTGGTTTGCACCAGAATTGCACTATGGTCCTTTTTATGTTAGTTTTTTTATCCATAGATACATTAGCATTACGTCTTTCATTACATGCTCAATATAAAGGGCAGATTAGCGCAGAGATAACAATGTACTTTAAATATTTCACCCCTCTCTGTTTTAGGGCTTAGAAATAACAAGACATTCAGAATGCTTCCTCTCTGTGCCCTTCTTTTTAGCTAGGGAGAGGTTGAATGAGCACATGCAGCCACCTCTGGAAAAAAAAATGCTTAAGTAGCATGGCTTCTGCAAATTTACAAACAGATTGTGCAATAATAGTGCCAGGGTCTATGCACTCCTTGTGTGTGTGAGGAGGGGAGTGCGCATGCATCATGTGCCTTTGCTCTACACGTGTAAGAATGTGCACAGAGAGGTGTGTATTTTCACACACGTGTGGAGATGCCTTTGTGTGCGCAGTACTCCCATACACGTTTGCTCGCTGCCGCCCAAACTGTTGTGTTGAAATTTTAATTCTGGCATCTGTGAGAAAACTATATTTTTTTTTTATTATTTGGGAACTAGAAAATAAATGTACATTTTTAATGCTTCTGTTGTCTCATTTCTCAAAATTGTATTTTAATTCTTCTCCTGCATAACCTATACTTTTATCCAGGTGATCTCAATATGTTAACACAACTAAACCACTCTCCTCTAGGTGCTCACTATTGTAATTTCAACATTTCGGTGATTACTTGTCACATTTATCAAAAGGAGACCATGATCACTGAAATGTTGACATCACAATATGTTGTTTGCTTGTTTTCACCTATGAACAAGCCCAGAGAGTGCCATTGACTAAGAGAAAAGGATTTATCGTTACGTACACAAAAATACATGTGTATGTATGTGTATATTATCTAGCCTTTACGCTTCAGAACTGCTTCTAATTTTTCAGATGCCATCAGAGTGATGCTACTGGTGAACTATGTATTGAGCCAATGTATCTTTTATTTGCTATGGTATTAGCCATGTTTACATTATAGTTTAATAAACATAGTAATTTTCCTAAATAGGGGTTTGAGCACTTTCTTTGGTAGTGTTCCCATACCCTACCTCTATATGTAAATTACATTAAAGTATTCTCTTCAGTAGTCCTCTATTACAAGTGTTCAGTATGCAATAGTTAAGTGGAGAGCCTTCTGTCTCATGCTTACAGAGAGGAGAATTAGGGGGGAAGAGAAAAGAGGTGGAGTATGTAGCACTGGTAGAGTTTGGGAATACCATACTGGGGATAATCCAGAAACAGACATCTAACCTCTTCAAATGTGGGTACGCATTCTCTTTTGTTTATTATGGAACTCTGAAACCATGGGGTGTTAAGATACTACTTCTAGGAGATGGGGCACATGCAGCCCCACTTGACCTCCTGCCCAGAAGCAGCCTTTAGTTTTAAAGTGTCAATGAGATTCTAGGACTTTCTTGAATGATCTGGAGCTAGCTCCACACCTGCATACACACACACACACTCTCACTCTCTCTCTCTCTCTCTCCTCTCTTGCTGAACAGGAAACAAGGTAGACAAGGGCCCAACCTCTTTGCTGGCAGTGCTTCAGGGATGGACAAGTTTGTTCTTTTCTCTGGATAGGGTGGAACAGGGCCCCCCTGCTTCCTTCAAAAAGAGGGCCCTATCTCCTGCAGAATTGCGGCTCTGTCACTCTTGGGGATGATTCCCCTTAGACAAGGGAGAGAGAGAATGAAGGTGTCTCATCCATGGGGCTCGCTGAAGGAAGCAAGATCCAAGCAGCTCTACGGGTGGCCTCATTTGAGCAATGTTAAATACCCTTCAGATCTCTGAAGACCCCACAGGGGGAGTCCACTCGAGGCTGAAAAGGGTTTCCATTCACTTCACTTCTAACTTCCTCGGCTTGACTCTTTGAGTGCAATGCTGCCTTAGGAGATAGGGGGATGCCTGCGTCTAAAAAGACACATGGGCTGCTTCAATGGCAAGCCAGTGGGTTGTTCGGGTAATTTCAGAGGGTTATTGTATAGACTTCAAGAACCCTCCTCCACATAGGTTATGTCAAGGGTTCACCAATACCCCTCACAGGCTTTCCAGTTCAGGGAGACCGATCAAGACTTGGAGGATATGGATGTCTTGGGACAGTCACTCATAAGTAGAAGTTTCTGGTGGTTTTTTCCAACCTGTTTTTCTCTGTCTTACAATACAGGTTACTGGTAACTGTGGGTAGGCGTTCGGCCCCTTTAAGTAGGTAACAACAATTTTGAGAAGTGAGTGCAGGGGTAGAGCCTACACTTTAACCTTAGCTGCAGCTTCCTTTTAGCTCCAGTAAGTTTTGTTCCTCGTTGCAAGCAACAAGGCAAGAGAACAGTTCTGTTTAGTTTTAGAATTTTATTTTCTCTGTCGTCCAATACAGGTTACTGGTAACTCTTGGTAGGCGATCCGCCACTTTAGGTAGGCAAGAACAATTCTAGAATTGTATGCAGGGGGTGCAGCCTGCCTTCCCTCCTTGGCTGCAGCTAGCCAACCAGCTTCAGAAAGATTTTTTCCTTGGTGAAGATAACACACAGGCAAGAGAACAGTTCTGCTATAGTTTTAGAAACTTTTTTTTTTTCTGTTAGATATGAAATACCACCATTAGGCAGATTACCATAACTGACAATGCCCTTAGATGTGGCTAGCTCAGTATTCAGGTGCTTTTTGTGGACCTTAAGCCCTGAGGAGGAAAATCTTGATTCCAAGTGCTTCCCCAGGAGTTATCCAATGAGGTTACTTCTTACTACACGGTAGTCTGAAGACAGAAGATCTGCAGGAAAGGTGAGCAACCCATTGAGTGCTGCAGGTCCATGTGTCCCACAGTGCCCCTCCACACAGGGGGGGGTTCATTTGGAGTTCCTATTGCAAACTCCTGCACTCATTGGGTCTAGCTGTATGTCTGCTGAGTGTTCTATAGCAGGTTTATGTGGCAACTTAACCCTATAGCTGCCAGATTGGCACTTTTTTTTGGGGGGGGGGGTTCTAACACTTTTCCTACTGGGTTAGTGTTTTTTGGGTGTCCTAACATGTTCTAATGCTGTTTTATGCATTTTAGATTTACACTCTCAATATTGTAAAATTTGAGTTCCGTGCGCTTTACTGCATAGGACATATCTGTTTAGGACATATCTCTGCAACCGCTTAACCTAGCGACTTCAGAGATGGCTCATTTTTCTTGTCTGCCCTTGCTCTATCATCCGGTTCATGTTTCTAATGTGTTGGGGGGCTTCGGGAACTGTTTGGGGTACTTTTCTGGGAAAAACTACATTTCCCTTGAGCGCTTGCTTCGCACGTTCGTTTCTGATTGGCTCCCGCCACAGCAGCCATTTTGTGCTCTTTCCAGAATGAGTATCCTACGCAGGGCTTGGACTCTCCTTCTCTCCTCTGCTGATTAACCCTTTGCCTGCCAGATAAGTTTATTTTAGCGATTTTTGGGGTGAAACTTTAATCCTACACACTGTAATTGGGTGATTTCTTATACAGTAATGTTATTTGACACTGTGCGAATGTCTATACCATTGGAGCTTGGGGCCAGACCTAAGACTAAGAAAGCTGGGGTCTCTGTATCCCCCATTGCACATTGCTCTTCCTGTCACTCAGGGCTACCTAGAGAATTCTCAGGTCATTTATGACAGCATTCCAGGGACCTCCAGCCATGCATTAGAGCCGGTTTGGGTGCAAGAGTTCAAGGCTTGCTCTAGGGACCTTAGGTCCACTTTGCAACTCTTTCCATCCCAGTTACAGGGGGTCTTTCATTCTTGGCAGGCCCCCTCCTCAGTCAAGTCTTCCCTGCCCAAACCTCAGGGAGTACCTGATGTGTCAGATTCTCCTGAAGAGGAACTTCTGGTGGATTCAGAGGGATGTTCTGTGTTTGGCTCCTGTCAGTTTTTAGGGGATCCTTTTGAGGCTGATCCTGAACCCTCCGCTGAGGGCCTGATCAGGGATGTCTTAACTACTCTTAACATTCCCTTAGTTCAGGAGGTTCCTTCTGATGTTTTCCAGGAGCCTAAAAAGCCCCTTACTTTCTTTCCACCTAACCCCACTCTTGATTGCCTTGTGTCTGAGGAGTGGAAATCTCCAGACAAGAAACCCTCTTTGTCCAAGAAATTTGCCAAGCTTTATCCCTTTTATGAAGCCATGCTTATGTCATGCCATATGTCCAGCATTCGCTGCTGCATGGGTGAACTGGGCCATTGTGGTCTGGACTGAACAGCTTATCCGGGCTGTTTGTCAGGATGTACCTACCTCGGATAAGTTGCGCCTTCTCGACAACATTTCTGAGGCACAGCACTGTTTCTGCTGCCCTATTTGATGCCATCCGTTTGGTGGCTAGGGTTTCCACCATGTCTGTGGTGGCCAGGCTAGCTCTTTGGCTCAAGATCTGGTCTGCTGACACTGCTTCTAAGAAAGCATTGCTCTCCCTACCCTTTCAGGGTACCTCATTGTTTGGGCCAGATCTTAAGGATCTGATCAGTGAGGCCATAGGGGGTAAGAGTGCTCTTCTACCCTTGGTTCCCAGGAAGAAATTGCCACTTAAACGTAATAGGTATTTTCGTTCCTTTCAGAATGAGACGCGCCCGGCGAACCAGACTGTTCCCTCAGCTCTGCGTAACTCCTCAAAGCCCAAACAACAATGGAAGCTCAAGGTCTCCTCCAAGGCTTCCAAGCCTCCTTCGGCATGACTTGCCAAACCCGGGTCCGCATTCTGCTGTGGGTGGTCGTCTGCGACACTATCACAGCATTTGGGGGGGGTTCAGTGGCGGACCCATGGGTTTTACAGGTGGTGACGGAAGGGTACACGATCCCTTTTGTCTCTCTTCCTCCCTTTCGTTTTTGTCCTTCTCACACACCTCAGGGTGCAGAGAAATGCCGTCTGTTCGGCGGCGCTGTTCAGACTTCTGGACAAGGATGTTCTAGAGCCGGTGCCACTTCAGGACAGGGCTATGGGTTTTTACTCAAACCTCTTTGTGGTTTCCAAGAAGGATGGCGGTTGTTGTCCCATTTTGTTCTTGAAGGATCTCAATTCCTTTGTGACCTGGACTCATCATCATCAGGAGTCTATACGGACAGTGACTGCTGCCATGTCCCCAGAGAGTCTCTCAGTACTCTTTCACTTTTGAGCCCTGTTGGCTCTAGTTCAATGTGCTGTGCTACAGTTCATGGGGTTTGTTTTACCCCTGTTCAGTGTCCGTTGACACTTTGAGGTTAGTGTTTAGCTATTCATGATCTGTAGGTTCATTGGTGCTCTGGCGACTTTGGGGTCCTGCGCCTGGTCCTTGCCTTTCTTCCTGTCCTGGGGAACTTAATGGTTGGACATCCCAAAGTTACCAGTAACCTGTATTGGATGACAGAGAAAATAGGATTTTAGTCTTACCTGTTAAATCCTTTTCTCTTAGTCCATACAGGTTACTGGTCTCCCACCCTATCAAGGGACCTTGCTTTGCTCTCCTGTGATAACACGTGGGGGACCACTTTTGGGTTCTTGCTCACAGGAGTCTTCTGTTTCCCTGCGGACTACTTGTTGTAGTTGGTTCCATAACTTACTGAAGCTAACAGGAAGCTGCAGCTAAGGTTAGAGGGTAGGCTGCACCCTTGCATTCACATCTCAGAATTGTTCCTGCCCACTTAAAGGGGTGGAGCGCCTACCCAAAGTTATCAGTAACCTGTAGGGACTAAGAGAAAAGGATTTAACAAGTAAGACTAAAATCCTATTATAGTCCCCAATAAGGATGGAAGCTGTCACTCTCTGTTAGACTTAAAGGGTCTCAATCATTTCACCCGTAGGCCTATAGACGAGACATGTGGGGGGTGGAGCTAGCAGTTGGCGAGGACAGACGTGCTTTCTATTGCTCCGTAACTGGGATGATCTATTCCTACAATAGCTACTTATATTTTTTACTACTTTATCTATCCTGTGGTGAAGCTGCTCTAGCACTTTTTTGATGGTTTCTTCCGAGAAATGTCCCTGACTTGGGCTGGAAGTTGGTAGAAACGTTGAGTTCATTTCTCACTTCTGCTTAACTTATGGCACAGATAGAACATGGCAGCCCCAGATTGGAATCCACGGGAGGCAGTTGACCTACACACTCAGCGTTCTATGCTACTACACCTGTTGTGGAGGATTCACATTTGCTTTTCTGCTTTATATTGCATACTCCCTCACCTCAGCTACTCATGATAAAAAGAAAATATCCTAAAGGTGGAGTGCTCCTAATTGATACAACCCAATGGTTAAATAAAAATCTAATACATATCTATAGTATAATCAAAAATGTAGTAGTATAAAAGAATCCGCCTTACAAGCTAAAACACACAATGATATACGTAAAATAATGGTGAGTAGTAGAAGAATGTAAATAATTGATATAAATTAAAACTAATTTGTTAACAACAAAAGTACAAACAGATCTGTATGTACCCACAGTTCTCAATGAAAATGGAGATAAAATGAATGGGATGATAAAGTGATATAATGATGTTTTCACTGAGATGAAATGAAGATGATAGCGTATAGTGAGGTATAATGACCTTGTCCACTGGTCATGAAAACTGGGTCTAGAAGTACTCAGAAACAGCGCACATGACACAGAGATAAAAATGTATCTAAGTGTATTAATTTAATAGTACCAATAATAAAAACATTAAATATATAAATATTAAAAATATTTAAGCATATCAGTCGGGTGTCTCTCCCTTTGTAGGGCTGGAGTGTGGGCCTGAACAGGGGCGAAGGGAAACTCGCAGAGGGAGTGGAGGAGTCCCGGAATTACAGTGCAATGCTACATGAAGTCCCAAACGTTTTCGCAGACATAGTCTGCTTCCTCAGGGGAAAAGTGCCCCTGAGGAAGCAGACAGTGTCTGCGAAAATGTTTGGAACTTCAGTAGCATTGCCCTGTAATTCCGGGACTCCACCACTCCCCCTGCGAGTTTCCTCTGCCCCTATTCAGGCCCGCAGCGTTTCGAACGCACAACTCCACGAGGTTTTACATCTTTACACCGGTAGTGTTATACAGTTCCCATACCCTATATTACTCCTTTCTCTCCGCTATCCCCCTTGCTGGGTGTGGAGCTCAGTGGTGATAATATTCCATCTTTTTATACCTGGGACATAACATCTGGATTACAGGAACTTTTAACATCTTGGACCTGATAGAAGAAAGTCAGAGGACACAGTCCGTTGGGTACAAAGGGAGAGAGACCAGACTGATAGAAAGGGTGTTGTGAGTGCATTTTATTACTTTGTTTTTATTATTGGTACTATTAAATTACTACACTTAGATACATTTTTATCTCTTTGTGTCATGTGCGCTGTTTGAGTACTTCTAGACTCAGCTACTCATGAAGGAGGATATTTTGTGTCTGTAGTCTAAAATAGACCTCAAGAATTTGGTGGTGGAGATCTGAGGAGTGATAAGCGAGGAATTTGCTGCATTGTGTACCGCTAATGAGGAACTCTTGCTCCATGCTTTGTATGTTGCATCAGATGGGATAGCTACGGTACCGCAACAGGTGATGAGGGAAAGTTTCCTGTGTTTGTTGGATGGGGTGCTGGTTGGCCACTAGGCCCAATGTGATACCACTGATGGCGGAGCTGTGACAGGTGCCTTAAATGTATGCTGCCTGCCCTTGATGGCCCCTGTACTGCTACTGAGGGCTACTAAGGATGAGCTAACCTGCCAAGTTCTGTTGGAGATGTGGGCCTTTTTCCTATCCACCTTGGCAGAGCCAGAAATTGTTTGGGATGTCTGTCCTTGGGACCCAGGGATTTATGTTCCTTTATTTGTACTGAGACCTCTCAGGGTCTTCCACGGATTGATGTATTTGTTGGGCTGCAGAACCTAAGGACGCTGAGGCAAAAATACTACGTTCTTTTCACTTACCTTGCTGAGGATGAACGATCAGATCTACCCTTTAGAGATGGATTGAACTCTTTCCTGTGTGTGCTACTTCAGTTGGAGAGACTTTGGGGTCTCCCTCCTAAGGCCCGGGGGTTGGCCCTGATCAGCTACTGACATGTCATATTTGGAATCCTGCATATGTTTTTGTGATTCAGTGACTGACCTCATGCTTGGATTTCATGTCTAAATCTTCAGAAGAACTTTCCTATGTATGCTGCTCCATCTTCAGGTTTAATTGTTAAGCTGTAGCTTTTGGAGAAGAGCTGATTTTGACTCTCTCAGTGACACTAAGGTACTCTTAGTGTACACTGAGGATGTTGAATGTGTTCCTTATATCTTGAAGTGTGATTAGTGTGCATATCTTGTCCACTTTTGTTCCCTTTTCCCAGTGGCTGGAGCATCAGTTCTTCCTTTAGACGTGTCCTTGTTACTTCTTTCTGAGTACATACTTATACTTCCTTCTGGGCCTTTGGCCACTCATGCTTGTTCTGACAGAGGGCGAGGCCCACTTGGTCCGTTCCTCTGTCTACGATGTTTCTTCTCTTTCATTAGCTATCTTTCTGCCTTGAGGTGTAAGATTATTCTGAATGCTATATATATTAGCTACTGACTTTGTCAAGCTTTGTACCTGTCCTTCATTGTTCTTTTAATGTACTCCTAGGGCATCTCTTCATGATGTAGCTCATAATCTGTAATTTGGAATTCTCAAGTTTGGGATTATTTTTTACTTATATTTTTGCAACTTAATGTTGTGTACTTATAGTTTCTTTATATCTTTCTTCTTTGCTTTCTCTCTTCTATTTGCCTGTATACATGTGCTTTCAAGTTGATTTTGTCTGCAGAATCTCTTTTCTTCTTGGAAACATTGATATATGTGTTATAGGCTTAGGTGCTAGATAGTTTTGTATGCTTATTACTCATTATATAGTCTAGCAACTAGGCTACTGAAGCGCTACAGTTGTTTCTTGAGTTACCGTATCTGAATTCGATTCCTGTTAAACTATATAATAATTTTCACAGTGTAAATGTTGGATATTCATGTTTCCATTTATTTCTTCTTTGTGTGTGACTTACAATTTTCAAATAAAGCTTTTCAAAACAAAAAAAGAAGACATCTAAGGGGTGATATGATCACCATTTACAAATATATTCAAGGTCAATACAAAACTATTCAATGAATTATTTATGCAAAGAGCTGAGCTAAGAGCGAGAGGTCATCCATTAAGACTAGAGGAAAGGCAGGGTGTTTATACAGTAAGGGCAGTAAAGCTATGGAATTCTTTCCTCAGGATATTGTGCTTGCAGATACTGTAACTGCTTTAAAAAAAGGTATAGATACCTATCTAGCACAGAACAGTACTGAAAATTATGACAGATGGATTCGATGCAGATATGTTGTTGATCCAGGGAACTATATGACCACCATTTGGAGTCCGTAAGGAATTTTTTTACCCAGTTGGGGCTTAACTGGAAATGACTTCAGAGGAGTATTTGTGTTTGTTTGTTTTGTTTTGTTTTTTTCCTTCCTCTGGATCAACAGGAGTGGATTTGATGGACGCATATCTTTTTTTTTTTTTTTTTCAGCCACGTCAACTATGTTACTATGCAAGATGGTAATCTGCATAGTAGTCTGGTGAATCAACACTGGGATCAAATCAAAATGTTGCTGATTTGTGAGCGTGCGCCACAATAGCTTATTTAAAATGTCTCTTGCATCACAATGATGCATTTAAAATGTTACCTTATTAAAATGGCGTCTAATATTATGCCAGCTTCAAGGCTTGCACTCACAAAGTTCATCGTGACCGTAGATTGATTCAGTGAAGGGCATAGTTTCTTTTGTTCATGAAGTACACATGCATACATATTCAAACTCTCCTAATCCCAGCAACCTGTTATCAAAAAACACATACCTCATAATCTGTAAACCCAAGATTTCTTAACAGTAATTCCATAAACCGTGCAACTGCAGTATCATATGTCAACTGACAAGGAGGGAAAAGAAGCACAGCAACATGGACTAAGTATTACTCATTCCTCTCCTGGATTGAAGTGTCATGTTCCAGCAATATCGGTAATTCAAATTCCAGAAGTGAACAATGTAGCAGCAGACTGTCTCAGATGACAGTGTCTGGATTCTGGAGAATGGGAACTTGAGCAGTGAGTTTTTGATTCCATAGTATGGACATTGGGTCTACCAGTAGTGGATTGTATGGGTCTTGAAAGTGTCGCAAGGTTCCTCAGTTTTGCTCCAGATTCAGTGACTCAAGGGCCTTACATGGGAATGCGATGATGATTCCATGTTGGATCCCCTGGCCTACATGTTTCCTCCTCTTCCCTTAATTCCCTGGGTGTTGAGAAAGATAAAGATGGACCAAGAAAATGTTGTTCTGATTGTGCTTCACTGGCCTCACAGGGCTTGTCTCTCGTATATGGTCGTTGTCAGAGGAGAAGAGCCAGGGTGTTGGCATCTGCCAGACCTCCTCTCTCAGGGTCCACTTTTTCATCCAGACCTGCGAGGTTGGCCTTGACAGTGTAGTTCTTGAAGCAAATATCCTGAGAAAGGGGGGCTACTCTGAGCCAGTCATTACAACTATGCTTCAGGCCTGTAAATCGGTTTCGTTCCAGATTTGCTATACAGGCTGGTCCTTGTTCTTGGTAGCGTAAAAAAAAAAAAAATGGTTCATATTCACATTAATTTTGCTTGCAAGTTGTTTTGGCCTTTCTCCAGGGTGGCCTCCATAAACTACTTCTGCTTTGCTCCATCAAGGTACAAATCTTGGTCATGCTTATTCTTTTCCAAATCATTCTAGCTTGGTTGCCTGATGGTCATACTTTTCTTCAGGGGGTATCAGGGCCTACCCCATCTGTAGGCATCTCATGTCTCCATGGGATCTGAATCTAGTCCTCAGAGGGATCCTTTTGAACCTTTGGTTTCTGTCTCTCTTTGTTCCTTGACCCTAAAATGGTGTTTCTTCTGGCAATTGTTTGTTTGACAAGTGGTTGAACTGCAGGCCTTGTCTTGTAAGACTCATTTCACTGTCGTCCAATACAGGTTACTGGTAACTCTGGGAGGCGTTAGTCCCCTTTAAGTAGGCAGGAACATTCTCTAAATGTATGCAGGGGGTGGAGCCTCCCTTCCCTCTCAGGCTGCAGTCTACCCAGCCTGCCCAGAACTGTTTGTTCCTGTGTGTGAACACACCAGGTGGAGAACATCTCGTCAGTTTATAGTTTCTTTTTTATTTTTCTGTCAAATATGGAATACCACTATTAGGTGGGTTACCTTCCCTGACAAATGCCGTCTCCAAAGTGGCTAGCTCAGTGTCCAGGGCCTTTTGGTGGACCTTAAGCCCTGAAGGGGGAATATCTTGGTTACAAGTGCTTCCCCATGGATTACCTTTCTGAGGTAATTCTTACTACAGGGTAACCTGAAGACAGAAGATCTGCAGAAAGGTGAGCCACCCTTTGAGTGCTGAAGGTCCACTTGTCCCACAGTGCCCCTTAATTGGGCTTGTATTTGGGAGTTCTCATTGCGCACTCCGGCACTCATTGGGTGTATATGTGTATGTCTGTGGGTATTTGGAGCAGGTTTCTGTGGTAACTTAACCTTTCCTCTGCTGGTTTGACAGGTTTAATAGGGTTTTCTGGCACTTTTCTTACTGGATCAGTGTTTTCTCTATGCATACATGTTCACTGCATGTGTTTCATGTTTTTAACTTGTAGTTTAACTTTTATTAAAATTGTGTACTGCGCCTTTAAGGCGTTCTTTACCGCATAGACGCCATTGCTCCATTTACTTTCTATGGGTTAACACTGTTTGGAACGTATCTCTGTAACCGCTTCACACAGCGAATTCAGAGAGGGCTCATTTTAATTGTCTACCCTTGCTCTATCATCCGGTTTATAGTTCGTGTGTTGGGGGCTTGGGGGGCTTCGGGCGCTGTTTGGGGGTACTTTTTGGGAAAAACTACATTTCCCATGAGCGCTTGATCCGCGCCTATTTTCTGATTGGCTCCCGTCGCGGCAGCCATTTTGGGCACTTTTCTCATTGAGTATCCTACACAGAGCTTGGACAATCCTTTTCTCCTCTGGAGATTGACCCTTCGTCTGCCAGAACAGTCTATATTTAGTGTTTCTGGGGTGAAATATCAATCTTATACACTTTAATTGGGTGATTCATTGTACAGTTGGTTATTTTGACAATGTGAGAATGTCTATACCGCTGGTGCTAGGGGTTAGACTTAAGACTAAGGAAGTTGGGGTATCGGTATCCCCCATTGCGCATTGCTCTTCCTGTCACACAGGGCTACCTAGAGTGTTCTCTGGTAATTTCTGCCCAGCAGGTTTTGAAGTTCCTGGCAGCAACCCAGGGCCTTCCAGCCATGATATTGAGCCAGATTGGGTGAGAGAGTTTAAGGCTGCAACTGGAGACCTTAGGTCCACTTTACAGCTCTTTACATCCCAGATACAGGGGGTACTTCAATTATGGCAGACCCTCTCTATTATCAGATCCTCCCTGCCTCAACCGCAGGGAGCACTTGATGTGTCAGATTCTTCTGAGGAAGAATTGTTGCTAGATTCGAATGTTGAGGTTGGTGCTCTTTTGGAATCTTCCAGGTCTCTTAGGGGACCCATTTGAAGCTGATCCTGAAACCTCTACTGAGGGCCTGATCAGGGCTGTATTGTCCACTCTCAACATTCCATCAGTTCAGGGGGTTCCCTCTGATCCCTCTGATGTTTTTCAGGTGCCTGCAAAGCCCCTTACTCATTTTCCTCCTAACCCAACTCTTGATTGTTTGGTTCTGACGCATGAACTACTCCGGTCACGTCCTCTTCAGTGTCTAGAAAGTTTGCTAAACTTTTCCCCTTTTCTGAAACAGAAATGACTGCATGGGTTCATCCCCCTAAGGTGGATGCACCCATATCTAGACTGCATAAATCTACTGTCTTACATGTTTCTGATGCTTCTGCGCTGTAAGATTGGACTGATAAGTAACTTGAGGTTCCCCTCAAGTCCATTTTCTCTTCTATTGGCTCTGCTGTGCGTCCAGCCTTTGCTGTTGCATGGGTTATCCGGGCAGTTGCAGTCTGGACCGAGCAACTTACGATGGCGGTCCGTCAGGATGCGCCTACTTCAGAGAGATTGCGTCTCCTTGCTGTTATCTCTGTGGATCAACAATATGTTTCTGCTGCTGCCTTTGATGCCATCCGCATGATGGCAAGGGCCTCCGCTACTCCTGTGGTGGTTGGGCGTGCGTGTTGGCTTAAGATTTGGTCTGCTGTCACGGCTTCCAAAAAAAAAAAAAAAGTTTTTCTTTCTTGCCTTTTGATGGTACTTCCTTGTTTGGATCCGAACTTAAGGAACTAATTAGCGAGGCCCATGGGTTAGAGTACTCTTCTACCCTTGGTCTTTAAAAAAAAAAAAAAAAAAAGTGGCCATTTAAGCGTAACCGGTCCTTTCGTTCCTTTCACTCTGAGACACGTATGACGAACCAGGCGGTTCCATCTGCTCCACGTTCCTCCTTCAAGCCCATGCACCAATTGCAGCCCAAGGCCGCATTCAAGCCCATGACTTCGTGACTGCTTCGGCATGACTCCCCAACACCGCGGGATGATTCAGTGTCGGACCCATGGACTTTTCTGGTGGTGTCTGTGGGATATAAGATCCCTTTCTTTTCTCTCCCACCTTTTCGTCTTTATCTTTCTCGTTCTCCTCAAGAAGTCGAGTGAAGCTGTCTGTTCGAGACACTATTCAGGCTCTTCTGGACTAGGTTGTCCTGAAACAAAAAAAAAAAAAAAAAAAAAGGGGACGGCAGATGCAGTCCTATTTTGGGTCTGTGAGATCTTAATTCCTTTGTAGTGAAGTCTCACTATCGTCAGGAGTCTCTGCTCACAGTATTCACTGCCATGTCTCCGGGGGAGTTCCTTGCTTCTCTGGACCTTCAGGATGCGTATTGCTCATCCCAATCCATCTAGAGAGCAGGCAGTATCTGAGGTTTGCCTGCGCCAGAGGTCATTTTTCAGTTTCAGCTCTACCATTGGTCTGACAATAGCCCCCCCAGGTTTTCCAGCGGGTGTTGGGGGGCCTTGATATCCGTCCTCCATCAGGACGGCATCAGAGTGCCTTCGTACATGGACGACTTGCCTTTTGCAACTATTATCTGCGGACCTTCTTCATCAGCTGGTCCAGACCTGCATTCACTTCCTTACACATCACAGTTGGATTGCGAACTTGGTCAAGTCTGACCTTGTTCCGTCTCGGCACCTGGGTCTTCTGTTCGATACTCAGAGGTGCATGCTTTTTCTACCGGACGAGGTAACTATCAATGTTCTCAAAGGGTCTCTATGATCCTATCCCGCTATTGGATACTGGTTCCGAAGTTGTCTTCTCTGGTGGGGTAGTTCATCTCCATGATAGAGGCGGTTCCATTTGCCATGTTACACACCAGGGAACTTCAGGGATTTGTGATACGGACATGCAGGGTCCGACCGATCATCAAACACTATCGATCACCCCCCCCCTCATGTCGAGTTGAGCTTGGAGTGGTGGTTGGACCTTCCGATCTCCTACAAGGAAGATCCTTCCAGATTCCCTACTGGACCGAGGTCACAACGGATGCCAGCCTCCTGGGCTGGGGAGCTGTTCTGGGTCGCTTTTGTGTTCAGGGGAAGTGGTCCATTGAGGAGTCCCTTCTTTCCATCATTGGGAGTGTCAACTGGAGGACGGGCCAGTCTGAGTGGAGTCCGACTTCGCCACGGCAGTGGCTTACATCGACAGACAGGGCGGGACAAGAAGTCTCGCCTCTTGGTTAGAAGTCAAGACCATTCTGTCCTGAGCAGAGGTTCATGTTCTGGTCATTTCCGCAGTGCTCATTCCAGGCATAGACAACGTCATGGCAGACTTCCTCAGTCGTCACACAGTCGACAGCAGAGAGTGGGAACTATATCCGGAGGTGTTTCAACTTCTGGTTCTGAGATGGGGAATGCCCCAGTGGATCTGATGGCAATGGGACACAACAGGAAGGTTCCGCCGTTTTGCTCTCTGTGGAGCGTCACTCTAACTCTGCTGCTGATACAATGTCCATTCCTGGACATTCTCTTTGGCCATTTTTCCTCTCTCTCTCTCTCTCTCTCTCTCCCTATGTTTATATGGGCGTTACGGACATTGTAATTGGTACGTTGTCCGGTATTTCTGATTGTTCTGGATTGACATCGTCAACCCTGGTATCCGGAGTTTATGACCCTAACTGTGGTGGAGCCATTTCGGCTCCCCTCTCGTCCTTCTCTTCTTCTACAGGGTTATCTGTGGAAGACGATGTTCTTCGGCTCAATTTGACGGCCTGTATGTTGAATCCTCTATGTTATGGAAGAAAGGGTTTTCTTCTGCTGTGGTTTCTACTATGCTTAGTGTCATAAGCCTGTTTCTTCCATGATCTATCACCGTGTCCGGTCGATATTCGTGTCTTGGTGTGCTGACAGAGATCTGTCTCATGACTTTGATCTTCCCACTGTCCTGTCCTTTTGGTTGGACTGTGTTGGCAAGGGACTCAGTCTGAGTTCTCTTACGGTTCTTACTTCGGCGCTTTCTGTCGTTTTCCAGAAATGCATTGCTATCTTCCTGACTTCAGAGGTTTCTTCCAGGGTGTTGCTACTGTGCGCCCTGCCTTTCAGAGTCCGGCTCCTCAGTGGGACCTTAATCTGGTTTGGGGGTTCTCCAGCGTTCCCCCTTTGAGTCCTTGGCTACTATTCCTTTGCGCCTTTTGTCGTGGAAGATGGCCTTTCCTCCGGCTATTGTGTCAGTTCGCCGGGTGGCGGACTTGCAAGCTCTGTCCTGTAACCACCTTATCTGGTGTTTCACAAGGATAAGGCTGTGCTTCGCACCTCTAGGAGTCCTTGTCTAAAGTGGTCTCCGAGTTCCACATCAATCAGGAGATTGTGGTGTCCTCTTTCTGCCCTAACCCTTTCCTTTGTCAAGTTGAGGGATCTCTACTTGTTGGATGTTGTGCATTGTCTCAAGTTTTATGTTCATCGCACTGAGTCTATCAGGAAGTCTGACGCCCTGTTCGTCATTCCTGAGGGTCCTAGGGCAGGGAGACCCGCATCCTTCTAATCGTGAAGCTTACAAGTTGAGGGATAAGCATGTTCCCTTTCGGGTTACAGCCCATTCTACCAGGTCATTTGGGGTCTCTTTGGCCTCCAAGAATCAAGCGTCTGCCGCTCAGTTGTGCCGGGCGGCCACTTGGTCTTCTGTGCACCCCTTCTTGAAGCGCTACCGTGTGGATGTGCTGGCCTCTGCTGATGCCAGCTTAGGGAGGAAGGCCCTGGATGCAGTTTTGCCTGTCTAGGATCTTTCTTTTCTGCGGTTTTCAGTGCTTCCTTACTGTTGAGCCCTATTGGCTCTGGTTCAGTGTGCTGTGTAACAGTTCTTGGGGTCTGTTTTTACCTCTAGTTGGTGTCTGTTGACACCTCTGGTTAGTTGGGATCTCTGACCGGTTGGTTCATGGAGGTCCTGGTGACTTTGGGGGCCTTGCGCCTGGTCCTTGCCTTCTTCCCACCTCAGGGTAACTCAATGGTTGGACATCCCAGAGTTACCAGTAACCTGTATTGGACGACCGTGAAAATAGGATTTTAGTCTTACCTGTTAAATCCTTTTCACTTAGTCCATACAGGTTACTGGTCTCCACCCTGTCAAGAGACCATGCTTGGCTCTCCTGGGGCATTATGTGGGAGTCCTTCGGGGCATGCTCACAGGAGTTTTCTTTCCTTCTACTATCTAGTCTGGTTAGTTCTCAAACAATTCTAGGCAGGCTGGGTAGACTGCAGCCTGAGAGGGAAGGGAGGCTCCACCCCCTGCATACATTTAGAGAATGTTCCTGCCTACTTAAAGGGGACTGACGCCTCCCAGAGTTACCACTAACCTGTATGGACTAAGTGAAAAGGATTTAACAGGTAAGACTAAAATCCTATTTTTCTACTTTCTCATGGAGGTAAGGTGTACTCATTTTGGGTTTCTTCCTAAGTTTATATCTGATTTCCATATTAATCAGCAGATTTTGCTTCCTTCTTTCTCCTAATCCATCTACAGGATCTGCACTGTCTTGACTTAGGTGTCTAAAATACTACATTCATTACAGAGTCCTTTCATTAGTTGGAATAGTTGTTCATTATTCCTGATGACCCATAAGTGGACCAGCCGGATTCTGTAATGACTTCTTGCTTCTTGGATCAGGGTGACTATTTTCCAGGCCTATGTTATCAGAAAGAGACCATTACCTTTTCAGGTAACAGAGTATTCCACCAGAGAGGTGAAGTTGGCAACCTTACTTCTGTACCACAGTTCTATGTGGCAATGTACATTAATATATGAGGTTCATGGTTTCAGTTGGCTTTGACAATGAGGCTGGATTTGTTGTAGGGAGTTTTTCTCCCACTGCATGAAATTCTGTTTGGGACAGCTTTAGTTTGTACCCATGGTTCCCATGTTCCACAACAGACAAAGAAGAAAAGGGTATTTTTGTGTGCTTGCTGATAAATCCTTTTCTGTTGGTGCCAGAGAAAAATTTGGTTTGCATTCTGGGAAGTGGTGTTCTCTGCGTTGTATTGAGTGGTGGCTGCCTTCCTGCCCTTCTTCCATTTCTGGGTCTTGGCTTTTTGTGAAACTAAAGGCTACTGGGTGGAAGTTAAGTGGGGCTGGAAAGGGAGTCTCCTCCAACGGAGAGCTTTGTCTGCAAGTGCCCTACTGCCTAGTGGTAGCAACTTACCCCCACTGTTCCTGTGTTCCACAAGGACTAGGAGAAAGATGTATTGCTAAGTACACAAAAATCCTTTACACTTGGTCACATGCTGTTCTAATACCTCTTGTGGTTCTCCAGTGTATTAAGAAATAATGTGTGGGTGTCCTGTTTCGTATTTATATAGTTAAATCCAGTTTAAAAGAAATGAGAATTTGTATTTTTCTTCTGCTTCGCAGTTAGTATATCTGAAGCCTGCACCTCCTTTACTTAATACAGAGAGCCCTTTGAGTATGGTATGATAGTCTGTGCTAAATGTCTGTCTTCTGTGGGGGTGGTCATACAGTGCCAAGAATGACCCAACGACCAGTGAACATCCAGTCCGCAGCTGCCCTGTGACCAGAAGCAGCTTGTTGATGTGAGAGGCTGCCACTAGGTGCAAGAATTCTTGCAGGATGCCGTTGAGTTCATGTTCCACCATTCTTGACTTGACTAGTGGCTGTTGTGAGGGCCAAAAGAGGCTCTACCCACTATAAGGGCTGTGAATCTAATAAACTGGCCACTTAGGGTGGTATGTCAGTCTAGACTCAGATTAAAACAACTGCATCCTAGGGTAAAAATACATTAACTTGGTATCCTTTTAAAAGGTTGTGCGCAAAAGAGCGTGCAACCTTTTAACACAGTAACCATGACGCCATGGTTAAAATGGTGACATGAGAATGTTGCACTGCATGACAGAGCAAGACACTCATGTCGTATAGTGAAACATTAATTGAAATGAGACGTTTGATCCCTTGAACTCTAGAGAGGTCTCCAATGCATTGGCAATTAAGGGTTTAAAACATTTGCTAGATTTATACTAAAGAAACCAAGTCAAAAGCGGATCATTTGATGGAGATCAAGAGGGTTAAGTACTGGTGTGTAATCTGTAAGAGTAATGAGAATGATTATTGTGTGTGCTATAGGAACAATGTGTGGTAAGTATTATACTGTGGATATATATACTCCTGTATTCTTATAGACTTGCAGAAAATATAATGTGGAAAGCCATAACTTTGCAATATATGCTCCTTTATGACAAACAAAGGGTTATTATCCACTTCTGTGGCTTTGGTCACCGCTCCTGTTGTCTTTGTGTAATGCTACTTTTTTCCTCCAGGTGACAGTAAAGTTCCATCATTGTGAAAATTTCTTCCTCAAGCCTAGTATTTGGATACAGTGTGCTGCATGCCCCCTCTTGTTGATTAATTGCTATTATGATAAATTTTGATGGTCAAAAATCTTCTGTGCATTATTGTAGAATGCAAAACCCATAACCTCTGACACATTTTGCATTTCTTGCTAAGTGAATGTTAAATGAGGATTCACGTGTTTATTCTTTAGAGCACCCAGGCAAACTATAAATGGTTTGGTTTTTTGGTGATAGACTAAGCTTCCTTTTCATACCCTATGTAAATATTTAGTCTATATTTTTGTTAAATTAAATACATAATTGGGGCATTTCAGTAGTCTGACTGTTTTTGTTTGTACTCGGTAATTATAATTATTTTAAAGCGAAACTACCACCTCCACTATAGTCGCCCTGCAGTACTTAGGCAGGTGGCGACTAGCTTTGTAATCATTATTTTACCTTTCAAAAGTGCTCACGAATAAAGTTATCTTTAAGCTTCCGAGACTGACAGCCAGGATACTGCAGCCTGTGCCGTCAGTCTCTTCTGGAGCCATCTGGGCCAGTGCAATGCCTGTGAAGGGTGAAGAGGACTGACAGCGCAGACGCGCATTCAAGATGTCTGCAGTGATGCGTGGCTTCCGGCCTCGGAAGCTTAAGGATAACTTTATTTGTGGCCACTTTTGAGAGGTAAAATAATGATTAGTAAGCTAGTCGCCACCTGCCTAAGTATTGCAGGGTGACTTTAGTGGAGGTGTTAGTTCCTCTTTAAAATACCCCTCAATAAATTCAGGAAGTTTTCCCACTTATGGAAATCCCTATTTGTGTAGGTTTTCCATGTGTTTTGGCGGTTAAGGGATTCATTAATTTTATTTCTATTAATATATAATATATATATATATACTTCACTATATATATACTATGGTACTTCACACACACAACATAATTTATGTCTCCTCAGAAAACAAACACAGATTGAACATAATGCCTCATTACATAATTTATGTCTCATTACTGCTCCCATTGGGTGATTCAATGGGGGCATGTTTATCATACAGGGAGTTGGCCCTCCCCCTCCAGCCCACCCACCACTGTCCAACTGACAAAAAAAATATAGCTGCCACTCGCTCCTGAAGTAGGGAATATCAATAACTTCTCTTGGTCCCCTCACACTCTCACTCAGCATCATGACCCCACAAACACACTGTTTTACCTCCCACAGATAATTGTAACCCTCCATACACTCTGTTTCAGCACGTGGGTGTAATGTTTCCATAATACAAACTCAGGGATAGACTTAATAGCAACTCTTATTTAAAGGGATAGTATTACTTCAAAATTACTATCCCTCATATTGTAGCCCTTAATAAACTGAGTTAAATGACACCAGCGGCATCTCTCAAACCTTTATGGTTTAAGAGATAGCTGCTTTCAAAGTTTCCTCTCCCCTGCTGTCAGCGTTCTGCTGCCAGCAGGAGAAACCGGTCTCTGAATCAAGCGGAGGCTCTTCAGCAGAGCCGATATCTCGTTATGGAAGGAAAAATGATTAATTGAAACAGTCTTCTACGTGTGCTTGGTAACCAAACACACGTAGAAGACTGTTTCAATGAATCATTTTTCCTTCCATAACGAGATATCGGCTCTGTTTAAGAGCTTCCGCCTGTCCCGGGACCGGATTCCCCTGCTGGCAGCAGAACGCTGACAGCAGGGGAAAGGAAACTTTGAAAGTGTCTATCTCTTAAACCATAAAGGTTTGAGAGATGCCACTGGTGTCATTTAACTCAGTTTATTAAGGGCTACAATATGGGGTATAGTAATTTTGAAGTAATACTATCCCTTTAAGTCTTTTCATCTCTTCAGTCAACCTCACTAACTGTCTGTTTTCAACTGTCAATCCTCCACTTCCTGATTCCCGCCCTTTCTCCTTAAAGGGAGAGAGATTCTTTGCTGTATGTTACAGAGGGCAAGCCTCAAACACTACTTTCTATTTGTTCCCTCAGCATATTGCTACATTGCCTCAACTGAAGAGCCACCGTGTGTTATATTGCTATGTTACCTCAGCTTAAGTAAGGAGTTACTGTTCCCATTGGGTGATTCAATGGTGGAGTGATTTAAATCATTCAGGGAGTTGGCCTGCCCCCACTATCCAGCCTGCCCACCACTATCCTAGTGACTGAAAAAACAAAATGGCTGCCACTCGCTCCTACACCACAGACTCACACACAAGCCACAAACACACACATATACAAAAGCCACATACACACACAGAGTCCCCAGGGGTCCCTCCACCAACCTGAGGTACACAATGAGCTGATCCAACACAGGGAGGGCGGGATCGGCTCCAGTGTACCTTCATTTCTGGTATCCGCAACACAACAATGCTTTCGGCTCCTGGTGCACAATGTGCTTCTGCTGCAGGAAGCCCAGCTGCTTCATGTAGCTCAGAGCCAGGCAGGCCCAGTACCGAATCCTTCATGTTCCCCCTTCATGAAGCACAACACTCAGCCCTGCAACAGCCCAGTCATGCGGCCCTTCAAAGAGCTCTCTGCAAGCAGAAGCTGGATGCGGCTATTACCCGTGGCTGAGGGGCTGGAGACAGATCATGCTGGGGCCACTCTGTAGTACGCACTCTTACACACACAAGATTCTTCACTGCAGCTCTCTGCCCGCTGTCACACACCTGCACTTTGTAAGTACCCTGGCACAAAAAAATATACATGCCGCAGTATAGCTGCTCCAACCACACACACACACACACACCATCCTTCCTCAGTTCCTGCTGTCTGTGCCCGGGCTGCGTCCCTAGTAATGCTCTTAGCCGAGGCCTGGGGCAGGAGGTGTCTTCCTGGCCAGGGAGCCGGGCCGTCGGTTGTCTGGCAGCCTCCGAGTGTGCATGTACAGAGACGGACACAGAATGGAAGAGGTGGCTGGAGCTGAAAGGGTGTTGGGGATATTGGGGCCATTAGTCCAGCAACAACTGGAGAGCCACAGCCTGAAAGCCATCATATGCACCTCCAATGCGTTCCACTTCAGGGACTGTGAACTCCATGACTCTCGCTACATACTGGGACAGCTGGTTAACCCTTTCAGTGCCAGAGGATTAAGCAACACAATGAGCAATGCCTTGCTTACCCCTCTGGCACTTACAGGACCGTAATAATATCTGTATATATATATATATATATATATATATATATGTGTGTGTGTGTACGCATGTATGTACGTGTGTATGTATGATCAATGTCTGTATATGTCACTGTATCTGTGTGTGTGTGTGTGTCTATCTATGTATGTGTGCAATATGATTCTTTCTGCTTCACACAGTACACAAAAAAAAACATCAACCAATACAGCTAAATGAAATGTACAATACAAACAAACACAAAAAATTCTTACAAAATACCTTAAACATGCCACCTACAACATTTCAAACAAAAAATGCTATATAACACACATACCCTACTACAATGACGGGCAACGCTGTCACATATTGCTAGATTATATATATATATATATATATATATATATAATATCAATGAAATGTGTACCACTGGATGTGGTTCAAATCAGCAAGGATGCATCACAGTCATGACTGCGCTTTGGTCCGGGGCTCATGGCGTCACCCGTAAGTAATTTTTTTAGGTGTTTTTTTTTTTAAATCTGTGTTTCCTGAGCACTGGTAGATTAGACACTCTATTTCTAGTATTTCTTTATTATGTGTTTCTTAGCAATTTTTGTTTTGTAGAGCATGGATAATTCTAATGTATGCACAAGTCAAGGTACATTCACCACACCTGATTCGCTCACGTAATTACTTCAGTTGCGTGTATATGTAGATGACGTAGTCTTCAACACTTTAAGATACTGCATTTAAGGTCACATCTTGCACAAGTTGCCTTAAGAGGCTTGTAATGGAGCCGAAATGTTGAACGAATAAACCCCTCTTTTTCATCCTGATTACAAAGTCCTATGAGTGCTTTTTGTCCTTGCTGGTTTGAACAGCCACATCCATTGTTGTTTCATTTGACCACAGCACTAAGGCAATTAGTCATTTTTTTCTTAGGTATTAGAGTGCCCATCTACACAAATTATATATATATATATATATATATATATATATATATATATATATATATTATAAAAAATATAGTGTGTGTTTGTTTATAAATGTCACGGTAGCCCATATGGGATAAATGAATGAATGGCGGTCACTTGTAGTAGGCGAGGACAATACTAGATTTTTTTAGGTGTTGAGTGCCTCTTTAAATCATTATATTTTTCAGACTCCATGTCACAAGCATGATGTTATCAGACAGCACCACGGTTTAGTGGGGTTTGTTGCACAGAGACACCATTCTGCTTTACAGGTCAGGTCCTTGAGCCAGATTGTGTATGTCAAATATCGCACTCAAATACAGCAAAGGAGATCAAGCAAAGAACTACTATTTACACAGTAGAGACCTTTATTGAAACCTTACACATACACACAATCACATATGTATGTGTCTACTAGGGGTGGGCTGCATAATGATTAAAATAAAGATTGAGCAATATGTGGCCCTCCAGCTGTTGTGGGCTGCAACTCCCATCATACTAAACTGATCAAACTTGACAGCTTGTACCCCTCATAAAGTAATGCGTAAAAAAAATAATATATAATCATAACATATAATGTGATCCTTGCACTTTTAACCACAAAATTTCCAAAGTGTTTTAAAAACATACACATATATGGTGTTTTTGTAAACAGGAGGACTAGTAGAATTTATTTAGGGATGAGGGTGTGGATATAAAGAAAAATAATTTCCAGATTTATGTGTATTATCTATATAAAAATTGATATTCCTCTTTTGTCCATGGAATACAGGCACCGTGTGAGGTGATCCTTCTTCCTTGACATTCTTTAGGCTAACCCTGGCCTGGCCTTTTTTTTTTTATTTTTATTTTTTTTATATGTTCCTGACAGAGTGAACAGGTTGGAACATTGCTTCTTAGCTTTATTAAGCGTTTAAAATGTGAGAGGCTTCTGAGGATGAACAACACACAATGGCCTGTTGTACGGCTAGTCTCAGAAGCATCACTTTTTAGCTCTCTAGTGCCATTACAGAGGGCAAGTTTTCACACGCATAGTGGACTAATCCGACCCAAAAGGGCGGTCCGGTTCCAAAATGAAGGACAAGCCCCCCTGCACAGGAACACCAGCTAACCCCTGATGAACGTTTCAGCCTTGTTGGGCCTTGTCCGGAGGGGGCAGCTGGATTCCCTAGGCACTGAGACCAAGGGGTAAATGTCCGGATTACCCTTCACTTTTAGAGAGACCCCGTAAGGGTGTTCAAAATAAGCATATAAAATGTGAGAAGCTTCTGAGGACGAACAGCACAATTGCCTATTCTACTTCTAGTCACTGCTCAGAAGCTTCACGTTTTAGCTCACTAGTGCCATTACAAGGAAGAAATTTCTGCATACATATTAGACTAATCCTGCCCAAAAGGGCTGTCCAGTTCCAAAATTACAAGCAAGTCTTCGCCTGCCAGATATGTACTGTTCTGGGCTTTTCTAGGTTGAATTATTATTCTGGGAAACATTTATTCGTATTTTATACTGTTTTCGACACTACTACTGTTAGGATGTCGGATCCAAAGTTACCTGGGTCTAGACCCTAAGACAAAGGACTCAGGGGTGTCTCTGACACCCCCCCCCCCCTTACTTACTGCTTCTCATGCCAAGAGGGGCTCGCTAGAGCCAGTCTGGGTGAAACACTTCCAGGGCCTTCCAGCCATGAGCAAGAGCCACCTTGGGTCAGGGACTTTAGGTCCTCTATGGCACAGATTCCTCTTCTTCAAGGGGTTCTTCATTCTTGGACACCCTCCTCTTCCCGCAGGCATGTGGCCCCTATGGCACCTGGCATTCCTGACTTGTTTAATTCCTCAGTGGAGGAACCGCTGGATGTTTCACAGGATTTTGCGTGTTCACTTGGGCTTCCTTCCACCTTGGTGGCGCCTCCACTGAACTTGACACTGAACCCTCTGCTGAGGGTCTCATTAAGGCAGATCTAAACACCATAAACATTCCTATTATTTCGGAACCTCAGCCTATTTCTGCTATTCTTCGGGGCCGCAAGAAGTTTGGCACATATTTTCCACCTCACCCCACTCTTGACCAGATCATCCTGGCCGAGTGGAAAACACCTGTCATGTGTACATCTCTGTCTGACAGACTTTCTAAGCTGTATTCATTTTCTGATGCGGCCTTGGCTGAGTGGGGTACACCTCCTAAGGTTGATGCTTATATTGCCAGTCATTTCCCTTCCCCTGCATCTCCTGCAGTGGATCCCTTGACTGTCACAGACTTAGCTGATTGGGAGCTTGATGATATTTTACAGGCTGTGTTCTCTGCCACAGGTGCGTCCTTGCGGCCTACCTTGGCATCTACATGGGTTAACAGAGCCATTGCTGTTTGGACTGAACAGCTGTCTGATGCTGTCTGTATGGGTGCTCCTAAAGCTAACATTTTGTCGCTTTTGGATTGTATTTCAGTGGCTCAGTGCTATCTTACTGATGCCTTATCTGACGCTGTTAGGCTTCAGGCTAAGGCCTCTGCCCTTTCTGTGGCTGCTAGGCTCTCCCTGTGGCTTAAGTTCTGGTCTGTTGACCCGATCCTTAGGCAATCTCTGCATTCTTTCCCTTTACAGAGTTCCACCCTTTTTGGCCTGATCTGAAGGACCTCATTGGAGAGATTCCTGGGGGCCAGAGTGCTTGGTTCCCCTTGGCCTCTAAGCACAATCCTCAGGCAAGAAGGCAGCATCTTTTTCATGCTTCTCCTGAACAAAGGGGTCTGGCCAGGTGCTATCTCAGGCACTGTGTTCTATCCCTATGCTGCCACAACACTGGAGATCCGGTAGCTCCTCCACCGAGCCTAACCTACTTCGGCAGGATTAGCCGACTCTCAGTCTGCAGACACCCGCTGGTGTCTCTCTGCAGTGCCCCCTCTTTCTTTTCAGTGTTTCTGCAGACATTTTTGTGGACCCATGGGCTTTGCTGGTGGTTTTGCTGACGGGTTTGGGTTCTATTCAGCTTCCTTTCTTCTGTATTTATCTTCCTTTGGTTCCCCTTTGGAACCGGATCTGCCTGGTTTCCTTCCTTGGATCCATTCCGTATCTCTTGGAAAAGGAGGATCTGGGCCTGGTTCCTTTACATGTGCAAGGATCTGACTCATGTCCCATCCTATTCGTGTTTCCCAGGGCTGCTTCTATCCTTTTCTGGACCTCAAGGACCTTGATTCCTTTTTTTGTCTGGACTTATTTTTACTGGATTTTCTGAGGTCCGTTATTCTGGCAAGGTGTCCAGGGGAATTCATGTCTTCATGGGATCCACGGGGTGCCTGCTTGCTCTGGGATGGGAATCCTGGGACCTGGAGGTACTTCAGGCTATCCCATTGGGCTGCTTTCCTCCACTGGTGGTTTTTCGAGTGTTGGGTGAATTGCTTTCAGAAGTGCATGCATGATACTTCAGGTCCCTCTGCTCAGGGCCCCTTCCACACTATCACCTCCCCTGTTGGGCTCTGCATGCCCAGGTCAGACCTTATCCCATCACTGGGCTTGCTCTGTATGGGTCTCTGGTCCAAACCCTGGCTAGACATTTCATTCTGATGGTGCCTTATCTGGTCATCTTTGGGTGGCTTCTGTTCTGGTTCGCAGGTACATTTGGGTCTAACCGTTGGGTTCTTTAGTTGGGTGCTTGGTTCCCTCCAGGGGGTGCGGTTCCATTTTGCCTAGGCTTATGGGTTATCTAGATTATCTCTCTCCCCTTCCATGTGGTGCTGAGTTTTCCTTGGTTGCTGAGTCTCTCCAACCTGCAGAAGGTAGGCCCTTGTGGTTCAAGTTTGCATCTTGGATTCATTGGATGCCCGCCTGTCCAGCTAGGGAGTGCCCCAGGTCACCTGGATGTCCAGTACCTTGGTTTACAGGGAGCCTCTTCTACCCGTCTGTGTCCAAAACTCAGGGTGATATTTCATTCTCTGAGGGGTTGGTCATCTCTTCTCATCAGCGAGGACAGCTCCGGATGGTTTGCAGCTTGGTTGGTGATCAAGGCTACTTTCCCGTGTATGGGAAACTACTTCTTGCCACTTTGCAGTTCCGATTCCAAGTATAGGAAGCGTCTTCACTGTCTAAATGAGTTGCCTCACTGTGGACAACAGAGGGTGGTAACTTCACCAGGAGGCTCTCACCATCTTTCTGAGATGGAGTCTTCCCTGGATCAACCTGCTGGCCGCCTGTCTTGTCTGCTAGTTTTTGCTACTTTGCTCTCATTGTGGAGACCATCTGGCTTATGCAGAGGATGTTCTGTCGTTCCCTTGGGTGTTTCCCTTGGTCTACCTTTTTCCTCCTCTTCCCCTGATTCCCAAGGTTCTGAGGGGGATACGGATGGTATGGTTTCTGATCATCCTGGTTGCTCCATACTGAGTCTGGCGACCCTAGTTTCAGGGGTTGCTGGATCTGTTGCATGCGGACCGTTTTCAATTTCCACGCACACCAGTTCTACCATAGGGCTACCTGCAGAAGGGTGTACATGGGGCATTTGGGTTTTGACTCCTTGTAGGTTGCATCCTCGTTCTTGAGGTAGAAGGATTTTCTCCAGCTGTGATTGACACTGGGATTCAAGCTCAGAAACCTGTTTCCTCTACCTCCTAGACTTTCTACTGGATTTGGTCTGTCTTCTGCTCATGGTGTGTGGACAGGGATCTGCCCTCACAAGAGCTCTGCCACCTGTCCTGTCCTCCTTACAGGATAGAGTGTACATGGACCTGAGTTCTTTGAAGGTTCAGACTTCTTCTCTCTCTCTCTCTCTGTCTTTCTCAGAGGCACTTAATTATCCTTCCAGATGTCAAGGTTTTCTTTCTAGGTGTCGCTCATGGTTTCTCTGACTTTCAGCATCCCACTCCTCAGTGGAATCTTAATCTGGTTCTGGGAGTCTTACAGCGGCCTCCTTTTGAGTCCTTGACTACTATTCCTTTTCGTCTTCTGACTTGGAAGATGACTTTCCTCTTGGCGGTTGTCTCTGTTCGCAGAGTTGCTGCCCTGCAGACTTTGTCCTGCAAGCTGCCTTTTCCTGGTGTTTCACATGGTAAGGTGGTTCCTTGTACTTCCAAAAGTAGTTTTTTGGGTGGTCTCTGTGTTTCACACTGACCAGGGACTTGTGCTTTCATTTTGTCCTGGATCTTATCTGACAGAATACGGATCTCCTTTTGCTGTATGTGGTGCGCTGCTTTAGGTATCATGTGCCCTGCATTGGGTCTGTTCTCCTGGCTGCTGCACTCCTTGTTGTCCCTGGGGGGTCTCAGGGCCGATGTGGCTGCCTTCATGGTGACTTGTACCTTGAACTCTTTCTGTCTGTGCGGCCTAGGGACGGAGCCTGGCTCATTCCACCACGTCTGTTGGGCCCTCCTGGACCTATAAGGATCTGGCCCTCTTCTGATCTTTGTGCTGAGTGGCCACTTGGTTGTCTGCGCATACTTTTTGTTCATCACTACTGTGTTGATTTTCTGGCTTCAGCTGAGACCAGCTTTGGCAGGAAAGTCCAGATGGTAGTTATGACTATCTAGGACTTTATTTCCTGCGTATTTGTGATCTTTACCTTTGAGCCCTGTTGGCTCTTGTTCGTTGTACTGTTTTTACAGTTACGGGTGTGCTGTTACAATTCAATGTCCATTGACACTTAGTTTGTTAAAGGTCTAGGCTGGATCTGGTTAGTCCATTTGGGCTGTGGTGACTTTGGGGACCTACGCCTGGTCCTAGCCTTATTTCCCACCTCTGGGAAACTCGATGGTTGGACATCCCAAGGTTACCAGTAACCTGTATTGGACAACAGAGAAAAGAGGATTTTAGTTTTACCTGTTAAATCCTTTTCTCTTAGTCCATATAGGTTACTGGTCTCCCACCCTGTCAAGGGGCCATACTTGGTTCTCCTGTGACCAAACGTGGGAGTCCTTTCGGGTTCATGCTCACAGGAGTCTTCTTTTTCCTTCTATCTAGTCAATAGTTAGCGTCTCAATCTAACTCCTGAGGGGACTGGCTGGTGACCAGCTGAGGAGGAAAGGAAGGCTCCCCCCTGCAAATTCTTTCCACAATTGTTTACTGCCTACTTCAAGGGGCGATCGCTTTCCCAAAGTTACCAGTAACCTATATGGACTAACAGAAAAGTATTTAACAGTTAAGACTAAAATCCTTTTTTTTTTTTTTTTTTTTTTTCCCCTCCATTAGTCAACTCCGCAATTTGGATTCGACCTGGACTCGGACGAAATTTGACGGCAGTCCATATTATTTGATGACTTTAAAATACCTTTAAAAATACAATAAAAAATGAAAATGAAATGAATGGAACCATTTCCAGGGTCTAAATGAAGATGGTAGAACAGGGTAAGGTGGGTATTTAGCCTTATGGCACTTTGGATGAAGTAGATGAAGTATGGATGTAGCTAAAGTTGAAGGAAGAAGGAAAACTGAGGATGACTGGTGCAGGGTGGACTCAGGATGACTGGAACATTGTGTGTATGTAGCCAGCAGCAAACTGCAAAACACTGGAGCAGCCAGGACTCAGTAGATGGATACCACAGACATCAAGAGACTACAAAACTGAGGATGATTGGTGCGGGGCGGACTCAGGATGACAGCAACACTGTAGATGTAGCCAACAGCAAACTGCAGAAACCTGGAGCAGGCATGACTCAGTAAAGATACCACAGACTTTTTTTTTTTTTTTTTTAACAAGAGACTACAAAACTGAGGATGATTGGTGCAAGGCAGATTCAGGATGACACACTGTAGATATAGCCAGCAGCAAACTGAATAACACTGGAGCAGCCAGGACTCAGGAGAGATACAGCAACTGAGGATGACTGGTGTGAGGCAGACTCAGGATGACAGTAACACTGGAGATGTAGCCAACATCAAACTGCAGAACACTAGCGCAGCCAGCCCAGGACTCAGTAGATAGATACTGCAGACTTTTTTTTTTTTTTTTGCAAGAGATGAAAAATAATAATCTGTATAGTGGGACAACAATGTAGACTTTAAATTCCCCCCTGTGTCCACCAAGTCGGGGTTGTCCTCTGCCTAACCTAGCACGGTTCTAGAGCTGGGTAAGCTGGAGCGCTCAACATATTATGGTACTTTTTTTCCTAATCTGCATCAAACCTGAGAGCAGGGTAACCCAGCTTTGGCAGGATGATTTTTAAAAGAGTAGTTTGCTCCATGAACTAGGGGGTCAATTGAGAGCCCTGGGGGCTAAGTATATTTCCTGTTACACAAAATACCTGCTCACCCTGGACAGTGGTTGGGGGGCAAGAAACCTACTCCTGGGCTACCAGGGATAAAGTAGGCCACACAGCCTCATATTATCCCAGAAAGTCAAGGGATCTGTACTTGGGGTCAAAGAAGGTTCTGCAAGGTAAGCCTTAACTCGGCACTTTTTCGATTGATGGGGAGCTGTTTGTATTGTTTGAAAGCATAATCTGTCCATTGCCTCCGCATAAAAAGCAGCAGCTGTTCCACCAGAACAAGATGAAGCGCGACCGGTGCTGCTACTGATAGGTCCCAGAAGACCACCACACTCCTCCAGCTCATCTGTGGAATCTTCTCCCACCTCCAGTGACAGCATCCTGGTTTTTCTTTGCCTCTCACACACCCTCACTATCAATTGTTCCCTCTAGGCAGTGAGGGAACTGGGACGAAGTGCCATCTTGTCTTTGATTCAAGGATTGCAAATTGTGGCAAGCATTAACTCGGGATAATTGTCCATGCACTGAGTCAGTTCCTTCTTTAGCCTTGTTAGAAGGGCAGCAACATCGGGAAGTATATTATGCTCAGCACCAGACAAGCATTCCGTATGGGCAAGGAAATAGTCCATTTTTAACGAGAGGTGTGTGAAAAGGGGAATGACTTTGGCCAGGCTAGCGTTCTCTTTGCTTAAAATTTCCGTCAAAGAATGGAAAGGCGTGAGGACTGTCACTGCCTGTTCCATCAGGGCCCAGTCAGCCCTGTCCAGTGCTCTGTTGCTGCCAATGAAATGGTGAGATGACATTGCGTGAATTGCCTTT
Organism: Rhinophrynus dorsalis; assembly: GCA_037306005.1. NCBI lineage: Eukaryota > Metazoa > Chordata > Amphibia > Anura > Rhinophrynidae > Rhinophrynus > Rhinophrynus dorsalis. The sequence continues at coordinate 277,299,516 of CM074719.1, forward strand.
TTCTGCTCCAGGATACTCTCTAGCATATATAAGGTGGTCCCAACATCTTGTTTTAGGCGGTGCTCTGGGAGGTCTGCCTTTTTCTGTTCCTCCCTGAGGAGCTGGCTATCTTTGACGCTCCAATGGAAGTGGCCAGCAATTTGTCGGCACAAGTCCAGAAGTGCTGGCACCCTTCCAGTGTTACTGCCATCCTCAAAAGCAGCCTTCACTACCAGGTGCAGGACATGCGCTAAGCAGCGCACACCCACAAATCTGCCATCCCGGAGAACCTTTATCATGTTAGCTGCACCGTCAGTAACCATAAACCCCATCTGTGCCTACCTGCTCCCTTAGCAGCTGCGCCACCATGTTCTGCAGTGCTTTGCAAATGTTATCTGAGGTGTGCTGCTGATCCATTACCTTCGCATGGAGGAAGAAAGAGTGGTGCCCTGTCTGCTTAGCTACTGCACCTGAACTTTTTGTCGGTAATTATGTGTCTTGCAACATATTGGTCTGCCACCAATGCTCCTTCAATAACGGGAAGCCAATGCTGACCACTCGGAGCACTCCATAAGTCAGTGGTAAAGTGCACTGACTGGCCACCAGCCTTTCCTAGCAGGTCCTTCAAATGCCCAACGCATGACTGATACAGTGAGGGCACTATAGTTCTACTAAGTGTGGAGCGGGATGGAATTTTATATCTGGGTCCGACAGCCTCCATAAGTTGCTGGGAGGGCTCCCCATCCACCAAATTAAAAGTAGCACCCCCAACGGCTATGAGCTGTGCAATGAGGCATGTAATTTTCCAAGACTGTTGTCTGCACATCCCCTTTGAATGAAACCCACCAAAATCTTCCAGTGTGGCCTGTATTGATTTTGGGATGGGCTGTGACTGTCTGCTGCTCTTACTAGGACCAGATGTGGCATGATCCCCCTGCCCTTTCTCCTACAGCCTACTGGTAGTGAGTGTGACACTGGTATATGCAGTACTAGTAATGCCACTTTCTGCACTTATCAAAACTGACTTATGGTAGTTGTTCAGGTGTTGGTTCATCCCAGAGGTGTTTAGATAACCCAACACCCTCCAACGGCTTACTTCCCTGCCACACAATTTGCATTTCGCTAGCCGGCTATCACCAAGTGCCACACAATGGTCCCACGCTTTGGAGTGACGGATGACTCTGGAAGGTGGTGGAGAAGAAGAAACTGAGGTGACACTTTCTTCATCTTCACATGCTGGAGCAACCTCACTTGGCTTTTTCTTCTACCGTTACAGGGGTACCAGTAGACCTTAAGTTGGCAGCAGGGATGTTGGGACTGGGATTGGAGGAGGATAGTGGAGTAACAGTGGTACTGGTGGCGGAGACACTAGCAGCTACTACCTGGCTGGGAAACTCAAATGGAACTGGAGAGGCAGGTGTTGAGTTGCAATATAAGACACAAGTGTAACTGGAGGAACAGGAGGAATACATTGGGAAGCAGGGGCAAAATTAAGCTCAGGGGAATAATCAAGGTCATTGGAAAAATCAAGCTCAGGGGACAAATCAAGCTTAGGAGGCCTTGATCCCTCACATTCTTCTTCTACCTCTTGTAGGAAGAAAAATCAGCAACAGATTGTGGGGAGACCTGCTGAATTCCCTCTTTTGTCTGGTGGCTACCTGGAAATGGTAAACTATCTCCCTTAATAACCTTTTCTGGAGAAGATATGCTCGCAGTGACAGTGGTGGCAGGAAAAATGTTATCCAAATACTGCAATAATTTCTGTTTGGGCTGCTTACACGGATGTTCGCTATAAAAAATCCCTCGTTGATACTGCCCGCAGTGTCCAACCAGTAGTGTTACACACACTAGGTGTCCCCAGGTTTATAGAAGTGGCTGTAGTGGAGTTGGTGACTAAACTGGCAGCGGCACTAGTCATTGAGCTGGTGGTTCTGGGTGGATAATCATCAAGCAGCTGATGAGACATAGGTGACGGCTGCTTCATGGTCTCAGAGGAGGACCTGAACACCTCTACCCTCCTAGTAGAGGTAGAACAACCTGCAGTTCCCTTCTTTCTAGTTTTTGGTTTGGAGTGCTGCTGCTGAGTCTGACTAGTACTACTTAAAATATTCTTCTTTGCCCGCCTTCTGCTGCTAACTCTGCTTAAAAGCAACATCACTGTAGTGGTGTTGGTGGTTGCTGGTTCACTGCAGCTGGTTCCAGGATGAGGAACATCAGGTTGTCACTAGGACTCAAGTCCATGACAGATAGGTAGGTAGTGAACTATAATAGTTTTAAAATTTAAAAACCTGGCCACACGACAACTGTGAGACTGGCTGCGTCACTCTGAAAATTATTCAAACAAACTTCTATGACATTTAGTATTTTACACAGAAACAAAGGTGACTGTCCCTTGCAGTGGTAATAAGGTACTAGGCCTGCCTATAGAACAAACAAATCCCTAATATTAATTTTAATATTTAACACAGAAACAAAGGTGACTCTCACTTGCAGTGGTAATAAGGTACTAGGCCTGCCTTTAGAACTGTGAGACTGGCTGATGTGTCACTGAAAATTATTCAAACAAATTCCTAATATTTTACACAGGATCAAAGTGACTTTCTCTTGCAGATGAAATAAGGTACTAGGCCTGCCTACAGATCTGTGAGACTGGCTGAAGTGTCACTCTGAAAATTATTCAAACAAATTCCTAATATTACTTTTAATATTTTCAACTGGAACAAAGGTGACTTTCCCTTGCTGTGGTAATAAGGTACTAGGCCTGCCTATAGAACTGTGAGACTGGCAGATGTGTCACAATGGAAATTCTTCAAACAAATCCCTAATATTAATTTTAATATTTAAAGGGATAGTAATGTTTCATAATAAAAGCAGCTCTAATTATTCATCATAGTATTTGGACTTTGGAAAGTGTTATTTCAATTCTGTCAGAGTTGTAGTTCAAGAGTAATTCAATAATAAAGTATCCCCCTCCTGCCCCTTTTACTGATGTAACACTGTTCAGCCAGATCAGAAGGGAGGTGCCCAGGTAGACTGCAGAGAGGGACAATCTTCAATTAAGATAAGGGAAAAACCTGAAAAACTTGTCAAGGGGGGCAGGGGTTTCATTGTTCTAATAGAAAGAAAATTGTCCCCTGCTGTTATCTGTCTGGTCTTACAAGTAGATTCCACATCTGAGAAGAGATGGCTTACACTAGGTAAAAGGGGCAGGACGGGGAAACTTTGCTTGTGAATATCTCTCAAACCATAAAAGTTTGAGAGATAAGACTTACATCTTCTTCATGTTTTTTTAACGCCTACAAAATAAAATAAAGAAAAAATGAAGTATTACTATCCCTTTAACACAGAAACAGAGGTGACTTTCCCTTGCGGTGGTAATAAGGTATTAGGCTGCCTATAGAACTGTGAGACTGACTGATGTGTCACTCTGAAAATGATTCAAACAAATCCCTAATATTTTTTAATTTTTTTTGCACACGAACAAATTATTCTCCTTGTTGCGGCAATAAGGCACCCTGTCTGCCTACACAACTGTGAGACTGGCAGTGTCACTCTGAAAATTATTCAAATACCTAATAATTTTAATATTTTGCTCAGGAACAAAGAGGACTCGCCCATGCAGTGGCAGTAAGGCACTAATGCTGGCTGCCTGCCTGTCTACACAACAACTGGACACTCTAATATCTCCTGCTTCTTCTCTCACTCAGCTCCAACAACGCACTAAATGCAGGCTGTCTGGGTGTCAACTGTCTGTGTCATTAGTCCAACCCCCATCATGAAATGAAGAAGCCAATTGGAATAGAGTAAAAGCGGAAAGTATAGCATGAAACGGAGAAGCTAATTGGACTAGAGACATGGAGGGAAAGTAATCAAGCGCACGTAGTAGTCGCCGAATTTCCAAAATTTTCGACGACATTCAAGCCAGGGCTAGATGAATATTTTTTTTTTTTTTTTTTTTTTTTTTTTTTTTTTGCGAACAACCTTTGCCTTTCAGAATGCCCGAATGTTGCTGAATCACCCCATTTTCGCACATGCCTAGTTTTCTGAAATGGCTGTGAGACGAATGTAGCACTTCAAGCAACGTACCATATCCAACAGATGATTATCCTGTCAATTGGATGGAGCTGGACAGAAAGAAGGTCAATTTGTTTTATTTTGTTGTTCACCTATTAACCCCTTAAGCAAGTCATGGTTCAGGTGTGTGCTGGAGGACCATTGGTTTTTTTTTTGTTTTTTTTTTTTTGTTTTTTTTTTTTAGTTTGTCCTACCAGGTGATCAAAGTGCCCCTACGAAATTGCATGACATGCCTGGACCATCACCGGTCCTCAGTGCTGGGACAGTCGTGATGGTCAAGGCACATCATTCATTGATAAAGGGGGTAAATACGGTATATTGCATAGTGTAGTTCATTTAATATAGATAGAGCGGTATGCCAGAACAGGACTTTAGGATCCTAAAAATGTCTACATCATATAGTATAAAAAGTTCTAATCTTGAAGGCAATACAGCTTGTTACCAAACAAGGAAGGCATGCATGTAGAAGCAGTGTGATATAGCAGGGTATATTCAATAAAGAAAGTTGGGAAGAGAAGAAGAGCGAGTAATAGGTGCAGCATATACACCCAGAAGAAACTAGGAAGGCCCAACCAAAGCTGGGTTCTCCCATTCTCTTTTATCTAAGCTGGTGCCCTTCATCCCAAAAGTCTATCCAAGCATGCTAAATCTTCCAAAATGGACCCCTGACGCTCCTCTGGTATGTTAATTTTTCAATGATCATCAAGTATGTCATCCTCGTCATCCACGCATTCATCTTAGGGGCACTTTTTTGATTCCATCTAGCAAGAATACATTTTTGCTGAGAAGATGCAATGCTTGTATAGAGTTAGTTTGCAGGCATTCCATCTAATTTCATCTGGATATAGATTAAGGTTAGTCTGCATAAAATTTGGGTTGGTCTAGCATACCCATCCTATTGAGCACCTGTTTTCAGAAGGGCTTGATCATTTTATATCCCCAGAAAACCTGATTAAGGGTACCTAGTTGGGTACAATTGTTGAAGTAATTCAGTAGCCCTGTACCACTTAGACAAAAGCTTGATGGTGGTAATGTTTCTGGAAGTATTATGTTGAATCTCCTGCAACTGAGTATGTGAAAAAACAAGCTGTCGTCTCTCTCCCATTATACACTATATCTATCCCCTGTAGCTGAGCAGTGAGAGTACCCCTTCGTCCTCTATTGGCATGCTCAAATTATGTAGTGGGGTGCAAAAAAAAGTGCCTTATTGGTTCGAGAAGTAAGAATAGAGGATATCTTCAGAAGCCTCAAATGGTCCACAGAGACCAGACTCTGCTCCTCCTACAGGAAGTTGAAAGATTTTAAATTAGCATCTTTAGAAACAACATGAGCTAGAAGTATATCTTCTCTTAGCCAATATCTAAAATTTGTGGGTTCCATCCCCGGGTTGGATAGGGGGAATATATAGCCCAAGAGGGAGTATGTTTTCATCTAATGTTCCCATGTCCTCAACATGTTCTGAATGAGAGAGAGAATATTTCTAGGCAACTCACCTGGCAATTAGGAGCAAGCCAAGGCAGACCATGTAGAGGGCAGGCTGACACCAAGTCCTGTTGCAGTTTAACACACTATGTGGAGCTGCATGAATTTTGCCACTGACATTAAATGGACAGCTGTATGGCCTGATAATACAAGGGTAAAAGAGGAATGCCCAATCCTCCCCATCCTTCCTTCTCTAGCCAACAGATCTATGCTAAGCCTGGGAAGCTTCTAATGCCCATATGCAATTAGTTAAAGTGGAACATTCACCTCCCATAAAGTTACCTCTAATCAAATATTCTTCTCCAATAAAGTTTCAGACTGTGATTTGCTTTGTTTGTTTTGCTTTTTTTTAATCTGTAAGTTAAAGGAGATATTAGAAGTTATAGGAGATATTAGAAGATATACCTGATGACATCACCGTGGTACAGTTCAGTGATGAAAGTCTGTCACCTCCCTTCTTCCTCTCATGTTATGCCTTGTTCCCGCCTCCTTTAGAGACTCACAAATCGATGAGCTCCAGGTCACATGAAGATTTGTAAGTGTGTAACAAACAACCTACCCAATTACCAGGTGAAAATGGAGGGCCCTACTTGGTGGAATTCCACTTTGTACATGCTAGAGTGTTTGTATGAGCAGGATAAGGCCATTAGCGAGTACACAATGCAAAACTGGAAGTCTTTGTAAGGAGCTTCTGTCATCTAGGGGATGGCAATTAATGTTTGATTTATGTCGTATAGGGGTTCAATTCATTATCATCAAATCTATCACGGTTGACTATCACCTTCAAAAGTACATTATCAGTCTAGATTTCTGCCTTAGAGATACCACTCGCTTTTTACAACTTCTAACTGACATCAAATGGTCTGATGATTTCTGTTTCATTACCCTTGATGTATCGTCCCTATATTCCAAAATCCTCTGTGATGGGGGTATAAAGGCAGTTGAATTCTTTCTGTCCAACAATCCTCTAACATAGTAACATAGTTAATGAGTCTGAAAAAAACATCTGTCCATCAAGTCCAGCCCATATTAAAAACACCCCTGTTGATCCAGAGGAAAAAAAAACACCTCTCTGGAGCAATTTACAGTTTAGCCCCAAGTGGGTAAAAAAATTCCTTCCTGACCAAATGGCAGTCAGATAGTTCCCTGGATCAACATCCTATCTGCTTTGAAGCCATCTGTCATAATTTTCAGTATTTTTCTGTGCTAGATAGGCATTCATTGCTTTTTTTTTTTTTTTTTTAAAGCAGTTGCATTATCTGCAAATACAACATCCCAATGCAAAGAATTCCACTATGCTATGTAAGGAAATACATACAGAGCTGGATGTTTTTTCTCTGCAGAAGGATAGACAAAAATGGTAGATGACATTTAATGTAGATAAATGTAAGGTTATGCATTTGGGCTGTAGAAACAAACTTGCTACATATACTCTAAATGGGAAACAACTTGGGGAATCCTCATAAGAGAGATTTAGGAGTACTGATAGACTTCACAGCAGTGTGCAGAGTCACTCAGCTGCTGCAAAAGCAGTTCTAGAGCTGGGTAAGCTTTAGCGATCAGCGTATTATGATACTTTTTTTTTTCTAATCTGTATCGAGCCTGAGAGCAGGGTAACCCAGCTTTGGCAGGTTGACTTTTAAAAAAGTAATTTGCTGGGGGGCCAGTTGAGAGTGCTGGGGTCTAAGTATATTTCCTGTTACAGAAAATACATGCTCACTCTGGACAGTGGTTGATGGGGGCAAGAAAGTAACTCCTGGGCTACCAGGGACAAAGTAGGCCACACAGCCCTCTTGTTATCCCAGAAAGTCAAGGGATCTGTACTTGGGGACAAAGAAGGTTCCGCAAGGTAAGCCTTAACCTCAAACTCAGCACTTTTTCTATTAATGAGCTGTTTGTGTTGTTTGAAGCATAATCTGTCCATTGCCTCAGCATAAAAAGCAGCAGCTGCTCCACTGGAACAAGATGAAGTTCTGCTGGTGCTGCTACTGAAAGTTCCCAGAAGGCCACCCCTCTCCTCCAGCTCATCCGGGGAATCTTCTCCCACCTCCTGTGACTGCATCCTGTTTTTTCTTTGCCTCTCACGCACCCTCGCTATCAATTGTTCCCTCCAGGCAGTGAGTGAATTGGAACTAAGTGCCATCTTTCCTTTGATTCAAGGATCGCAAATTGTGGCAAGCATTAACTTGGGATAATTGTCCATGTTCTCATCCATGTGCCGAGTCATTTTCTTCTTCAGCCTCTTTAGAAGGGCAGTAACATCGGGATGTATATTACCCTCAACACCAGGTAAGCGTTCCCTATGGGCAAGGAAATCCTCTGATTTTAAGGAGAGGTGTGTGAAGAGGGGAATGACTTCGGCCAGGCTAGAGTTCTCTTTGCGTAAAATTTCCATCAAAGCACAGAAAGATGTGAGGACTGTTGCTACCTATTCCATCAGGGCCCAGTCAGCCCTGAAAAGTGTTCTGTTACTGCCAATTAAATAGTGACATGCCATTGCATGAATTGCCTTTTTCTGCTCCAGGAAACTCTCTAGCATATATAAGGTGGAGTTCCACCTGGACCCTATGTCTTGTTTAGGCAGTGCTCTGGGAGGTCTGCCTTTTTTTGTTCCTCCCTGAGGAGCTGGCTATCTTTGACGCTCCAATAGAAGTGGCCAACAATTTGTCGGCACGACTCCAGAAGTGCTGACAACCTTCCAGTGTCATTGCTGTTCTCGAGAGCAGCCTTCACTACCAGATGCAGGACATGCTCTGAGCACAAATCTTCCCGGAGAGCCTTTATCATGTTAGCTGCACCATCATTAACCACAAAACTCATTTATGCCTGCTTGCTCCCCTAGCCATTGCTCCACCATGTTCTGCAGTGCTTTGCAAATGTTGTTTGAGGTGTGCTGCTAATCCATTACCTCATGGACGAGGAAAGAGCGGTGCCCTGCCTGCTTGGCTACTGCAGCTGAACTTGTTGTTGGTATAGCTGTGTCTTGCAACACATTCGGCTGCCAACAATGCGCCGTCAATGACAGGAAGCCATGCTGGCCACTCGGAGCACTCCATAAGTCAGTGGTAAAGTGCACTGACTGGCCACCAGCCTTTCCTAGCATGTCTTTCAAAAGCCCAACGCATGACTGGTACAGTGAGAGCACTATGGTTCTATTAAATGTGGTGCGGAATGGAATTTTATACTGGGTTGCGACAGGCTCCATAACTTGCTGGAAGGGCTCCCCATCCACCCCGGCTATGAGCTGTGCAATGAGGTGTGTGATTTTTTTATGGACAGCTGTCTGCACATCACCTTGGAATGAAACCCACCACAATCTTCCAGTGTGGCCTGTATTGATTTTGGGATGGGCTGTGACTATTTGCTGCTCTTACTAGGACCAGATGTGGCATGATCCCCCTGCTCTTTCTCCTGCTGCCTACAGGTGGTGAGTGTGACACTGGTATACAGTACTAGTAGTGCCACTTTCTGCACTTATCAGCACTGACTTGTGGTAGTTGTTCAGGTGGTGGTTCATCCCGTAGGTGTTCAGATGAACCAACACATGACCATGGCTGATTTCCCTGCCACACGATTTACATTTCGCTAGCCAGCCATCGCCAAGTGCCACAAAATGGTCCCACACTTTGGAGCGATGGATGACCCTGGAAGTTGGTGGAGAAGATGAAAATGAGGTGACACTTTCTTGATCTACACATGCTGGAGCAACCTCACTTTGCTTTTTCTTTCTACATACCATTACAGGGGTACCAGTAGACCTAAACATGAGAGCAGGAATGTTGGGACTGGTATTGGAGGAGGATAATGGAGTATCAGTGGTACTGGTGGCAGAGACACTAGCAGCTACTTCCTGGCTGGGAGACTCAAATGGAACTGAAGAGGCAGGTGTTGAGTTGTCAATAGAAGACACAAGTGTAACTGGAGAAACAGGAGGAGTACTATGGGAAGCAGGGGGAAAATTAAGCTCAGTGGAATAATCAAGCTCAGGGGACAAATGAAGCTTAGGAGGCCTTGATCCCTCAGATTCTTCTTCTACCTCTTGTAGGTTTGGACAGGAAGAAAAATCAGCAACAGATTTTGGGGAGACCTGCTGAATTCCCTCTTTTGTCTGGTGGCTACCTGGAAATGGTAAACTATCTCCATAGAAGATATGCTTGCAGTGACAGTGGTGGCAGGAAAAATGTTATCCAAATACTGCAATAATTTCTGTTTGGGCTGCTTACACGGACGTTCGCTATAAAAATCCCACGCTGATACTGCCTGCAGTGTCCGACCAGTAGTATTACACACTCTAGGTGTCCCCAGGTTTATAGAAGTGGCTGTAGTGGAGGTGGTGACTAAACTGGCAGTGGCACTAGTCATTGTGCAGGTGGGATCATCACGTAATAGCTGACAAGACACAGGTGACGGCTGCTTTGTGGTCTCAGAGGAGGACCTGGACCTCTCTACCCTGCTAGTAGAGGTAGAACAACCTACAGCTCCCTTCTTATTTTTAATTTTTGTTTGGAGTGCTGCTGCCGAATCTGACTAGTACTACTGAAAGTACTCTTCTTTGACCACCTGCTGCTAGCTCTGCTTGAAAGCAACGTCACTGTGGTGGTGGTAGTGGTTACTGGGTTACTGCAGCTGGTACTAGGACGAGAAACATCAGGTTGTTCACTAGGACTCAAATCCATTACAGTTAGGTAAGTAGTGTCCTATAATAATTTGACAATTTTACAACCTGGCCACATAACAACTGTGAGACTGGCTGTGTCACTCTGAAAACTATTCAAACAAATTCATAATATGATTTTTAATATTTAACACAGAAACAACAGTGACTCTCCCTTGGTGATGGCAATAAGGTACTAAGCCTCCCTACACAACTGAGAGATTGACTGTGTCACTCTGTAAATTATTCAAACAAATTCCTAATATTATTTTTAATATTTAACACAGACACAAAGGTGACTCTCCCTTGCTATGGCAATAAGGTACTAGGCCTCCCTACACAACTGTGAGATTGTCTGTGTCGCTCTGAAAATTATTCAAATTCCTAATATTATTTTTAATATTTAACACAGAAGCAAAGGTGACTCTCCCTTGTGGTGGCAATAAGGTACTAGACCTGCCTGCCTACACAACTGTGAGATTGGCTGTGTCACTCTTCAGATTATTTAAACAAGTTCCTAATATTTTTAATATTTAACACAGAAACAAAGGTGACTCTCCCTTGCTGTGGCAATAAGGTACTAGACCTGCCTGCCTGTGTACACAACTGTGAGACTGGCTGTGTCACTCTGAAAACTATTAAAACAAATTCCTAATGTTTTTAATATTTTGCACAGGAACAAATGACTCTCCCTTGTAATGGCAATAACTGACATTAATGCTGGCTGCTTGAATATGCCTAATGCTACCTGCCTGCCTACACAACAACTGAACACTCTCTATCTCCTTCTTCTCTCTCTGAGCTCTAACAACGTACTTACAGGAAATGCAGGCTGCCTGGGTGTCTGACATGTCATTAGTCCAGCCCCCATCATGAAACGAAGAAGCTAATTGGACTACAGAGCAAGGGAAAGTAGAGAGTGGGAAGAACATACGAATTTCCGACGACATTCTGAACCAGAGCTGTTCAGATTTGGATTTTTTTTTTTTTTTTGCGAAAGACCATTGCCAGCAGTTGGCTGTTTTTTTTTTTTTATTATTATTTTGAGGTAATTGAATCGAGCCTTTAGCCCCTTCCTCAAACAGGAACTTTTTCTGCAAGGGCATGAGCTTCAGGTATTAAAAGTTGGGAGGGTGTGGCCTGGAGTGCAGGTAATCTAGATGTGGATGTGAAATAGCTGATGTATGTAGATGGACAGACAAAACTACAAATAATCCCTTGTGTGTCTCCATTATAATAGCAGTTTCTGTCTCTTTTCCAGCCATATATGGGGTTTTAATAATAAACAGAAGAGAAAGAAAAGAAGGAGAAGGAAAATTTACTATCAGCCCTAGAAACTCATCTGTAAGTCTATTTGAATGAAGTTAGGAGAATCATAAATAAAAGTACCTTATAAGGGTCTTTAGAAATCGTAGTGGAGGGACGAGCAAAAGAGGAGAATAAAGTCCCAGCATTGAAAGCAATGAAAGAATAGTGGATAGACAGGAAGCAATACAAGAGCTGACAGTAGGATCTAGCATTAAACTAGAAGAGTACAACTGGAGATCGAAATGTACAGTGGTGCCAACCACAGAGAACTGCGAGGCTAAGGGTGGGGCAGTATAATACACATAAATGGGTCCACAAAACATTTTGAACAAAATGAGCAGGGTCATAGAGTGCCTGTCCTGGAGATAGAGTGGAATAGTAAAATATAAAACTCCACGGAGACTGAGGTATAGAGAGGGAAATAGGGTGTACCACATCTGTGTACAGAGTGGAGTAGGAACATCTTGTTTGGTGTAGCATCAAGAACGGGACAAAGTAGCTATGGAGCGCATAATATACAAATGACATCCTGGTTAGAAGGTATAAATGACTCATGTGCAACAACATTAAAGAAGATAAGCATTGTAAGGTAATACAGCTACAGATCACCGTATGAGCACAGTATCACCCATCTGTCAGAGAGTCCCCCGGAGATGGTCCAGACCCACATGCCAGGTCAGGAGCAGCACCAGGGAGTCCACCGATAGGACACGAGACACCAAAACGCAGTCTGTGCAGTAAGTAAATCTAATAAAGATCCTAACAGTAGCGATAACAAGCTAACTTCCCTTGCCCTTAGTGAACGCACCCCATAAGGGCTTATAAAACATTCACAAGATAATGTATATAAAATGTTTAATTAGTCCTGGGCCCCCGGGGGGGGGTCCGCTCAAGGCATCCTGTGGCAATCAAAAATGTCCAGGAGTGCGTCCATATTCTACAGGGACACAGAAGTCTTAAAAGCATATTCAGGTTTTAGGGTCACATTCAGGTAGTACGAAGCTAAACAAGTGAGGCAAACAGTGTTGTAAGCAAAGCGGTCAGAGGGACTCCTCATCTCCTCTGCGGATAAACAGCACGAAAAAAAGAAACAGTCAAGATCCGACAGGGGTAGAAGGAACGATGGAAGATCTCAGGAGGCACATCCACACAGCGGGGGAAAGGATCCCCCGGGTCCCAAGGAGAAGCATCCCACACAGTATCCATATTCCCTCCATTAAATCGTAATTGAGGCAGTAGAATTCCAGGGTCACAGGCATAGTCAGCTCCACAGGACAGCAAAATAACCAAAGCCGGGCAGACAGGTAAGTGATCTTTCGGAGCACATCTGGACTCTAATAAACACTGTACACTGGACAACAGTAGCCACAAGAGGCCATCAAAAGCTGCACGACAGTGAAGGGAGGGTAAGTCCTGGGCAGTCAACAGTGGTCTCTCAGACCAAATAAAGGGTGAGAGACTCCAGCCATCTTGCTCAGCTCTGACACCACAAACTTGATCGTGGACCTCATCATGCGTAGCCCCAGTAGAATCAAAGCATGCAACAGAGGAGACCGACACATCGTCAGCATGAACGGTTGTGGGAAAGTACTGGTCCGACCCCCCATAATCAGACCTCAGGGCCACCAGATCATCCTGAAGTGCAGCTCTAAAGTCATCCAGCAGGGCTGTGAGGTCAGCTTTTGTTACTAGTTGTAGTAAATCCACCTTTGTCGCAGGCATTTCAGCTGCCATATTGATTCAAGTACAATGCACTGGCTATGTAGCATACAAGCAAAATCGGGTAAATTCTTAGTTCCTTCTCCGAACCGTCAAGAGCATCCAATCGAGAGCTATTCAGAATCTCCAGTGCAACAAATAGCTGCAATATTAAATATCTGAAAGGCAGTTATGCCAACAATAATCGCATCTCGGCCTGGGAGCACCACAAGATGCGTCCTGCTTCTTTGCCAGTTCGCTCCGCCCCCTTGTGTTTGCCTGCTTTTATTTTATTCTGCTCTGTTTAAATATACTACACTTAGATTAATCCTATTTTTGTATTTTCTTTGTGGCACATTTCAGTTCTCTTCTCTACCTGTTATCAAGAAGGTTGAAAAACACTGCTTTAAAGGGATAGTAATACTTCGTTTTAACTTTATTTTATTTTGTAGGCATTAAAAAAACATTTAGAATGATATAAGTGTTATCTCTCAAACCTTTATGGTTTATGAGATATTCACAAGCAAAGTTCCCCTCCCCGCCCCTTTTACCTAGTGTAAGCCATCTCTTCTCAAATGTGAGTCTGGTTGTATGACAGTACAGATAACAGAAGGGGACAATTTTCTTTGTATGAAAACAATGAAAGCCCTTCCCCCCTTGACAAGTTTTTCAGCTTTTTCCATTATCTTAATTGAAGATTGTCTCTCTCTGCAGTCTACCTGGGCATCTCCCTTCTGATCTAGCTGAACAGGGGGGGATACTTTGTTTGTGAATATCTCTTAAACCATAAAGGTTTCAGAGATAAGACTTATATCATTCTTCATGTTTTTTTAATGCCTACAAAATAAAATAAAGTTAAAATGAAGTATTACTATCCCTTTAAGTGACAATCTTCACTATTCTTACAGAGCCCAAACAGCAATGCATTTTGCCACTATATTTATAGTTACCAAGTTAAAAAGACATCAAAGAAAACAATCACCATTTTAAGGGAAGCCACATCATTCTGCATTCATATTCTTAAAGGGATAGTAATACTTAAAATGTAAAAAAAAAATATGTTGTAGGGTTTATCCCCCTGAGTAAAACAAGAATACTCCCACTGCTGAAAGGTGTTTCATTCAAAAGTTATTAACTTTCAAAGTTGAATTTTTTAGGTGCAATATCACAGTGGCCTGAAATTGTACAGTGGACAGCTCTGGTCCCGGGACCATAAATCTCCATAGGATGGTGTAGCAACAGCGCCACTGTACAATTTCAGGCCACTGTGATATTGCACCTAAAAAATTCAAATTTGAAAATTAATAACTTTTGAATGAAACACCATTCAGCAGTGGGAGTACTCTTGTTTTACTCAGGGGGATAAACCCTACAACATTTTTTTTTTACATTTTAAGTATTACTATCCCTTTAACACAAACATGTTCCATTTAGGTTTTATTTCAGTGTAATTTTGTATTATTGTTTTGTGTATTTTTTCCATTAAATTATCTATCCATATTTATCTCACGCTCATGGGTTTGTATCCTGTAGAGTGTGTGTGTGTGTAATTGTTAAAAAAAAAAAAAAAAAAAAATTGTGTTTGCTATAATGCCATCTTATGCCGATTTCTTGGAAAACATGTCTTGTGGAAGAAATGGAAATAATCAGTCCCTTAAATTGTAATTTATTTTTGTGTACTTTTAAAAATATATATATCATAGAGTTGCATTGTTTATTTCTCACATACAATAAATGTGGACTAATGGCACTCGGCCTCCTAGTAAATTAGTAACCAGAGGTGCTGTTGCCTAAAAAGTTGCTACTATTCCTATAAATGTGAAGCAAGATCTATAAGATACTACAAAGAAAAAGGCAAGAGTGGAAGAGTGCTACATAAATATCTAAAAATAATAACACACTGAATGTGTCAGCTGCTGACTAATTAAGGTCAGTAGCCCCACCCCGACTAATTAAGGTTAGGAGCCCCACCCCTTTGCATACCAGAAACCTATATACTCCTTAAAGGCAATGAGCTACAGGATACAAACCAGAGATCATGGGATAAAAATGGATGTATAATTTAATGGATAAAATACATAAAACAAAATAACATTAAAATAAAACCTAAATGGACACAGTAAATAACTTGAAAAGGCTAGTCAAAATAGCTATAACAACTAGAAGCCTTACTGCTTTGAAAATAAGACAACTCACTGCATCAGATAAGGGGTCACTTGCCTTTCTACCCCTAGACAAATATTTCCAAAAGTTTGTTCTACTGGAAAAATAGATATATATTTAACCTTTCTACCACTAGATGCTAAAATCTTTGAAAACCATGGAATGTCCTACTGTATCCAGTACCTATTGCCACTCTGAGAAAAATGATACCACACTGATATGGTATGGAGTACAGTATGGAGTGCTAGAAGCAATAAATTATACCTATCATTTTTATTTTCTAATATCTGTCTGTACTAAAATGTCATAACAACATTAGGAGAAGGTAGAGAAGGCATACTAATTTGGACTGCTGAGGACATTGAAATCCACTTCCTTAGCAATGAAGTGGCACAAAGATGGTAGTAGTTTATTTTTTATTCTACAAGTACATTGAACACAAAAACATTTTTTTTAGACATTTTAACATATTTTTGACAGCTTTATTGACCTCTACATGGTTTCTCTCTTCTATCTTTATAGGAAGAAGCCCTGCATCAACCATCTTAGCACTGTATACACTATACTTTCTACTCTTGAGGTCCTCAGATTTCATTGAGGTTATCGTGGAGTCACTATTTATTATTCAATTCCTGGTACTTGTAATGATTGGTACTAGAGACGTGCATAGATTCACCAACTCATACTACACATAGCATGGCTGTCATATCACTAAGCCAAGCCACATGCCTGTATTCTAGTTAATGTAATACAGGAACACTAGGCAAAAGAGCTGTAAAACATACACAGGACCAGATTTACATCCCAGACGTCCCAAGGCAAGGCATGTTAGACGCCATTAGCTTCTCCCATGACCACAACCCCACTCCTCACGTGACCCCGCCCCCTCTTTCATCCACTGTTTCTGAACATGGAAAATACCCTTGGTCTATAACAAGCAAGAGATTAAAAAAAAAAAAAAAAAAAAAAAAAGCTTTAACCCTTGTTTGCTAGAGAGATTTCCAATGTATTGCTCCACAATGTGTTGGAGGTCTCTCTAGCATCCAAGGGGTTAAATAATAGCCTGTAGGGGGGCGTGACTTGGTGGCCATAGTGGACGGACGTGTTTCTGTTCTGCTCTCCCCGCATACTGCCTAATCCGTCTCCATCTGTCTTGCATCTTAGGAATTTGGCCCCACAGAGTCTTGGGTGGTACTCTCTGCCTTTAAAGCTACCCGTGGATACCATTTTTTGTGAAATCGGGTGTCCCCGCGGCCATGCCGGGTGGGTCGTGGCCTGGCCCACAAATCCGTGGTCTCGAGTGCCGGGTCTGCCATTGGGCGCGGCCTGCTGGGTGGACCCCACAGGTGAAGTTGTGGTTGCTGAGCATTGCCAAAATCCTGATTTAAACCCTACCAGCACATTCCTGTTGATTTGCTGTGTCTTGGGCAGTACGCTATGGTGCTTGAGATGGCTAATAGATTCCTGTCAGAAGCTGGGTGAGTTGCCCTATCGCGGGCCTACGCTACTGCTGGCCTCTGCCACTACTACATCCTAGGGCCCCGCCAGCCCCCCTTTGCACCCCCTCATCTACGTTCCTGCTCTATTAGGATCACCGTCTCTTTTTTTTGTTTTTTCTCCTTCAGTGTATCCCTCGCCCTTAGCTCTCCTGCCAGCCACAGCGGCATGCCTATACCCTTCTGTGCTCCCCCCAACAGAATTCCGCTCAAAGGCTGTAGTGGTTGAGACGCAGGAGATCTCCCCACACAATACTATCACAGAGGTGGTGTGGAGGGGAGTGCCTGGTCGTGAGAGGACCTTCAGCGATACCCTGGCCTCACCTACTCAAGAGCCTGCATTGCAGCAAGTATTATCACTTCACTGTCTTGGTGGGCAGTTGTACCAGTATAATCTGACCGCTGCCCTACACTTCTTGTTGGGTTACTTGTAAATCGTGGCCTCTGCCTGGCTGGAATTGCGAGACACTACTTGCAGTCACCTAACCTGATTTCTTATCCGCACCTGCAATCACTCTTCACCTTTGTTCCTTTCCAATACGTGTGTCCCTCATCTGCCCCGTGTATTAATTTAGGCCTATAGTCTGCCCTCTTGAATCTAGGTTATACTCTACTGCGATATTTCATTTTGGGTGCTGACAGCGTTCCAGAGTTGTACCTATCTGCCCTTCTGTATACATATAGGGGATGTGGCTGGAGTGCCTACCTTTGCTTCGGATTTCAAGAAGTCCACATCCAATTGTTTGGGACGCTGCTGATCTTTCCAGGTCATCACCCTGTTTGTGACTTTCCTTTTTGTGTCCCCCTGCCTTTCCCATATATTGTTTCTCTGAAAGCTATTTCAAGAGATGGCCCTCCTGCAATTTTGGCCTAATACCATTGCAGTGGTGTCCTGAGAGATGTCTGCTCCCATGTGAACCACCCCCTTTAACCTGTGGGCTTCCCAGTTACCTGCTTGGGGCATATCATGCTGTGATATTCCCGCTCTGTATCTCCCCAGCCTCCTTCTCCACCTGTGATATATATCCCTGTTGCATCTGATACATTGCTCATGTACTCTGTTTATTGCTGTCCTCATGGAGCGTTTTTTACAGTCTGCAGATCAAGCTAAAACCCCACACCCTCAACGTGGAAATAAAAAGCAAGACAAAAATAAAAATATCCAGGTTTCCCTTGCGGAGGAACACGCTACAAACACCTCTGCTATTGTTGCTATCACTGTGCTGTCCACAATTGCTGAAGACACAGCCAAGGCGGTCCTTGCATTGCTTACACCGGTTCTAGATACTAAGTTGGATGCGCTTCAGTCTTTAATTCACTCTATCCTGGGGGAAGTTAAAAACCATGGCGAACAGATTGCGGGTCTTAAACAACGTGCAAATGATTGTGAGACACTGGTGGAAGATCTCTGTGTTACTATACATAGCTTGGAGGCCAAGGCTACTGCTCTTACAGGCAAAATCGATGATCTTGAGAACCACAGTCGTAGGAACAATCTCTGCATCATTGGTCTACCTGAGTCGCTTCTAGCCAAAGTTTTAATATGTTTTCTGGGCACGGAACTGCCAGTGCTTCTGAAAATGGAGGACTGTGGTGCTCCATTAGTTATCGAAAGGGCTCATCAGTTGGGACAGGCTGCCCCATCAGAGGGGGGCCATCCTCGGCCAGTCATCTTTAAACTCTTGCATTACGATGATCAGCAAAGTGTGCTCTTTGCCTACAGGAAGATGGGTAGAGTTGAGCATCTTAATTCTAAACTCCTACTGTTTCAGGAATTTTCAGCCAAGGTTTCAGCACAACGACGTGGTTTCTCGGAAATCTGAAGCAAGCTCTTTAAGAGAAACATCAAATTTGCTCTATTATACCCTGCTCGCCTCAAAATTCTGAATGGTTCGTCTACTCACTGGTTTGATTCACCTGCGGAAGCTTGGGATTTCTATGAGAGTTTGTCAGCAAGTAATAGCGAGAGGAGAGTTGGGTGACATTGCTAATTCTGTTGCCCTCCATCTCATCAATCCATGGATCTCTGTTACTCTGGACTCCTGGAACTTTTTCTGCAGAATCTGGTCTACATGTTGAGGCTTTCCATGTCCTATTTGGCCTCCCCCATGGTCACCCTCCTTTGGATAGTTGAGTGGACATCTGACCCCTTCTGGATTCTGGGAGATGTCTCCGCTACTCTCAAGGCCTAGTCTGGAGTGGTTGACTGTTTTTAACATCCATGCCCTCTTGTTTTGCCTGGCAGGTATTGCCTGAAAGACTGTTTGCTTTATTGTAGTGCCACATCTCCTGTATTTGGATCTCTGAGCTACATGCAATGTCTCATTTTGCTTTAATTTATGGCTCTTGTGATACAGTTAACCCCCTTTTTTTTTCCTTACAGGTTCTAGGATGTTGTTCTCTGTCAGTCTCCTCCCCTGGACTGGCTCGTTTTGTTCCGGGTCATATTTGGTTTGTCAGGGGATCAGACTGATAGAGAATTGTGGGTTATATGGGGAATCCGCTATTTGGAGCTGGGATTCTTAATCCCATGTTTTTGCATTTTTTGCATTTCGTATAACTATTTCATAATTCAATTGCTGTTCATTATGCTTGGCTTTGCGCTATGGCTGGCTCTCATTGCCCTCCTTACGGGCTTTGAGACCCTTTTCTCTTTCTGGCTCTCCCCATGGGTCGGTTGTGGTATTGCTCCGGGTTCTCCCAGGCTGCCTGGGTTTGGCCAGATGGTGAATCCCTCCATGGGGCTGGGTTATATGTATCTGGGGATCAGGGGGTTGGTGTTTGGATGGGCACATTTCACGGGGGTTACATGTCCCCATTAGTGAGGGATGGTAAGTATTTTCCTAGTAATCTGAAGATGGATGTTGTGGGTTTCTTGTTGTTCTTGATTAAGCAACTTTTCTTCTGGGGGGTGCAGTGTCATGGCAAAGATAAATTATATGGCCTGGCTTGACACTGGGCTCCCTGGTTAGATTTAATGCCACTATTGTTATATTGCATTGTTCAGTCTGGGGATTGGTCCACAGGTTCATGAGAACTTACGTTCTTGAATATGTTGATAGGTTTGTTCTGGACTACGTTCTTTATGTTAATATTGTCTATGTCTTTTGTTTTGTCGATGCATGCCTCGAGATGTTTTGGCCTATGGTCATCTTGTCCCACTCCCCTTCTTCTTTGTCGAACTGGTGGCTCCTCGCTGGTGTTAGTTCTATTCGCTTATGCTCATCTCTCCTGGTTTCTCTGTCACTGGTTGCCTCCATAGAGGATTCTTTCTGTCAGATTAGATCGACTCCTCATTCTCTCTGCTTCACCTCCTTGAATGTTGGGGGCATACATAGTCCTGTTAAACGCAAGCAAATTCTAGGCCATTTGCGCCGCTTACACTCTCATGTTGCCCTACTGCAGGAAACTCATCTTACAGATGAGGAACATGCTAAACTTCGTAAAGAATGGGTGGGGCATTGCATTGCTGTTTCATATTCCAGTAAAAAGCGGGGATTGTCATTCTTATTCATAAATCCCTTGATTTTGTGCCTTTACAGACTATCCATGATCCGGATGGAGGTTTTCTGTTGGTGCACTGTGAAATTGATCAAAAACCTTTCATGATTTGTAATGTCTAAGCCCACAATGATCCTACCTATTCCTTTTTTGCTTCTCTCCTTCTGCATTTACTGCCACACACTCCCGGTAATGTCTTGCTAGGTCGGGATTTCAATATTGTTTTGAACCAGAGATTAGATAGGAGCGGGTGCCCTATCATTTCCGAGGCTTCTTCGTTTAATCCGTTGCAATGTTTTATGGATTAAGTCCCTCTTACTGACATTTGGCGCCATCGTCACCCTATGGATCGATAGTATAGCTTTTCCTCTTACCCCCATGGCACCTTTGCTAGACTAGACTATTTCCTAGGCTCCCTGACTATTCTTCCGTTGGTCACTGACTGTCAGGTCCACGACATTCTTATTCCGGATCACTCTCCCATCACCCTGCATCTGTCCTTTCATCCTCCTGTGCATTCCTCCTTTTATTGGCGCATGCCCTCTTTTCTAATCCAATCCCCTGAATTTTGCACAAGTCTACGGAATGCACGGCTTGCGTTTCAGACCAATAGTGCTCTCCATTCTTCTGATCCCATTCTGTTTTGGCCAGCATCTAAGGCTGTTTTGACTGGTCATATTATCTCTTACGTTTCAAAGCTATGGACGGAGACAGCGAACAAACTTACACAGCTACAACGTACACTTATGGCTCGTTACTCTGCCTATCTTGCTGTAGATTCGGCTGTGAACCGTTCTAAATATCTGGACGCCAAGAAGGAGTATGAAACGGTATTATCCACGGTTGCGCAATTTCAGCTGTCTAGACGTTCAGTGCACTTCTATCGCAATGCTAACTTGCAAGGCAGTTTGTTGGCTCATCTGACCAAGCTTACTCGTGGCCCTAATCTTATTCATTCTATTCAGCCACGAAATGTGACGATCACAACAGACCCGGCGAATATCAATGCAGCTTTTGTTGAGTACTTTTCCAGCCTCTTTGGTCCTGAGTCGGATGATTCTTCTGCTCGGGCAGAGTTTCTGCGCCGCTTATCTTTACCTACGCTTACACATGATCAGCGCTCACTCTTGGAGGCACCCATTACTGCCGAAGAATTGGTGTTGGTGCTTAAATCCTTGCATAATGCCAAGTCTCCAGGACCGGATGGTCTTCCAGCTGAGTTCTATAAAATCTTGCGAGAGGTCATCTCTCCTACGTTGTTATCTCTGTATAAAACTATATTCAATTCACATGTCATGCCCTCCTTTTTCACCCTTGCTAGGATTATTCTACTGCCTAAGCCTGGAAAGGATCCTACTTGGGTTGAATCCTATCAGCCGATATTGCTTTTAAACACAGATTATAAAATCCTCAGTAAGGTTATGGCAAATAGACTCAATCAATTATTACCCAAGCTCATTACGCCAGAACAGACAGGCTTTATCCCAGGCCGGTATTCGGTGACCAGTATCCGTACTGCAATAGCAGCCCTTATTTAATCCTCGGGCTTCCCTTGTAATAATAATCTACTTATAAATCTTGATGCCGAAAAGACCTTTGATAAAAATCTTTGGCCTTATCTGTTCCAGGTCTTGGAGGTTCAGGGATTTGGTCCCTTATTCCGTGCTTTAATTGGACAGTTTTATTCTACACCTCTTGCCACAATTTCTACGAACTCTCTCAACTCATCCCTTTTCCAGCTTTTCAGAGGTACTAGACAGGGTTGCCCCCTTTCTCCCCTTCTTTTCAGTCTAGCACTGGATCCTCTTCTTCGTACTTTATTGGCATTGCAGGATTTACATGGGATTAGAGTGGGGGCTGTGGAGAACAAACTTGCTGCATTTGCGGACGACTTGCTATTGTTTATCCATAGCCCACACTCCGCTCTTCCCTCCATTATGCGGGTTTTTGAAGATTTCCACAGGGTGGCGGATTTTGCGATTCATTTTGGTAAGTCTGAGGCAATGTGGCTTTCTCCGCGACCACCTCTTCCTCTACCATTTTCTTGCCCATTACAATGGTCCACCCGTCACCTTAAATTTCTGGGTATTCTTCTGCCAAGGGATATTTCTACACTTCACCAAGGGTTTATCTGGGGTGGCAAATGCCCCAAGCTAAACTTGGCTAAATTAACCCAACCTAAAAGGTCTGGGGGGTTTAATTTTCCACATTTACGATTTTATAATGTAGCATACCTTCTTCGGTACGCAAAGGATTGGCTGGATGGCACCTCCGTTTATATGGACTTAGATAGAAACCAGTGCTTTTGTCCGTCACTCAGTCTTCCTTATATCTTACATGCTTCTTTGTCCGCTCTTCCCCCTCCTTGTGTGGCTAATCCTCTGCTGGCATCTGCTGTGAAGGGTTGACAATACATTAGATATCATCTTTTTAAATCATGTTCTGTTTCAGTTTTTCTACCTTTCACTCGCAACTCCTCTTTTCAAGGTGGGATGGCAGGCGCCCGGTTTCTTCATTGGGCCTCTTGGGGTATAACATCAGTAGGTCACTTACTAGATCCTTTAACTCAACAGATATACTTTTTTCCAGATTCGAAATCGAAATATACTCTGCCATCAATCCATCTCTTTGCTGTCTTGCAGGCTAAACATTATGTACAGTCTCTTCTACCGGTACTGTCCCCGCAACTTACAGATAACCCGTTAGATTGTTTACTTAAAAAACTTTCGGCAGTATCTTTCAAAACTTCCCATATTTATAGAACTATCTTTTCCATGGTTCATAGGAATAAGAATCTCTTGAGCGCCTCTGGCTGGTTGGTTGATGTACCCACGCTGACGGTGGACATGTTGGAATCCAGCTTTCTGCGCAGATTGCGATGTTCCCCGTCTGCCTATTTTCATGACCTTTCTTATAGATTATTGCATAGGGTTTATGTGACTCCCTTAGTAGCTCATCACATTGGCCTTACCCCAGTCTCCTCTTGTCCTAAATGTAAGTCCCCTGGGGCAACTTTGCTTCATATGACGTATTCATGTCCACGTGTGTATTCCATTTGGAACAAGGTATTCTGTTATGTCACAACAGAAATCAGGATTCACATTGATTTTGTTTCTCCAGCCTTTCTTCTTGGGGCATATGATTCTTTCTCCCAGTTGACGACTTGCCAAACTAAATTAACTGACTTTGCTGTTATGGTGGCGATGAAATGTATTCTATCGCTTTGGTTATCTTCTCAACCTCACCTGCTTCGTCACTGAATGCTTAAATTGTTTCACTTCACCAGACTACACTGGACGCTTGCCCTTTCAGACAAAGGTGCTAGGTGCTCGTTTCATCACTCTTTGGGAACCCTTTATTCTCTCCTTGCCTGTTGCTCATCAAAGGGTGTTTTACCATTGCTTTAGGTATACTTCGTGGATGGAGGAAAGACTGTTGTCAGATAGTGCCTTGGAGCAGTTGTTGTTGTTGGTGGTGGAGGGAGAGGGGGATAATTCTCTGTTTCCTTGTTTGGATGTGGGAGAAGGGGACCTGGGAGTGTCTGACGTTTCTCTACAGCCTTAGTCTTCTTTTCTTTACTACAAGAGTGGAGGAGGGAGTTTGGGCCCCTCTGGAGGTGTGCGTCTGTCTCTTGTCCTTTGGTCTATGTTCTGTATTGTTTTATGTTATTTGCAGTTTCTAATTAGGACATTAATCATCTGGATGGTTTGCTGGATACCTTAGAGATTGCAGCATTCCACGTCCACTGTTCATTGTTTGCTCCTGCCATGTTCCCTTCCTAATTCTCTTCTTAAATCCACTGGGCCGGTCAGTGTGTGACGTATTTTTCTATCGTGGGAAGAGACCTTCATACTGTTTATCAAATACACTGGTGTTGGGATCTCTCTCATATTGCTTAAATATATGATGTTGCATGTGCCTTTTTTGCAAGTATGTTTATATTTGTATTTAAAAAATTCAATAAAAAAAGTTTATCAAAAAAACAAAACAAAAAAAAATGTAAAGTGAAATAAAACTGGTGCAGGAATCCTAAGGCCAATCCCTGTTTGACACTCAAATCCTTCTGTCCCTCTTGCCCACTCAGTCATCCCCCTTCTTAGGCAATCAAACAGTCTGGTGTGTATATAAATGTATAACATTGCTTCACAGTAATAAAAGTCACATTAATGTCTGTGTAAACATCAGTATATGTGTTTATAAGCTAGTCTATGTAAATATACTTTGGTCTTGGGTCTAAATCATTTATTCAGTTACACAAAGAGATATCAATAGGTGATGAAATAACCTAAAAATTCTTGGTCGTGCCCCACCAACCACCCATGCCACCAGTAACACACCCTAAAACAAAAGTTTCACTCTTTGGCTTCTTGAAATGTTGGGAGACATGGCACAGACACCCCTCGCAATTTGGAGCTCTAGGCAGTTGACTAGTTTGCCTATTGGGAAATCCGGCCCTGAACACACATGCAGCTTGACTCAGCATTGAGTCAAAATAAAACGCTACTATGTTGTCATACTTGACTGCACCTGACTGCCTAGCATACAGAGGTATGATATCTATTCAGATATGACAAAATACAAGTGTAGTGAGGAGTTCATTTGAGAAGAATCCTACTCTGTATTCGCTGCATACTTATAGTGAGTACATTTATGCTTATGTCTTCTCCACTGACTAGAATCATGAGATTTATTTTTGTGGTGTATACTTTTACATATCCATTAATAAATTAGTGAATTTGAAAAAAGTGCCTATTGATAAACTGGTGAACAGATAATATGCAAGGAAAGGTGTATATTTCCTTTCATATGTGTATTTCCTCTCTATTTAATCATTCACTGTTTCATAAATAGCTCCTATCTCCTGTGAAACTTGAATATGTTGTAGCTCATTTGAAGTCCTATTCACCTTCTTGCTCTGAGGTTTCTTTCATGCAATGTGTATGATAAACACCTTGTCACGGATGGACTGTGAAAGGACAGAGGCTGCTGCTGACCTTGAAAGAATAATAGGATCTGTATCACTGGAAGTAAGATCAGCAAGACTTAAATGATAATCTTCCAAATGAACCATGCTGCCAAGTGGGGGAAAGCAATAGATGAGCGAGCTCAGAGGAAGGGTGTGGAGGACGGTAATTAAGCATAGAAGAGGAAAATAGAATAATGTGGTTAAATATTTTGGGGAAAATAGAAAAAAAGTTGTTAAATATTCGAGTGACAGTCATGTACAACTCATTGCTTTTTAATATTCAAATTATTTTTATACATTAGAAAGTGGGAAAGCTTGCACCACATAACTTGGGAGTGCCATTTGAATTCTGCTGAAATAAACACTGAGGCCACTTCTGCACCAGAGTAACAGATTGATTGTATTGCAATGCTAGGTGTTATCACTGGAATTTCTCTAATATATTCCCAGTGGAGTCTGTAGAGATATAGGCCTTGATTCATATGTTCCTTGCGCAAAAAAAACCAACACCCGCCGGCATTTTTTTTTTCAAGCATGGTCAGCAATGCAATTACCGGTGCTATGAAGAAATACTGGCAGAAAAAAAATGTACATTTGGTGCTAAAGCTAGTACCCATTTGAACCCATTAAAACGTGATTCATTTTCCCATTCAAATCCATGAGTTAACATGCATTAAGAGACCACAGTTTAATGCCAAAAATTCAGAGCCCCTAATGCATGTTTTTACCAGCCAAAGCAGGAACTGAAGAGGAAAAAATGCCAAAAAAACCTAAGTGACCAGTGGACGTATTGATATGGGACCCTAAGTCCCATACTGATACATCCAAAGTATGAAAAAATGTGTCAAATGTTAGTAGAATTAACTCTATGAGTGCCCATGGGGTATGCATACCCCACTGGCACTCACAGGGTTAACCCGACTAAGGTAAAAAAACATCCCCTGAAAAGAAATATTTACCTGTAATCCTGATGTCCAGGGGAGTTTTCGGCACCCTGGTCAGCTACTGTCCATCTTGGTCTGTCATTTTCGTTCTTCCTTCCTCTTACTCAGCTGTCTTCTTATCTACTGTTTTCTTTTCTTCTGCTCTTCGTCGTTGTCTCAACGATGTACCTGAATAGAAGAATAAAAGTCTTCATTACATATGTTTGTAAAAAATAATCTTCCGAAGAAATGTAGTTGTTAACCCTTTGCATGCCGGAGGGGTATGAATCGCATTGCAAAGCAATGCTCCCGGCCAAACAGCTTCTAGGGGGGGGGGATGACAAAAACTGATGGAAGATGATTGGCCAGGATATGCATAAGCAAACCATTTTGAACAGAGACTGGCCATTAAAAAAACAATCTTTGTTCAATTTTTTCACAGAGACTCTGTCACGAGCCCAAAAGGTATGATGCAGGGGGTTTTTTTGGCCTGCATTCCTGCCACCACCGGCGGTGACAATGGTGATGGAGACAGCATCATTAACCCATCCAGTGCCTCTTCACATTATTTTTTGTGACAATACATTACATCACCTTTGTGGCAAAGGATTAGAAGACTTTTTCACATTTGGACATTTGGACACAACTTCTTATTCCTACTGGAATGCCAGCACAGCTTTAACCCTATTAGTGCCAGGGAGGTAAGCAACGCATTGCTCTGTAATGTGTTGCGTACCTCTCCGGCATTCAAATGGTTAACAGCTACAGTTCTTTGGAAGATTATTTTTCACAAACAAGCAGGGAGAATGGTGGGCCCCTTTAAGAAATCCTAGTTGCTAGAACTGGTCATCTTTCACATGGGGTGGTCCCAAAGAAGGAAGTAGGGGATTTTAGGATGCTGCTGATGGTCAGAGTAATGTGGCTCTCCTGGGCTGTGTGCCTTTGCGGCATGCCTGAAGTTTCCGGGTAAGTGCAGGCCACTGGTTTTGCACTCAGAGGGACAAAAAATTATGGGAGGTAAAATTAATGCTATAATTTGACTCTTTGACTTATGGGCTGAATAGAGACAGAGAGTTTCTGTCACATTATCACATTGTGAATTAACTTTTACGACAGTCCCTCTGGGATCATAAATACCTGGACTCAAAGGAAGACTGCAATTTAAATCACATCCTCTACCATTGACTGAACAAAAACATCAGTATCTGGACTAACATTCTTATCTGATTTCCATTATAAACAATGTAATGTGTACTTGTATTTAAGAGAGAAATTTTCATATTTATCTGTATAACATGCCTGAGTAAGAGACCTAAGAAGTCTTGAAGGCTTGCATCTTAAATCTGTTTAGTTAGCCAATAAAGGTATCAACTTTACTAAATTTTTGCCTCCATCAGTAACTATGTCTCACCTAGAAAAATCTAGAGAATGGATTTTGCAAATGTATAAATTATTCATCAGCAGCAAATGTGCATCAATAGTCACCAACATTGATGACTGTACAAAAGAAAGCATTAGTAGTTGCAATTCAAGAAGTTCTGGATCAAGCAGTGAGTAAAGAATTGACTTAGCCAGATAAATGTCATCCAGAAATGTCATCATAACCCAGGTGAATAAACATGAGTGGTTTGGTGTCTGAATAGATGCACATAGAATAAAGGGGACTTTGTGTTGAAATACAATGTTTTCAAAAATAAATAATTCAAAGTTCTATATTTTCTAATGTATTTTGGTACATTCACCAGATACAGGTGTGTTCAACATGCAACCAATCTGCTGTTGCTGTACTAAAACTCTCATCAGATAATGATGTGATTAGTAGTTCAGCAATAACTGATGTGACTCAGGTTGCCCAACCCTCAGGGGAGGGCTGGCCAGGGGGGCAGGGAGGCAATTGCCCCCTGGGCTGGTCATATGTCTAGGCTAGTGGGCCACTGTCTCAGCCAATCTCCTGCTTGCTGATGTAAATGAAGCTACACTACACATAGTGTTGTCACAGACCTTACAATTACAATGGAGCTCACTAGTGATACCACAGAGCTACATTCTAAATGGAGCCACACTGGAATTATAATCCATTTCCCTTGTCAGCTCTGTAGTATCCGTAGTGTAGCCCCATTTCAACTATAAGCTATGTGGTATCACTTGCCTTACTTCACAACATTATTGCATATTTTAAAATTAACAAAAGGGGGTGAGTTGCGACAGTGGGCTTAAACAATATCAGAAATGGGCTACTTGATTGTATTTGCCTCCCAGGCCACAAGCTGCCAGCCCTCCCCTGCCAACCCTACCCTAAACAAGCACAGAGAAACATTTGGGGGGGTTTCACAGATCATAGCTGTGATCTTTGTCAGCAAAAGGAGTCTATATCAGCGCACCTAAGGGATTGTGACTCAAAACACACACTCATTCTTCCTCAAACAACTCAGTGCTGACTTGGCACACCTGCCTGACCAAACACCTACTCCCTTGTTCCCTTAATCTGGGTGCTCAGGCTCAGCATTCCTTCCTCCCAAACAGCACCATACCTGATATCTCAACCATAGGAAATCAGGCTCAGCATGCCTTCTTCCCACACTTCTCCCTCTATTCTAGAATGAGAGATGAGGCAAAATGGAGGATAAAGAGAAGAGGAAAGATGGAGGGGAGAGAAGAGACCATGGGGAAAGAGTGAAAAGGAAGAATGGGAATGAAGAGAGAATTAAGGTATGTGGGAGGGAAGATATGGGAGGAGGGGGAAACATAGAAGGAGAAGAGAAAAGGATAAACATGGAAGGATGAGAAGAGGTAGGCTGGAGTGGGAAGAGAAGATACACGGTGGAAAATCTGGATAAAGAGGGGATAAAATGTATGTACCGGTATAAACTGTCTTTATATAATATTTATTAACCCCTTAGCGACCCTTGA
This sequence comes from Rhinophrynus dorsalis, assembly GCA_037306005.1. Lineage (NCBI taxonomy): Eukaryota > Metazoa > Chordata > Amphibia > Anura > Rhinophrynidae > Rhinophrynus > Rhinophrynus dorsalis. The sequence goes on from CM074719.1 coordinate 277,328,670, forward strand.
CGTACCAGGACCGTCAAGGGTAAATGTGCTCCAACGACCCTTGACGGTCCCGGTACGTCAAGGGTTAAACTCTTCCATCGCGGCCTCATGGAGCGATGGAAGAGTTCAAGCCGCTTGTTACTAAGCGTTCCGGTATCGGGACACTTAGTAACAAGCCATTGAAACATTGTTGCAACATGCGATTCGCTTCAAAAGCGAATCACATGTTGCAAAACCTGAATGACAGGGACAGTATTTGTAAATACTGTCCCTGTCATGTCTGTCTGCCTCCCTCCACCTTGCACACTGCTGAGGTGGAGAGAGACAGAGAGACATGGTGTTCCAGCCTTACTGTACAAAAAAAGTAAAAAAAAAAAAGTTTAAATAAAGAAAATTAACCCTTTGATCACTGTTCTGCAGTGATCAATAAGTTCCCCCCATCTGATCACTCTTGGAGTGATAAATTTGCTCCAGATCAGTGTTTTCTGATCTGTAGGGCACCCCCCATCCCCCTTGAATTTTTTTAGATTTTTTTTTTAATTTTTTTAAAAAAAATTTAAAATTTTTAATTTTTTTTTTTTTTTTTTTTATGAATAGTAAACATAGTTTTAAGTATTTTGGTAGGTAGTTGGGTAGGTTTAGTGTAGACGTGTGTTAGGGAAAGTTTTAGGGATAGATTTAGGTTTAGGTTATATATATATATATATAATAAGTGCAGTTTAGGTAGGTAGTTTACTTGGGTTAGGTAGGTTCAGGATATACGTAGGCTAGGGTAAGTTTTAGGGTTAGATTTAGGTTTAGGGATAGCGTAAGAAAAAAAAAGTTTTTTTAGTGGGCAAAATGCAGCGCAGGTACAGCGTTGAAGAGGCATATGCCTTTTTGGCGTCTGACTCTGAGGCAACAGACACTGCGTCAGATTTTGACATAGCGCAGTTTTCAGAAAGTGAGAGCAGCTCTAGTGATGACGCTGGGCCTTCTGTCAAGAAAAGACGCATTGCCCCAAGAGCTGCTCTGGCAACTGCCCCAGCACCTGCCAAAAGACCTGCCCAAAGAAATGCCCCAACACCTGCCACTCCGGATCCTAATGAATGGGTATCAATTTATGCCCACAAATCTCAGAATTCACAGGCAACCAGGGATTCAGATTGGTGTGGAAGGATTTACCCATGATAATTTTTTTGATTTGTTTTTGGGGGAAGACATTTTAGGTGAAATTGTGTCCCAAACCAATTTGTATGCAGCCCAGTATACTGCCGTCAACCCTAAGTGTGAAAAACGCTGTTTTTTTTTTTTAATTACGTCATGGTTTACGAGGGATTGGTGGTAAAATGGCTGTGTATAAAATTGGAAAACACACCTAAAACGAGAGCCTGGGGTGTCTACTTTCCAAAAATATACACTTTTGGGGGGGAAATCTTAAAAAAGAGCACTGTTACACAGCCCCAAATGAGACATGGCACCAGTAACGCAAGCTGTGAAGATTCAAAGTGTGAACCTGGAAACGCACATGTTCCAATTTGGCCCCAGTAGCTCCCCCAAACCATGAGAAAGCTATGCATATGGGGTATTGCCGTACTCAGAAGAAGGAGCTGAACACTAATCAATTCAGTTTATAAAATCTTCACCTATTCTGTGCTTGAAATTCACATCAACATTGAAGGCAAAGTGTGAAAAATGCTGAATTCTTTTTTACTTACGTAAAATTTTCACAGGATTGGTGGTAAAATGGCTGTGTAGAAAATTGGAAAACACACCTGAAACGAGAGCCTGGGGTGTGTACTTCCCAAAAATATACACTTTTGGGGGGAAATCTTAAAAAAGAGCACTGTTACACAGCCCCAAATGAGACATGGCACCAGTAACGCAAGCTGTGAAGATTCAGAGTGTGAACCTGAAAACGCGCATGTTCCAATTTGGCCCCCATAGCTCCCCCAAACCATGAGAAAGCTATGCATATGGGGTATTGCCATACTCAGAAGAAGGAGCTGAACACTAATCAATTCAGTTTATAAAATCTTCACCTATTCTGTGCTTGAAATTCACATCAACATTGAAGGCAAAGTGTGAAAAATGCTGAATTTTTTTTACTTACGTCAAATTTTCACAGGATTGGTGGTAAAATGGCTGTGTAGAAAATTGGGAAAACACACCTAAAATGAGAGCCTGGGGTGTGTACTTTCCAAAAATATACACTTTTGGGGGGAAATCTTAAAAAAGAGCACTGTTACACAGCCCCAAATGAGACATGGCACCAGTAACGCAAGCTGTGAAGATTCAAAGTGTGAACCTGGAAACGCGCATGTTCCAATTTGGCCCCCGTAGCTCCCCCAAACCATGAGAAAGCTATGCATATGGGGTATTGCCGTACTCAGAAGAAGGAGCTGAACACTAATCAATTCAGTTTATAAAATCTTCACCTATTCTGTGCTTGAAATTCACATCAACATTGAAGGCAAAGTGTGAAAAATGCTGAATTCTTTTTTACTTACGTCAAATTTTCACAGGATTGGTGGTAAAATTTACGAGAAAGTGGTGGTAAAATGGCTGTGTAAAAAATTTGAAAACACACCTAAAATGAAAGCTGGGGGTGTCTACATTCCAAAAATATACACTTTTGGGTGGAAATTCTAAAGTGCAGCACTGGAACATAGCCCAAAATGAGTAATGGCACCAGTTAACCAAGATGTGAAAATTCAATATTTGTTCAAAATTGGGCCCCGTAGCTCCCCCAAACCTTGAGAAACCTATGCATATGGGGTATTGCCATACTCAGAAGAAGGAACTGAACACTAAACAATGCATTTTTAAAAATCTTCACCTATCCTGTGCTTGAAATTCACATCAACATTGAAGTGCAAGTGTGAAAAACGCTGTTTTTTTTAACTTACGTCAAGATTTACGAGCGATTGGTGGTAAAATGGCTGCATAAAAACATACATAAAATGAAAGCCTGGGGTGTCTACTTTCCAAAAATATATACTTTTGGGGGGAAATCTTAGAGTGGAGCACTGTTACACAGCCCCAAATGAGACATGGCACCAGTGATGCAAGCTGTGAAAATTCAAAGTGTGAAACTGGAAACGCGCATGTTCCAATTTGGGACCCATAGCTCCCGCAAACCTTGAATAACCTATGCATATGGGGTATTGCCGTACTCAGACGAAGGAGCTGAACACTAAACAATGCATTTTTAAAAATCTTCACCTATTATGTGCCTGAAATTCACATCAACATTGAAGTGCAAGTGTGAAAAACGCTGTTTTTTTAACTTACGTCAAGATTTACGAGCGATTGGTGGTAAAATGGCTGTGTAAAAAAATTGAAAACATACATAAAATGAAGCCTGGGGTGTCTACTTTCCAAAAATATATACTTTTGGGGGGAAATGTTAGAGTGGAGCACTGTTACACAGCCCCAAATGAGACATGGCACCAGTGATGCAAGCTGTGAAAATTCAAAGTGTGAAACTGGAAACGCGCATGTTCCAATTTGGGCCCCATAGCTCCCTCAAACCCTGAATAACCTATGCATATGGGGTATTGCCGTACTCAGAAGAAGGAGCTGAACACTAAACAATGCATTTTTAAAAATCTTCACCTATCATGTGCTAGAAATTCACATCAACATTGAAGTGCAAGTGTGAAAAACGCTGTTTTTTTAACTTACGTTAAGATTTACAAGCTATTGGTGGTAAAATGGCTACGTAAAAAAATTGAAAACATACATAAAATGAAAGCCTGGGGTGTCTACTTTCCAAAAATATATACTTTTGGGGGGAAATCTTAGAGTGGAGCACTGTTACACAGCCCCAAATGAGACATGGCACCAGTGATGCAAGCTGTGAAAATTCAAAGTGTGAAACTGGAAACGCGCATGTTCCAATTTGGGCCCCATAGCTCCCGCAAACCTTGAATAACCTATGCATATGGGGTATTGCCGTACTCAGACGAAGGAGCTGAACACTAAACAATGCATTTTTAAAAATCTTCACCTATTATGTGCCTGAAATTCACATCAACATTGAAGTGCAAGTGTGAAAAACGCTGTTTTTTTAACTTACGTCAAGATTTACAAGCGATTGGTGGTAAAATGGCTGCGTAAAAAAATTGAAAACATACATAAAATGAAGCCTGGGGTGTCTACTTTCCAAAAATATATACTTTTGGGGGGAAATGTTAGAGTGGAGCACTGTTACACAGCCCCAAATGAGACATGGCACCAGTGATGCAAGCTGTGAAAATTCAAAGTGTGAAACTGGAAACGCGCATGTTCCAATTTGGGACCCATAGCTCCCGCAAACCCTGAATAACCTATGCATATGGGGTATTGCCGTACTCAGAAGAAGGAGCTGAACACTAAACAATGCATTTTTAAAAATCTTCACCTATCATGTGCTAGAAATTCACATCAACATTGAAGTGCAAGTGTGAAAAACGCTGTTTTTTTAACTTACGTCAAGATTTACGAGCTATTGGTGGTAAAATGGCTGCGTAAAAAAATTGAAAACATACATAAAATGAAAGCCTGGGGTGTCTACTTTCCAAAAATATATACTTTTTGGGGGAAATCTTAGAGTGGAGCACTGTTACACAGCCCCAAATGAGACATGGCACCAGTGATGCAAGCTGTGAAAATTCAAAGTGTGAAACTGGAAACGCGCATGTTCCAATTTGGGACCCATAGCTCCCGCAAACCCTGAATAACCTATGCATATGGGGTATTGCCGTACTCAGAAGAAGGAGCTGAACACTAAACAATGCATTTTTAAAAATCTTCACCTATCATGTGCTAGAAATTCACATCAACATTGAAGTGCAAGTGTGAAAAACGCTGTTTTTTTAACTTACGTCAAGATTACGAGCTATTGGTGGTAAAATGGCTGCGTAAAAAAATTGAAAACATACATAAAATGAAAGCCTGGGGTGTCTACTTTCCAAAAATATATACTTTTGGGGGGAAATCTTAGAGTGGAGCACTGTTACACAGCCCCAAATGAGACATGGCACCAGTGATGCAAGCTGTGAAAATTCAAAGTGTGAAACTGGAAACGCGCATGTTCCAATTTGGGCCCCATAGCTCCCGCAAACCTTGAATAACCTATGCATATGGGGTATTGCCGTACTCAGAAGAAGGATCTGAACACTAAACAATGCATTTTTAAAAATCTTCACCTATCCTGTTCTTGAAATTCACATCAACATTGAAGTGCAAGTGTGAAAAACGCTGTTTTTTTAACTTACGTCAAGATTTACGAGCGATTGGTGGTAAAATGGCTGCGTAAAAAAGTTGAAAACATACATAAAATGAAAGCCTGGGGTGTCTACTTTCCAAAAATATATACTTTTGGGGGGAAATGTTAGAGTGGAGCACTGTTACACAGCCCCAAATGAGACATGGCACCAGTGATGCAAGCTGTGAAAATTCAAAGTGTGAAACTGGAAACGCGCATGTTCCAATTTGGGCCCCGTAGCTCTCCCAAACATTGAGAAACCTATGCATATGGGGTATTGCCGTACTCAGAAGAAGGATCTGAACACTAAACAATGCATTTTTAAAAATCTTCACCTATCATGTGCTTGATATCAACAGTAGTATTGAAATGTAAGTGTGAAAACTGCAAAAAAACAAAATATTACCACAATTTTGAAATTTTTTTCTGGAAAAATAGCTGCTTGAAAAACTCCAAAATTCTCCTGATTATTTACCTAATGTTGTGTAGTTTTCAGAAACATATACCTTTGTGGGACATTTTTGGTTCTGGCACCGTCAGCTAAGCTATGATGCTCACATGCCAATTGTTGAAAAATCACAAGTTGGAAATAACGGCAGCCATCTTGTAATATTTACCTTGTAAATGTGAGTAAAGGACTAAAATACTAGGCATATGGGGTACTCTTATATTCAGGAGAAGCAAATGAATATATTTAGGGGTATTTTTTTTTCATTAACTAATAGTATGCAAATCCTGACAGAAAAATGTAAGCAAAATGTTGTTTTTTTTAAATTTTTTTCCTCTTTTTTTCTATTTTAATCAAATTAAACAATGAGGTAATCATATAATTGTGGTATCAAAAGAAAGCCCTACTTGTGCTTAAAAAAACAGTATATAATTTATGTGGGTGCACAAAAGGAATTAAAGAGAAAATATGGTTGAACAAAGACATAGTCAAAAAAAGTCAAAATTGCTCCGGTCCTTAAGTCAAATCTAACTCAGATTTTCCCGGTCCTTAAGGGGTTAATTCAAAATATTAAACATAAAATACATAGATCCTCCTTTTATGTACTTTTGACTGTATAGCCCACTCTAAACAGTGATAACACCCTCTGGACATTCATGTATTGTATGGTAGTGCTGCCCACTCTTTTTATGAAAACAAACAAATATATATATATATATATATATATATATATATATATATATATATATATATATATATATTTATTTTTATTTATTTATTTTTTTTTTTTTTAAATACAGAAACGTAGCTGAAAACTCACATGTCCTCACCCAGTTTGGGCTGCAACTTACTTGGCACTCATGGTAATGAAGACAAGTTTGCTTTGCTCTTCACAAAAGCCCCATGTTGACAAATCTGCCATCAATGAGCTTTGAAAAAGACAGGAAATATCTTACACGAGTGCCGAGTTAGAAGCTGAAGTCACCCAGGTCTCCATGATATGCAGAGTAAAGTGGGTGAGAACTGGTGAGCGCTTTATGTACTAATCTACAGGATCTTACTAACCACAGCTCAGACAGCAGTGCTAATTGTTTTAAAGGTTTTTTTATTGACCTCTCATTGTCTTTCAACAGTTTGATTTAAACAATAACAAGTCTGAGTTTTAATAACTTTTCAGTGAAGGTTCCCCTAGTAGTGAATTTACCTTTGTTTTACTCAGCATTAGTGATGATCGAGCACCCCAATGCTCGGGTGTTCGGGTGCTCTGACCGAGCGCCCCCGGAGGCTCGAGTGCTCGGCCGAGCACCCGAGCCCCATTGAAGTCAATGGGAGGACTCGAGCATTACACCAGGCACCCCCTGCTCTGATGAGGGGAGGGTGCCTGGTCCATAGGAAAAGGGCAGAAAATGATGGAAACACCACAGAAATGGTTCAGGGACAGCATAGGGAGGATGTCTGGATGCATCTTGGACTCCAACTTCACTGCTGGGAACGATGTTTCGCCCGTAGTACGCCATTTTTACAGACTGACCGTAAAACACACAAAAAGGAAGATAAAAACGACTTTAGGCGAAAAATTGTTACCAAACAGTATTTGCTGTATATTTACTTGTATATCATCTGCAAATTCTGCAAAAAATTTCATCGATTTTTCGGAACTGGGGCCATGATTAAGAGGGAAACGTGCGCAGAGGCAAATTCTCCCAAAAATTTCCTCGATTTTTCTGAACTGGGGCCATGATTAAGAGGGAAACGTGCGCAGAGGCAAATTCTGCAAAAAATGTCCTCGATTTTTCTGAACTGGGGCCATGATTAAGAGGGAAACGTGCGCAGAGGCAAATTCTCCCAAAAATTTCCTCGATTTTTCTGAACTGGGGCCATGATTAAGAGGGAAACGTGCGCTGAGCCGACCATCTAAAACATTATGGGTGAGGGTCTGCTGCGGAGCTGACCATCCTAAACATTATATGCGAAGGCCCGCTAGTGAGATGACGCTATAAAACATTATATGAGAGGGCCCGCTAGAGAGCTGACCCAATAAAACATTATATGAGAAGGCCCGCTGGTGAGCTGACCTATACAAAAATTGTCAAACAGCGCCCGCTGGTGAGCTGGCCCTATATAAAAATTATATCACAGGGCCCGCTGGTGAGCTGGCCCTATATAAAAATTATATCCCAGGGTATATGGAAGAGAGTCAACCATATACCCATTTTTTGGGTGGAAGGGGTGAATGGGAATACAGAGTATTCCCATCATTGTAAATAACATATATAAAGTGACTTTATGTTCCCCCGGGGCTTTCCTCCAGTGGAGTGGAGAAGTCAGGGGAAATCCAGGCCTTGTTCATTTTTATAAGTGTCAACCTATCAGCATTTTCGGTGGAAAGGCGGATACGCTTATCTGTTATGATGCCACCAGCAGCACTAAATACCCGCTCAGACAGAACGCTGGCGGCAGGGCAGGCCAGCACCTCCAAGGCGTAGAGTGCCAGTTCATACCACGTGTCCAGCTTGGACACCCAGTAGTTGTAAGGCACAGAGGGATCATTGAGGACGCTGACACGGTGTGCTACGTACTCCTTCACCATCTTCCAAAACTTTTCCCTCCTTGTGACACTAGGCTGCGCATCAGGGTGAGGGTGCTGGCGGGGTGTCATGAAGGTGTCCCACGCCTTGGAGAGTGTTGCCCTGCCTTTGTCGGAACTGCTGTGTGCTCCCCTTTTCTCCCCTTCTCGGTTGGCCAAGGTAGCACGTACTCTGCCGCCAGCATTGTCAGATGGAAAATTTTGGAGCAATTTTTCGACAAGAACCTTCTGGTATTGCACCATTTTGCTTGTCCTCTCCACCGGAGGAATGAGAGATGAGAAATTCTCTTTGTAGCGGGGGTCCAGAAGGGTGAACACCCAGTAATCCGTGTTGTCTAAAATGTGTATAACGCGTGGGTCACGGGAAAGGCAGCCTAACATAAAGTCAGCCATGTGTGCCAGAGTACCAACAGTCAAGATTTCGCTGTCCTCACCAGGAGGATGACTCTCAATCTCCTCATCCTCTTCCTCCTCTTCTGCCCACCCACGCTGAAGAGATGGAACTAAAGTTCCATGGCTACCCTCTGTAGCGGAGGCAACCGTGTCTTCCTCCTCCTCCTCCGCCTCCTCCAATTGTCGCTGAGAAGACAAAGTGAGGGTGCTCTGGCTATCACCTTGTGTAAGCTCTTCCTCCCGCATTTCCACCTCTTCCACATGCAAAGCGTCGGTTTTAATTGTGAGCAGCGAGCGTTTCAGTAGACACAGAAGTGGGATGGTTACACTGATAATAGCGTTATCGCCGCTCACCATCTGTGTCGATTCCTCAAAATTGCGTAAAACCTCACAGAGGTCTGACATCCATTCCCACTCCTCACTTCTGATTAGAGGAAGTTGAACGGAGAGGCGACGACCGTGTAACAGCTGGTACTCCACTACTGCCCTCTGCTGCTCACAAAGCCGGGCCAACATGTGGAAGGTGGAGTTCCAGCGCGTGCTCACGTCACACAGCAGCCGGTGAGCTGGCAATTGTAAGCGCTGCTGCAGCTTCAACAGGCCGGCTGAAGCTGTTGATGACTTACGGAAATGTGCACACACGCGGCTCACCTTGGTCAAGAGATCATGCAAATTGGGGTAGGTTTTTAGAAATCGCTGAACCACTAAATTAAATACATGCACTAGGCATGGTACGTGTGTGAGCTTGCCGAGCTCCAAAGCCGCCACCAAGTTACGCCCATTATCACACACAACCATGCCTGGTTGCAGGTTGAGTGGCGAGAGCCACTGCTCGGTCTGGTGACTAATCCCCTGCAACAGCTCTGAGGCCGTGTGCTGTTTGTCCCCAAGGCAGATCAGCTTCAGCACGGCCTGTTGACGCTTCCCCACTGCAGTGCTACACTGCTTCCAGCTACCGGCTGATGGGTGAGTGGCGCTGCGCGCAGAGAATTCGGAGGTGGAAACGGAGGAGGAGGAGCCAATAACGTAGGTACTGGCGGAAACCCTGATGGAGGTAGGGCCCGCAATCCTCGGCGTGGGTAGCACCTGTGCCATCCCAGGGTCCGAGTCGCTCCCAGCCTCCACGACATTCACCCAGTGTGCCGTCAGGGAAATGTAGCGTCCCTGGCCACAAGCACTTGTCCATGTGTCAGTCGTTAAGTGGACCTTCCCAGTAACTGCGTTGGTCAGGGCACGGGTGATGTTACGGGACACATGGTGGTGTAAGGCGGGGACGGAACACCGGGAAAAGTAGTGGCGGCTGGGGACTGCGTACCGAGGGACAGCTGCTGCCATCAGGCTGCGGAAGGACTCAGTCTCCACAAGCCTAAATGGCAGCATTTCGATGGCCAGTAATTTGGAAAGGTGTGAGGTTAGTGCTATGGCCTGTGGGTGGGTGGCTGGGTATTTTCGCTTGCGCTCAAATGCCTGGGGTAACGACATTTGGACGCTGCGCTGGGACAGGGAAGTGGATGTGGTCGCTGATGGTGCTTCAGATGGTACAGGTGCAGGGCGGGAGGTATGCGGGCCTGCGCCTTCGACAGGCGATTGGCCGGCACCGAAAACAGGGGAAGAGGAGGCAGTGGTGTGGCCTGCAGACACAGATTGGCGATCCGGGCGTTCCTCCCACTTATTACGGTGCTTGGATGCCATGTGTCGGATCATGCTGGTGGTGGTGAGGTTTCTAGTGTTCATGCCTCGGCTCATTCTGGTGTGGCACAGGTTGCAAACTACAATTTTTTTGTCGTCCGCACTTTCCTTAAAAAAACGCCATACTGCGGAACACCTAGCCCTTGGCAAGGGAGATTTACGCAAGGGGGTGCTCCGTGGAACATTTGCGGGCCGGTTTGGTGCGGTCCGCCTTCTTTCTGTAGCCACACCACTGCCTCTTCCAGCCTGTTGCGGTGCTGCAGATGGCTCACCCTCAGGACTGCTGTCATCGCTCGGCTCTCCACCTTCCCAGGTGGGGTCAGTCACCTCATCGTCCACCAAGTCCTCCTCCGCTTCCTCACTCTGATCATCCTCCTCATTTCTTGATCCCACCACATACTCAGTCATTGACAACTGTATATCATCCTCCTCATCAAGGTCTTGAGACAGTAATAGTGGTTGATTTGATGGCAACTGTGTCTCATCATCATCATCATCCACTTCCTTTGACCTTAAATGCCGTTCACCTCTGTCATCTTCTTGTGATTGGGTACCCTCTAGAGGTTGTGAATCAGGGCACAAGATTTCATGTTCCTCTGCAAGCGTGCTTGGAGAGAGGTTCAAATTAAGGATTGGTGATGAGACGAGCTCCTCACTATATCCCAGTGTGGGATCACTTCTTTGACCAGACCCTCTATGGTGGGAGGAAGGATGATCAGGGTGAGGATTATGTTGACCAGACTCTTGGCTACTGAGAGTGGACTTGGTGGAAGACAGGGTGGTGCTTAACCGACTGGAAGCAGTATCACCTGAAATCCAACCGACCACCTGTTCGCAGTGGTCTGACCTCGAGAGTGATGTCCTGCGACGCCCTGTAAACTGAGACATGAAGCTAGGTATGGTGGATGTCTTTCTTTCTTGTGCTCTGGCACCAGGCACAGTTTCTACGCGTCCTGACCCGCGCCCTGAACTATCAGGATCACGTCCACTTCCCTGTCCCTTTTTACCCGCCTTCTTCATATTACACGGAATATGTGCTGCTAATCTGCAACTTTGCACACTAAACAGAATGTGCTGCTTATCTGCGGCTAGGCACAGTGAACAGAATATGTGACTTTTATTTTTAACACTTTGCACACTAAACAGAATGTGCTGCTTATCTGCGGCTAGGCACAGTGAACAGAATATGTGACTTTTATTTTTAACACTTTGCACACTAAACAGAATGTGCTGCAAATCTGCAACTTTGCACACTAAACAGAATGTGCTGCTTATCTGCGGCTAGGCACAGTGAACGGAATAAGTGACTTTTATTTTTTACACTTTGCACACCAAACAGAATGTTCTGCTAATCTGCAACTTTGCACACTAAACAGAATGTGCTGCTTATCTGCGGCTAGGCACAGTGAACGGAATATGTGACTTTTATTTTTTACACTTTGCACACTAAACAGAATGTGCTGCTAATCTGCAACTTTGCACACTAAACAGAATGTGCTGCTTATCTGCGGCTAGGCACAGTGAACGGAATATGTGACTTTTATTTTTTACACTTTGCACACTAAACAGAATGTGCTGCAAATCTGCAACTTTGCACACTAAACAGAATGTGCTGCTTATCTGCGGCTAGGCACAGTGAACGGAATAAGTGACTTTTATTTTTTACACTTTGCACACTAAACAGAATGTTCTGCTAATCTGCAACTTTGCACACTAAACAGAATGTGCTGCTTATCTGCGGCTAGGCACAGTGAACGGAATATGTGACTTTTATTTTTTACACTTTGCACACTAAACAGAATGTGCTGCTAATCTGCAACTTTGCACACTAAACAGAATGTGCTGCTTATCTGCGGCTAGGCACAGTGAACGGAATATGTGACTTTTATTTTTTACACTTTGCACACTAAACAGAATGTTCTGCTAATCTGCAACTTTGCACACTAAACAGAATGTGCTGCTTATCTGCGGCTAGGCACAGTGAATGGAATACGTGACTTTTATTTTTTACACTTTGCACACTAAACAGAATGTTCTGCTAATCTGCAACTTTGCACACTAAACAGAATGTGCTGCTTATCTGCGGCTAGGCACAGTGAACGGAATAAGTGACTTTTATTTTTTACACTTTGCACACTAAACAGAATGTGCTGATAATCTGCAACTTTGCACACTAAACAGAATGTGCTGCTTATCTGCGGCTAGGCACAGTGAATGGAATATGTGACTTTTATTTTTTACACTTTGCACACTAAACAGAATGTTCTGCTAATCTGCAACTTTGCACACTAAACAGAATGTGCTGCTTATCTGCGGCTAGGCACAGTGAATGGAATATGTGACTTTTATTTTTTACACTTTGCACACTAAATAGAATGTTCTGCTAATCTGCAACTTTGCACACTAAACAGAATGTGCTGCTTATCTGCAGCTAGGCACAGTGAATGGAATATGTGACTTTTATTTTTTACACTTTGCACACTAAACAGAATGTTCTGCTAATCTGCAACTTTGCACACTAAACAGAATGTGCTGCTTATCTGCGGCTAGGCACAGTGAATGGAATATGTGACTATTATTTTTTACACTTTGCACACTAAACAGAATGTTCTGCTAATCTGCAACTTTGCACACTAAACAGAATGTGCTGCTTATCTGCGGCTAGGCACAGTGAACGGAATAAGTGACTTTTATTTTTTACACTTTGCACACTAAACAGAATGTGCTGCTTATCTGCGGCTAGGCACAGTGAATGGAATATGTGACTTTTATTTTTTACACTTTGCACACTAAACAGAATGTGCTGCTAATCTGCAACTTTGCACACTAAAAAGAATGTGCTGCTAATCTGCAACTTTGCACACTGAACAGAATGTGCTGCTAATCTGCAACTTTGCACACTAAACAGAATGTGCTGCTAATCTGCAACTTTGCACACTAAAAAGAATGTGCTGCTAATCTGCAACTTTGCACACTAAACAGAATGTGCTGCTAATCTGCAACTTTGCACACTAAAAAGAATGTGCTGCTAATGTCCAACTTTGCACACTAAACAGAATGTGCTGCTAATCTGAAACTTTGCACACTAAACAGAATGTGCTGCTAATCTGCGGCTAGGCACAGTGAACGGAATATGTGACGTTTTTTTTTAAAACTCTGCCCCCCAAAACAAAATATATCTGCTGCCCCCACACACAATAGTCCTAAAAAGGACTTTTGGGTCTTTTTGTTGTTCAAACGCACTTTTTTTCTGCCTACACTGACTTTCCCTTCCTATCCTCATCTCTCCCTGGCTAAGACTGAGCCGAACTCGCTGGTCAGGTGCTATAGAGCACCCGATCACGGGTTCTGGCCAGCCAATCAGTGTAATGCCAGCAGCCAACATGGCTGCTGGCATTACACTGATGTCAGAGCCTCCCTGCACGTTTATTGGCTGCGCAGCAGGCGCTAAACGTGCGGGGAGGAGACCCGAACATGGCGGGCGAGCACATGCGGTACTCGTACGAGTACCGCCATGTGCCGAGCAGAGCGATGCTCGAGCCGAACCGAGCTTCGGCCGAGCATGCTCGCTCATCACTACTCAGCATGTTAAGGTCTGTAACATATATGTTTAAAAATCAAACATTTACAGCTCATTTAAGTTGATTCATATAGAAAAAATGTTATTTAATAAAAATCACCCCACTGTGTAAATGTGCTTGCATTCGTCACTTGTAACAAAAATCTCTGCTATACACATTTTACACTAACATAGTAGCATAGTTGCGCAAAAAAAAAACAGCCAATGGTATTTTTCCAAGCACGGTAAGCCATTCATTTACCTGTGGTGTGGAGACATACCGGCTAAAATAAAATGCACGTCAGGTGCTAAATATAGCGCCTTTGGAATCCATTAAAACAAGTCTAATATTCCCATTCAATTCCATGCATTAGGCAGAAACATACATTAAGGGACTCACTTTAACAGCTGAAAATCTGCACCCTGTATTTTTGGGCACAGAGTCCCGTAATGCATGTTTAAACCTGACTACTTGGGCATTGAAGGAGAAGAAAAACACAAAAAAAACAAGTCACCGGTGGATGTATTGATATGGGGCCCTAAGCCTAGAAATATGTGAAATGTGAGAAAAATTCACTCTATGAGTACCAGTGGGGTATGCACCACATTGCACAGCATTGCATACCCCAATGGCACTCATAGGGTTAATCCGAATTACGTTAACAACATCACATGAAAATAAACACCTGTAACCTGATATCCAGAACCCTGGTCAGCTACTGTCAGTCTTCTTCTGTCATCTTCTATCTTCTGGCTTCTTTCTCTTTATCTTCTGGCTTCTTCTTCTTCTCTTCTTTGTTCCAAAGATGTCCCTGCAAAGAAGATAAAAAATTATGAATCAAAGATACGCAGGGCTAAACCCTTTTAGTGCCGGGGGGTATGCAACACATTGTTCTGCAATGTGTTGCGTACCTCTCTGGCACTCAAAGGTTTAAATTGTTGCTTGTATTCCAAATAGAGAATATATGTTTGTATTCAAAATAGATAAATATCATGGCAGACCAAATAGATGATATATTACGTCAGTCCAAATAGTCAATATATTGTGGTAGTCCAAATATGAAACAGCACCGCAGCTGAACATGATAGAAGAAGTTAGAGACTCCCCCCCCCCCCAGGTACCTTACAGCCCGTTCCAGTGTGAGGGATTATTGAACAGAGACTGTCTTTTTATATGGGCAGTTTCTGTTCAAAATGACTCACAGCCATTGGCTGGGATGTGTGCTTATGCACCTCCTAGCCAATCAGCTTCTAGCAGGTTCCTTCAATCCCCCAATCAAAGCTGATTGGCTGGGAGGCGCGTTTGGCCACAAATCCTTTTCTGTGGCCTCACAGTCTGTTGTGCTTTCAGTTGGTAGGGCAATTGTCGGTAGCCAATTTTGCCCTACCGCATGTTTTACCTCACAAATTTGAGGCCCAAGTGCTTTTAGAGCCATTTTGGGTCTTTTGTGACCACCTCTATAAACACTTGAAATTATTTGGCAGCACGGGGAATTTGTATTTTTCTTAAAATGTGTAAAGGTGTCCTTATAATCTTTCTTTTTTGCGATCTCATAGCTCTGGAGGTATAACTTATTTTCCTAGTTGGGATTTTGATCCTAGTCTTAATAGTTTTTTCATTTTATTTCTTTTTTCTGGTAATTATTTTTTTTTGTGAGTGCTAAATCTAGTGTTTTGTAGGATATACTCTTTTATTTTTACTGCTGAAAATCCTTGATACGTTTAGAATTTCCTGTTTTCCCAGTTCTTTGACTAGTTCATCAATGTTTTCCTTTAAATTTAATTCTTGCCCAGTTCATGTCCAGCATATAAGGCCATCGCCTGAAGGCGGAGCCTGATTGGCCAACTAACAGGAAGCTACAAAATAGTGAGCGTGATGTCAGAGACGCGCGCCCGCAGACAGCTCAGGCAAGCAACATGCAGCACACTCAGGTTACCGGATTATACAAGAGACAAGCAATCGCGGCACCATGATAGTGTCCTGCCAGGGCACCCATTTATCAGGCACTTTGTTTCCAATCTCCAGTGGCATCCTCTACTGATTAACCCCTTGAGTCCATGGAGACTGAGTAAATACACTGAGTAACAGAGGAGGAGAACAGGTATCCGCATCAGTTAGGGCTATGTTTCTATTGTGGAGGGACCACTCATCTGGCCCACATGTATCGGGAAACACCTGGACTTAGGCAGGTTTTGGGGAGCCACCCTAATTGTTTCTGCAGGCCACACAGGTTCCTGCTCCAAACTTTTTCTACCCATTTGCCTATCCTGGTCCAGTTCTAAGTTCAAGCTCTAACTGATTCAGGGCTGATGGGATATTTATGGATAGTACCTTTGCTTCCAGGAATGCTATACCTATTGTAAGGAAACACCTATTAGTATTACCAATATGGATGGATCTCCCCTGGGAACAGAGGTCATCTCTCATACTACTCTACCCCTGCATCTAGCCTTGGAGCCTAATCACAAGGGGACACTTTCTTTTGAACTGATGTTCTCTCCCCTAAAACTGTTGAATCTAGTTACAGAGCCACAACATCATATTGACTAGACCACAGCCACTGTCCGTGCCATGCCTGGGGAGCTGCTTGCAAATCTGTTATGGTCCATTTCAGTTATCCTTCAGCCTTACCCTCTCTCTTCATCTACTATCTGCTTGCCCTATATAGACTATGTGGATACCTTTCATAAGAAGGAAACCAACATGCTACCTCCACACCGCCCATGCCTTCACATTACTTCCTGGCACTATGCTACCCAAAAGTTGTAAATTTCCTCTTTCAATTCCTGAAACACGGAGCATGAAGGATTACATCTGTGAGATTCTCTACCCGCACCACCCTCTGCCACACAACCCCAAAGCATAATAGATCCATCCCCATGCTTAACAAGGTATCCTTTTCTTAAAATGCAACTCCTTTTTTGTCCACACCTACCTTTGGTTATTGTAGTCAATGAGTTCAGTTTTAACTTCTTCAGACCACAGTACTTGGTTACAAAATGCTTCTGGCTTGCCTAAGTTTTGTGTTGCATACGTTAGACACTGACTGTTGTGATGAGATCACAGAAAAGGTTTCCTTGTGATGACCCCTCTAAGCAGAGCATATTTGTAAAAGCAATGCTGCAGACTGGACTGGTGCACTACTACTCCTCTGCCACCTAAACTTTACCTCAGTTCCTTTGCTGTGATATAGGCATTTTGCTTTGCATTCCTGACCCATCTACAAGCAGTTCTAGTACAGATTTTCTTGGGCTTGATACAATTGACTCTGGTAAAACTGCCAATCGTATTTTTTTAATTTATTTTTTATTTTAAGTCACAGTCAGGTATGCAATTGCCTGGGCTGTGTCACACCACTGAAAAAAAAAGCTGGGCACAAAATTTGCACCAATTGGTAGCATTCAAAAGAAGCTAAATTTGTGACTCAGTTCCATGCTTTAGGTAGTCACATACATTAAGAGACTCAACTTTATTGCCAAAAATCTGTGCCTCAAAAAGTTGGTGCTGAGTCCCTTAATGCATTGTAAAAAAATCACTGACATGGAAATGAAGTGAAAAAAAGATAGAAAAAAAGCAAAGTGGCTCTTTGATATTGGGCCTTATCACAATATCAATACAACCAAAGCACTGAAAAAATGTGCATAATGTAGAAATAAGTAACCAGCGACAGTACAATTAAACAACCATGTAAGAACACTGAAGATGACAACTAGTCGCATTCTAATGTTGGGATAATGGAAGAAGTTGTAGCAAGGCAACCAACTGCTGCATTTAATAGTGAGATAAACAAGCACAAAAACACCTGTTCTCAAAGAAGTAGCAAAAATTGTGAAAGTAAAACAAAATTATTTGAAACTTCTATAAGTTTCTGATCTTGCTGTTACTATCTCTGTGCTCTGGGAGTCTGTGGAAACAAATTGATAAACAGGGTTTATTTTGTTTTATTTTTACAGTAATAGGGATAGGGTAGACAAATAGAAGATTAAATATAAATAAAATAAAAACTGAATAGATGAAAGGCACCCTGATATGAGCTGTGTGACTGAGGCAGACTGACGAGATTGAGTATTTTGTAGAGGGGCCAAGGCAAGGCATCGCACTCCATTAGTTCTATTGTGTACTTCTCAGTAAAAAAACACATGTACACAGTAGTTGCATAATATCCAGCAAATGCAGAAGGGGAAGGGGGAGGGGGAAAGGAGCAGTGCAGGGAAGGGTGAGTAAAGTGGTAGTGCAAAAACTGACTGCAGCCATGGTTGTTGCAGCATGTGCAATAAATGATGGTGATCGCTCTCCTCCGGTGGAGGATGCAGTTTGTCAAGGTCCCACCAAACATTCCACTACCAGCACCAGAACCAGTACAAATAAACAACCATGTGAGAAGACTGAAGATGACAACGAGTTGCATTCTAATGTTGGGATACTGGAAGAAGATGTGGCAGCTCAATCAACTGCTGCATCTGACAGTGAGATTAACAAGCACAAAAACACCTGTTCTCACCAGTGGGCAACACTACTAGCTTACAGCATCAGGTGACAGCCAGTAATCTTTCCTCTGGTTCTAGCAGTGTGACTAGACGGAAGCAGCTGCAGGATAGCCCATACCATCAGCATGGCACCTCGTGCATGCAAAATTAATAGATGAAAGGCACCCTGATATGCCTTAGTTCAGTAATAGTAAGACCATTATACTTAATACTTATTGATTCACTTTCGTTAGGCAAAGTGCCCTGTGATTGGAGGAAAGCTGATGTAGTTCCGTTGTTTGAAAAGGGAGCAAACCAGGACATTATAGACCTGTGAGCTTGACTTCTATAGTGGGTAAGATACTAGAAGGTTACTAACTGACAGTATTTAGAACTATGTGAAGACAATATTATTAGAAGGAATCAGCATGGTTTTATGAAGAATGGATCATGTCAGGCTAATTTACTTGCATTTTATGAAATCATAAGTAGTAATTTGGACAAGGGAACTGCTGTTGATGTAGTTTACTTCGATTTTGTAAAAGCCTTTGATACAGTGCCTCACAACAGGTTACTGCATAAATTAAAATGCTTCGGTTTGGGTGGTGTTATCTGTACATGGATTGAGAACTGGTTAACCCCTTAAGGACCCTTGACGGTCCTGGCACGTCATGCCTGGATTTGAGTTAAGGACCAATGACGTACCAGAACCGTCATGGCTAAAATGATAGCAGCGTGCCTCTGTGCACGCTGCTATCATTAATGCCAGGCTGAGACTGAGTGCTCCGAAACTGGGGCGTTCAGTCTCAGCCCTTCTTGCCCTTGCCAGTTCATGCGATCGCCGTAGCAGCGATCACATGTACCGGCATAGTGACAGACAGAGGCAGCAGAGAAAGCATGCTGTCTTTGCCTGTCACGTCTGCCTCTGTCTCCGTTGCTATGAAAGTAAGGGAGACAGAAGTAGACAGGAGACACCTAGTGGTGAAAGAAAATACAGCAGCTAGGGGTATTAACCCCTTCACTGCTGGTGCCAAAGGCTTGCTAAATGCAGGTCAATTTATGACCTGCAATAATACTTTTTTTTTTTTTTTTTTTTAAACACAACACGCTTTTTTTTTTTTTACAAAAATATTTTATTTAAAAAAAAGAAATCTAATTAAACAAAAGTGAAAGTTTGATTGTTGTGGAGCCATGTAATACACTTACATACACCACCAAATGCCAGGGATAAAAAAGTGTCAAAATAGGGTGAGAAAAAGGGACATGGGGATTTTCACCCAGGGGGGACAGTGGGCACTTTAAACTGAGTATTTTGTAGGTATGACTGACCGATCATACCTTTCATGCAGTCTCCATAAAAATGTAACCCTTTGTGCCCAATTGATCCCAAGAGAAGAAACAATAATTGTGGGGTTTTTTACATTTTTTTACCTTTTTTTTTTAATTTTAATAAAGTAAATGGTGGGTTATCCATATACGTAGGGTATCAAATGAAAGCCCTATTTGTGCTTAAAAAAACAGTATATAATTTATGGGGGTGGAATAAAAGACTTAGAGGGAAAACACTGTTGAACAAAGACATAGTCAAAAAGGTCAGAATTGCTCCGGTCCTTAAGTGAAATCCACCTCAGATTTTCCCGGTCCTTAAGGGGTTAAGTGATAGATGGCAGAGAGTTGCTAATACGGATCCTTTTCAAATTAGTCTAAAGTTATAAGTGGGGTGCAACAGGGTTTATCCTAGGCCCAATGCTTTTTAACTTGTTTATTAACACTTTGAGTGCCAGAAGGTTATGGAATGCATTGCAAAGAAATGTGTTATGTACCACTCTGTCACTCAAAGGGTTAATGATCTAGAAGTGGGAATTGAAAGTACTGTCTCAATCTTTGCTGATGACACTAAGCTATGTAAAGAAATACATACAGAGCTGGATGTTTTTCTCTGCAGAAGGATTTAGATAAACTGAGTGTCATGACAGTAACCTTCTATATGAGAAGGTGCAAACAAGTAGGAACCCAAGAGCGAGACCATGAGAGAAGCAGTAACAGTTTATTAGCCTGTCAAAATAGAACACACAACAGATAGGCAGAAGAAAGTTCAAAAGGTCAAACAAGCCAGTGGACAGGGCAAGCAGCGAGGTGCAAGAGTCCAGGAAATAGCCAGTGGTCAGCAACAGGCAAGCTAGATAAGTACCAGATCATCAGGCAAGAGGAATAGTCCATGGGTCAAGCAGTGGTCAGCAACAGGCAGGCTAGATAGGTACCAGATCATCAGGCAAAAGGAATAGTCCATGGGTCAAGCAATGGTCAGCAACAGTAAGGCGCAAGAAATAATGTCCAGCAAACAAAGGGTACAAGGAAAGTACTGAACATAGACACAGTAAACCTTCTAAAGCTCTGGGACCTAAACGATAACTGAGCACCGATGTTTAGGTGCTCAGAGTTTAAATAGTGTGGGTTGCTGATGTCATGGCGATGCATCCAGTGTGATGACGTACCGCTGAAGGTTAGTTTTTGGATCTTGGGACTCCGCGCATGTGCCCTCTGGATCCTTGCAGTGCTCATGCGTGAAGAACCCGGAAGCCGGAGGGGAATGCCGAGTCAGTATGGGACTCCTAGAAGGTGGTATGACACTGAGTGAATGGGCAGAAAAGTGGCAGATGACATTTAATGTAGATAAATGTAAGGTTACACTATATATATACACTAAATGGGAAACAACTTGGGGAATCTTCATTAGAGAAAGATTTAGGAGTACTGATAGATGATAGACTTCACAACAGTGTGCAGACTCACTCAGCTGCTGCAAAAGCTAATAGGGTACTAGCCTGCATAAAAAGAGGTGTAGATGCAAGGGATGCTAATATTATCCTACCTCTGTATAAATCCTTGGTTAGGCCTCATCTAGAATATGGAGTATATTTTTTTTGTCTTCAAAAAGACATTGTTGAACTGGAAAAGGTGCAGAGATATGCATCAAAACTGATAAAGGGATTGGAGGATCTGAGTTATAAAGCGAGACTAGCCAAACTGGATTTGTTTGCATTAGAGAAGAGACATGGTAATATGATTACCATTTACAAATACAAAGAACTATCCAATTAATTATTTATGCAAAGAGCTGAGCTAAGATCAAGAAGTCATCCATTAGACTAGAGGAAAGGCGCTTTTGACTAAAACAAAGGCAGGGATTCTTTACAGTAAGGGTGTTAAATCTATGGAATTATTTGCCTCAGGATGTTATACTACCATAAAGCAATGGATGCCAATCTAGCACAGAACAATATTGAAAATTATAACAGGTGGCTTCAATGCAGATAGGTTGTTGATCCAGTTAACTATCTGTCTGCCCATGGATCCCAGCCTTGCTCCCTACGGAGTGCTCAATAGGTATAAAATATGATACAGAGCTGAGGGGATGATTATATACTGCTTGGTGTACTTTTTTTTTTAACCATTTCAGTGCCACAGGGATGCACAATGCACATCCCTGTAGCACTCAAAGGGTTAAGGGAGTGATGCTGTTCGTGGTGCTGAAAGGATCCTCTTCACTCCTCTACTCATCAACTGGGGCAGCAGAGAGAATGCTCTCCAACTTCAAGATTGTTGTACTGCTGGTGATGTGAAAGGGTATCCTTTCCACATCGACAGCAGTTTGACAACCTTGTATGCTAATGGGACCTCCTCCTCCCCTCCCATTGCATCCATAAATTTTAGTGCATATGGTGATGTGTTTACATCGAAATGTTGAAGTGCTTTGAACACACTGACAAAATCATATCGCCACAGCATCAACCTTTAGTGCATCTCCCCCTTCTCCTCAGTGAGTCATAGCCTCAGGGTCCATCCAGCTTCTTTTTTTATTTTAACAATGGTGGAGGTGGTCATAGTGTCTGTCAGCACTATGAACTGCTAAGTAACAATTTTATTTCTCTAATATTTCATTAACTTTTTTTCTCTCTCACTATGTCTCATATCCCTCTACTTTTCTCCTAAAATACACCACTAAAGTGCAGGAAATTATGTGTATGGGCAGGAAGTTTCACATCATTGAGTAACATAGGAGGAAAATAGAAGAATTTTAGCAATTTTTTCTGCGTTTCTAACAAAAAGGCAGGAAATTTAAGTTTATAAATTTTCCCACCGGAAAGTGAAAAACTATGCTGTTTTTGAGTAATTTCCCTTGGGAACACAGTGGGGCTTTTCACCCATCCCTACCTTTAAGCTGAGCGTCTGTTTGGAGATAATGGAATACGGGGAAACATCAGCTCAGGAATCAGCTGACAGACTTCACTAGTAGGATGTTGGAAACAGCTTACTAATGAATGGGCAAAAAAAAATGCAGATCTATCTGACAGATAAGCAGGGCCGGTGCCACCTATAGGCGAGGTAGGCGCCGGCCTAGGGCGCACATTCTCTGAGGGCGCATCTGCCCCCGCCGCCGCTTACAACAGACTGCCGAAGTAAAAAAAAAAAAAAAAAACAATGTAAGTTTCGGTGCCCTCCCTTGGCTGGCTATTTTTTTTTATTGTAGCACAGCAATACCTGTTTCTCTCTCCCCCTCCTGGACCAGGATTGAAGAAGTGGAGGGGGGGAGAGAAACGGACATCGCTGTGCTACATTAACCCTTTCAGTGCCAGAGGGGTACGCAATGCATAGCTTTGCAATGCGTTGTATACCCCTCTGGCACTGAGAAGGTTAATAAAAGCCAGACAAGGGAGAGCACCAAAACGTACTCACTGGGGAGAGAGTGCACCGGGAAGAGTAAGTGGAAGGGTGGTCAAGAGGGGATAAATAGTCAGAAGGGGAGAGAGAGAGTCAAAAGGGGGATCAGCAGTCAAGAGGGGGATCAAGAGTCAGACGGGGAGAGAGAGATCCAAAGGGGGATCAGCAGTCAGGAAAGGGATCAAGAGTCAGATGGGGAGAGAGAGATTCAAAGGTGGGATCAGCAGTCAGGAGAGGGATCAAGAGTCAGATGGGGAGAGAGAGATTCAAAGGGGGGATCAGCAGTCAAAAGGGGAATCAAGAGTCAGACAGGGGAGAGAGAGAATCAAAGGGGGGATCAGCAGTCAGGAAAGGGATCAAGAGTCAGATGGGGAGAGAGAGATTCAAAGGGGGGATCAGCAGTCAGAAGAGGGATCAAGAGTCAAACTGGGAGAGAGAGTGTGAAAGGGGGGATCAGCAGTTAAAAGGAGGATCAAGAGTCAGACAGGGGAGAGAGAGAGTCAAAGGGGGATCAGCAGTCAAGAGGGGGATCAAGAGTCAGACGGAGAGAGAGAGTCAAAGGGGGGTCAACAGTCAAGAGGGGGAGAGTCACATATAGAGAATATACACTCTGTCACACTGATACACATATAGAGAAGCACACACACATACTTACACACTGATATCCTTACAGAAACTCACACACACTGACACACTTATATACATACAGGGAACACACACACAAACTGAAACATATAGGGAACACACTGACACTTAAACACATACAGAGGCGGGGAATAAATGGGAAAGGCACAAGGGGTGGAGCCAAGGGGCGGCAAAATTAGGTTTTGCCTAGGGTGGCAAAAATCCTTGCACCAGCCCTGCAGATAAGCTCAAAAATTGACACCGAATACCTGCAGATGAATCATCATCACAAGGAACAGCTGACTGTTGACAGAGAAGAGAACCAGTGGAAGAAACATACAAAGTAGAGGTCAGTACTGTAGAATAAAAAAAAGTGAGGAACCAGGGAAGACCTAGGAGGTAGGCCAGAAGGAAAGCCAAAGTCAATAACCAGGAAGGCAATCAGATCAGACTGAATATCAAAACGTTACCAGGAAAAAGGTCTTGAATGAGGATTGGTTCAAATTAGTAGAGCACACACAGGAATGGTTAGGGCTACAGACTTGAAGCAAGTCAGTGGAACAAGCAAGGGTGAACCAGGATGTGCTGCTATTTAAAGAACTGACAACCAATAGAATGCTGAGAGAGGACAACAAGGCAATGAAATCCACTGAGCAATGAGACAATATCATTTCACACTGAATTGGCCTTCTGTTTCTACAGCAGCACTGAGTGGTGAGGATATAGATGAACACCACTGTAGAGATGAGGTGGAGGTTTATAAATAAAATGTTCCAGTCTCTCCATCAGCTTTGTTGTCTTAGAGTTTTTCCAATTAAATAATGTCTGGTGTTCAAAACTGTACTCTATATTTTAGATTAGGCTTTACAAAGATGTATGAAGTTGTAGAATTATGTTCTCATTAATACACATATCAAAATCAACTTTAGACCAACTTGATAAGCATCCATTTACTACAACTCTCTGCACTCTGTCATTCTTCTGCTCTACATTGCCCCCTTAGCTCCACCTACCTAACAGTTTTTTCAGTCTGACCTGAAAGGAGGCAAGGCAGATTCTTTATTTTATTTGATGCACCATTGGAATACCAGAGTAGTCTCTAGGTGTCACTGTTCTTCATTATGGGGAAGAGACTATTGATCCACACACAGTCTTATACACACTCCATCTGAAATGGGGCTTCTTTCATGGATTTACACCCTGAAAATGGGTGTTTTCTCCTAATGGTACTCTCTTCAGACAAGGAATCCACGAGTAACCCAAAACATGGCACCTGGTATCATAATGAATAATTATGACAGTTTGAAAGCATAACGTTGATCCAGGAAAATATCCGTCTACCTTTTGGAGTCAGGAAGGATTTTTCCTCAGTTAGGTCTTGATTGGAAATGGCTTCTATTTAGGTGTTTCTTTGTTTTGTTTTTGTTTTCCTTCCTCTGGATCAACATGTGTGATATGGTAATGACTGAACCTGGTGCATGTCTTTTATCAGTCTCATCAACTATGTTACTATAATTTATTAGGGAAGCCTTGTTTACATCTTTATGCACCATCTGAATGGATTTTTAAAGTACAGAAAATGAATTACACATAGGCATGGGACATGTCTACAATCCACAGCCTTCAATATACCAGAGGTAACAAATGTCAAAACTACCTTGCTTCTAACTGGTCTCTGGGGAACTGGTGCCTGAACAAGTGGTAACTGTCCACGTGGAAAAGATACGCTGTAGTTAGTAGACAGTACAGGACACTAATAAAAAAATCTAGGCAGCATATGGCTCTCTATAATTGATGCACCAATACAATTTTTCTCAGCAAGTTGTGATGAATCATTTTATTTCCAAATGTTATGTAATTTACAGATTTGTGCACATGTAAAGGTAGGAAGGTGGGAAAGTAAATAACAAAGATTTCTTTTACCTGCTCTTAGGATTACAATTGTTATGATGTATCCATTTGTCATCTATCTAAGAGCTCCCTAAGATTATCTTTTGTCTCACCCATCCCTCTGACTGTCCCAATTCAATCCACATCTCCCCTTCAATCTTCCCCATTAATTCCACCTTCCTTTAATCATTTCTCACGATTTTAACCCCTTCACCAGCTGCAAGAAATGTCAGCATACACCCTACTCCCATATTTATGGCCTTTCTCTGACCCTTTGCAATCTGGACACTCAGAAACAGAGGCGTAACTAGAAGCCACGGGGCCCTGGTGCAAGAATTGCCATGGGCCCCCCCAACCACATTGATCACCTCCATATTGCCCCTCAATCTCCACATTGCCCCTTCCACAATGTCCCTCAATCTCCACATTGCCATTTCCACAATGCCCCTCAATCTCCACATTGCCCCTTCCACAATGCCCCCATCTCCACATTGCCCCCATCTCCACATTGCCCCTTCCACAATGCCTCCATCTCCACAATGCCCTTCCACATTGCCCCTAAATCTCCTACCTCCCTGGTGGTCCAGTGGCAGAGGACAGGTCTGTGCCTCTTTCTGCACAGACCTCTTCTCCAGTACTGGGCCCTGTACTGATCTCCCTCTGGCAGACCGGCACTCTCGTAATGCAGAGCCCCAGCACTCTGCATTACTTAATTGCGGGCGTCAGGTGAGGAGGTCGCGGGGGAGGCCGGGCCTCTGGAGTGAAAGGCCCGGTCGCAGGTGCGACCCCTATGGTTACGCCACTGAAAAGAAACAACCTTCTGCAAAGTGGCAAATAATCTCCATTTCCATCCTACTCAACTTATGCTCAGACTTTGTTACTGTTGAGCATTCTCTGCTTGCTCAGGTTCTCCATGTGCTTGGTTTCCACAATCATGCTGCTTCCTGTTTTTTTCTTATCTCTCACAATGTTCATTTTCCGTTTTGCTAATAACATCTGAACAGTCTCTCTGTCTCTCTGCTCCATTCTGGGTTCTCTAATTTTCCCACTGTACATCATTTGTTTGGCTGAATGTTTCAATTAATTTGATTTTATCCAAATTTGCATGTCCACGCTAAATATCTCACCTCAAATGTAGCTGTAGATTTCAGGCTGTCTCTTCCTGGTTGACTAACACTAACTAAATTAGAATGCCTCTCACTGCTCTAACACTAACTCGCACAATTAGAATGTCCCTCACTGCCCTAACACTAAATCTTACTTGCCTGACCCTCACTAACCTAACTCTGTTACACATACTTCACACATTACAAAAATCACAATTTTAATATTTTTGATCTCTCTCCTCTCCTGGAAACACATCTACACCCCTCTATTTACAAAACCCACACTAAAGTACAGGAAATTCTTGGCATTTATAGTGTAGGATGGCGAGAAATTGGGGGGGTTCTATGAGGTGGGAAATTCCAGCCTCATAGAAATCAATAGTATAGAGAGGTGGAAAATTCTAAGTTGTGAGACATTTCCACCTGAAACAAAAGATAGGGAAGAAATTTGCCGGCAAAGTTTTGTGGGAAATCGGAAAATTGTGTAGTTTTTGTGAATTACTTTACTCCAGAAGATGCTGCTTCAAAATATGGCCCCAAACAAACAAAACTCTACAAACATGCATACGTAAATGTAGTGCAGCCTTTCTGTTGTAATTCTTTGTGTAATATAGGTAAGCGTATACTATACAGGGAAAGAAACTGTCATTGATAAATATCTAAAGCAAGGTGAACAGCTTCTTTCTCTGTTGCTCACTGTGTTCATACCAGGCAGTCTAAAGTGGTAGCCTGGTTTATGTTATATCCCATTGACTTTAGGTAAATCACTTTATTTTCCAGTTCCTCAAGAACATCATTTATATTCTAAGCATAAAGCTGTTCTGACAGAGACCAGATCTACAAAGAGTTCCCAGAGGTCTAACTTGCTGATGCATATTAAGTACTCAAATGGATAGATGTGATAAAGTGAAGGACACTGTTGTGTCAAGTAAACTCTCTAATACATACACTTCATACCACCTGAAAAAGTCAAGTTCTTCTGGTAAATGCCATGCTTCTGTGCATGAGAAGGAAGTAAACTCTCCTCCTTATGGAAAAGTGAACATATGCAGGTTGCTATAAGGCACTTATGTGGACTGATGTTCTTTATCCCTGTGAGTGACAGTGTGGGTAAACAATTAATTGTGATGAAATGTATAGCTCACCCCTTTTCAGCAATGGCACGTAAAAGGGAAATTTGGAGAAAAATATGCAACTCTGTAAATGCAGTTGTTCCTACCCTCCAACAGTTCATAAATGCAAGAAGCACTACGATGATATCAAATGTTTGTTGAAAAAGAAAATGGCACTTGACTCTCTTCATACAAGGGCAACAGGAGGCAGGAGACCAATTGAAGTTCAGTTCTTAGGTATGAGGAGGAAATTAAAAAAGTGATTGGGCCTGAAATGGTTGATAGGATTAAAGGTCACATATATTTGGACAGCATTTATGGTGAGCACAAGCATATGTATCTGTGAAATTGCCTTTAGAAATTAATATGTACGTATGTATGTATGCATATTGTTATTTATTATTGTCAACAGGTGTACTTAGCAGTGTACAGTTGTATAGAAGGGGTACAATAAGTGCAGTAATTGTGCTTATAAAGAAAATCATAAGGTGAGGTCCCTGCCTCTAGAGTTCATAATCTAAAATCAGTGTATTGTATTTTGTAGATCCCTACAACACAATGCAAGGCATAGAGTTTTAATATCGGTATCAAGGGTATGTATTACATTTTTTTTACTTAAATTACAGTACCCAAACCTGTAGATCTGATTCCAGTGTATCAAATGCCACAGTGCCAACAGAGACATCTCAGAATAAAGGTTCCCTTAGTGACATGGATGGATCTATTCAACATGATGCTTTTAATAATATAGGTAGATATCAATGATTTGTCTAATGGCCTGTATTTATTAACAAGCAGTGTACAAATCATAAGCAAATTAAAGGGATAGTAATGTTTTATAATAAAAACAGCTCTAATTAATCATCATAGTTTTTGGACTTTGGAGAGTGTTATTTCAATTCTGTCAGAGTTGTAGTTCAAGAGTAATTCAATGACAAAGTATCCCCCTTCCGCCCCTTTTACTGATGTAACACTGTTCAGCCAGATCAGAAGGAAGGTGCCTAGGTAGACTGCAGAGAGGGACAATCTTCAATTAAGATAAGGGAAAAACCTGAAAAACTTGTCAAGGGGGACAGGGCTTTCATTATTCTCATAGGAAGAAGATTGTCCTCTTTTGTTATCTGTCTGGTCTTACAACCAGGTTCCACATCTGAGAAGAGATGGATTACACTAGGTAAAAGGGGCGGGAAGGGAAACTTTACTTGTGAATATCTCTCAAACCATAAAGGTTTAAAGAAACCATAATATAATAACCATAATATCCATAACCATAATATCTCGCAAACCATAAAGGTTAAAAAAACATGAAGAACGATATAAGTCTTATCTCAGGTTCACTTCCATTTCCCTCACAGCCATTGGCTGGGATGTTCTTACGCAATCAGATTTGAGCGGCTGTTCTTTAAACTGATTGGCTGGGATGTGCGTAAGAACATCCCTGCCAATGGCTGTGAGGCAGGCTCACTTCCAATTCCCTCAGTATGCAATGGGCATCAGCCCATTCAGGACTGGGGGAATTGGTGCGGCTGCTCTGTGTCTCCGCCGCTTCCACGGCCGCACCAAGAGGCAGAGACTTCTATATATGAGCTAAGTTCATTTACTTAGCATTGCTGCATTAAATATTTCTCTGCTCTCTCTCTATATATATTATTTCAATTGGGACATTACATGTAGGCATTTTCGTTGTAGATTATTATGGCACAATACACGGTAATCCTTTGAGTGCCAGCGAGGTACACAATGCATTGCTTTGCAATGTGTTGCTTACCCCTCTGCCATTCAAAGGGTTAAATGATATCAATGTATTTTACAGGAAGAAGGAATAGAAGAAAGAAGAGAAGACTGAAGAGAAGGACAGAACAGAAGACAGAGGGAGAAGGACAGTGGATGACAGGTAAGTGTAAAACACTTTAGTTAATGTTCTGTGCTTGGCAGTATGTCAATGTCAAGGTTTTGCTTAGCAGCTCTGTACTGCCTATTGATTCTGACATCTGAACAAATCTAGTGCCCTGCTATCCACTGCTGCTGTCTTCCGAGTTTCTGGCTCAGGCTGATCAGCTGACCTCTCTGATTGCTCACCTGACTTTTATCAGCCAATATTCCCAGGGTATTTAAAGCAGCTTGGCTCACTTCACCATTGTCCTTGTGTGTGTTTGCTGACCTGTTGCTGCTGGCTGCTGTTGATTTTCCTGCATTCCTGTTTGCTATGTTCAGACCCTTGGCTTGTTCCAGACTTCGCTGACTTCTGTGCTTCTGACCCTTGGCTTGTTCCTGACACCACGGACTTCTGTGCTCCTGACTCCGGCTTGGGTGCAATCCTGTCCTGCTTCCTGACCCTGGCGTGTCTATTGATTTATGCTCCTGGATCACGATTCTGTTTGTTTATTTCTTTAATAAAGTTGTTCTGCATTTTTACCTTTTTGTGTCCTGTCTGGTTAAGTTCCCAAAACTGCAGTTATTTAGCGGCGTTTTGGGAATTTAATGCAGAAAACGGACGTTTGGACACAACACCAGTTTTGTGGCCTAACGTCCGTTGTGCTTAATGCCGGTAGGACATTTGAATACCGACTCAGACATTTTCTTTTGTCGGTCGGTAACCATTTTGTCCTACCGGCATTTTTTACTCCAACATTTGGATCGAGCCCTAAATGTCTCCAATTCCTGTGTTAGTCCATGAAGCATATGCACTATTTCATGTGGCAGAAATTTTATTGCATATCCTCCTTACAGTAACATAGGAACTGGAGAAGTGAAGAAGTCATCTCCTCTTCATTACCTCTTACCACGTTACTGCATAACAGCCATAACCACACATAAAAAAAAATTGCTGATACACCAATATGTGAGATAAAACCTCTGATTTTGATGTATTTAATCCTTATGCCTCTCTCCCATGTATATAGAAAATCACGAGTGACCAACTGCAACCAGTGCATTACATTTGAGAAATCAATGATTGCTGAACTTGTGTACAAGCTATGTCATCCAAAGTTTACCTTCTTGGTCATGTGAATCCAGTTTGACAAACATGTTTTAGATTCATATGTAGCTTTGAAGGGATTAAAGACCTCAAAGTTCTTGGTGCAATAAGTAATGTTATAGCATGGTTCCTAAGCATCTCTCTCACACACACATGTAGTAACGTTTTCTCAAAATATATCTTTATAAATATGTCACTAATCTTGTGTGTACTGCATTTAACACAAGAATTTCTTGTAATATTATTTTTTTATCAGTACATTTTTTGCGAGTTTGATAAACATTTTAAAGTGCCAGATGAGTGCCAAAAATAGTTGTGACAAGTGACATGACTTTGGTACATCAAGGTTTACAGGTTTATTTGACAACTTTGATTTAAAGCTTGAGTTAAAAATGAAAAACATAATACATAACATAAAGCGAAAAATTGTGGTTAAACGCTATTGCGTACATATTTTAACCAGAAATTCAAACTGCAATATCACACCTTAGTAATGAAGTGTCTATACATAGTCAGGCTATTAATATTAGTGTTTATTATGGCTACACATTTCTCAGTAGAGGAAATATGGAGTGGGGAACGTCCTATCACGGTGCCCATGCTATGCTGGCGACATTCTGTCAGTTTTGCTCCTGCTTACGCTTATTGGCTGAAGTGACGTTGTCCCGCCCAGTATTTGTCCTTGTCACTTCTCTGGTGCCCTTTTGTGGTGTTTCCGTTACCAGCGCTTGTTCCAGTTTTTGTGTGATCTCTGTGTACCGACTCGGACTGCCTGACTACTCTGCTGTATCCGTTCCTTCTCTGTGTACCGACCCGGACTGCCTGACTACTCTGCATCTTGTTCCTGCTCTGTGTACCAAACCGGCTTGGCTGACGTTCCTGCTCTGTGTACCGACCCGGCCTGGCTGATGTTCCTGCTCCGTGTACTGACTCGGATTGGCTGACGTTCCTGCTCTGTGTACCGACCTGGCCCGGCTGACGTTCCTGTTCTGTGTATCGTCTCGGATTGGGTGATGTTCCTGCTCTGTGTACTGTTGGGTTCCATTGCCGTGTATCTGTCCTGCCTACAGCCCCTTCCGGTCCTTGGTTGGGGTTGTTATCCAGGCTCCTATCTGTCTCCGGACAGTGTCATTGTGGCCTCACTATACTCCTGCAGTCTAGTCTCCGTTATCTGTCGGTGTCGCGCGGGCAACATTTCTGGTGTGTTCCTTCCATCTGTGCACCACGGTACGCTTGACCCTTCTTCCTGCCATATACACTGAGGTTGGTCTTACTCTGGGCGCCTCAGGTTGTTCTCTCAATCGGGCAGTCGACATTGGTCTGAGCGTTATTAAACCCTTCGTGGAAGGTGCCCGATTCCACCGGCTATCCTTCCGTGCAGTCATACAGTCAGTCCTCCACTACTGCTACGGCAGTTTACAAGCTTGTTTTGGGCCTCCGTTTACTATTGTGGCGTTACTCGATATTTGAGCGCTCTCTGCAGAGTGAGAGTTTAAAGGGCCTCGTGCTATTAGGGCCTGTCAGTCTTCCTGGCGTAATAGTAACCCATTCAGTGCTGCCTCATTTGAGTATCACACGAACGTTACCTGACCTCTGTCAGTATATTGTTGTTGCTAATTGTACATATACTGGACCCGTGTGGGTATATATTACTGTAACCTGTCCTTTGTCAGTACTATATTGTGTTATAGATTACTGGACCCGTGAAGGTTATTGTTTTCTGAGTTTGTTCAATAAAACTGTGTTTTATCTAACCTACTGTGTCTGAGTGTCAAATAAAACTGTTACACGTCCCTAGTCAGCTTTTGGATATAACTGTGACTTGTGTAAGAGTGCTGTTACATGTATTGCTGTACAATACATGAGACATCACTCTTGTTTCATATAGACAACTATCACTATGCATTCTGTAGTGTTGATAACTCACCTGGGTCTCGTTACTATTAGCCGCATCAAAACTTCCGTTACAGTAAAGACAAGCAATGTGTATTTTGCAAACATGTGTTTTACCGGTTTTTGATTGTAGAATCATGGTAAAACAAAACCGGTGTAGGCCGCACACGTCACTATAGTAACATAAATGGTGCTGGCTACTTTTAGCCAACTACAAGTTAAACTTATGCATCAATAGGCACATCTAAGGAAATAGCTGTACATTTGATGAAAGAAAGATCTGACAGAGAGTCGGAACCCTACTGCAAGAGGTCGTCGGTCAAGGAATAGCAGATGTCTTTAAGAGAGGCTGTAGTCGGCAGACAGATATTAGGAGACTGCAAGTCGAGACAACTGGAGAAGAGATGCAGAAGAGTCGAAGTAGAAGCAGGGGTCGACTAACAGATAGTTGAGTAAAGCTGATATCAGACCCTTAGGGGTCGAGGCTGACCAGGAGTCAACTCACAGGACGTCGAGTAGTGCTGGTTGTCGACCCTTTAGGGTCATAGACAAAAGGAGAGTCATAGACAAGCCGGAATCGGTACACAGTGAGTCGAGAAAAGTAGGGTGGTGGATGGCAAGCCGGATCCTGTACACAGAGAGTTGAGAGATGTAGTAAGACAAGCAAAGAGTCGTAGACAAGCCAGATTCAGTACATGGTGAGTCAAATGGACGATGGAGCAAAGAGTCGAGACTCAGGATAGTCGGGAACAAAGCCGGGATTAGGAAACCAGATAGTTGGATGAACGAGGAACAAGCAGAGGTCACAACAGGAATCAGAAATCAGGATATCAGATATGCAGGTACACAGGACACTAGGACGCTGAGCACTGACCATCTAAGGGCAGGGAAAGGAGCCAGGTCCAGGGCATAAGTAAGCCACAAACAGGTGAAGGGTGTTGGCAATTAGCACTGAGTCCGCCTCTGGGGTGGAAGAACAAGACAGGTTGTGACAGTACCCCCCTCGAGGGCCGACCTCCGGGCGGACAGCACCAGGGCGAGTTGGGTATCTTCTGTGGTATCGCTGGACAAGACAAGGGGCATGAACATTTCTGGCTGATATCCAAGTCCTCTCTTCAGGACCATACCCTTTACAGTGTACTAAGTACTGCAAGGAACCTCTGAGGAAACAGGAATCCACAATAGCCTGGACTTCAAATTCATCTTCATGAATGGCCTCCACTGGCCCAGGAGCAACAGCTCTTCTGGGGTACCTGTTGCAGACTAGAGGTTTCAAAAGGGAAACAAGGAAGACCCTGGGAATACAGAGAGCTTTAGGTAGGGGGAGTTCATAAGCTGCAGGGTTGATCTTCCTGGTGATACAAAAAGGTCCAATGAAGTGAGGGGCCAACTTCATAGTGGGTACTTTAAGGAGTAGATGGCAGGTGGAAAGCCAGACTCTGTCTAGTGGAAGATAGGTGGGAGCAATCGATCTTTTCTTGTCTGTACTCCTCTTTTGTCTAGCCACAGTCTTAAGCAAAGTCTCTCTTATGGAAGCCCAACTCTTACTGATGTTGTTCAGATGAGTATCTAATGCAGGAATACTGGACTCAGAAAAGGCAGAAGGAAGGGCTGTTGGGTTCATCCCGTAGAGACAACAGAATGGAGACATCTGGATAGATTCCTGTAGGGCATTATTCTTGGTGAATTCTGCCAAGGGCAGAAGCTCAGACCAATCATGCTGGCTTTCGTTACAGATTATTTGGGGATACTGCTCCATCTCTTGGTTAGCACGCTCTGCTGCTCCATTACTTTGTGGATGGTAAACCGAAGAAAAAGTCAGAGAGGTCCCAAGTTTTTCACAGAAAGACCTCAGAATTTAGAAATGAATTGGCTGCCACAATCAGACGCTATCTTAGTAGGTACTCCATGTAGCCTAATGATCTCCCTAATTAATATTTGAGCCAGTGCATAGGCTGATGGCAGCTTGCGGAAAGGGATTAGATGTACCATTTTAGGGAAAAGGTCTGTAACCATCAGTACGGTAATATTCCCCTTGGAGGGTGGCAGCTCTACTACAAAGTCCATGGAGAGATGGGACCAAGGTTGAGAGGATATGGGGGGAGAGAGTGCAATAACCCAAACTGGGAGTGACCTGGTAGTTTTAGATGCGGCACAGGTCTGACATGTAAAGACAAACTCCTAAGCATCTTTTCTCCATTCTGGCCACCAGTAGAGTCTGGGACTAAGTCTTGAGTACGGGCAACTCCTGGGTGACTCGCTAACTTGTAGTTGTGACATTGCCTTAAGATTTCCTCTGAGGCACAATTAACTTTTCAGGCAGGCATACTGACAGGAGCATTTTTCTGGTTGTCACGAAGGTAATCCATCAGAGGAGAGGAAAGATTAGATTGAGTGATAGCTACCAGCACCCTAGGAGGGGTATAATGGGTTCCGTACTCAGTCTCCTCAGAAGGTGCTGTGACCATCCTGGAGAAAGCATCAGCTTTGGTATTCTTAGTACCCGGCCGGTAGGAAATTATGTAATTTAACCAGGACAGGAACAGAGACCATCTTGCTTGCCTCGGGTTCATCCTTTTAGCCTCGCTGATGTACTAGAGATTCTTAGGGTCCGTAAGAATCATTATGGGCGTTTGTGCCCCTCCAAGAGGTGTTGTAACGTTTTTTCAGACACTCAGACAGCAGGTTTGAATAAAACACAGTTTTAATAAAAAAAATAAAGAACAAGATCGCCCTCTATAGGCCACACAGTATATAGCGGTAGATAGACTACGTATGCCTTCACAGGGCCAGTATACAGAAGCAAGGATAATACATATACTGTCACAGGACAGGCACAGAATAGCAACTGGTACTCAATAGTTAAATACAAATGAACAGTCAGTCTCTGTTGTGGTGTTTGGCACGCCCAAGGTGTACAGAGGCAGCAATTGGTGTTAGATGATGCAACATCAGGTGAAAAGAGACAACTTGTACTGCAAGAGCGTGAGCCAATAGCCCCCACAGGCGTAACCACAGAGATGCCAATAGCCCCCAAGGGCATAATAATAGAGACCAACCGTACAGTGATAGCTTGAGCCAATAGCCCCCACGGGCGTATAACGGAGACAACTTGTACTGCAAGAGCGTGAGCCAATAGCCCCTACGGGTGTAGCAACGGAGACTGGGTACAGCAAGAGCCTGAGCAGATAGCCCCCACGGGCGTAGTAACGGAAACCACCTGCGCTGCAATTGCTTCAGCCAATAGCCCCACCGGGCAGTAACGGAGAGTAACACAAATAGAGCTAGAGCCAATAACGCCTCCCGCGGGCATGGTAACGGAGACCAACTACTCTGTTTGGTTGACAATGTGAGCCGCCGTCTAACTAAGGCACACAACGCGTCCGGTTCAGCAGGAGTAGCGGATATCTGCAATGGCTCTGCAAGTGTTAAGAAGGCTCAGTGTCATGGTTTGTTAAGACTCTCAGACGCAAGGTTAGGTAAAAACACAACTTTATTGAAACGATTAAGATAATCCCATAGGATTTTAGACACATACATACAATACATATAATGAACAATACAGACTCTACCGTTCTTGCCAATATACCGGGCAAGACAGCCTGAGCAGTAAGGAATAAAAGGCTCTACTGGACTTGCCAAAATACCGGGCAAGGCAACCTAACGGACACCCAAGTAGTAGGCTCTACTGGCCTTGCCAATATACCGGGCAAGGCAGCCTAACTCAATGATTAAGGAAATAGGCTCTGCCGGCCTTGCCAATACCGGGTAATGCAACCTCAGGATGGAATAATGTAAAAGGTTCTACCGGCCTTACCAATATACCGGGCAAGGCAGCCCAAAGGAGTATCAATATAGGCTCTACCAGCCCTGCCAATACCGGGTAAGGCAACCTCAGGATGGAAACATAAGGTTCTACCGGCCTTACCAATATACCAGGCAAGGCAGCCCAAAGAAGCAGTAATCAATCACAGTGATCTAAATAGCTGTCAGATGGCAATGATAGTCAATAGTAATCGATAGACTGCAAGATCAATGGTTTACCCTGGTAGTCTGTACACTGTATCACTCATGTACTGAAGGACTACTAGCTGTCTAGGACTGGAAAGCGCACAGTGAATCAAAAGACTACCGGTGTAGTGAGATAAGGAAGTAAACCAGCGCCCTCACGTTGGGAACCTTCAGCAAGGCATAGATTAACCCACAGGTCATGGAGCGAACCAACACCCAAGCGTTGGTATAATACAAGATATAGTGTAGCTTAAAGGTGGAGCGAACCAGCGTCCGCACGCTGTAACCAACTGACAGTATAGTATAGCCGCAAGGCTAGAGGAGTGAACCAGCGTCCGCACGCTGGGACCAACAGATAGTATAGTATAGCCGCAAGGCTTGTGGAGCAACCCAGCGTCTGCACACTGGGACTGACAGACAGTAAAGTATAGCCGCAAGGCTATGGAGCGAATCAGCGTCCGCACGCTGTAACCAACAACCAGTATTGCATAGCCGCAAGGCTTAAGGAGCGAACCAGCATCCGCACGCTGGGACTAACAAACAGAATAGTGTAGCCGCAAGGCTTGTGGAGCAACCCAGCGTCCGCATGCTGGGACTAACAGACAGAATAGTATTTGCGGAGCAACCCAGCGTCCGCATGCTGGGACTAACAGACAGAATAGTATTTGCGGAGCAACCCAGCGTCCGCACGCTGGGACTAGCAGGCAGTATATTATAGCCGCAAGGCTCATGGAGCGAATCAGCGTCCGTACGCTGTAACCAACAACCAGTATAGTATAGCCGCAAGGCTTGTGGAGCGAACCAGCGTCCGCACGCTGGAAACCAATAGAGAATGTCGCCAAAGCGACCGAAGCAGAAAGTCGCCACAGACGCAGGAACCGGGCCAGGAGACGAACAGGAACCAGCAAGGACGATCAACCAGATCAAGAGCGGCAACGAAGACGGGCAGCAAGAAACAGCAACCTCTGAAGACTCAACCGGAACCAGCACTGGAACCAGCACTGCGGACAGGAGACTCAGGAACAGGATGAAATCAGGAACTCAGGAACACAGCAAGGCCCAATAAGCTTCTGAGCATGGTGGAAGTGGTTGCTATCAGAGACACCACGAAAGGGCAACCAATGGGTGCCCAGACACAGTTTAAATAGGCAATATGAGACGGGATAAAGGCAGACTGCCAATGGGAGCCCCCTACCAGTAATAGACATAGCAATGCAGCAATCACCCTTCCTCTAAGCCTTCGGGAATCAATGATGCTCTGTACCTTATACTCCTCCTGACCCTCGACCTCGATAGGCCCTGGCACCACAGGTGTAGTAGTATAACGGTTGCATACGAGAGGTTTAAGAAGAGACACATGGAACACATTATGAATGTGCATGGATGCAGGTATGTCCAGAGCATAGGAAACAGGGTTAATTTTGTGAATAACTCTGTAAGGACCAATGAACCGAGGAGCCAACTTATTAGATGGGACTTGAAGCTTAAGATTCCTAGAGGAAAGCCACACTCTGTCCCCAACCTGAAAGGAAACCGCTGGAAGCCTTCTGCGATTGGCATAGCGCTGATGGAGCTGGAATGACTGATCAAGTGCCCTCTGAACTTGTGCCCATGTGGAACGGAGTTGCTCAATATGCTCATTCAGAGCTGGAATCTGTTGTGTCTGAAAGGAATCCAGGAGCAAACAGGGTTGAAACCCATAAATAATCAGAAACGGAGAGCTCCCGGATGAAGAGTTGACCGCACAGTTCCTGGCGAACTCTGCCCAAGGCAACAAGTCGGCCCAGTTGTCATGATGGTTAGTAACGAAACAGCGTAGAAACTGTTCCAAACCCTGATTGGCCCGTTCAGGGGCTCCATTGGTCTGGGGGTGATAAGCAGATGAAAAGGATAGCTGTATGCCCATCTGTTCGCAAAATGCCCTCCAAAACCTGGACACGAACTGGCTCCCCCTATCGGACACCAGTAATCTGGGGACTCCATGCAACCGGAACACTTCTCTGGCAAACACCACTGCCAATTCTTTAGCCGAGGGAAGGCCACAGAGGGGCACGAAATGAGCCATTTTAGAAAACCTGTCCACCACCATCAGTATGAAGGAATACCCTCTAGACATGGGCAATTCTCACCATTCACCATTAGGCACCGGTTGAAGCAAGCCCACCGGAAGATGTCTAGGGGTTTTAGCACGGGCACAGGCATTAGTAAAATTGGCACAATCTGTTCTCATAGAAGGCCACCAAAATAACTGAGAAAATGACCATAACAATTAGTCTCTGCCAATATGTCCCGCAGCCTTAGAGGAATGGTATGTTTCAAGTAATTGAGTACGAAATGGTTCAGCAACATAACATTTGCCCACCGGGGTT
The DNA here is from genome assembly GCA_037306005.1 of Rhinophrynus dorsalis. Taxonomy (NCBI): domain Eukaryota; kingdom Metazoa; phylum Chordata; class Amphibia; order Anura; family Rhinophrynidae; genus Rhinophrynus; species Rhinophrynus dorsalis. Next base: position 277,367,729 of record CM074719.1, read on the forward strand.
TCATGGGGAGCAGAGGCCTGAGAGGCCAAGATCTCTTACCCTAATGGTGAAGTGATACTAGTCCGTATAGTAGCCAATATTCGATCGGGTTGAATGATAGGTGCTGGTGCCTCCTCTCTGTCAATCTTGGCCTCAAATTGTCTTAACAGTGCATCAGCCCTAACATTCTTAGATCCTGGTAAATATGATACAATGAAATTGAATCGGGATAGGAACAGTGCCCATCTGGCCTGGCGAGAGGACAATCTCTTGGCCTCAGAGAGATAAGTCAGATTTTTATGATCCGTCAAGATTAAAACAGGATTTTTTGTGCCTTCAAGTAGATGACGCCATTCTTTAAGAGCGAGGATAATGGCCAATAATTCTCTGTCCCCTATCTCATAGTGGCTTTGAGTTCCAGTCAACTTTTTAGAGAAAAACCCACAGGGTCTGAGTGTTCCACCTTTAATGTGTCGTTGAGAAAGCACTGCCCCGACCCCAATATCTGAGGCATCAACCTCTAATGTAAACAGAAGTAATGGGTTGGGGTGGGACAACACAGGAGCATCAGCAAAAGCCAACTTAAATTTTTCAAAGGCCTCCTCAGCAACCGCTGGCCAAAGGGATGGATTAGCGTCCTTATGCGTAAGGTCAGACAATGGTTTAACAATGGAAGAGAAGTTCTTAATAAACTTCCTATAATAATTAGCGAAGCCCAAAAATCGCTGGATGGCTTTAGGACTCTTAGGCCGTGGCCATTGTAGGACTGCTGTCAATTTTTCTTTATCCATAGCAATGCCTTCTTTGCCAATTACAAACCCCAAAAATGGCACACTAGTTCTGTGAAACTCACATTTCTCCAATTTACAATATAACTTATTTTTACGTAACCGTAGCAATACTTCAGACACATCTTTAATGTGTTGCGACAAATTTTTGGAGTGAATAAGTATATCGTCAAGGTACACCATGACACATGACTGTAACATATCTCTGAGAACGTCATTGATCAGCTCCTGGAATACTGCGGGTGCATTACACAGACCAAATGGCATGACTAGATATTCATAGTGCCCAGATCTAGTGTTAAAGGCAGTTTTCCACTCATAACCGGCTCGGATTCGAATCAAATTGTATGCAGCCCGTAGGTCCAATTTGGTGAAAATCGAGGAACCCTTAAGTCTGTCAAAAAGCTCGGTGATGAGTGGTATCGGATAAGCGTTCTTAGTCATCAATTTATTCAAACCACGGTAATCAATGCATGGTCTCAATTCGCCATTTTTCTTTTTTACAAAAAAGAACCCAGCCCCAGCCGGAGAGGTAGATTTCCTTATGATCCCTCTAGCAAGGGCATCAGAAATATAATCTTCCATAGCTTGGTTTTCCTCACAAGACAATGGGTATGTGCGTCCCCTAGGGGGTACCACTCCAGGAAGCAATTCAATGCTACAGTCATATGGTCTGTGCTGAGGTAAGTTGCCAGTCTCTCCCTTGCTGAAAACATCGCCAAACTGCTGGTATTCATCTGGTATTGCAGGGGAGGTGCACAAGACCTTAATTGGATGGGTGACGCACTTGTCCATACAAAACAGAAACCAAGCAGAGATTTCGCACTTTTGCCAATCAAATTGTGAATTATGCAACTGTAACCAAGGAAATCCCAATATTACAGCATGGTGTGGAGAGTTAATAAGTTGGAACTGCTGCTCTTCTCTATGAAGAGCCCCAATAGTCATGGATAATGGCATGGTTTCAAATGTAACTTGAGCAGGCTCTAAGGGACTGCCATCAATTGCTTCAAGAGCAAGAGGGGTTTCTCTTTCAATGCGTGGAACCACATGCAACTCAGCAAAGGTATTATCCATAAAATACCCAGCTGCACCAGAATCAACCAGAGCCAAATCTTCCACCGAGCATTGTGCCCAGAACAGTACCACCTGTATGGTGGGTTTCAGTGTGCCCAGCACTGGGGACGATTGTACACCACCTAGGGCCTGTCCCCCAAGGTACCCTAGGTGTGTTCGTTTCCCGGACCTACCTTACCGCAGTATAAACACAAGCCTTGTTTCCTGCGATATAATCTCTCCTCCTTGTTTAGCCTAGTAAAACCTACTTCCATCGGTTCACCTGGTTCCCGTACTGGTTCACTAGGTTTGGATGCCACGGGAGGGATGGGTGGGCAAAATATGCTACTAGCCCCATTGTTTTTGGACCGTATCCTGCGATCTCTAGCAGTTAGTTTCTCACGTATTCTGGAATCAATTAGTATAACATATTCAATATAGTCATCTAGGTCATTAGGCAATTCTTTTGCTGCAATCTCATCTTTAATCTGGTCATTCAGGCCCTGAGCAAAGGCTGCCAACAATGCCTCGTTATTCCACCCTACCTCTGCTGCCAATGTGCGAAATTCAATGGAATAGTCGCCCACCGTACGCCTGCCCTGTTGTATCTCCATAAGGCATTTGGCACCAGAGGTGGTTCTGCCAGGAGGCTCAAACACTCTCCGAAAGGATTGCACAAATTCTCTGAAACTCTTAGTGCAAGGTTTAGCATTTTTCCACAATGGGTTAGCCCAAGCCAAAGCTCTGCCAGTCAGCAGGGATATCATGAACCCAATGTTACTGCGATCATTGGGAAACACCTGTGCCGTCAATTCCTTAAATATTTCAAGTTGGTTGATGAACCCTCTACAAAGATTAGGGTCACCATCATATCTGAGTGGCAAGGGTGCAGAAGCCGTTAACCCCTTGACTGCAGCCCCTAAGGGCCTTGTATCATTCTCCGGTGTCAGACTTGGCGAGACCACCGGGCTAGCTCCAGACTTGTCAGCAAGTACAGTGCGTTCAAGGATAGTTTGGATTGCAACCGCCAATTGATCCAAACGTTGCTCATGCATATCCATCCTCCAATGGATATTCTGTGTATTACCATCACTCTTGTTGTCTGAGGTCATGGCCCTTTCGTACTGTCACGGTTTGTTAAGACTCTCAGACGCAAGGTTAGGTAAAGACACAACTTTATTGAAACGATTAAGATAATCCCATAGGATTTTAAACACATACATACAATACATATAATGAACAGTACAGACTCTACCGGTCTTGCCAATATACCGGGCAAGACAGCCTGAGCAGTAAGGAATAAAAGGCTCTACCGGCCTTGCCAAAATACAGGGCAAGGCAGCCTAACGTTCACCCAAGTAGTAGGCTCTACCGGCCTTGCCAATATACCGGGCAAGGCAGCCTAACTCAATGCTTAAGGACATAGGCTCTACTGGCCTTGCCAATACCGGGTAAGGCAATCTCAGGATGGAATAATATAAAGGTTCTACCGGCCTTACCAATATACCGGGCAAGGCAGCCCAAAGGAGTATCAATATAGGCTCTACCGGCCCTGCCAATACCGGGTAAGGCAACCTCAGGATGGAAACATAAGGTTCTACCGGCCTTACCAATATACCGGGCAAGGCAGCCCAAAGAAGCAGTAATCAATCACAGTGATCTAAATAGCTGTCAGATGGCAATGATAGTCAATAGTAATCGATAGACTGCAAGATCAATGGTTTACCCTGGTAGTCTGTACGCTGTATCACTCATGTACTGAAGGACTACTAGCTGTCTAGGACTGGACAGCGCACAGTGAATCAAAAGACTACCGGTGTAGCGAGACAAGGAAGTAAACCAGCGCCCTCACGTTGGGAACCTTCAGCAAGACATAGATTAACCCACAGGTCATGGAGTGAACCAACACCCAAGCGTTGGTATAAACAAGATATAGTGTAGCTTAACGGTGGAGCGAACCAGCGTCCACACGCTGGGTACCAACAGACTGTATAGTAAAGCCGCAAGGCTTGAGGAGCGAACCAGCGTCCGCACGCTGTAACCAACAGACAGTATAGTATAGCCACAAGGCTAGAGGAGCAAACCAGCGTCCGCACGCTGTGACCAACAGATAGTATAGTATAGCCGCAAGGCTTGTGGAGCAACCCAGCGTCCGCACTCTGGGACTGACAGACAGTAAAGTACAGCTGCAAGGCTATGGAGCGAATCAGCATCCGCACGCTGTAACCAACAACCAGTATTGCATAGCCGCAAGGCTTAAGGAGTGAACCAGCGTCTGCATGCTGGGACTAACAAACAGAATAGTATAGCCGCAAGGCTTGTGGAGCAACCCAGCGTCCGCACGCTGGGACTAACAGACAGAATAGTATAGTCGCAAGGCTTGCGGGGCAACCCAGCGTCCGCACGCTGGGACTAACAGGCAGTATATTATAGCCGCAATGCTCATGGAGCGAATCGGCGTCCGCACGCTGTAACCAACAACCAGTATAGTATAGCCACAAGGCTTGTGGATCGAACCAGCGTCCGCACGCTGGAAACCAACAGAGAATGTCGCCAATGCGACCAAAGCAGAAAGTCGCCACAGACGCAGGAACCGGGCCAGGAGACGAACAGGAACCAGCAAGGACGATCAACCGGATCAGGAGCGGCAACGAAGACAGAAAGCAGGAAACAGCAACCTCTGAAGACTCAACCGGAACCGGCACTAGAACCAGCACTGCAGACAGGAGACTCAGGAACAGGATGAAATCAGGAACTCAGGAACACAGCAAGGCCCAATAAGCTTCTGAGCATGGTGGAAGTGGTTGCTATCAGAGACACCACGAAAGGGCAACCAAAGGGTGCCCAGACACAGTTTAAATAGGCAGTATGAGGCAGGCTAAAGGCAGACAGCCAATGGGAGCCCCCTACCGGTAATAGACATAGCAATGCAGCAATCACAGGCACCGTGATACTCTGGCTTGTCTGAGTACCCGTCTTGGTTCCTGACCCCGGTTTGTCTTTTGGTTTATGCTCCTGGATCACAATTTTGCTTTGTTTGCTTTGGTTATTTTAATAAAGGTGTTTTGCACTTCACATTTTTGTGTCTGTCTGGTTCCTAGTCCCTAACACTCACCGGTTGGATCTGCTTTACTCTCTAGCCACCCTCGCTAGAGACTGTGTCACAGACTTGTGACAGTTAGAACAGGCCATGGATCCAGCAGATTTATCACATCTATTTTCGAGAAAGGAGCATCAGGAATATCTGGAGTCCTCTCATGCTTCTCATTCACAAAACTTGGAGAGGAGATTCGACGCAGACCTAGAGATGACAAAGACAACTGCAAGACATTCTACCTAAGATTCCACTTCCAGGAACACTGGTCATCAGGGGCTTCCAGAACCAGTGTTTGTTGTAGTCCCGGACCCTGCCTTACTCCTTTTGAACCCATGCCTCCAGAGTCATTACATTATTTCCCTTCTGAAGGGAGAAGCCTTAGCATGGGCATCACTTTTAATTGAACAGAAGTCTTTACTATTGGACAACTCTGAAGCTTTCATCTCCACTTTTAAGGCAGTCTTGATGTTCCAGTCTGGAAAGAATCTTCCAAACCTTCTCTCTTAGAGACAAGGATACAGTTTGGTCAGCCAGTACATGGTTGAATATCTTATGAAATGGACTGAAATTAGGGGTCCTTAAAGGCAACGTTTTGTATAGAGTATCAAAGACGCTCTTACCTGCAGGAATATTCCAGAAGAGCTAGAGGGATTTATTTTGTTGTGTTTGGATCTTGATAAAATGTGTACAAGATATACAAAATGGAGTGAGAACAACATCACAGACAGAGGAGAGGACAGTCATATCAATCCATACAATCAGAGCCCTCCAATGCCTCCATTACTAGGGAGAGTAACTTGCCTCACAGTGGAGGGGAAGAAATGGTGATGGTCATTAGGCTTATGTCTTTATTGTGGTCTGAAATGTATTATGGTTTGACATTGTCCTACTTGTCCAAGAAACAGACTTTCTTACAAGTCGAAGGAGGCAACTCTCCAAACCTAAGATCTTTGCCTCCTCCTAGAATTGAAAAACTCATGGTGCTAATAACTTTACATTGGGCCTTGAGTTCTATTATAATCTTTGCCTTTATTGACTCTGGAGCCACAGGAGTTTTCATGGACTTAACATGGTCAAGACTTCAAGGTATTCCAGTATGCAAAAAAAACACACTGTTGGCTGTAACAGATACAAAATAAACAGCCAGAGTAGAAGATTCAATAAGTGTTTCTAAGTCTTGCTGTCACCTTCACCCTGGTGCTTACAATGGTTTATTACTCAAACTTTAATATGGCTTTTATTCTGCCTCTAAGAAGTATTAGCCTTCCCTGTATATACCAAGGGATTGGTATTCTTGCCCACCTTGTCCTCCTGTAGCCTCCAATCACATGTTTAATATCTAGGGTTCATTAATGGCCACACTCCAGGGATATCAACCCCAAAGTGTAAGCCACAATAACCCCCTTGCAGTACAAAAATTAACAGGCTCTTTTATTCCAGGACTATATAAGGACAAAATCAAGCCAAATATAGGGTGAAGGTTAAAAAGCGAGAGCTTTCTTATTTAAAGCTTTGCATATTTCTAATCAATATAAAAAAAATAATAAAAAACAAACAAAAAAGGAGAATTAAATAGCGGTACATACACTGTCCACCATAAAACATACGATTAAAACTATAGATACACTCTAAGCGGTTTGAGACAACATATGTCACTTCTTCAGAATATAAAAAATTAGACACTCGATGCCTACCTATTTTTATACTTTTCTAAAATTAAAATTGTTTGTGGTTTTCCCACCACAATAAATCTATGCTTTGCATATCAAAACATCCCCCTCTCTGTCATGTCGATGGCAGCCATTCCCTCTGCAGGATGGAGCTCACATGACCCATATTTCAAATACTAAGAGACCCATGTCAAGCGATGTTTTCCATCCTTGAAACGCATCACCAATCTATGGTTTGGGAATAGAGTCATAAGATTATTAAGAAGCCCCTCCCAACAGCATCTGACAATCCACATGCTACTAAGAACTGACCTCAATGAGCTCCATTACTGGAACACAAACTCTGTCCAAAATTGGCACCTCCTACCTGAAGCCAAAGAGAGTATAATATATATCCTTCTTTATTACAACTGGCCCATAGATATGTTTTTCACTCCTATGTTGAACGCCTTCCATCCAAATAATGAGTATTAAATACAACAGCCAATCCACACACTCAAAATATTTCACCATTGGCATGCTAAACTGAGATATAATATGTAACCATTAACCCACTAAACTATAAAAATAAAATACTACTACTTAAAATCGGCATTTGCATGTCTCATCCTCTTTCTCCATATTAGCCCAATCATTAAACATTAAAGGACAAGTATCACATTTAGCCCTATTACATCTATAGTTACCACATAGACTCTCTCCTGCAATAACTGATGTCTATACAATCCTAGATCCCAAACTTTTTGGATGACTTGGCACAATATAAGCTCTAAGACAATCTTTGATCTCTCACTTAAACCATCTTTTAAAGCAGAATTTTCACCAGATTAAAATAGCACCACAAATTATAATTACATTAGCAATATGCACAGACTTTGTTTTATTTTCAAGAATAATTGCTGCATTAATGAAAAATAGAACTTTTATGCAGGCAGGCACTGGCTGGATCTTGCTGTGGGCACTCTCTGCGCCTGCGCTGTCAGTCCCCTCTGGTGCCTTTTGGAGCAAAGTAGTGGCGTCACCGGGGGGCCAGAGCCAACATTCTACTTGCCCATGTGCCCCCCCACCACCAATTTTCTTCACTTCGTGTCACGTCCAGTTCCCCAGTCCTCCTCCTCCTTTAATAAGTGCTAGTGCTCCCTCCCTGCTTCTGGACGTCCTTCATCGCAACGTTAGCTGGTGATGTCAGACACAGCAGCGTGCACTGCATCTGTGCACCACCAGCCGCCAGAAGAGCTGCAGTCAAACCCAGAGGAGGACGGAGAGGGACGGAGCGGCGAGCACAACAAGGCCAACGGCAGGGCAGAGTGCACTGGGAGCAGCCGCAGTATAGTGATTTGTTGTGCAAATATCATGGGTGAGACCACTGAGCCTCTTCTAAGTTCACTGACTTAAATCATGACAGTATTTGCTGCTGAGTGAGTCGACATTGACATTATCATTTTCCAGCGTGGTGTGTTTCTTTGGGGTAAAAAACATAAGATACCACTTTAGCAACTAAAGTGGTATCTTATTTTTTTAACCCTAAAAGAAAGTGGTATCTTTTTGAAAGTATTTCTCTTCACTGGTTGCCTGGTTCAAAATGGCGACAGCCGGCATGACCATGAATCTCGCAGTGCATGAACGCACGCGATTGTCTTGTCGCATTAGTCAATGGTCACCAACGCTCAGCCTCACATTAACTAGTAGCCAGGCGGTGATTCGCTATTACGCTTCCCCTGAATCCCTGAGGACCTGAGGTAGGAGTCTGCTGCGCTAACATTTTTTTTTCCTTCTTCTGGGGCACTGGGCAGCCTGGAGGGGAGGAGGATAGGTTTAAACCAAATTGCTTCTGTTGTTTCCTCTCCCTGTCAGCTTCCTCCTGTCCGCAGAATGTCAGAGAAAAGGCTCAGCGAGCCTGGGCAGAGGTGGCCTATCACTGGAAGTAGGTAGGAGGAAGTAGGTATGAGGAGACTACAGGAAGCAAACACATAGCACAGAGGCCTGCTGCATGCTTGAAGCCTTGTGCCTGTAGAAGATGCTGAAACCAAGGTAAGCTGTAACAATACATTTGCTACCCATTGTCAATGGGCATCAAATGTAAACTTTATACTTCCTGTCTGTCAATGGACAGCAAATGTATAAACTTGTATATCCTGACAATGGGCATCAAATGTAAAACTTGATATGTCCTGTCAATGGGCCATTGACAGGACATATAAAGTGTGTGTACGCACTTGATGCCCATTGTCAAGATATATAAAGTTAAACTTTATCATTTGCTATCCATTCAGTGATAATCTAAGTAAGCAGGGAGAGGGGAAGAGACCACAAAGGGGGGCTATGGAAGGGGAAAAAGACACACAAGGGGGCACAGAGAGGTGCTGATGGGCACAAAGATGCAGAGAGGGGCTGTGAGAGAGAGTGACACACAGAGGTGGTGGGGGGAAGTTAGAGACACACAAAGGGGATAAGATGCACTAAAGGGGTTAAGACATTCAAAAAGGGGGATAAAAAATCAAAAATGGGGTTAAGAGACATACAGTTGATGCTGATTTTTTTGGGTGTGGGGGGAGGACGGCAAATGCATCTTCGCATGTGTAGCCAATATTTTTGCACCGGCCCTGACCAAGCATATGCATGTATTACTCATTTGCATGATATACCAGGTTTTGGCATTTATTGCTTATTTGAATGATACACAAGGTGTATGCATTTACTGTTCTTTGGCATGATATACAAGCTTTATGCATTTACAGCTCTTTGGCATGATATACTAAATGTTTGAATGTATCGCTCATTTGCATGATATACCAAGTTTGTTTATTGTTCATTAGCATGATATACCAAGCTGATGCATTTTACTGCTTATTGACAAGTTATACCAAGTGGATGCATTTGCTGCTCATTATTATGTGTATGATATATATATATATAAATAATGTGTATATATATATATATATATATATATATATATATACAAACGAACCGATGGTCCATGAACGGTTCTTAAAATTCTACCGAGCAGATAGCCTAAATGCAGAATATCTAACAGGATATATATTCCAGGTCTTAACATCACTAGGCATTGATAAAAATTATTGTGTTGGACAAGGCTATGATGGCGCCTCTGTAATGAGTGGCCGGCTTAATGGAGTGCAAACACACATTAAAAAGGAGGTGCCTTGTGCACTTTACATTCATTGTATGAGTCATCATCTCAACCTGGTCATTGTGGACATGGTCAAGAATGTACAGGCAGCAAATGAATTTTTTTGTGAAACTCGAAAAGCTGTATTTGTTTTGTAGCACTTCTGTTGTTCACTCAGTGTTTACTAATGTGCACCAAGAAATGTCAAGCAAACCAGCTATCAAGCTTAAACAATTAAGTGACACAAGGTGGACATGCCAGCATGCAGCCTGCAATGCCGTTCTTAAAACACTTTACCCACTCTTGGAAACTGTCAATATTTTAACCGAAGGAAACTATACTGAGGGAGCAGTTGAGGTGAAATCCATTCGCAGGTTCATTGACTTTGGCTTCATTCTGGCACTTGTGTTTTTTGAGAACATACTAAAAAGGACCCAGACTCTCTCTAATATGTTACAAGCCAAAGACTTTGACCTGGCATCTGCTGTCTTTCTTGTGCAAGCAGTTATACAAGAGCTGGAAGAAGTGCGCAATTCAGAGAATGAAACTGAAGCTTCTGCTAATTCTGGAACAATAGAAAGTGTCTGGGAAGAAACAATACAGCTGAGCATGAAGTATGGAATGCCAGCACCAATGATTCTACAGAACCACCTTTCAAGAAGTGAGATTGGCAGCCTCCTTTACACTTAAGAAACAGCATCATTTTGGAAACTGTAGGTCATCGACAACAACTGCTCAAAAAAGATGATTTCATTAAAATGTTCATGTATGTTGTTCTTGACCGAATCATTTCAGAGTTAAAATCACACTTCTCAAAAGATTCTCTGGAAATCATGGAAGGTGTACAGTCTCTGAATCCCCGATCTGATTCTTTTCTTAATTTTGACAAATTGCTACCAATGGCTACATTCTACGCCTGCGACATAGAAAACTTGGAGATTGAGCTGAGGCAGGCAATGCTAACACTACAAAGAAAAAAGTCATCAGATGCCATTAAGGTGGACACAATTCTCGATTTCACCAACTTTCTGGAGCCTTACTCTATTCCATTCCTTGATCTTTACCGGCTATATAAAATAGCTTGTGTTTTGCCAGTGAGCAGTGCATCATGCGAAATAAGCTTTTCTGCACTAAACTTAATAAAATAGTTCCTTCGCACAACAATGACTGATGAAAGGCTTTCAGATCTTGCCACCCTGGCAACTGAGGCCAGACTTTCATCTCAAATAAATATGGATGATGTAGTTAGCAGATTTGCATCAATCCATAAAAACTCATGCTTAAGCCTATTTGGTGTGAATGACTAACTTTAAGTACAGATTTTATTGCATTTCATAGTAAAATGATGATGATTATTGTATTTTGTTTGTTATGACGTTGCACTTTAGTTTATAATGTGTACCTGTTTCCTTATCTAACAATTGCTTTGTGCTATGGTTGTTCATCCTGTAATACTTGAAAGTTAAATATGTAAAAATAATGGCTTTCTCCATTTAGTTGATGATAAAGGACAACTGTCAGCATAACATAAGTTAGTACTGTAACAAATAAAGTGCACCAACAAAGGGGGAAAAAAGGTATGATTCAGCTTTGACTGATACTTCTAGTAAAATGAACAAGTGTCAGCAAAAAAGTTTTAACTGAAAGATTGCATCAAGAGCAGACATAGACCCCTGTACCCATATGATCATATTATTTCATTAAAGCATTCCTATTTAAAATGTCTACACTTAATGCAATCTTTCAGTTAAACAGAACTTATTTTTTTTCCACCACTTGTCCTTTAAAACAATTGTTGCACTTCATTTTACTATAAGTAGCAGTAAAAGACCAAAGTTCAGACATACTTCCCCCTCCCTTTTGCTGGTGCAATTTAATTGTTACAGTGCAATAGTTGGTTGCTACTGTCTGTTTTGCACACTTGTAAGCTTGCTACAGGGGTCAGAAAAAAGAGACTTTATATTTTGTTTTCTTTTGTTGAGGCACTTCAATAGTTGTAGTAATATATATATATATATATATATATATATATATATATATATATAATTTAAATACTTGTTGCACTTTAATTTACAATGTTTATCATTATGTGATTTTAAGTTATAATGAATATTTAATCTATAGACTTAAATTTGCATTATGAAGGGCCAAATCTTGGTAGTTTTTCATGGAAGTAGAGCTAACTCTGCTCTTCTTACAGGATAAATTCATTTGAGTTAGCCCTTCAAAATGCAAATTTCTGTCTATAATACATGTTAAAGACACTCTGTCACTTAAAAAATGCTTATGCTGTGATTGTAGAGAATACACTGTTAAATGCCCATTTTCTATATTTGTCAAATATTTACTTACAAATGTTAATTTAAACTTCATTCAAATTACATGTTATAAATTATTTTGAAAATCAAAATGTTATTTAAAAGAACCAAACTATAGTCTTGTAATCATTCCGGCATCAAAAGAGTGTGTGTGTATATGTGTTTGTGTGTGTGTGTGTGTGTGTATATATATATATATATATATATATATATATATATATATACACACACATATAATATCTAATATATGCCCCTACTTTTGTCCCTGGCCCCCTATGTGCCCCCTATGTGCCCCCAGGCCCGGACTGGGACAAAATATAGGCCCCGGGCATTTAAGGCTGAGTAGCCCATTTTTATTTTTTGAGCAGCCCATGGGGGAGGGGCGGTGGGCGTTCGGTTGCTATTTTTTTTAAATGCCCGGACCCAGGGCCGGTGCAAGGATTTTTGTATATACAGGCGAAGGTGCATTTTGATGCCCCCAGCCCCCCTCTGACCCAGACACAATCCCCTGTCCCGCTTCGACCTTGCCACAATCCCCTGCCCCCACCCACATAATCACCTCCACACTCTGCCCACTTCCACACTGCCCACCCCATCCTCCTCCCCACCTCCACAATGCCCCTTCCACAATGCTCTCTTCATCTCCTCAATGCCTCTTCCACAATGCCCCCTTCCACAATGCTCCCTTCATCTCCACATTGCCCCTTCATCCCCACAATGCCCCCCTTCATCTCCACATTGCCCCTTCCACAATGCCCCCTTCATCTCCACATTGCCCCTTCCACAATACCCCTTCATCTCCACAATGCCCCTTCATCTCCACATTGCCCCTTCCACAATGCCCCCTTCATCTCCACAATGCCTCTTCCACAATGCCCCCTTCATCTCCACATTGCCCCTTCCACAATGCCCCCTTCATCTCCACATTGCCCCTTGATCCCCTACCTTGAGTCCCTGGTAGTCTAGCGGTGTGCCATAGAGGAGATCTGTGCTTCCTTCGGCACAGAGCTGAAGCTCCCGCGAGCGGTTCTCTGTAATACAGAGTGCTGGGAGATGATGTCATCTCCTAGCGCTCTGTATTACTACAGAGCCTGGGTCACCGGACCGGCCCACTGGGCAAATACCCGGTATGCCCGATGGCCAGTCTGGGCCTGGTTTCCACCCTAAATATGAATGCTGGAGTTGCCATTGGCACAAAGGCATTCAACTCATCAATCATGGAGTTGAAGGGGACGGGCAGTGCGGACGCAGAAAAAGGTTCTATTTTTCTTTAATGCAACAATTATACTTGAAAATAAACCTACGTCTATGCATATTGCTAATGTAATGATGATTTAGGGCTCTATATTAATCATATGAAAGTTCAGCTTTAAGTAGTAAGAATGAAGTCAGATACTCCATTTTGCTACTATATTTTTTATGTCTTTACCATAATAGTTGTACTTTGGTTACAAATGATGTTTGAAAGCCCAGTCTCTTTTTAACCTTAATAAGTTGGTCCCTATTCAGATCTCTCACCCTCTGAAAAGCACTATCCACTAGCTGTTTCTTAAAGCTTTTTTCCAAAAATTGCTGCCTCTATTCTATACCCCAATGGTTCACTACAATTCCTTTTGTGCCGATGGTACTGCCCATATTAGATACCCACTTAGGGTAATGGCAGCTGTTTGCTTTTAAATATTGGCTTGCAGCTACTTACTTTCTGTAGTTGGTGCTACTGATCTTTCCCTGTTTCTCACTTAACACTACATCCAAGAACTCTATGTAAGTTGACTGCATGTTATATGTAAATGAAATTATTTTGGGGCTCTGATTTAAATCATCTATTGATTTTTCCAACAGATCCCTACACCCCCCTCATATTAGCAGAATGTCATCAATGAAATGGCAATAGAACACCGGGTTCGCCCTCCATGCTTCATTGGACAAAATGAAGGCTTGTTCCCAATGTCCCATGAATAAATTAGCATAGGAAGGTGTTAATCTAATGCCCATGGCAATCCACTTGATCTGAAGATAAAAATCTTGATATTCAAAAAAATTATGTTCTAAATTGAACTGCGTACACTTCATAATAAATTCCTTCTGCTGCATAGGCAACCTTATGTCCCCATCCAAAAAGGAGGCTATAGCGTCCAATCCCAGTCTTTGTTGGATATTGGTATACAAGAAGATGACATTCAAAGATGCCCATAAATAGCTTTCTCTCCATTCGATGACCCCCAACCTATGCAAATCAAATTGGGTATCTCTGATGTAACTAGAAAATTTCACCACATACTGCTGGAAAAAATAATCCCGGTACACGGTGGCTGTGTCTACTATTGATGGCAAGCACTTGGGAGATGGAAGAATCTCCATGGAAAGTTGAGTATTACTACTGGGGTTCTTCATTCTGAGGAAATTACCTTTAATTTGATCTACTCACACACAATTCCTATTATCCTTGGACTCCCTTGGCTTAAGACACATAACCCTACCATCAGTTGGGCTTCTGGGAGTATTTAGATGTCTTTTCTAAGGATGAAGCAGATTCTTTACCTCCTGATTAGCCCTATGATTGTCCGATTGATTTGTGCCCGGGATCCACTCCTCCCAGAGGTTGAACTTACCTCTGATCTCAATCTGCATCCCAAGCCGAATAAATTTAAAAAAAATTAGCTAAGGGTTTCTATTCATCCATCTGCTTCACTCTCAGGAGTAGGCTTCTGTCACGGTTTATTATGACTCTCAGACACAAGTTTTAGGTAAAAAAAATCAATTTTATTGAAATAATAAATGATAACTTAGGATGGCAATAACATACATATATATATATACAGAATATAGCACAGACAGAAGGCAGACTCTACCGGTCCTGTCAATATACCGGACAGGACAGTCTTTAGGCTCTACCGGCCTTGCCAATACCGGGTAAGGCAACCTGCAGATGGAATAGCATAACGGTTTTACCGGCCTTACCAAATTACCGGGCAAGGTAGCCTCAATAGATACACAATGTAGTCTCTACCGGCCCTGCCAATACCGGGTAAGGCAACCTCAGATGGAATGTGGCAAAAGGTTCTACCGGCCTTACCAATACCGGGCAGGGCAGCCCAGAGATAATAGCAGCAGTCAGATGGAACTGGCAAATTAGCAGAATCGTTAAGCAGCAAGGCTTTGGAGCAAACCAGCGTCCGCACGCTGGAAACAACACTGAATAGTATAGCCGTTAGGCTTAGCGAGCAAACCAGTGACCGCACACTGGAGTAACAAGTGAGTAGTATAGCCGCAAGGCTTAGGAGCAAACCAGCGTCCGCATGCTGGGACCAACACAAAATTGTATAGCCGATAGGTTTTGGAGCAAACCA
This sequence comes from Rhinophrynus dorsalis, assembly GCA_037306005.1. Classification (NCBI taxonomy): domain Eukaryota; kingdom Metazoa; phylum Chordata; class Amphibia; order Anura; family Rhinophrynidae; genus Rhinophrynus; species Rhinophrynus dorsalis. Next base: position 277,383,117 of record CM074719.1, read on the forward strand.
GTGACCGCACACTGGTGTAACAAGTGAGTTTGTATAGCCGCAAGGCTTAGGAGCAAACCAGCGTCCGCACGCTGGGGCCAACACAGATTTGTAGAGCTGATAGGCTTTGGAGCAAACCAGTGACCGCACACTGGTGTAACAAGTGAGTTGGTATAGCCGCAAGGCTTAGGAGCAAACCAGCGTCCGCACGCTGGGACCAACACAGATTTGTATAGCTGATAGGCTTTGGAGCAAACCAGTGACCGCACATTGGTGTAACAAGCGAGTATGTATAGCCGCAAGGCTTAGGAGCAAACCAGCGTCCGCACGCTGGGACCAACACAGATTTGTATAGCTGAAAGGCTTTGGAGCAAACCAGTGACCGCACACTGGTGTAACAAGTGAGTTTGTATAGCCGCAAGGCTTAGGAGCAAACCAGCGTCCGCACGCTGGGACCAACACAGAATTGTATAGCTGATAGGCTTTGGAGCAAACCAGTGACCGCACACTGGTGTAACAAGCGAGTTTGTATAGCCGCAAGGCTGGGGAGCAAACCAGCGTCCGCACGCTGGGACCAACACAGATTTGTATAGCTGATAGGCTTTGGAGCAAACCAGTGACCGCACATTGGTGTAACAAGCGAGTATGTATAGCCGCAAGGCTTAGGAGCAAACCAGCGTCCGCACGCTGGGACCAACACAGATTTGTATAGCTGAAAGGCTTTGGAGCAAACCAGTGACCGCACACTGGTGTAACAAGTGAGTTTGTATAGCCGCAAGGCTTAGGAGCAAACCAGCGTCCGCACGCTGGGGCCAACACAGATTTGTAGAGCTGATAGGCTTTGGAGCAAACCAGTGACCGCACACTGGTGTAACAAGCGAGTTTGTATAGCCGCAAGGCTGGGGAGCAAACCAGCGTCCGCACGCTGGGACCAACACAGATTTGTATAGCTGATAGGCTTTGGAGCAAACCAGTGACCGCACACTGGTGTAACAAGCGAGTATGTATAGCCACAAGGCTTAGGAGCAAACCAGCGTCCGCACGCTGGGACCAACACAGAATTGTAGCAATGTCACCAACGCGACCAGGCAGAAGGTCGCCAGGATACTGAAGACAGGTGATGAGATGACAGGAACCAGCAACGATCAGTCAGGTCAGAAAACAGCAGAGAAGTTCAGCAGGAACTGCAACACCAGAGACTAGGCCGGAACCAGGACTGGAAGTACTTCAGCATGCAGGAAACACTGGAACAGTAGAGATCAGGAACTCAGGAACACATGAGATCAGGAACTCAGGAACACTGGAACAGAGGCCCAGCTATCACTAGCATAGTGATAGCAAGAAGGTCAGAAACAACACGAAAGGGCACTCAAAGGGTGCCCAATCCAGGTTTAAATAGTCAATAAGAGGCGGGCTATCTGCAGACAGCCAATAGAAGCCCCCTACTGGTGACAGACAAGTAACTGCAGCAAATCACGGGCACCGTGATAGTACCCCCCTTTCAAAGACCCCCTCTCCTAGAATAGGGTTTAGGTTTCTGCGGGTAATTGGCATGAAAGGCCCTAGTTAACCTAGGTGCATGAAGGTCCGTACTATCCACCCATGATCGATCCTCAGGACCATACCCTTTCCAATGTACCAGGTACTGTACCCTTCCTCTAAGCCTACGGGAATCAATAATGCTCTGAACCTCGTACTCCTCCTGGCCCTCGACCTCAACAGGTCCTGACACCACAGGTGTGGTAGTATAGCGATTGCAAACCAGAGGCTTAAGAAGGGACACATGGAACACATTATGGATACGCATGGATGCAGGTAGGTCTAGTGCATAGGAGACAGGGTTAATTTTGCGAATAACTCTGTATGGACCAATAAACCGAGGAGCCAACTTATTAGACGGAACCTGCAGCTTGAGATTTCTGGAGGAAAGCCATACTCTATCCCCAACCTGAAAGGAAACCGCTGGAAGCCTTCTGCGATTAGCATGGCGCTGATGACGCTGAAATGACTGACCAAGTGCCCTCTGAACTTGTGCCCATGTGGAACGGAGTTGCTCGATATGCTCATCCAGAGCTGGAATCTGTTGCGTCTGAAATGAGTCTGGAAGCAAACAGGGCTGGAACCCATAATTAATCAGAAACGGAGAGCTCCCAGATGAAGAATTGACCGCACACTTCCTGGCGAACTCTGCCCAAGGCAACAAGTCGGACCAATTATCATGATGGTCAGTAACGAAACAACGGAGAAATTGTTCCAAGCCCTGATTAGCTCGTTCAGCGGCTCCATTGGTCTGGGGATGGTAGGCAGAGGAGAAGGACAGCTGTATGCCCATCTGTTGGCAAAATGCCCTCCAAAATCTAGACACAAACTGGCTCCCCCTGTCAGACACCAGTACCCTAGGCACTCCATGCAACCGGAATACTTCTCTGGCGAACACCATTGCCAATTCCTTCGCTGAAGGAAGACCACGGAGGGGCACGAAATGAGCCATTTTAGAAAACCTGTCCACCACCATGAATATAAAGGAGTACCCCTTGGACATAGGAAACTCTCCCATAAAATCAATGGAAACATGAGACCAGGGGCGTTCGCCATTAGGCACCGGTTGAAGCAAGCCCACAGGGAGATGTCTCGGGGTCTTAGCGCGGGCGCAGGTGGCACAGGCATTCGTAAATTCGGCACAATCGTTTCTCATGGAAGGCCACCAAAATAACTGAGAAAGGGACCATAACAATTGGTCTCTACCAATATGTCCCGCAGCCTTAGAGGAATGGTAGGTTTCGAGCAGCCTAGTACGAAATGATTCAGCGACAAAACATTTGCCCACTGGGGTTTCATGGGGAGCGGACCCCTGAGAGGCCAGGATCTCCTCCCCTAGAGGAGAAGTGATACTCGTGCGTATAGTAGCCAGTATTCTATCAGGTTGGATGATAGGAGCTGGTGCTTCCACTCTGTCACTGTCGGCCTCAAATTGTCTTGACAGTGCATCAGCCCTGATATTTTTTGACCCTGGTAAATATGATACAATGAAATTAAATCGAGACAGGAACAGTGCCCACCTGGCCTGACGAGAGGACAATCTCTTGGCCTCCGAGAGATAGGTCAGATTCTTATGATCTGTTAGGATTAAGACAGGATTCTTAGTACCTTCAAGCAAATGACGCCATTCCTTAAGAACAAGGATAATGGCCAATAATTCTCTGTCACCTATCTCATAGTGGCTTTGAGTGACAGTCAACTTTTTAGAGAAAAACCCACAAGGTCTGAGAGTTCCACCTTTCTCGTGTCGCTGCGAAAGTACTGCCCCGACCCCAATATCTGAGGCATCAACCTCTAACGTAAATGGAAGTAAAGGATTGGGGTGGGATAACACAGGAGCCGCAGCAAATGCCAGCTTCAAATTCTCAAAGGCTTTCTCAGCAGATACCGGCCAACAAGAAGGATTAGCACCCTTGTGCGTAAGATCGGACAGAGGTTTGACAATGGAAGAAAAGTTCTTAATAAACCTCCTATAATAATTAGCGAAACCCAGGAAACGCTGTATGGCTTTAAGACCCTTGGGTTTTGGCCATTGTAGGACAGCTGACAACTTTTCTTTGTCCATGGCAATGCCATCATTGCCAATTATGAACCCCAAGAATGGCACACTGGTTCTATGAAACTCACATTTTTCCATTTTACAAAATAATTTGTTCTCACGGAGTCGTAGCAATACTGCGGATACATCTTTGATGTGCTGTGCCATGTTTTGGGAGTAAATCAGTATATCGTCGAGGTACACCACAACACATGTCTGTAACATATCTCTCAGAACATCATTTATCAGTTCCTGGAAAACTGCGGGTGCATTACACAGCCCAAAAGGCATTACTAGATACTCGTAGTGCCCAGCTCGAGTATTAAAGGCAGTTTTCCACTCATCACCTGCTCGAATGCGAACCAGATTGTAAGCGGCCCGTAGGTCCAACTTGGTAAATATCGAAGCGCCCTTAAGCCTGTCAAAAAGCTCGGTGTTGAGTGGTATTGGGTATGCGTTTTTTGCCATTAGTTTATTCAAGCCCCGGTAGTCAATGCATGGTCTTAATTCGCCATTTTTCTTTTTTACAAAAAAGAACCCAGCCCCAGCTGGAGAGGTAGATTTACGTATGATCCCTCTAGCAAGGGCATCAGAAATGTAATCCTCCATAGCCTTATTTTCATCACAAGATAATGGATAAGTGTGTCCTTTCGGAGGTACTGCACCAGGCTGCAATTCAATGCAACAATCATAAGGTCTATGCTGGGGTAGCATACTAGCCTCTCCTTTGCTAAAAACATCGCCAAACTGTTGGTACACATCCGGCATAGCAGAGGAGGTGCACATGACCTTAATAGGCTGGATGACGCACTTGTCCATACAAAACTGGGACCAAGCGGCAATTTCGCACTTTTTCCAATCGAATTGTGGGTTATGTAACTGTAACCACGGAAATCCCAATATCACCGCATGGTGCGGGGAATTAATCAGTTGAAACTGCTGCTCTTCTCTGTGAAGTGCCCCAATAGTCATAGACAATGGCATAGTTTCAAATATAACCTGAGGCGGTTCTAAGGGTCTACCATCAATCGCTTCAATAGTCAAGGGGTTTTCTCTTTCAATGCGTGGAACTCCGTGCAATTCAGCAAAGGTATTATCCATAAAATACCCTGCTGCACCGGAGTCAACCAAGGCCAAAACCTCCACAGAGCGTTGTGCCCAAGACAATACCACCTGTATGGTGGGTTTCATTATGCCCGACACTGGGGACGATTGTACACCACCTAGGGCCTGTCCCCCAAGATACCCTAGGTGTGTGCGTTTCCCGGACGTACCGGACAGGAATTTAGCAAGTGCCCTTTTTTACCGCAGTATAAACATAACCCTTGTTTTTTGCGATATATTCTCTCTGCCTTGGATAGTCTAGTGAAGCCTATTTCCATAGGTTCACTTGTTTCCCGTACTGGTTCACTAGACTTCAATGCCAAGGGAGGGATGGGTGGGCAAAACATGCTACTAGGCTCATTATTTTTTGACCGTAACTTACGATCTCTGGCAATTGATCTCTCACGTATTCTGGAGTCAATTATCATAACATACTCAATGTAATCATCTAGATCAATAGGTAGATCTTTAGCAGCGATTTCGTCTTTAATGTGGTCATTCAGGCCTTGAGAGAAGGCTGCCAATAATGCCTCGTTATTCCAACCTACCTCTGCTGCCAATGTGCGGAATTCGATGGCATAGTCGCCCACTGTACGCCTGCCCTGTTGTATCTCCATAAGGCGTTTGGCAGCAGAGGTGGTTCTACCAGGAGGCTCAAACACTCTTCGAAAGGAACGCACAAATTCACTAAAGTTCTTAGTACAAGGTTTAGCATTCTCCCACAAGGGGTTAGCCCAAGCCAATGCTCTGCCAGTGAGCAGTGATATCGTGAACCCCACTTTACTACGATCATTGGGAAATGCGTGTGCCGTCAATTCCATAAAGATTTCGAGTTGATTGATGAACCCTCTGCAGAGACTAGGGTCACCATCATATCTTAGCGGCAAGGGTGCAGAAGCCGTTAACCCTTTAACGGTACCCCCTAGGTGTCTGGTATCACTTTCCGGTGTCTGACTTGGCGAGACCACCGGGCTAGAGCTAGATTGGTCAGCAGGTACCGTGCGTTCAAGGATCGTTTGAATTGCAACTGCCAACTGATCCAAACGTTGCTCGAGCACATCCATCCTCCAATGGATATTCTGTGCGTTACCTTCACCCTTGCTGTCTGAGGTCATGGCCCTTTCGTACTGTCACGGTTTATTATGACTCTCAGACACAAGTTTTAGGTAAAAAAAATCAATTTTATTGAAATAATAAATGATAACTTAGGATGGCAATAACATACATATATATATATACAGAATATAGCACAGACAGAAGGCAGACTCTACCGGTCCTGTCAATATACCGGACAGGACAGTCTTTAGGCTCTACCGGCCTTGCCAATACCGGGTAAGGCAACCTGCAGATGGAATAGCATAACGGTTTTACCGGCCTTACCAAATTACCGGGCAAGGTAGCCTCAATAGATACACAATGTAGTCTCTACCGGCCCTGCCAATAAGGCAACCTCAGATGGAATGTGGCAAAAGGTTCTACCGGCCTTACCAATACCGGGCAGGGCAGCCCAGAGATAATAGCAGCAGTCAGATGGAACTGGCAAATTAGCAGAATCGTTAAGCAGCAAGGCTTTGGAGCAAACCAGCGTCCGCACGCTGGAAACAACACTGAATAGTATAGCCGTTAGGCTTAGCGAGCAAACCAGTGACCGCACACTGGAGTAACAAGCGAGTAGTATAGCCGCAAGGCTTAGGAGCAAACCAGCGTCCGCACGCTGGGACCAACACAAAATTGTATAGCCGATAGGTTTTGGAGCAAACCAGTGACCGCACACTGGTGTAACAAGTGAGTTTGTATAGCCGCAAGGCCTAGGAGCAAACCAGCGTCCGCACGCTGGGGCCAACACAGATTTGTAGAGCTGATAGGCTTTGGAGCAAACCAGTGACCGCATACTGGTGTAACAAGTGAGTTGGTATAGCCGCAAGGCTTAGGAGCAAACCAGCGTCCGCACGCTGGGACCAACACAGATTTGTATAGCTGATAGGCTTTGGAGCAAACCAGTGACCGCACATTGGTGTAACAAGTGAGTTTGTATAGCCGCAAGGCTTAGGAGCAAACCAGCGTCCGCACGCTGGGACCAACACAGATTTGTATAGCTGATAGGCTTTGGAGCAAACCAGTGACCACACACTGGTGTAACAAGCGAGTATGTATAGCCGCAAGGCTTAAGAGCAAACCAGCGTCCGCACGCTGGGACCAACACAGAATTGTAGCAATGTCACCAACGCGACCAGGCAGAAGGTCGCCAGGATACTGAAGACAGGTGATGAGATGACAGGAACCAGCAACGATCAGTCAGGTCAGAAAACAGCAGAGAAGTTCAGCAGGAACTGCAACACCAGAGACTAGGCCGGAACCAGGACTGGAAGTACTTCAGCATGCAGGAAACACTGGAACAGTAGAGATCAGGAACTCAGGAACACATGAGATCAGGAACTCAGAAACACTGGAACAGAGGCCCAGCTATCACTAGCATAGTGATAGCAAGAAGGTCAGAAACAACACGAAAGGGCACTCAAAGGGTGCCCAATCCAGGTTTAAATAGTCAATAAGAGGCGGGCTATCTGCAGACAGCCAATAGAAGCCCCCTACTGGTGACAGACAAGTAACTGCAGCAAATCACGGGCACCGTGATAGCTTCTTCACTGAGGAGAAGAAAGATAGCTATTAAGAAACATTACACTTTGCAGTTGATTCCAGAATTACACAACCTTCTTAAGGGAACCACTGTTTTTACAGAACTCGATCTTCGTGGAGCATATAACTTGATTATGAATGGAAGACCGCTTTTAATACACAGTTTGGACATTTTGAATACCTGGTAATGCCCAGTGCTCCAGCAGTCTTCCAAGCACTTGTCAATGATGTCTACTGGACTAAGCACATATCTCATGTAAATGCTTACTTAGATTATATACTGATATTATCCTCTTCTTTTGCTCAGCAGCAAAAGTCATGTCCAGGTGACGTTACTCCCTTTCCTATGGTATTTTATCTCTATCTTCTACTATGACTCACTGGCCACAACCCTCATCCAACATTTTCTAGGGTTTGCCAATTCTTCCAACAAGTTAATAAGACATTTGACCAAGGTAGCTGCTCCACTTATGGCGGGTCAGTAAAAATGGGCCAATACCAAGAAATGGTCAGAAACGGCTATCAAGGCAATCAAAACTTATAAAAGTTTTTCACCTTGGCTCCTATTCTACTTTACCCAGACCCATCCAACCCATTTTGTGTTGAAGTAGACATCTTGTATGGCAGGGCTGGGGCCATCTTATCACAAAAAGTCTTACATTCCAATAATTACACCCATGCTCTTGGAATCTGCCAAATAATTACATTTGTGATATGCTAGATGGGCCCTGTAGTTCTATAAATTCAACTTAATCATAACTTATCTGCCAGAGTCAAAGATCTGCAAAGCTGATGCCTTATCACATGTCTTCTCTGCCCCATTTCCATACCTCCCCCTGATCTTATTGTTCCATCTCAGAAGATAATATCGGCCCTCTCCTCTTCTACATTGGACAAGATCCAACATGCTCAGGCTTCACTCCGTTCCTTCCAACCTTCTGATTGTTACCCAACAGATATGATTTTGAAGTTCTTCAGTGGGTGCATCAATAAACTGTGCCAGAATATCCTGCGGTAACAAAGACCTTAGATCTTGTAAAACATCGGTTTTGGTGGCCCTCATTGCATCAGGATGTGTCTGGCTTCTTTCAAGCCTGCCATTTCTGTGCTTGCATAAAAAATCCCTGATCTAAGCCTTGTGGTTTTCTATAGCCTTTACCTATCCCCAGAGTTCTGTGAATTCATACTGCAATGGACTTCATTGTGGATTTGACTCCCTTGAGGAAGAATACTGTCATTCTCTTGATCGTGGATCGTTTCTCCTGTCAAGCTCTTTTTGTGCCACTACCTAAGTTACACACCTCCTGGCAGTTGGCTGATGTCTTCTTGAAGGAAATATTCAGTCTCGACAGATTTCCTTTGCAAGTTGTCTTTGATCATGGTGTCAGTTTGTTTTCTGCTTTTGGGGCTGTGTTTAATGTTTTGTGGACTGGAAGGTTTATGGCCTAGGGGAGCACTCGAAGGTCCCCACTGCCAATATTTATGCCCTGCTCTTCTCCTTGCTTTTCATATATCCTGACAGGATAAATCTGGTCACCCGGTGGGCTTCTCCTTAGGTGTGTGTGTGGGGTAGGGGGGGGTTCATGAGTCTGCCTTGTTGCTATTGAATATCCCTGCTGAACCCAAAGTGCTATTGGAGGACCTTACTTTCTAAACTTCCTTTCTCCTAGGAACATTGCCTGTTCTATGAGCTAGCTCCCTAAGTCGTAGTCAGTGTTGATTGTTTTGACTTTCCAGACATTTTCCTATTTACTGACCTCCCTTTTCTCCTGCTGATTGTGTACTACACTTGATGCCTTTTCTGGATTCAACCCAGCTACGCTTATTGACTTCCCCACCTGACTGCTGTATGGTATGTAGCGTAGAGATATTCCAATGTTGACTTCAGCTTTCCTGCTACCCCTCTTCTGCCTGCCGATTTGGACTTTTCGCTACCTGATTATGAGAAGTAGTCTTGATATGAGCCGTGCCCTTGAACTTCCCATTCAACCTCCTCTTTCCCCTTTATTCTTTGTTATTCTCATCACCTTGTATCTGCTCTCCAGGTTCTCCACCTCTATTATTTCCCTTCTCCTACTCCTGTCCTGTTGGTTTCTCTCCACTTCTCCTCAGCTTGTTTTCACAGTCCCTTTCCTCCTCTTTCTTTCATGCGGAAGCTTCTCCATTGTTCCTCTCAGGTTCACTTCTCCAGTTACCTTAGGAGCAGCTGTTCAATCTCAGGATCGCCTCAGTTTTTTGCTCATCGTTTCCTACTTTCATTGCTGCTCACTCTGGTGTGTTGTTTCTTAAAAGAGTATAATTTTTTCTTGGTTTTGTACACTTCATCTTCTAGTTTAGTTCTTTCCTAGCTTTCCTGATGATTTTCTTGGTCTCTCTCTAACTCAGTCTTTTATATCTTTCTCTCTTCCTCTCTCTCTTTTCTTTGCTGCTCTCTTGCTCTGTCTCTCACACTCTCCTGCTCCTCCATATAGTTTCACTGTGTCATTGGGGGGTTTTGGGGTGCTGGCTCGTTCTCTGACCTTATCTTAAAGGTTGGTTCCAGTATTTCTTAGCAGAGACACTAAATTTTGAATTATCCTGCCACAGAATTGAGCAGGCTCTATAGGAAAGGTGTCCTACCGAGGGTGCAGTCTCTTTTTTCTCACTAGCACCTTACACAGAAAGGAAATATCTTAAAGCACGCAAACTGATCCTGCCAAAATTTCAGTCCAACCACAAACTGAGTGGCAATTCCTGTCTGAACAAGAGGAACAGCCAACCCCAGAGGTAAGTTTCAGCCTTGTTGGTTCTCGTCAGTGAGGTGCAGCTGATCTCCTATAGAGCCTGTTCAATTCTATAGCAGACTCATTCCTAGTTGAGTGTCTCTGACCACTGCTTTTGCACATGCAACTTATTCTTGGGTCTAAAGGCAACAGGGAAATCCAGCCTTGGAACACTTGATCACAGTGTCTAGAAAGATCAGCTATACCTGACTGACAAGGCCCAACAAGGTGGAAAAGTACATCAGGGGTCAGCTTTTTCTTTTGTTTGGGGTGGAACTATCTGGCACTTTCTGGCTGGACTGCCATTTTGTCAGGATCCGTATGATGTTCTTTAGGATATTTAATCTCTGTGTCAGGAACTAATGAGTTAAAAGAGACTGAACCCTAGGTAGGACACAACTCCTATAGAGCCTTCTCAGTTCTATGTCATGCTCATTTTTAGTTGATCATCTCTGTCCAGTTCTTTTGTATATGCAAATTATCATTGGGATTGATCACCCTAAGGGTAACAAGGAAATCTAGCCATGGACCCATTGCTTACATTGCCTAGAGAGATCAGCTACATCTCACTTAAGAGACCCAACAAGGCTGAAATAAATATCTGGGGTTAGCCATTTCTCTTTTTCAGAGAGGAATTGCCTGACACTTTGTGGCTGCACTTTCATTTGGTAGGATCAGTATGATGTGCTTTATTTTCTCTCTGTGTAAGGCACTACTACACTAAGAGACACCATTCCTGCTCAGTTCTATGGCAGGCTCCTTTCTAGTTGGGCATCTCTGACCAGTTATTTTGCTATGGAATATAGTCAGGCCTACACCCCAAAGTAGTCAATGAAGTGTCCTCAAAATTTGAAGGGAGAATGGCCTCATAACTGCTGGGTCATTTTTTAAAGATAGTCTGTTGTTCTATTTAAATGTTACATCAGTTCAAACTGACAGGAAGTGAGTGACAATATGATTACTTCCTGGTTGTTCAAACTGACAGCATGTCTCAGCAATCTCTATCACATTCTATGGAGAACCGTTTGTCAGTGACTCACCTCACCACCAATAGAATGCAAAAGAAATACTTGAATTCTGAATTTTAAAAAGTCACGGCACTGTGACTTAACTCCCCTGTTGCCAGCAAGTTGGCAATGCATTGTGTACCAAGAAAAAGTTTAAATGCACACTAGTGTAAGTGTGGGAAATGTGTTTGAGGACACTTGGGGGCTTGTGGGGGGTACTTAGGGAAGTGTTTTTAGGTCCTGAGTAGAAATATTTTTCTACTTCTGAAGCCTTGTGCTGATTGGAACCCAAAGACCATTTGGAAAGGAAATTTTTATGCAATGTAATTGCTACAATGCTACATTCAGAAGTGCTCTAATTGTCTTGCTATGCATTCATAAGTAACTGTTGTTGGACACATAACAAAGTTAATTGTTTTGAAGGGAAAAAAAAACAACTTTTTTTCTGCGTTTCTGCTGGCTGAGCAATCATTTGGCTCTAATTTAGGTCTGGATTCCATTGAAATTGACAGCTTTACTATGAGTTTTATGTACAAATTTCTCCATAGCGTTCAATGAGTGTTATATAATGAGTCAATCAATGAGTGTTATATAACACCAGTGATATAATTTATCAACCACAATGTAATATATGCTTTGAAGGAGAACTAACACCCACTAATAATAACCACCTTCTTATCGTATTATGGCCAGAAACTCCAAATGACCACTATAACTTGCCTTGCACCTTTGTTCAAGAGAGAATATTTTCAATCTCTCTAGGATGTCAGTTGCATGGAGGTAGACATGACAGCTGCTGGCAGTTTTTTTCAGCCTGAAACAGAAGAGTGAAATGGCCTACTTAGCTCTTTAAGGATCATAGGGATGTGTAATGGATTAAGAAACAATGCATTTCACATCCTCCCAGTAATACTTTTAAGTTTATTTAATTTGGTAGACATAACAAAAAAAATATGAACAATGATGTAAGGCTTATCTCTCAAACCTTCCTGCCTTCCTGCCTTCGTGAGAGGAGTCAGTCATTTGACTGGAAGGAGGCTCTTCAGGAGAGCCAAAATTTTGCAATCTGAATATTAATACTGGTTTGCAGGCACACTTTGTAGACCATTCCAATTAAGTATTATGCTTAGATCGGGCAATTTCGGCTCTGCTGAAGAACCTCCATCCGGTCAAATGACCAGATTCTGCAGCTGTCAGCTACAGCGCTGACTCCTCTCATGAGGCAAATTTAGAAAGGTATATCTCTCAAACCTTTGGTTTGAGAGATAAATCTTACATCCTTGTTCATATTTTTTATGCCTACCAAATTAAATAAACTTAAAAGTATTACTATCTCTTTAATGAATTATGATTACCATATACATTGAACAAAGTTTGAAGTCCTAGACTTGACATACAAACAGAATTTGATGGCAGCTAAGAACCAATTGGCCCATCTAGTCTGCCTTTTCCCCTTTCTAGTTAGATCATTTTAATTTTAAAATAGCCATTTGTATATCCCAAGGGTTCTTACATTACTTTACTTTTTTAATCTCAAACACTTCTGCTGGGAAGCTAGTCCATTTACTGTATCTATCACCCTTTCAGTGAAGTAGGTTTTTTTTTAATATTTTCTCTTATTTTTTTACAAACACCAATTTAAGTATGTGCCCTCTTGTTCTAGTATTCCTCTTATTCTGAAAAATTGATCCTTCATGAAATGTATTAAATCCCTTAATACATTTATATGTTTCAATCATACTAGCAGGCTCATTTCCATTATCCAAGCTATATATTAAAGTCCTGGAATCCTTCCTGATATGTTTTATTATTTAGCCAATTTACCATTTTATTGAAGCTTCTTTGAATGGTCACTGATTTATTGAAGTCCTTCAGATGTTATGGTCTCCAAAATTGTGCATACACTGAGGGCTAGATTTTATTGCAGGTGCTAATTTTATCACTGCTTTTATGTCCAGTTTTCCCCATAAACTTCAAGAGGAAAATGTTTGATAAAACGGGTGTTAACATTTAGCACCTGCAATAGAATCTAGCCTTAGGTGAGGTTGAACTAGTGACCTGTAAGGTGTCAGGGGAGTCAGAAGCCAAACCAGAGTAAAATGCCAAAACTGGAATCACCAGAGGATGAGAAGGTAGGGAGAGTTGGTACACAAGCCAGGTTCAGAAACAGGAGATTGTACCTACCTGTCCGGAAGACATGATGATAAGGCAGAGGGGGGCAAGAGGGTAGGTGATGGGCGGACACAGATATAACTCGAGGGATGGAGACAGATTAACCTGACAGTTTGTTTTAAATTCGTCTGTTTATAAAATATGTTGATCGTGCTCTAAATCACTTATTAATTTACACAAATAGGTCATGAAACAACATACAAATTCTCAGTTATGCCCGCCTAGTGTGACCACATGTCCTGTTTCCCATTCAGGGACACGGTTGAGACAAGTCTCAGACTATTTCTCCTCAGCTTTATCGTGGCTCCAAGGGTGGGGTCACGTGACATCACATGCCCTGCTCTAACATTAGTGGGTACAACAAATTGGGGCCAAAAGTAGAACAATTTCGAAACCAAAAAAACCTGCACCATATGTAATACATAAATATTTGGTTGATTAGAATTTGATTTTTAACATGGTAGAGGTTTACATCACAGCAATGCAAGACACTGACTATCTGCATTCAAGTGGTTAATTAAATAACCATTGTGCAGTTATTTTGCCTCATAATTTCTCTACTTTTTATACATAGGCCCCATAGAAGTAAAACCAGACCACCACATTCTCATGGCATTATTTAACCCTTTGAGTGCCAGTGGGGTATGCAACGCATTGCCAAGCAATGCATTGTGTACCCCTCTGGCTCTCAAAGGATTAATCCTATCGAAGCCTCTCCAATATAAAATGAATCACTATGCTGAAGTTTCATAATTCATTGTATACCTTTGTGACATCCAAGTGGGTAAAAATCACACAGCCCTGCACTATGTATTTTCTAACACACATCTGAGTACAACACATCACATAGAATGCTACCATTCTTGTGCATTTTTTAACTCCTTGAGGAACAAAGGGGCGTGCAACACATCTGGTCCTCAAGAGGTTAACAAGCAGCAGGAAGCAATTTTCCTTTTCCCTGAATGGGCAATATAGCAAAAGAGACAAGAGGGCAACACCTACACCATACTGAACACACACAGTACTGTATCATTGATTCAGATGTGGCTTTGAACCCATTGGATGCTAGAGGTCTATACTGCATTATTTTGTTTTGCATTGGGAGCCTCTGTAGTATCCAAGAGGTTATATTATTATTAATATTCTGCAGTTATTTTGCCCCAAAGTTACTCCATTTTTTTTTATACATATGTCTACATATTTTCTGCTCTATATTCTACAGCAATGTATAGCTCCTGTCATGAAGAATACAAAGAAAATCAGGAATAGCGGGAAACATGCAAAAGCTAATCTCTGAGTGTAGTACTAGGTGGCTCACATATCCTATATAATAATTTGCTAGGATGTTTGTCAGAAGCTGTCATGCGCAGTAGAGACTGCCCGAACACACAGAATGATGGGAGTTCTGTGCTGGGAGCATTCTGTGCTTTCGGGAAGTCTCTACAGTGCATGACTGCGTCAGTGGCAGGATGCAGAGCAGGACTGACCTCTTAACCCTTTGAATGCCAGAGAGGACAATGTGTTGTGTACCCCTCTGGCACTCAAAGCGTTAACATAACCCGGACCTTGGCTCACTAGTATTGTAATAAGTAAAACAAACAGATAAAATGCAACACAGAATTGGAGTGCTATAGCGAACAGACAAAGCACCCAATATAAAAGATAACCAACCAATCAACCAATAAAAAATTCATATAAAAATAATCAATCCTGACTTAAAATAACTAAAGTGATAACAGATAAACGGAAAGTAAAGAATAAAAAATTTAAAATACAGATTATTCAGATGAATAGAAGTGCTCAGCTAAAGGAGAACTATCACCCTCTTTTGACTTAAATGTCAACTGATCACGTGCTATAAATGGAGCATTGCGCTGCGTTTTATTTTTTTTTTAATCTTCGCAATATTAAAGTTGATTTTAAAGTTTATTGGTGATGTCCTCGGCTCACTCTATGCGGTACAAGCTGTACCGCACAGAGTGTTGTACCATCCCCCTTCAGTGCTGAGTAACTCCCCCAAGCCTGCCAACCTTCTTTCCAGATCTGGCACGTGCCGTTTGTCAAGCGCGTCCAGGTCAAGCCACAGTTTCTGAGCGCATTCATGGGGCACTCTGCATTTGTGTACATTCTGCCCACTTGTCATTCTTCACATAGAGTCCTTCTCAGCAGAAAGAGGTGTATGCAGCACATTGTTTTGCATTGCAAACCCCTCTGGCACTCAAAGGGTTAACCAAATACCTTTAGGGAGAAGTAAACGAGCGCAACACTCCCTGTTAAGAAGAGGATGGCCTCACATTAACCCCTTAAGGACTCTTGACGTACCAGGACCGTCAAGGGTAAATTTGCTCCAACGACCCTTGACGGTCCCGGTACCTCAAGGGATAAACTCTTCCATCGCGGCCGCACGGAGCAATGGAAGAGTTCAAGCCGCTTGTTACTAAGCGTTCCGGTATCAGGACACTTAGTAACAAGCCATTGAAACATTGTTGCAACATGCGATTCGCTTCAAAAGCGAATCACATGTTGCAAAACCTGAATGACAGGGACAGTATTTGTAAATACTGTCCCTGTCATGTCTGTCTGCCTCCCACCACCTTGCACACTGCTGAGGTGGAGATAGACAGAGAGACATGGTGTTCCAGCCTTACTGTAAAAAAAAGTAAAAAAAAAAAGTTTAAATAAAGAAAATTAACCCTTTGATCACTGTTCTGCAGTGATCAATAAGTTCCCCCCATCTGATCACTCTTGGAGTGATCAATTTGCTCCAGATCAGAGTTTTCTGATCTGTAGGGCACCCCCCATCCCCCTTGAATTTTTTTAGATTTTTTTAAAAAAAATTTTAATTTTTTTTAAATTTTTTATTTTTTTTTTTATTTTTTTTTTTATGAATAGTAAATATAGTTTTAAGTATTTTGGTAGGTAGTTGGGTAGGTTTAGTGTAGACATGTGTTAGGGAAAGTTTTAGGGATAGATTTAGGTTTAGGGAAAAAAAAAAATATATATATAATAAGTGCAGTTTAGGTAGGTAGTTTACTTGGGTTAGGTAGGTTCAGGATATACGTAGGCTAGGGTAAGTTTTAGGGTTAGATTTAGGTTTACGGATAGTGTAAGAAAAAAAAAAAGTTTTTTTAGTGGGCAAAATGCAGCGCAGGTACAGCGTTGAAGAGGCATATGCCTTTTTGGCATCTGACTCTGAGGCAACAGACACTGCGTCAGATTTTGACATAGCGCAGTTTTCAGAAAGTGAGAGCAGCTCTAGTGATGATGCTGGGCCTTCTGTCAAGAAAAGACGCACTGCCCCAAGAGCTGCTCTGGCAACTGCCCCAGCACCTGCCAAAAGAACTGCCCAAAGACCTACCAAAATACCTGCCAAAAGAAATGCCCCAAGTGCTGCCCCAAGAGCTGCCCTGGCAACTGCCCCAGCACCTGCCAAAAGATCTGCCCAAAGACATACCAAAGAAATGCCCCAAGTGCTGCCCCAAGAGCTGCCCTGGCAACTGCCCCAGCACCTGCCAAAAGATCTGCCCAAAGACCTACCAAAGAAATGCCCCAAGTGCTGCCCCAAGAGCTGCAATGGCAACTGCCCCAGCACCTGCCAAAAGATCTACCCAAAGACCTGCCAAAAGACCTGCCCAAAAAAATGCCCCAACACCTGCCACTCCGGATCCTAATGAATGGGTATCAATTTATGCCCACAAATCTCAGAATTCACAGGCAACCCAGGGATTCAGATTGGTGTGGAAGGATTTACCCATGATCATTTTTTTTATTTGTTTTTGGGGGAAGACATTTTAGGTGAAATTTTGTTCCAAACCAATCTGTATGCAGCCCAGTATACTGCCGCCAACCCTAAGTGTGAAAAACGCTAGTTTTTTTTTTTACTTACATCATGGTTTACGAGGGATTGGTGGTAAAATGGCTGTGTATAAAATTGGAAAACACACCTAAAACGAGAGCCTGGGGTGTCTACTTTCCAAAAATATACACTTTTGGGGGGAAATCTTAAAAAAGAGCACTGTTACACAGCCCCAAATGAGACATAGCACCAGTAACGCAAGCTGTGAAGATTCAAAGTGTGAACCTGGAAACGCGCATGTTCCAATTTGGCCCCCGTAGCTCCCCCAAACCATGAGAAAGCTATGCATATGGGGTATTGCCGTACTCAGAAGAAGGAGCTGAACACTAATCAATTCAGTTTATAAAATCTTCACCTATTCTGTGTTTGAAATTCACATCAACATTGAAGGCAAAGTGTGAAAAATGCTGAATTTTTTTTACTTACGTCAAATTTTCACAGGATTGGTGGTAAAATGGCTGTGTAGAAAATTGGAAAACACACCTAAAACGAGAGCCTGGGGTGTGTACTTTCCAAAAATATACACTTTTGGGGGGAAATCTTAACAAAGAGCACTGTTACACAGCCCCAAATGAGACATGGCACCAGTAACGCAAGCTGTGAAGATTCAAAGTGTGAACCTGGAAACGCGCATGTTCCAATTTGGCCCCCGTAGCTCCCCCAAACCATGAGAAAGCTATGCATATGGGGTATTGCCGTACTCAGAAGAAGGAGCTGAACACTAATCAATTCAGTTTATAAAATCTTCACCTATTCTGTGTTTGAAATTCACATCAACATTGAAGGCAAAGTGTGAAAAATGCTGAATTTTTTTTACTTACGTCAAATTTTCACAGGATTGGTGGTAAAATGGCTGTGTAGAAAATTGGAAAACACACCTAAAACGAGAGCCTGGGGTGTGTACTTTCCAAAAATATACACTTTTGGGGGGAAATCTTAACAAAGAGCACTGTTACACAGCCCCAAATGAGACATGGCACCAGTAACGCAAGCTGTGAAGATTCAAAGTGTGAACCTGGAAACGCGCATGTTCCAATTTGGCCCCGTAGCTCCCCCAAACCATGAGAAAGCTATGCATATGGGGTATTGCCGTACTCAGAAGAAGGAGCTGAACACTAATCAATTCAGTTTATAAAATCTTCACCTATTCTGTGCTTGAAATTCACATCAACATTGAAGGCAAAGTGTGAAAAATGCTGAATTTTTTTTACTTACGTCAAATTTTCACAGGATTGGTGGTAAAATGGCTGTGTAGAAAATTGGAAAACACACCTAAAACGAGAGCCTGGGGTGTGTACATTCCAAAAATATACACTTTTGGGGGGAAATCTTAAAAAAGAGCACTGTTACACAGCCCCAAATGAGACATGGCACCAGTAACGCAAGCTGTGAAGATTCAAAGTGTGAACCTGGAAACGCGCATGTTCCAATTTGGGCCCCATAGCTCCCGCAAACCTTGAATAACCTATGCATATGGGGTATTGCCGTACTCAGAAGAAGGAGCTGAACACTAAACAATGCCTTTTTAAAAATCTTCACCTATCCTGTGCTTGAAATTCACATCAACATTGAAGTGCAAGTGTGAAAAACGCTGTTTTTTTAACTTACGTCAAGATTTACGAGCGATTGGTGGTAAAATGGCTGCGTAAAAAAATTGAAAACATACATAAAATGAAAGCCTGGGGTGTCTACTTTCAAAAATATATACTTTTGGGGGGAAATCTTAGAGTGGAGCACTGTTACACAGCCCCAAATGAGACATGGCACCAGTGATGCAAGCTGTGAAAATTCAAAGTGTGAAACTGGAAACGCGCATGTTCCAATTTGGGCCCCGTAGCTCTCCCAAACCTTGAGAAACCTATGCATATGGGGTATTGCCGTACTCAGAAGAAGAAGCTGAACACTAAACAATGCATTTTTAAAAATCTTCACCTATCATGTGCTTGATATCAATAGTAGTATTGAAATGTAAGTGTGAAAACTGCAAAAAAACTAAATATTACCACAATTTTGAAATTTTTTTCTGGAAAAATAGCTGCATGAAAAACTCCAAAATTCTCCTGATTATTTACCTTATGTTGTGTAGTTTTCAGAAACATATACCTTTGTGGGACATTTTTGGTTCTGGCACCGTCAGCTAAGCTATGATGCTCACATGCCAAATGTTGAAAAATCACAAGTTGGAAATAACAGAAGCCATCTTGTAATATTTACCTTGTAAATGTGAGTAAAGGACTAAAATACTAGGCATATGGGGTACTCTTATATTCAGGAGAAGCAAATGAATATATTTAGGGGTATTTTTTTTTCATTAACTAATAGTATGCAAATCCTGACAGAAAAATGTAAGCAAAATGTTGTTTTTTTTCAATTTCTTTTTTTCTATTTTAATCAAATTAAACAATGAGGTATTCATATAATTGTGGTATCAAAAGAAAGCCCTATTTGTTCTTAAAAAAACAGTATATAATTTATGTGGGTGCACAAAAGGAATTAAAGAGAAAATATGGTTCAACAAAGACATAGTCAAAAAAGTCAAAATTGCTCCGGTCCTTAAGTCAAATCTAACTCAGATTTTCCCGGTCCTTAAGGGGTTAATGATTGACACCAGATTGGAAAGAGAGAGCTGCCTGTCACTTATAACGTCTCCAAGATGGCAGCGCTCTACTGCCTGATAAATAAAATGATATATGGTTCTTTAAATATAGTAAATGTGCACTTTTAATACTTTGTTGGTTACTTTCACACATATTTGGGGGAGACCGAACGATACACGATTGTTTATGACGCATCTGCTTAAACATGTAGATTGGCGAACAAGGCAAGTAAGTGAGGTAATGGACCTTACTATAAATCAGTAGATCGCACAGCATAAAATATTGAAAGAGAATGTAAAAGCAAATCCCACATCTAATCATGGGTGTCCCCTTACTTGAATGGTAAATGGTATTTTGCCTTCAAAGAAGCCACAGAGTCTGTCGTCCTGGCCAACAGGGGATCGTCAGTGCAAGTTCTTCAAGCAGCTCTAGGATCATGACTTTCCATTGTTGGTGTATGGAAGTTAGGAGAACTAGAAGCCCCAAACCTGTTACTGGCACTTATGAAAGTATTACAAATATTACTTTATTATATATCATTAAAATGAAAGAACAAGAAAGAGAGGGAAAACTAAAAACAAATGACTGTCCTGAGGGGGTGTGGGAAGGAGGTGAGTTGCTACAATTACTGCTACAAAGAAGAATAATTCTGATCTCACATCAGATAAGGAGATATCAGTATTCACTTGATTGTAGTTGGTATTTATATGGAGTCTTTAACTATCCAACTCCATTCTTACTACTTAACATAGGCATTTCAGGCTGATTTGGAGGAATTAATTGGTGCAACACATCCTCATTGATCAGTACTGATATATCTTTTCTACTAAGAGCTTGTGGTTAACTTCTTACTCCATACATGATTTAAACAGGGTAATTTTCTCTGATTATTTATCTATCAGTAGTGTCCAGATATGATGATTAAGTGTACCAACTACTTCAGGAATCATACAGCAGTGACCAATTAGCTGTATGGATGGTATCTCTAACAATCCAACTCCACTTACATTACTTATAAATGCAATTTAAGCTGATTTGGCTCCTTGAAGTATGATAATTCTTTCAGCCACCGTAAATAATGTGTCTGGCTTTGGCATTTGTCTATCCAATAGTGGTGTTACTCACTCCGTACTGGATGTATTTACAGTCACTGTAGATAAGTTAAAGGGATAGTAATGTATTATATAAAAAGTAATATTGTAGACCATAAAATAAGAAATCCATCAATTCCTATCGTTCTAAAGTTCCCCTCTTCCTCCCCTTCTCCTGACGTCAGAGGGTACCAACAGGCGGCTCTTCAGCAGAGCCACAATAGCGCGATTTAAAAAGAAATACTCCATTGGAATGGTCTACAAAGTGTGCTTGGTTTGCAAGCACACTTTTTAGACCGTTCCAAAGAAGTATTTCTTTTTAAATCTCTCTAATGCGGTTCTCCTTAAAAGCCTCCTTGTGTCGCCGACACGGATCTCCTTCTGTCAGCTGATACCAGGGAGGAGGAACTTTAGAACGTCCTATCTCTCAAACCATAAAGGTTTGAGAGATAGGAATTGCATCAATGGATTTCTTATTTTATAGTCTACAATATTATTTTTATATAATTAAGACATTACTATCCCTTTAAAACAATCAACTGCCTGGGAGCGAGTGACCTTAAGGTGCTCGCCCTCAGGCATGACAAAATGGAGGCCACAGGGGCCCAGCATTGCCTAGAGGAGAGAGAACAAAGGATGGGGGACGATGGGCCTCCATGGTCAGCAGGAAAGGTGGGGGGGCGTGGCTTTCACACTTGGGCAGGTAGGGTTTTAAAAAGGTGAGGCCAGCTAGGTGTCACGGTTTGTTAAGACTCTCAGACGCAAGGTTAGGTAAAAACACAACTTTATTGAAAAGATTAAGATAATCCCATAGGATTTTAAACACATACGTACAATACATAGAATGACAGATATAAGAACTATAATAATACAGACTCTACCAGTCTTGCCAATATACCAGGCAAGACAGCCTGAGCGAATAAGGAATAAAAGGCTGTACCGGCCTTGCCAATATACCGGGCAAGGCAGCCTAACGGAAACCCAAGTAGTAGGCTCTACCGGCCTTGCCAATATACTGGGCAAGGCAGCCTAACGGAAACCCAAATAGTAGGCTCTACTGGGCTTGCCAATATACTGGGCAAGGCAGCCTAACGGAAACCCAAAGTATTAGGCTCTACCGGCCTTGTCAATACCGGGTAAGGCAAACACAGGATGGAATAACGTAAAAGGTTCTACCGGCCTTACCAATATACCTAGCAAGGCAGCCAAAAAAATACCAATATAGGCTCTACCGGCCTTGCCAATACCGGGTAAGGCAACCTCAGGATGGAATATGTAAGGTTCTACCGGCCTTACCAATATACCGGGCAAGGCAGCCCAAAAGTGCAGGTGTCAACCACAGTGATCTTAATAACTGTCAGATGGCAATGACAGTCTAGTAGTAATTGATAGCCTGCATGATCCAGTGGTATCACCTAGTAGTCTGTATACTGCAGCACCCGTGTACAGCAGGAATACTAGCTGTCTAGGACTGGACAGCGCACAGTGAATAATCAGACTACCTGCATAAAGAGACAAGGAAGTAAACCAGCGTCCTCACGTTGGGAACCAACAAGCAGTACATAGATTAACCCACAGGTCATGGAACGAACCAACGCCCGCGCGTTGGTATCCTACAAGCTATAGTGGTAGCTTTGAGAGGTGGAGCAAACCAGCGTCCGAACGCTGGGAGCCAACAGACTGTATAGTATAGCCGCAAAGCTTGTGGAGCGAACCAGCGTCCGCACGCTGGGAGCCAACAGACAGTATAGTATAGTATAGCCACAAGGCTTGTGGAGCGAATCAGCTTCCGCACGCTGAGACCACAGACAGTATAGTATAGCTGCAAGGCTTGTGGAGCGAATCAGCGTCTGCACGCTGAGACCACAGACAGTATAGTATAGCCGCAAGGCTTGTGAAGCGAACCAGTGTCCGCACACTGGGACCAACAGACAGTATAGTATAGCCGCAAGGCTTGTGGAGCGAACCAGCGTCCGCACGCTGGGACCAACAGACAGTATAATATAGCCGCAAGGCTTGTGGAGCTAATCAGCGTCCGCACGCTGAGACCAACAAACAGTATAGTATAGCCGCAAGGCTTTTGGAGCGAACCAGTGTCCGCACGCTGGGACCAACAGACAGTATAGTGTAGCCGCAAGGCTTGTGGAGCGAACCAGTGTCCGCACGCTGAGACCAACAAACAGTATAGTATAGCCGCAAGGCTTGTGAAGCGAACCAGTGTCCGCACACTGGGACCAACAGACAGTATAGTGTAGCTGCAAGGCTTGTGGAGCGAACCAGCGTCCGCACGCTGGGGCCAACAGACCGTATAGTATAGCCGCAAGGCTTGTGGAGCGAACCAGCGTCCGCACGCTGGAGACCAACAAACAATATAGTATAACTGCAAGGCTTGTGGAGCGAAGCAGCGTCCGCACACTGGGACCAACAGACAGTATAGTATAGCCGCAAGGCTTGTGGAGCGAACCAGCGTCCGCACGCTGGAACCAGCAGAGAATGTTGCCAAAGCGACCGAAGCAGAAAGTCGCCATAGATGCAGGAACCGGGCCCAGGAGACGAACAGGAACCAGCAAGGATGAGAAAACCGGATCAGGAACGGCAACGAAGACTGGCAGCAGGAACAGCAACCTCTGAAGACTCAACCGGAACAGGCACTGGAACCAGCACTGCAGACAGGAGGCTCAGGAACAGGATGAAGCCAGGAACTCAGGAACACAGCAACAAGGCCCAATAAGCTTCTGTAGCATAGTGGAAGTGGATGCAATCAGAGACACCATGAAAGGGCAACCAAAAGGTGCCCAGACACAGTTTAAATAGGCAATGTGAGGCGGGCTAAAGGCAGACAGCCAATGGGAGCCCCCTACCAGTAATAGACATAGAAATGCAGCAATCACGGGCACCGTGATAGTACCCCCCTTTCAAAGACCCCCACTCCTAGAATAGGGTCTGGGTTTCTGAGGGTATTTAGCATGAAAGGTCTGTAATAACCTGGGTGCATGAAGGTCCTTACTATCCACCCAAGATCGGTCTTCAGGACCATAACCTTTCCAATGCACCAAATACTGTATCCTTCCTCTAAGCCTTCGGGAATCAATAATACTCTGCACCTCATACTCCTCCTGACCCTCGACCTCGATAGGCCCTGACACCACAGGTGTAGTAGTATAACGGTTGCATACGAGAGGTTTAAGGAGAGACACATGGAACACATTATGAATGCGCATGGATGCAGGTATGTCCAAAGCATAGGAAACAGGATTAATTTTGCGGATAATTCTGTAAGGACCGATGAACCGAGGAGCCAACTTATTAGATGGGACTTGAAGCTTAAGGTTCCTGAAGGAAAGCCATACTCTGTCCCCAACCTGAAAGGAAACCGCTGGAAGCCTTCTGCGATTAGCATAGCGCTGGCGCTGGAATGACTGACCAAGTGCCCTCTGAACATGTGCCCATGTGGAACGGAGTTGCTCAATATGCTCATCCAGAGCTGGAATCTGTTGTGTCTGAAAGGAATCCGGGAGCAAACAGGGTTGCAACCCATAATTAATCAGAAACGGAGAGCTCCTGGATGAGGAGTTGACCGCACAGTTCCTGGCGAACTCTGCCTAAAGCAACAAGTCGGCCCAATGGTCATGATGGTCAATAACGAAACAGCGTAGAAACTGTTCCAAACCCTGAATGGCACGCTCAGTGGCTCCGTTGGTCTGGGGGTGATAAGCAGAGGAAAAGGATAGCTGTATGCCCATCTGTTCGCAGAATGCCCTCCAAAACCTGGGCACAAACTGGCTCCCCCTGTCGGACACCAGTACTCTGGGTACTCCATGCAACCGGAACACTTCTCTAGCAAACACCATTGACAATTCTTTAGCCAACGGAAGGCCATGGAGGGGCACGAAATGAGCCATTTTAGAAAACCTGTCCACCACCATCAATATGAAGGAATACCCTCTAGACATGGGCAATTCTCCCATAAAGTCAATGGAGACATGAGACCAGGGGCGTTCACCATTAGGCACCAGCTGAAGCAAGCCCACCGGAAGATGTCTAGGGGTTTTAGCATGGGCACAGGTTGTACAGGCATTAGTAAAATCGGCACAATCAGTTCTCATAGAAGGCCACCAAAATAACTGAGAAAGGGACCATAACAATTGGTCTCTGCCAATATGTCCCGCAGCCTTAGAGGAATGGTAAGTTTCAAGTAATCGAGTACGAAATGGTTCAGCGACCTAACATTTGCCCACTGGGGTTTCATGGGGAGCGGAGGCCTGGGAGGCCAAGATCTCTTCCCCTAACTGTGAAGTGATACTGGTACGTATAGTAGCCAATATTCGCTCGGGTTGAATGATAGGTGCTGGTGCCTCTTCTCTGTCAATCTCGGCCTCAAATTGTCTTGACAGTGCATCAGCCCTAACATTCTTAGATCCTGGTAAATATGATACAATGAAATTGAATTGGGATAGGAACAGTGCCCATCTGGCCTGGCGAGAGGACAATCTCTTGGCCTCAGAGAGATAAGTCAGATTTTTATGATCCGTCAGGATTAAAACAGGATTTTTTGTGCTTCAAGTAAATGACGCCATTCCTTAAGAGCGAGGATAATGGCCAATAATTCTCTGTCCCCTATCTCATAGTGGCTTTGAGCTCCGGTCAACTTTTTAGAGAAAAACCCACAGGGTCTGAGTGTTCCACCTTTAATGTGTCTCTGAGAAAGCACTGCCCCGACCCCAATATCTGAGGCATCAACCTCTAACGAAAACAGAAGTAATGGGTTGGGGTGGGATAACACAGGAGCACCAGCAAAAGCCAACTTAAATTTTTCAAAGGCCTCCTCAGCAACCGCTGGCCAAAGGGATGGATTAGTGTCCTTAATAATTAGAGAAGCCCAAAAATCGCTGGATGGCTTTAAGACTCTTATGCCGTGGCCATTGTAGGACTGCTGTCAATTTTTCTTTGTCCATAGCAATGCTTTCTTTGCCAATTATGAACCCCAAGAATGGCACACTAGTTCTGTGAAACTCACACTTCTCCAATTTACAATATAATTTATTTTTATGTAAACGTAACAATACTTCAGACACATCTTTAATGTGTTGCAACAAATTTTTGGAGTGAATAAGTATATCGTCAAGGTACACCACGACACATGACTGTAACATATCTCTGAGAATGTCATTGATCAGTTCCTGAAATACTGCAGGTGCATTACACAGACCAAATGGCATGACTAGATATTCATAGTGCCCAGATCTAGTGTTAAAGGCAGTTTTCCACTCATCACCGGCTCGGATTCAAATCAAATTGTATGCAGCCCGTAGGTCCAATTTGGTGAAAATCGAGGAACCCTTGAGTCTGTCAAAAAGCTCGGTGATGAGTGGTATCGGATAAGTGTTCTTAGCCATAAGCTTATTTAAACCATGGTAATCGATACATGGTTTCAATTTGCCATTTTTCTTTTTTACAAAAAAGAACCCGGCCCCAGCCGGAGAGGTAGATTTCCTTATGATCCCTCTAGCAAGGGCATCAGAAATATAATCTTCCATAGCTTGGTTCTCCTCACAAGACAATGGGTATGTGCGTCCCCTAGGGGGTACCACTCCAGGAGGCAATTCAATGCTACAGTCATATGGTCTGTGCTGAGGTAAGGTGCCAGCCGCTCTCTTGCTGAAAACATCGCCAAACTGCTGGTATTCGTCTGGTATTGCAGGGGAGGTGCGCAAGACCCTAATTGAATGGGTGGCGCATTTGTCCATACAAAACGGAGACCAAACAGAGATTTCGCACTTTTGCCAATCAAATTGTGGATTATGCAACTGTAACCAAGGAAATCCCAACATCACAGCATGGTGAGGAGAATAAGTTGGAACTGCTGCTCTTCTCTATGAAGAGCCCCAATAGTCATGGATAATGGCATGGTTTCATGAGCAGGTTCTAAAGGTCTGCCATCAATTTCTTCAATATCAAGAGGGGTTTCTCTTTCAATGCGTGGAACCCCATGCAATTCAGCAAAGGTATTATCCATAAAATACCCTGCTGCACCAGAATCAACCAGAGCCAAAACCTCCACTGAGCGTTCTGCCCAGGACAGTACCACCTGTATGGTGGGTTTTAGTGTGCCCAACACTGGGGACGATTGGACACCACCTCGGGCCTCTCCCCCAAGGTACCCTAGGTGTGTTCGTTTCCCGGACGTACCGGACAAGATCTTAGTAAATGCCCATTCTTACCGCAGTACAAACACAACCCTTGTTTCCTGCGATATAATCTTTCCTCCTTGGTTAGCCTAGTAAAACCTACTTGCATCGGTTCACCTGGTTCCCGTACTGGTTCACTAGGCTTGGATACCATGGGAGGGATGGGTGGGCAAATTATGCTACTAGCCCCATTGTTTTTAGACCGTATCCTGCGATCTCTAGCAGCTAGTCTCTCACGTATTCTGGAATCAATTAGTATGACATATTCAATATAGTCATCTAGATCAGTAGGTAATTCTTTTGCTGGAATCTCATCTTTAATCTGGTCACTCAGGCCCTGAGCAAAGGCTGCCAACAATGCCTCGTTATTCCACCCTACCTCTGCTGCCAAAGTGTGAAATTCAGTGGCATAATCGCCCACCGTACGCCTGCCCTGTTGTATCTCCATAAGGCGTTTAGCAGCAGAGGTGGTTCTACCAGGAGGCTCAAACACTCTCTGAAAGGATTGCACAAATTCTCTGAAACTCTTAGTGCAAGGTTTAGCATTCTCCCACAATGGGTTAGCCCAAGCCAAAGCTCTGCCAGTCAGCAGGGATATCATGAACCCAATCTTACTGCAATCATTGGGAAACACATGTGCTGTCAATTCCATAAATATTTCAAGTTGATTGATGAACCCTCTACAAAGATTAGGGTCACCGTCTATCACGGTCCCAGTGATCTTTTCTGTCACTCTCAACTGTGCTGCTCCCGGAGTGGTTGAGCTGTGTTGGCCCGCCCCTGGTTATCCGTTTTAATCCAGCCACTGGCACCTGTCTGGTGCCCTTTCGTGGTGTTTCCTGGCCAGCGTTGCTGTATTCTGTATCCTGATCCACCGTGTACCGACTAGGCTTGCCTGACGACGTTCCTGTGTTCCTGTTCCGTGATTGACCCGGCCTGGCTGACTTCCTGCTTGTTCCTGATCCGGCTTGTCTGCGAGTCTCCTACGGCATCTGACCCGGCCTGGCTGACGACCCTCCTCCATTACCGACCCGGCTTGTCTGCGAATCTCCTGTGTATCCTGATCCGGCCTGGCTGACTACCGAGCACTCCTGGCCTGCTCCTGCGTTACTGACAGACGACTCCGTTGTCGCCTCTGCGACATTCTGATACTGCATGGTGTGTCTGAGCCTCCGCTTGTCAGTTGCTGAGCCATTGCTGAGTCTTCCATTAGCTGCCTTTCGTGTGCTGAGTCCAGACCTTACTGTGCCGAGTCGATTCCTGCACTTGAGACACTGGTGTTGTTCATCCAATTACTGCTATTCTTCCACCTATCGCCTAAGCCTGTCCGCTGTCTCTGTGAGCCGGCCGCTTGCGGGCCTTAGTAGTCGACGGCTCTCCATGACTGAACAGCGGTTCCGTTACGCCCGTTGGCTGTTGGCAAGCAGTACCCAGTAGTCTCCGGTTACGCCCGCGCTAGGGCCATCGGCACAAGTAATCACTATTCTGGTGGTCTCCGGTTACGCCCGTGGGGGCTATTGACTCGAGCAATCACGATACTGTAGTCACCGGTTACGCCCGTAGGGGCTATTGACTCACGCAATCACGATACTGTAGTCTCCGGTTACGCCCGTGAGGGCTATTGGCTTAAGCGACTGTGATATTAGTAGTCTCTGGTTACGCCCGTGTTGGCTATCGGCTCACGCAATCTCTATACTGTAGTCTCCGGTTACGCCCGTGGGGGCTATCTCCTTATCACTTGCAGTTCCCGTTCAGTCAGAACTTTATGCTACAGCTCTACACAGTGAATGGACTTGGGTGCTATCTTACAGCAAACATAGCTATATGCAGCACCAAGGGCGTGCCTAACACCACATTTGAGACTGATAACCAGTACTATTAACCTCTTGTGACCTGTTTTGTGGTTCCATACTTTGTTTAGTATTACCTGTTGCACCAGGTATCTCTGTCTTGTTCTGTTCTACCAGTACCGCCCCAGTGGTGACCTTGTTATTCATTTATTTAATAAAACTCCATTTATTTTATCTACCACTGTCTGAGTGTCTGAAAACCGTAACACTACGAAAGGGCACCAGACAGGTGCCAGTGGCCGGATTAAAACGGATAACTATCACGGTGCCCGTGATTGGTGCTGTTCAGTGTCAGTCACTTGCTGAGTATCATGATTGGCTGTCTGTGATTAGCCCTCCTCACACAGCCTTTTTAAACCCAGGCTGAGCACTTCCAGGTTGCCCTTTCGTGGTGTTTCTGACTCCACTCTGCCTGACCTGCTTGTCAGGCTTCTGGGCCTGTTCCTGCTGTACTTGCTGATCCTGTGTTCCTGTGTTCCAGTGTTCCTATATGCTAGTGTTCCTGTGTACCAGAGTTCCAGTGTTCCTGTGTTCCAGCACTTCGCGGGTTAATCTTACTGAGTTCCTGTGTTCCAGCATCTTGCGGGTTAATCTTACTGAGTTCCTGAATCTCCTGCTCCAGCCGTCGCTCTGGCGACATTGTTCTTCTCGCTGCTGATCATACTTTGTTGGTTTACTCCACTAAACCTGGTTGCAATATACATTGTTGGTCCCAGCATGCGGACGCTGGTTTACTCCACTAAACCTGGTTGCGATATACATTGTTGGTCCCAGCGTGCGGACGCTGGTTTACTCCACTAAACCTGGTTGCTATATACATTGTTGGTCTCAGCGTGCGGACGCTGGTTTACTCCACTAAACCTGGTTGCGATATACATTGTTGGTCTCAGCGTGCGGACGCTGGTTTACTCCACTAAACCTGGTTGCGATATACATTGTTGGTCTCAGCGTGCGGACGCTGGGTTACTCCACTAAACCTGGTGGCGATATACATTGTTGGTCCCAGCGTGCGGACGCTGGTTTACTCCACTAAGCCTGGTTGCGATATACATTGTTGGTCCCTGCATGCGGACGCTGGTTTACTCCACTAAACCTGGTTGCTATATATATTGTTGGTCCCAGCGTGCGGACGCTGGTTTACTCCACTAAACTGGTTGCGAGATACATTATTGGCTCCAGCGTGCGGACGCTGGTTTGCTCCACTAAACCTGGTTGCGATATACGTTGTTGGTCTCAGCGTGTGGACGCTGGTTTACTCCACTAAATCTGGTTGCGATATACATTGTTGGTTCCAGCGTGCGGTCGCTGGTTTGCTCCATTAAACCTGGTGGCGCTATTACCATTAGTCCCAACGTGCGGACGTTGGTTTGCTCCTGAACATCCAGTAATGTGGTCAGTCGCTGTCCACTTCCTTGCAGTTGTCTGAGTATCCCTGGCAATAGACTCCTGCTGAGTAAGACCTCTATACTTATGCTCTATGCTGTTTTAGTCACCTGACAGCTGGTCTACTCGCTCAGGCTGCCCTGCCCGGTATTGGTGAGGCCGGTAGAACCTTGATGATACCATCCTGTAGGTTGCCTCACCCGGTATTGGCAGGGCCGGTAGAGCCTACTCCAGTACTCCTTTGGGCTGCCCTGCCCGGTATTGGTAAGGCCGGTAGAACCTTGTAATTCACCATCTTTAAGGTTGCCTTACCCGGTATTGGCAGGGCCGGTAGAGCCTACATTCAGCATTCCGTGGGGGCTGCCTTGCCCGGTATTGGTAAGGCCGGTAGAACCGGTATATGTCATCTCACGGTTGCCTTACCCGGTATAGGCAAGGCCGGTAGAGCCTGTCATTAAAACTGTCACTTGGGTTGCCTTGCCCGGTATTTAGGCAAGGCCGGTAGAACCTATTATATGTTATATTACTGTTGTATTGTTATGTATGTTTACCCTACGGGGACTGCCTTTAACTTTTAATAAAGGTAAGTTATTTTACCAAACCTTAAGTCTGAGAGTCTTCAAATCCGTGACAATAACCAGGGGCGGGCCAACACAGCTCAACCAATCCGGGAGCAGCACAGTTGAGAGTGACAGAAAAGATCACGGGGACCGTGATACTGTCATATCTGAGTAGCAAGGATGCAGAAGCCGTTAACCCCTTGACTGCAGCCCCTAAGGGCCTTGTATCATTCTCCGGTGTCTGACTGGGCGAGACCACCGGGCTAGATCCAGGCTTGTCAGCAAGTACAGTGCGTTCAAGGATAGTTTGAATTGCAACCGCCAATTGATCCAATCGTTGCTCATACATATCCATCCCCCAATGGATATTCTGTGTATTACCATCATTCTCAGGATGGAATAACGTAAAAGGTTCTACCGGCCTTACCAATACACCTAGCAAGGCAGCCAAAAAAATACCAATATAGGCTCTACCGGCCTTGCCAATACCGGGTAAGACAACCTCAGGATGGAATATGCAAGGTTCTACTGGCCTTACCAATATACCGGGCAAGGCAGCCCAAAAGCGCAGGTGTCAACCACAGTGATCTTAATAACTGTCAGATGGCAATGACAGTCTAGTAGTAATTGATAGCCTGCATGATCCAGTGGTATCACCTAGTAGTCTGTATACTGCAGCACCCGTGTACAGCAGGAATACTAGCTGTCTAGGACTGGACAGCACACAGTGAATAATCAGACTACCTGCGTAAAGAGACAAGGAAGAAAACCAGTGCCCTCACGTTGGGAACCAACAAGCAGGATATAGATTAACCCACAGGTCATGGAACGAACCAACGCCCGCGCGTTGGGAATCCTACAAGCTATAGTGGTAGTTTTGAGAGGTGGAGCAAACCAGCGTCCGCACGCTGGGAGCCAACAGACTGTATAGTATAGCCGCAAAGCTTGTGGAGTGAACCAGCGTCCGCATGCTGGGAGCCAACAGACAGTATAGTATAGCCGCAAGGCTTGTGGAGCGAATCAGCGTCCGCAGGCTGAGACCAACAGACAGTATAGTATAGCCGCAAGGCTTGTGAAGCGAACCAGCGTCTGCACGCTGAGACCAACAAACAGTATAGTATAGCCACAAGGCTTGTGGAGCGAACCAGCGTCCGCACGCTGGGACCAACAGACAGTATAGTGTAGCCGCAAGGCTTGTGGAGCGAACCAGCGTCCACACGCTGGAGACCAACAAACAATATAGTATAACCGCAAGGCTTGTGGAGCGAACCAGCGTCTGCACGCTGGGACCAACAGACAGTATAGTATAGCCGCAAGGCTTGTGGAGCGAACCAGCGTCCACACGCTGGAACCAGCAGAGAATGTTGCCAAAGCGACCGAAGCAGAAAGTCGCCACAGACACAGGAACCGGGCCAGGAGACGAACAGGAACCAGCAAGGACGAGAAAACCGGATCAAGAATGGCAACGAAGACTGGCAGCAGGAACAGCAACCTCTGAAGACTCAACCGGAACAGACACATAATCTCGGTCCCTTACAGATCAACGCATTTCGCACTTAACGCTTAACGAAACGCGTTGATCTGTAAGGGACCGAGATTATGTACCTGCTGGTTTAAGTTACACCTCTCTAAAGTCTCTTCTCCATGATTTTCAAATTCAGGTTGTTGTTAAGGTATCTACTTTTTTACATGTTTGGAAAATAAAAGTTGCAATGTTTTTACAAAGTTGCAGTATTTTGTGAGAGCGATTTTTTGTGGATATGGCGAAGCAGGAGGCCCTGTGGGCTATGGAGGCATCCCCTCTCACCGCTGACTCTGACTGTGGGCCAGCAGGTGAGACTTCAGCGCCCATGGCTCTTTCGTCGGAGAGGATTCCCCAGTCCTCTCCTTCCTATGTTGGAGTGCATCTGCAGCCAAAACCGGAAGTCGCGTCTAGAGCAACTTCCGGTTCAGAGGTCCTTCACAGAGGAGCATGCACACCGCGTACGGGGACCAAGGGCACCTAAGGCCAAGGCTTTGCATGGCAGGCGAGCAGCTGGCAAGCTCCAGGCCCTGCCGCAGGCAAGTTCTGTGGGGGAGAAGAGAGTTAGAAGGAGGTAATGGGATGCTGGTGGCAGTGGCAAGGCGGGAGGTGGGGTAACAGGGGAGGGGGGTTTCAAGTTTGATCCTGCTCCAGTCCCGGTAGCTGGGGGGGATCCCATGGGGTATTGCTGGGGCATAGGGCAGTGGTAAGGGTGGCAACAGGCAGCAGGGATTGGGAGTTGGGGGTTTGGCCCATTTCCAGGTACATGGGGATGGGTGAGCCACAGGGGGCTGGTAGGGTTGCCACCCAGCCGGTATTTTACCGACAGGCCAGTAAAAAATTGGCTTCTGTCCAATGTTAAGTCTATGGAGGGAATGCCATGGCCGGTATTTTTTTTTAAGAAAAGGTGGCAACCCTAGGGGCTGGCTTTGGGGGTTGGGGGATTGGAGGTCCTGGGTTTAGAGGTGGTAGCCCCTGGGGAGCGTGGGGGTTTCGGGGGGGTAGTTTTGGGGGTGGGCTTAGTCAGTACCAGGGTACTAGTGTGAAAGCAGTGGCAGGACATGTGAGTAATGGTGTTCATTGTCATCCTGATAGTGCAGTGGAGGATAAAGGGGGGTCAAAAGAAGCTGGTGATACGCAAGAAGATGGAGCAGAAGGAGGAAGAAGGGAGCAGTCTACAGCAGAAGGTGTCAAACATTGTTAAAGATGTTCAAATATGTAATGTGGAAGATGACTCATTCTCTGAGGTGTCAGATTCGTCTGACTCCTCAGATGATTACTCTAAAGAGGGGGTGGTGTTAAAATTAATGCGCAAGTTAGGGGTGTGAATTTTAAGAAGGTAAAAAAGGCCAGGAAGGAGGTTAGGAATGAGGTTAAGTACCACAGTGGGGGACAAATATGCATGTGCAAGCACATCATTGCATGCGCAAATTAAAGAAAAAGTTCAGAGGAGGATTTGGGCAGGGAAGTATGTGTGTATTAGACTTGTGCACGGGCAAACTTTTCGGTAAAATTCGAACAAATTTTTTTTTTCTAATTCGGATGATCCTAATTTCGGACCGGGCCTATTCGATTCGGACGAAATTCTGATCCATTCCGAATTATTCGGCCGAATTTAACATGGGTTAAATTATAGCAGTGCGCCGCCGTGCACGCTGCTATCATTCTTTGCAGACAGGGTGTGCATTTAGAAAAAAATCCATCCCAAAAACGGACATTGTCGTACATTGAAAGTCTGTGCATGTCACCTCTACTCTAGCATGGGATGCCAGTTACAATGCAAACGTCGAACATCGAAAACCCATGCCTGTCATTCAATTTAGCATGTTCGAACATCGAAACCCCATGCCTGTCCTTCAATCTAGCATATGTTCGAACATCGAAACCTCATGCCTGTCATTCAATTTAGCATATGCTCGACATCGAAAACCCATGCCTGTCACATCCTACTCAACATAAGTGGTCGACTCGAACATGAACAAACTACATGTCACATTCTATGTTAGTACATGGGTAAAGATTAAGGTTTCATTTTCTGGTACCAGCCTCCTACCCTACTGTCCCTCTTTAGTACCCAAATTCCTCTCTCTCGTTTTCCTATCCTGATTTCCCCTCATATCAGATAACTCTATGTGTATATACATTGTAGAGTTTCATACTACATCAAGAATAAACATCAATGATTGTAATGTCATAGATGTAATGTGTTAAAAAGAAAAATTGAGACATTCTGTTGTGAACAAACTGCAACACAGGAGAGAAATAAAAAAAATGCTTGACATCTATACTGAAGAGGGATCCACAGCATTGTCTTATTATAGCAATATCACCGTTTTCCGTGAGTGTGCAATACAGGGCTCTACGGTAATTGCTGGGCATTTCCCAATGTCATAATCAGGGGATGATGGGAGTTGTATTCTAACTACTGTTAGGAAACACATAAGTGATGCACATTCATCTCCCACCTAGAAATTATTTACACATGAGGCAACTCCCCCAAGTAATACCTAGCCCCTTTCCAAGTGAAAGGACTTCCAGAAAGGCTTCAGATCTCTTAGTGACTCACCTGTTATTGCCAGTCAGCGGGACCCGGAGAGTAGGAGGGGGTGATGCTATGGCTGCACGGCTCGGTGCTCTTAGTTGGTCACTTGTCGCAATGTTGAAGCTCAGCCCGGCCAGCACCTTCTGGGTGGAGACACCTCACAGCAATCCTGTTCAGGACACATCATGCACTGTTGTGCACTCATACTAGGGATCCCAAATGTTTAGACTCATTTCGTACAGGGGGCACCCTCCTGTATTTGTAAAACCTCTCTAGAAAATCTGGGACGGTAGACCTATTTACTCAAGTCTTGACTTTAGGTGGGCGATAAACAATACAAAATAGGCATAATGTTTCACTATCACATAATTCACGTCACTGAAGCAGCCAGAAGGCATCGCCACTGAGTGAGCATAGGGCTGCCCGGCTGCTGACAGTCACACTGATGGGACACCCTGCAACACAGAAATGGGGAAGAGCACAAAATAAACATGCTATGGGACGGCAAATTGCCTGGGTCCATGGACCCACTGGGACCCATGTAAGGGCCGGCCCTGTATTCGAACAAATACCTAATATTTTTTTATATTTTGCACAGGAACAAATATTACTTGCTCTTGCAGTGGCAATAACTGGAACTAATGCTGGCTGCCTACCTATGCCTAGCCTAATGCTACCTGCCTGCCTACACAACAACTGTACACTCTCTAATCTCTTCTCTCTCTGAGCTCCAACAACCCAATGAGGAAATGCAGGCTGTCTGTCTGTGTGACTGTGTCATTAGTCCAACCCCCATCATGAAACGAAGAATGCTATTCGAATACGGACAAAAGAGGGAAGTAGTGCATGAAACGGAGAATGGAATTGGACTAGAGACATGGAGGGAAAATTATGGAGGGAAAGTAATTGAGCGCGCACAGGAAGTACAAAAAAGTCCTGGTCAAAAGTAGTCAAAACTTTTGGAAATGTGTCGATTGCCGAAACTTCCGAAAGTTTCGATGAATTTCGGACCTGGGCTGTTCGGAGTCGGATCATTTTATCCGAATGACCCTTGAGTTTCGGATTGGCCGAATGTCTCTGAATGACCCCATTTTCTACGAAATCCGAATGTCTCCGAATGAATTCGCACATGTCTAGTGTGTATTTTTGATCTGACAAAGGAGGCTGTATTGGAGAAGGGTGATAAAGAGGTGAAGAGTGGAGCTGTGACGTGAACCTTGGTACTAGAAATCAGTACCACCGTCACTTCTCTGCTTCTGCTGCACCGACATCCCAGTCTCCATCATTCGTTCAGCATAACCCCTCCAAGAACCAGACAGGACCAGTTTAGAGGGTAAAACTTAGAACTCTTTATTGAACAACTCTTTGGGCTTATATACACAGTAACTCACAAGAACCAGACAAAGCATACAAAAGACTGAGACATATGGCAAATACACAGTACAAAGGGTCAGACATGATTAGGTTATGTAGACAAAGGATGTAACAATGGATAAACACTGGGACAAAAGGTTGAGGGGCTTGAATACACATTTCAAAAACAATGGCCAGGGGGTTGAATATTCAGCTTCAACCCCTGGCCAATCCGGTGCCTAGAATCGGCTGACCAATCCTGGCCAAGTTTGTCACGGC
Source organism: Rhinophrynus dorsalis (assembly GCA_037306005.1). Lineage (NCBI taxonomy): Eukaryota > Metazoa > Chordata > Amphibia > Anura > Rhinophrynidae > Rhinophrynus > Rhinophrynus dorsalis. The sequence goes on from CM074719.1 coordinate 277,419,576, forward strand.
TGTCTTGGCCAATCAGAACCTTTGGGCGGGCAGCTGACTGACCAATCCCTGGGTGGCCTACTTTCCCCCAGGTTAACTCTGTGGGGGACCTTTAAACCTGTCACCCAGGGCTTTGGTAAATCCGGAAGCTGCCTACTTTTCCTATGTTGTATCAATGGCGGCTTGTCATAGTATTGCCGGCCGTCCTCGGCCCCGTGAATTTCACTCCTTAGCGGGGAAAAAGTATCTGTCCAGGACAACTTTACAATGCAGAGTCCAGAGCTCCGTGACGGTTCCGTAACAGGAGCCAAAACTTACAAAGGAATTTTGCAGTGGGTGAAAGGGTATTCAATTTATTCAAGCATGTACTTAGAGGCTAAGCCTGAGGAGGAGCATAATCTGTTAAAATATCAGGAATTGATTGTTGATATGTATTTTAAGGATGGGTGAACAGTTCGGATGGATTATGATAGGGAGTTTAGGAAGAAGAAAGCGGTGAGCAAAACACTGAGTTTTGGGCAGAAGGATATGGATTTGTGGACAAATGTGGTAATGGGCCCAGTGGCTAGGAGAGTGGTGAGCCCTGTGGTGGGGGGAGGCAAGGGTCAGGCAAGGGTCAGGGCCAGCAGTGGGGAGATCGGTATGTTAAGCATTCAATGATAAGAGTTGAAACAGTTCGCATGCAAGTTTAGGCATGCTTGTAAGCAATGTGGGGGGACCCACGCAGTGTTGGATTGTAGGCAAGGGGGGCGAGGGGACAATAAGCAGTCCTTTTGTAAACTTGGAAATGGTGAGGTCCCCAGTGAGTGTAAATGAGCTGGCTGTACTGCTGTGTAAGTATCCAGACAGAGCTAGGGCTAAATGGTTGTTAGAAGGTTTTAAGCATGGGTTTGTTATACCGGTTGATGAAGCTGTGTTGTGGGTTTCCAAGGTTAGGAATTTGAAGTTGGCTTATGTTCAGCCAGATATTTTGCAGGAAAAGATTGATAAGGAGGTGACAATGGGCAGGATAGCTGACCCATTTGACGCGAGTCCAATCGTTGGTACGGTGGTATCCCCTGTGGTTGTAGTGCCCAAGGAAGTTCAGGTAGACCCAACATTTATCTATTTTTCTTTTCAGGGTGATGCTTGTAGGGTAAAGTATCAGTCCTTTGATGAGGCATTGGAAATAGTGAAGACTGTAAAGCCAGGGGCTCTATTGGCGAAGGTTGATATTGAGTTTAGGTTGTTACCTTTGAATCCCCAGAGCTTTAAGTATACTGGTTGTTGTGTGGGGGGGAAGTTTTACATTGATAAGTGTTTGCCCATGGGCTGAGCAGTGGCATGCGCGTATTTTGAGGCTTTTAGTTCATTTATTCATTGGGGCATATTTAGGAGGGCAGGAATTGACACTGTTGCTCACTACTTGGATGATTTCCTGCTGATTGGCAGGGCTAGTTCAGGGGTATGCTTGCAGCTGCTGGAGGAGTTAATGGCTTTGTTGGGCTATTTAGGAGTGCCAGTGGCAGAGGACAAAACAGTTTGGCCTTGCAAAGGTTGTCATACTTGGGTATTGAAAGGAAGTGTCGAATACCAGCATATAAGGTGGTGAAAGCAAGGCAGTTGGTGCAGCAGGCAAAGCTAGCCAGCAAGTTGGACTTATGTAAGGTGCAGGAGTTATTGGGAGTCCTCAGTTTTGCATGCAGGGTGATCCCTATGGGTAGAGTTTTAGGAGATGGGAAAAGGCAACAGTAGAGGTGTCAAAAAGGCATTTCAAGATCAGGGTGACAAAGAAGATTAGGGAGGATTTTGAGGTTTGGGACAGTTTTTTTAAAGGATTTTTTAGAGGAATTTGTCTATGGTTGTGACCTGCAAAGGGCAAATAGGGATTTGCAGTTATTCACGGACACAGCAGGGGCAGTGGGTTTTGGTGCGAATTTGGGGGCAGAATGGTCTGACAAAAAATGTGACATTTCTGGAACTATTCCCCATAGTGGTGGCCATGGAACTGTGGTGGCATAGGCTGGAGAATAGATCAGTGACATTTTAGTCTGACAACATGGGGGTGGTTCATGCGGTGAACGACCTGTTGTCGGGATCACTGCCGGTAGTGTGATTGTTGAGGACGTTGGTTTTAGGCTGTATGAGACATAATATACAGTTCAAGGCAGTGCATGTACCAGGAGTGGATAACGGGATAGCAGATGCTATTATTATTATTTATGGGGCAGATGGAGAGATTTTTTATGCTGGCACCAGAGGCTGCAGAAATGGGTGTTCATTTTCCCTCTGAACTTTGGCAGTTGGGAGCAGAATCTTAGATCGCTTGATTGTGGGATCACTTGCACCAAAATCGTGGCATGCATACAGCAGAGATTGGAAAGCGTGGGTAAGTTTTGGAGGTTGTCAGCAAGATAGTGCAGAGTGGATGTCAGATAGGCTGTTGCGGTATTTGGAGTGCATGTATGTAGAAGGATGGTCTAGGGCACGGGTGCAGGGTGCTCTGTCAATAGCATTCTTCTCAAAGCTGAAAGGTTTAGGGGACTCTACCAAGAGTTTTGCTGTGACTAGGATATTGAAGGGTTGGGGAACACAGGAAGTAGTGAAGGGGGATAGGAGGCAGCCTATTACCAGGGAAAGGTTAGAGGCAGTGATTAGGGTGCTGCCAGCGGTATGCCGAGATCATTTTGAGGTGGGGCTGTTTAAGGCGGCCTTTGCAATGGTATTTGCGGGTGCATTTAGAATTGGGGAGTTGGTAGCAACGTCTGCAAAGGCAGCGGAAGGTGGTTTGTTAGGAAGACTTGTGCAGTGGTCGAAGTTTTGTGTTGTATTCATAGATCCAAAACAGATCAGTTGGCAAGAGGAAAGTGGGTGTTGCTAGGTAGAGTGGAAGGGCAATCATATCCTGTAGAGGCAGTGCAGGAATATATGAGAGTTAGACCCCCAGGGCGTAGGTGTTTTTTGATACACAGGGATGGTAGACCCTTGACAATGTTCCAGTTTAGGGCGGTATTGAGAATGGTGTTGGAGCAAGCAGAGCTAGACCCACAGTCCTTTGGCTCTCATTCATTTAGGATAGGGGCAGCCACAGATGGAGCTAGGGCACGTTGGAGGGGGAAGGAGATACAGCAGTTGAGGAGGTGGAAATCAGGGGTGTATAAGAAGTACATTAGGCCCCATATGGCTTAAGAGGGAGAGTGGCTTATGGCTGTGTGTAATTTCAGAGCAACTGAGAGCGGCTTTCCTGATTATGGGCCACTCATTTGTTCATTGGGCAGCTAAGAAAGCAGAGGCTAGGAGTTATGGGTCGCAGCTGGGAGTGGCATGAGAGCACATGAACATCCAATGGCTGGGGAAGAAAGGAATGAGGCTGTCAGATTTGAAGGCCATGTTTGAGATTGCAAATAAAAGATGGGGTAAGCAGGACCTCTTCATTATACATAATGGGGGCAATGACTTTACCACGGTAAAGTTACTGGATCTGGTGTTCTCGCTGCAGAGAGCAATTGAAGATATGCACGCGAGATGGCCAGGTGTCACGGTGGTATGGTCTAGCATTGTCCCCAGGGTTGTTTGGCGAGGCTCTCACCCTATCAAGGCCATTGAAAGGATAAGGCATAGGGTTAATAGGGCCATGGAGAAGTTTGTGTGCTTTCATGGGGGTTTTGCAGTCACACATTCTGAGTTGCATCCTAGTTGAGCTGCGCTATACAGGCAGGAGGGGTTCATCTGTCAGACATAGGTTTGGACATTTTTAATTCTGGTTTGCAGGATACTGTTAAAAAATGGCAAAAGAAGTGGTGGTATAAGAGGGTGAGACAATTGCCTCTACCCATGTTTGGGTGGCAGCAATGCGGCATTCCCTGAGCCAAGGGGTAGGATAAACACCCTAGAAGATTGCGGTTCAGCGGGCCTAGCTGGGAACTGACTCTGTGGTCAGGCTCGGCGATGGGAGGAAGGGTGCAGGCCTAGCCACCTGGTTGGTTGTGGTACTGCAGCAGGCACTGACTTTGTGGTCAGGTGTGCTGGAGTGCCAGAAGAAAGGAGGCTAGCGCCAGGGTGCTCAGATGTGAAGGGGAGGGGTATGGGGACCAAAAGAAGTTTTGGGGATGCCCCTTGGACCCCCTCAAGATAGAAGCTGGGCTTGGGGGTGGTTCAGCTGCTATCAGTGGGGGGAGGGTGGAAGGTTGGAGACGTCTGGCCTGCCCTCCCCAGGTATGGATGGTTGGGGTGGAGCATAGGGCTCCACCACTGAGGGCAGCCGGATGCAGGTGAGCTCCTGCTGTGGCGGTGGTCAAGCGCAGGCGTAACTTGGCCATCGACCCTTGGGTGGGGAGGGGAATGCAGCATTGAATTCTGTGCTGTGCAAAGGTTTGTTTAGTCTGTAAAGTGAAGAAATAAAAGACTTCAATTTTGCCTAAATAATTGTGTATGATTTGTTTTTCCACTTGTGAGTAAAGAGGAACTGTAGGGCTGAGCACCTTAGGTGACTAGGTATTTTTAATGCATAGCTATTTATCCTTGGACTCCTCAATCACATGATCATTTATCTAATCTGAGATAACTGTAGCAGCTCACCTCCTTCCCACACCCCCTTGTTTTTAGTTTTTCCTTTCTTTCTTATTTTTTTCATTTTAATGATATATAATAAAGTGATATTTTGAATACACTCAGTAATACAGGTTTCTTCTGTTTGGGATTTTTAGTTCTCCCAACTTCCATACATGTACTCTGTTTTCCTGTAGGCACAGGTATTTGTTGGTGCAGAATATCTCTCTCCTCTTTTGTTGGTGTTTGGTCCAGTTTGCAGCTCTAAACCTGTCGATGCTTCAATGACACGCACCTTCATCCGGAGAAATGGGTGAACATGTGTGTCATTGAAGAACTAATCAAGTAAGGGGACACTCGTTATTGGATGATACGCAATCTGTTGATTTATAGTAAGAGGCCATTACCTTATCCATTGTTTAGCTGGGAATTTAATTTCATGCTTCTGTCTGGCCATAATGTATCTTGACTGATTCCAAGACACTTCTATAGTCCTAGAATTGGGTTACCTGGGACAAGGGACACGTATACACAATAATGGATAGTCCTGGGCAATCTGTGACCTGTGGTTACTTTAGCGCCACCTACCAGCAACATCACAAAAAACAAAAGTGTTTTTCTTTGGCCATATGAAATGTTGGGAGGTATGGAATTGCCCCTTATTTAAATGTGGCTTAACCCTTAGCATTCAATGGTTTAAAAACCCAATTTGTATAAATGTGAATTATTTATCTTCTATGGTGCTCTGGTTTACCCCAGAAGTGGACCTCTTTAGCCATGCTGGAGTAAATGAGCTGCACCATAAGTATGCAATATGACATTTTTGCAAATTTCCCCTTGAATGGTTGAGAGGTCTCCAATGCATTTCTTTGCAGTTTTCATTTCAACTTTATGGTGCTGTTGGTTTACTCCAGAATTACACCTCTTTAGGCCAGTATCTCTTGAACGATCTATACCCCCAGAATTATAGGGCTCCTTCGTCCATAAGCCTCACTAGCATTCGAGGGCCTAAAAGCCTCATTTAAACCAGTGAGAATTGTATGAGTATGATCTGGCACTGATGCTTTGCTCTATAATTGCGTCAGTTCTTCTCATCACGATTAATAAATGTATTTGACATTTTACATATACAGTGACCCACTGACCTCGCTTTACAATTATTCTTCAAACTGTGCTCCACCTAGATTACGAATCACCAATGATTCAGAACTTGAAATCAATCCATAAAGCTTCTCTAGTAGCTGCCATGTTCATCAGACTTACAGCGCTTCTAACCAAACGTAAATCGCTCTTCAACCTCAAAGTCAAATGCACTTTTTCCATCTCTGGCAATCACATATTGAAAATGGAAATAAGCCAGGAACGCTCCTTGCCAGACAGTTATGGGAGAGATATCAACAAACTTAAGTCCCTTCTATTAAATCTTTCTCAGGCTCCGTCTCACATGCCCATACTGATATAGCTGAGGTATTACGTTCTTACTATCAATTGCTATGTAATATCCAAAAGGTCTCTCCGCCCACTGCTACCCACTTGCAGAAGATTAAGACATATCTTCAAGAAGCTTGTCTACCTCATATCAGTGAAACTATGTATGCTTCCCTGGAACTTCTGTTTTCTGAAATTGAGGTTACGGCGGCAATTAAGTCCCTACATACTGGCAAGAGCCCTGGACCCAATGGCTTTTTCCAAGCTTACTATAAGATGTTTCATGCCCTCTTGACCCCTTCTTATGCAGTCCTCCTCTCCACTACATGTCGAAATATCTTCACAACCTTCTGTGATAGAAGCTCACATTACGGTCCTGTAATGATCTGACAGACTAAGCACCCAATGTAAGCTGCCTGGTAGACTCCATGAAGCAGATTCCCCACAAAGATGTGACAGACTGCTATTTGATGTAAATACAATGATAAAACCACAAAAACAGACAATAGAGGTATACTGCAAGGCAGGCCCCAGTGGGCCAGATGCTATGGAGCAAAGAGGAATGGTCAAATCAATGGAGCCAAGGACCAACCACAAGGCAGGGAACAGGATCCAGATAACAAGGGAAAACAAACAGAAAACCAGACTAGAAATCACAAAAGACAAAGAAAAACAGGCAGAATATGATTGGTCCTCCCTGTTAAGGACCTCCAGTGTTACTCAAGCTGTCGGCCTATTTCACTGCTAAATTTAGACATTAAAATATATGCAAAGATATTAGAGAATAGATTAAAATCTACCCTTCCTGCTCTGGTCCATCGTGACAAAACAGGATTTCCCCCTGAGATGTGAAGCTAGGAATAACTCCAGGAAATTGTTGAATATACTGCATTATGTAGAGACTCTCAAAATGCAGACTGTATTCCTTACTATAGATGCGGAAAAAGCTTTTGACTGGGTGAATTGGTCATTTATGATGAGCACACTACAGGCTTTTGGCTTGGGACCCAGGTTTCTTGCCTATGTACAAGCTCTCTATACGAACCCCAATGCTAAAGGTAAGGTGTAATGCTACCCTACTCAGAAACCCCCTCCAAAAGAGGAACTCCCCAGAACCCCCTACTACCCAGAGGAGTTAATGAAGATCAGACTCCTCCAACAAGGGATATGATAGCTAGAGGCTAGGGAGCGACGCTGGGGCGCGATGCTAGCGAGCGGTGGTTGCCTAGAAGGAGCTGTGCCGCAGCCTAAGCTGGGTAAAGGTGCTAGCCGCGAAGCTAGATTAGTCCCCTCCAGTTGAGCCAGAGGGGACCCTCGATAACCGCCCCTAGACAAACTATACTACCCTATCCCCAGGGAGAAACATAACACTCCAACAGGAACAGGTACTCACTCAGGCAGTAGGAGGAAACAGGAGCGAGGACTGGCAGCCCAGGAACACAGAGGACCCAGGAGCAAGGAAGGCTGAAGAGAAGTCAGGAACCGAGCTGGGATGCACCCGGAGAAGACAGGAACACTAACCGGAGTCTCGGGCTGGAAGGGAGTCTTTCACGCACCAGTATACTCAGGATACCTGATGGGAACAGGGAACATAGACACAGGAGTCAGATGGACCAGTCAGCAGAAACCACAGGAACAGGGTGAAGAGGAGGCAAGGACAGACTGGCTAGCACTGGAGGAGCAGGTAGAAGTACACAGCAGGACAGAGCAGGATAACAGGACACAGCCAGGAACAACAGGACACAAAGAATCAGCAGACAAGCAGAACTTGGACAGGACTTGGCTAGTTCCCAAGGATATAGGAAACAGCACTGAGACGCTATACTAACGCGTCCCAGTGCTGGACTTACCGTCCTAAAATAACCCCAAGACCGGAAGAGCAGGGCTGGTAGGGCAGGCAAAAACAGAGGCGCGCATGCGCCCTGGACGGGATGACGGCGCGTCATCGCCAAGCGCCGCGACCCGGAAGAAGCGGGTGAACAAGAGCAATACACCGCCCGGAAGAAGCGGGCGGAGGAGGTAAGGCACCGCATGACATAAGGTCAATGGTCACCTCTGGTGCCTACTCAATTTCAAATGGTACCAGACAAGGATGCCTTCTCTCCCAGCTATTGTTTGTCTTAATAAAGCTCTAGCGCAACATGTTAGACTAAACCCATCTATTGCAGGGGTTCAGCTATCTGTCTCTACATTCAAACTTTCAGTGTTTGTGGACGAGAATTTTTTATCCACTACAGACCCTGAGAGGTCACTCCCTGCCTTCATGCCTGAATTGAATTGATTTTTTCCCATTGTCTCATTTTAAGGTCTACGTAAGTAAATCTGAAGCTTTGTCTCTGAACGTCCACTGGGATTTACTTTCCAATCTGACATCTCTTTATCCCTTCAAGTGGTCCACCAGAAATATCAAATATTTGAGGATCTCCCTCCCATCACACTTTCTTACAACCTGAACTATCCGCCACTTCTTCGTACTATCCAAAAAGATCTTTACAGGTGGATTTCCCTACACATCTCATGGCTGGGCAGGGTACACATGATTAAGATGAATGTTTTACCGCGCTTATACATGTGCCAATCCCTCACAATCAGACTCCCCATCTTCTTTGCTAAGGCATCTGCATTCTCTCTTCTTTTCTGTGGCGCTCCCATTGACCTTGGATGGGGTCTACTATATTGTTGGTGGCCTGGGACTCCCAGACCTGAGAAGATATTATCAGGCTACCATTCTAGCTTTCATTCCAGATTGGCAACATCACAGACATGACAAGCTCTGGGTCCAAGTTGACAGGACAGTCTCTTACTCTATTGACCCTCTAGGTGAAGCATTACTCCCTCCTTATAGTAGAGCTAGAACTGTGCACTCATCCGATTCTAGGTAATGTTCTTTCTTTGTGGACCTCCGTAAATAAATCGAGTACTCTTATCCTTCTACCTGCCCCAATTTCTTGGGTGCTCCTAGACAGACAGACTCCTATTTCACCCCCAGTCCACCAATTTCCATTGTGCGAAACCCCCTGTAACTGTTTTGTAGGACACTCAGACCAGCAGGTTAGAATAAAACACAGTTTTATTAAGACAAGAAAGACTGGCCTCTATAGGCAATACAGAATAACTGAAATGAACAGTAAAGTACAGATGCCCTCTCAGGCCCAGTATACAGAGAAATAAATATATACTGTCACAGGACAGGCATAAGTAACATACAGGGTACTCAATGGTTAAAGTACATAGAAATCAGTCAGTCTATGTTGTGGTGTGTTTGACACGCCCATAAGAAGGTAAAGGAGCGATAAGTGGTGCTAGATGAGAAAACACCAGTAATAGAGCAGGACAGAGACTACTGCTTATGCTGAGCAGGGAACTGAGGCCAAAATACTCTGCAAGAACTTAATGAGCTAGAGCCACTAGCTATCACGGTGCCCATGATTACTGCAATCCAGTGTCTATCACCTGTAGGGGGCTCCCATTGGCTGTCTGCCTTCAGCCCGCCTCACATTACCTTTTTAAACTCAGTCTCGGCACCCTCTGGTGGCCCTTTCGCAGTGTCTCTGACAGCATCCAGTTTCACCTTGCTGCAGTAGCTGATTGGGCCTGTTGCTGTGTTCATGAGTTCCTGAGTCAACCTGTTCCTGAGTTCCTGCCTGCTATGTCAGTTCCAGTCCGGTTCCGGTTCTATTCGTCAGTAGCTGACATTCCTCCTGTTGGCTCCCAGCGTGCGGACGCTGGTTCGCTCCACTAGCCTTGCGGCTACATCTACACCTGTTGGTCCCAGCGTGCGGACGCTGGTTTGCTCCACTAGCCTTGCGGCTACATCTAACACCTGTTGGTCCCAGCGTGCGGACGCTGGTTTGCTCCACTGGCCTTGCGGCTACACCTAACACCTGTTGGTCCCAGCGTGCGGACGCTGGTTTTCTCTATTAAGCCTTGCGGCTACTCTCACAACCTGTTGGTCTCAGCGTGCGGACGCTGGTTTGCTCCTTTAGCCTTGCGGCTACTCTTACACCTGTTGGTCCCGACGTGCGGGCACTGGTTTGCTCCTTGGCCTTATGACTGTATATACTACATTGCTGGTTCCCAGCGTGCAGACGCTGGTTCGCTCCACTGGCCTTGCGGCTACTCCTTGCTGCCTGTTGGTTCCAGCATGCGGACGCTGGTTTGCTCCACTAAGACTTGCGGCTCACTTCACTGCCTGTTGGTTCCAGTGTGCGGGCACTGGTTTACTCCTTGGCCTAAAGGCCCATACATCGTACTATTGTTCCAAGCGTGCGGACGCTGGTTAGCTCCACTAAGCCTTGCGGCTACACTTCTCAGTCTGTTGGTTCCAGTGCGCGGGAGCTGGTTTACTCCTTGGTCTTACAGCCATATTACAGTACTGTTGGTCCCAGCATGCGGACGCTGGTTTGCTCCACTGCCTTGTGGCGACATTTCTTTGTTTGTTACCAACGCGCGGGCGTTGGTTCGCTCCATGATCTGTGGGTTTACTCAAGATCTTGCTTGATGTTTCCCAACGTAAGGGCGCTGGTTTACTCCCGGTTTCTACACTCATGTACCTGATGGTCCAGAGTGCTCTGTCCAGTCCTAGACAGCTATGATTCCTACAGTACACGGGTACTAGAGTTTCAGACTACAGTGAAACCACTTGACCTGGTAGCCGCTATAGTTTCTGCTATACTGTCATTGCCATCTGACAGTCACTAGGTCATTGTGATGGTCACCTTCTCTTTGGGCTGCCCTTGCCCAGTATATTGGTAAGGCCGGTAGAACCGTTCACTATTCCATCTTAAGGTTGCCTTACCCGGTATTGGCAGGGCCAGTAGAGCCTACTACATTGATATTCCATCAGGCTGCCTTGCCCGGTATATTGGTAAGGCCGGTAGAACCGTTTACTATCCCATCTTAAGGTTGCCTTACCCGGTATTGGCAAGGCTGGTACAGCCTACTACTCTGGTATTCCGTTAGGCTGCCCTGCCCGGTATATTGGCAGGGCCGGTAGAGCCACCTGTTCCAGATTTGCCCAGGTTGCCTTGCCCGGTATATTGGCAAGGCCGGTAGAACCTGTATTACTATTGTCATTATCGTCTGCCTATTCTATGTATTGTTTGTATGTGTATAAAACCCTATAGGATTATCTTAAACTTTTCAATAAAGTTGTGTTTTTACCTAACCTTACGTCTGAGAGTCTTAACAAACCGTGACAGTACGAAAGGGCCATGACCTCAGACAACAAGAATGATGGTAATGCACAGAATATCCATTGGAGGATGGATATGCATGAGCAACGTTTGGACCAACTGGCGGTTGCAATCCAAACTATCCTTGAACGCACTGTACTTGTTGACAAGTCTGGATCTAGTCCGGTGGTCTCGCCAAGTCTGACACCGGAGAATGATACAAGGCCCTCAGGGGCCGTAGTCAAAGGGTTAACGGCTTCTGCACCCTTGCCGCTTAGATACGACGGTGACCCTAATCTCTGCAGAGGGTTCATCAACCAACTTGAAATATTTATGGAATTGACGGCACATGTTTTTCCCAATGATCGTAGTAAGATTGGGTTCATGATATCCCTGCTGACTGGCAGAGCATTGGCTTGGGCTAAACCACTGTGGGAAAATGCTAAACCTTGCACTAAGAGTTTCAGAGAATTTGTTCAATCCTTTCGGAGAGTGTTTGAGCCTCCTGATAGAACCACCTCTGCTGCTAAACGTCTTATGGAGATACAACAGGGCAGGCGCACGGTGGGCGATTATGCCATTGAATTTCGCACCTTGGCAGCAGAGGTAGGGTGGAATAACGAGGCATTGTTGGCAGCCTTTGCTCAGGGCCTGAGTGACCAAATTAAAGATGAAATTGCAGCAAAAGAATTGCCTACTGACCTAGATGATATCGAGTATGTAATTCTAATTGACTCCAGAATACGTGAGAGATTAACCGCCAGAGATCGTAGGATACGATCCAAAAATAATGGGTCTAGTAGCATATTTTGCCCACCCATCCCTCCCCTGGCATCTAAGCCTAGTGAACCAGTACGGGAACCAGGTGAACCTATGCAAGTAGGTTTCACTAGGCTAACCAAGTAGGAAAGACTATATTGCAGGAAGCAAGGGTTGTGATTGTACTGCGGTAAGAATGGGCATTTGCTAAGATCCTGTCCGGTACATCCGGGAAACGAACACACCTAGGGTACCTTGGGGGACAGGTCCTAGGTGGTGTCCAATCGTCCCCAATGTTGGGCACACTAAAACACACCATACAGGTGGTACTATCTTGGGCACAATGCTCAGTGGAGGTTTTGGCCCTGGTTGATTCTGGTGCAGCTGGGTATTTTATGGATAATACCTTTGCTGAATCACATGGGGTACCACGCATTGAAAGAGAAACCCCTCTTGCTATTTAAGCAATTGATGGCAGACCCTTAGAACCCGCTCAGGTTACATTTGAAACTATGCCATTATCCATGACTATTGGGGCTCTCCATAAAAAAGAGCAGCAGTTCCAACTTATTAACTCTCCTCACCATGCCGTAATATTGGGTTTTCCTTGGTTACAGTTGCATAATCCACAATTTGATTGGCAAAAATGTGAAATCTCTGCTTGGTCTCAGTTTTGCATGGATAAGTGCGTCACCCATCCAGTTAAGGTCTTGTGCACCTCCCCTTCACTACCAGACGTATACCAGCAGTTTGGCGATGTTTTCAGTAAGGGAGAGGCTGGCACCTTACCTCAGCACAGACCATATGATTGTTGCATCAAGTTGCCTCCTGGAATGGTGCCCCCTAGGGGACTCACATACCCATTGTCTTGTAAGGAAAACCAAGAGATGGAAGAATGTATTTCTGATGCCCTTGGTAGAGGGATCACAAGGAAATCTACCTCTCCGGCTGGGGCCGGGTTCTTTTTTGCAAAAAAGAAAAATGGTGAACTGAGACCATGCATCGATTACCGTGGGTTAAATAAGCTTATGGCAAAGAACGCTTATCCGATACCACTCATCACTGAGCTTTTTGACAGACTCAAGGGTTCCTCGATTTTCACCAAATTGGACCTACGGGCGGCATACAATTTGATTCGTATCAAGGCCGGTGATGAGTGGAAAACTGCCTTTAACACGAGATCTGGGCACTATGAATATCTAGTCATGCCATTTGGTCTGTGTAATGCACCCGCAGTATTTCAGGAACTGATCAATGACGTTCTCAGAGATATGTTACAGTCATGTGTCGTGGTCTACCTTGAAGATATACTCACTCCAAAGATTTGTCGCAACACATCAAGGATGTGTCTGAAGTATTGATACGATTACGTAAAAATAAATTATTCTGTAAATTGGAGAAATGTGAGTTTCACAGAACCAGTGTACCATTCTTGGGGTTCGTAGCTGGCAAAGAAGGCATTGCCATGGACAAGGAAAAGTTAACAGCAGTCTTACAATGGCCACGGCCTAAGAGTCTGAAAGCTATCCAGCGATTTCTGGGCTTCGCCAATTATTATAGGATGTTTATTAAGAACTTCTCTTCTATTGTTAAACCTCTGTCTGACCTCACGCTTAAGGGAGCTAATCCATCTCTTTGGCCAGTGGCTGCAGAGGAGGCCTTTGAAAAACTGAAATTAGCTTTTGCTAATGCTCCTGTGTTATCCCACCCCAACCCATTACTCCCGTTCACCTTAGAGGTTGACGCCTCAGATATTGGGGTTGGGGCAGTGCTTTCTCAACAGCACATCAAAGGTGGAACTCTCAGACCTTGTGGGTTCTTTTCTAAAAAGTTGACTGGAGCTCAAAGCCATTATGAGATAGGGGACAGAGAATTATTGGCCATTATCCTCGCTCTTAAGGAATGGCGTAATTTACTTGAAGGCACAAAAAATCCTGTTTTAATCCTGACGGATCATAAAAATCTGACTTATCTCTCTGAGGCCAAGAGATTGTCCTCTCACCAGGCCAGATGGGCATTGTTCCTGTCCCGATTCAATTTCATTGTATCATATTTGCCAGGATCTAAGAATGTTAGGGCTGACGCTCTGTCAAGACAATTTGAGGCTGAAATTGACAGAGAAGAAGCACCAGCACCTATCATTCAACCTGATCGAATATTGGCTACCATACGAACCAGTATCACTTCACCATTAGGGGAAGAGATCTTGGCCTCCCAGGCCTCCGCTCCCCATGAAACCCCGGTGGGCAAATGTTTTGTCGCTGAACCATTCCGTACTCGATTACTTGAAACTTACCATTCCTCTAAGGCTGAGGGACATATTGGCAGAGACCAATTGTTATGGTCCCTCTCTCATTTATTTTGGTGGCCTTCTATGAGATCAGATTGTGCCGATTTTACTATTGCCTGTGCCACCTGTGCCCGTGCTAAAACCCCTAGACATCTCCCGGTGGGCTTGCTTCAGCTGGTACCTAATGGTGAATGCCCCTGTTCTCATGTTTCCATTGATTTTATGGGAGAATTGCCCATGTCTAGAGGGTATTCCTTCATATTGATGGTGGTGGAGAGGTTTTCTAAAATGGCTCATTTCGTGCCCCTCCGTGGCCTTCCCTCGGCTAAAGAATTGGCAATGGTGTTTGCTAAAGAGATGTTTCAGTTGCATGGAGTACCCAGGGTACTGGTATCCGACAGGGGGAGCCAGTTTGTGTCCAGGTTCTGGAGGGCATTTTGCGAACAGATGGGCATACAGCTATCCTTCTCCTCCGATTATCACCCCCAGACTAATGGGGCCGCTGAACGTGCCAGTCAAGGTTTGGAACAGTTCCTACGCTGTTTCATTACTGACCATCATGACAACTGGGCCGACTTGTTGCCTTGGGCAGAGTTCACCAGGAACTGTGCAGTCAACTCCTCATCCGGGAGCTCTCTGTTTCTGATCAATTATGGGTTCCAACCCTGTTTGCTCCCGGATTCCTTTCAGACACAACAGATTCCAGCTCTGGATGAGCATATCGAGCAACTCCGTTCCACATGGGTACAAGTTCAGAGGGCACTTGGTCAGTCATTTCAGCGCTATGCTAATCGCAGAAGGCTTCCAGAGGTTTCCTTCCAGGTTGGGGACAGAGTATGGCTCTCATCCAAGAATCTTAAACTCCAAGTCCCATCTAATAAGTTGGCACCTCGGTTTATTGGTCCTTACAGAATTATCTGCAAAATTAATCCTGTTTCCTATGCTTTGGACATACCTGCATCCATGCGCATTCATAATGTTTTCCATGTGCCTCTCCTTAAGCCTCTCGTATGCAACCGTTACACTACTACACCTGTGGTGCCAGGGCCTGTTGAGGTCGAGGGTCATGAGGAGTATGAGGTACAGAGTATCATTGACTCCCGAAGGCTTAGAGGAAGGGTACAGTATTTGGTGCATTGGAAAGGTTATGCTCCTGAAGATTGATCCTGGGTGGATAGTAAGGACCTTCATGCACCAAAGTTATTGCGGATTTTTCATGCTAAATACCCTCAGAAACCCAGACCCTATTCTAGGAGAGGGGGTCTTTGAAAGGGGGGTACTATCACGGTGCCCGTGATTGCTGCAATCCAGTGTCTATCACCTGTAGGGGGCTCCCATTGGCTGTCTGCCTTCAGCCCGCCTCACATTACCTTTTTAAACTCAGTCTGGGCACCCTCTGGTGGCCCTTTCGCGGTATCTCTGACAGCATCCAGTTTCAACTTGCTGCAGTAGCTGATTGGGCCTGCTGCTTTGTTCCTGAGTTGACCTGTTCCTGAGTTCCTGCTTGCTATGTCAGTTCCAGTCCGGTTCCGGTTACATCTACACCTGTTGGTCCCAGCGTGCGGACGCTGGTTTGCTCCTTTAGCCTTGCGGCTACTCTTACACCTGTTGGTCCCAGCATGCGGAAGCTGGTTTGCTCCTTGGCCTTAAGACTGTATATACTACATTGCTGGTTCCCAGCGTGCGGACGCTGGTTCGCTCCACTGGCCTTGCGGTTACTCCTTGCTTTCTGTTGGTTCCAGCGTGCGGATGCTGGTTTGCTCCACTAAGCCTTGCGGATCACTTCACTGCCTGTTGGTTCCAGCGTGCGGGCGCTGGTTTACTCCTTGGCCTAAAGGCCCATACATCGTACTATTGTTCCCAGCGTGCGGACACTGGTTAGCTCCACTAAGCCTTGCGGCTACACTTCTCAGTCTGTTGGTTCCAGTGCGCGGGCGCTGGTTTACTCCTTGGTCTTACAGCCATATTACAGTACTGTTGGTCCCAGATTGTGGACGCTGGTTTGCTCCACTGCCTTGTGGCGACATTTCTTTGTTTGTTGGTTACCAACGCGCGGGCGTTGGTTCGCTCCATGATCTGTGGGTTTACTCAAGATCTTGCTTGATGTTTCCCAACATAAGGGCGCTGGTTTACTCCCGGTTTCTACACTCATGTAACTGATGGTCCAGAGTGCGCTGTCCAGTCCTAGACAGCTATGATTCCTACAGTACACGGGTACTAGAGTTTCAGACTACAGTGAAACTACATGACCTGGTAGCCGCTATCGTTTCTGCTATACTGTCATTGCCGTCTGACAGTCACTAGGTCATTGCGGTGGTCACCTTCCCTTTGGGCTGCCCTTGCCCGGTATATTGGTTAGGCCGGTAGAACCGTTCACTATTCCATCTTAAGGTTGCCTTACCCGGTATTGGCAGGGCCGGTAGAGCCTACTACATTGATATTCCATCAGGCTGCCTTGCCCGGTATATTGGTAAGGCCGGTAGAACCGTTTACTATCCCATCTTAAGGTTGCCTTACCCGGTATTGGCAAGGCCGGTAGAGCCTACTACTCTGGTATTCCGTTAGGCTGCCCTGCCCGGTATATTGGCAGGGCCGGTAGAGCCACCTGTTCCAGACTCGCCCAGGTTGCTTTGCCCGGTATATTGGCAAGGCCGATAGAACCTGTATTACTATTGTCATTATCGTCTGCCTATTCTATGTATTGTTTGTATGTGTATAAAACCCTATGGGATTATCTTAAACTTTTCAATAAAGTTGTGTTTTTACCTAACCTTACGTCTGAGAGTCTTAACAAACCGTGACAGTAGCACCCCAACCGGTGCATGAACGGAGAGCAAGTGCACTGCAAGAGCTGAGGATAATAGAGCCAATAGCCCCCACGGGCGTAGTAACGGAGACCAATTACACTGCAAGAGCTTAGCTGTATGAAGCCAATAGCCCCCACGGGCGTTGTAACGGAAACCAATGACACCGCAAGAGCTTCACTGTATGGAGCCAATGGCACCCCCACGGGTGCTGTAACGGAGACCAACTACACTGCAAGTGCTTAGCTGGATAGAGCCAATGGCACCCCCACGGGCGCTGTACGTAGACTCAAGGCTCAGCAAGTGTAGCGGAAGGCTCAGGGTAGCGGAAGCAACGGCTCTGCAAGTGTTAACAGAGGCTCAGTGAATGGAGACAACTGCTCTGCAAGTGTTAACGGAGGCTCAGTGAACAGAGACAACTGCTCTGCATGTGTTAACGGAGACTCAGTGAACGGAGACAACTGCTCTGTAAATGTTAACGGAGGCTCAGTGAATGGAGGCACGGCTCTGCAAGTGTTAACGGAAGGCACAGTGCTCTGTAAGAGTAAACGGAGGCCCAGAGTAATGGAGGCAGCAGGCTCAGCAATAGTAAACGGAAAGGCCCAGTACACAGGAGGCAACGACACAGTCAGCCCTGCCACAAGCACAGTGGAAGTCAGAATGTTGCCCAGGCGACACTGGAACAGCACACAGCAGGAACACAGGCAGGGTCAGCAATGTAGCCGGGTCAGGTCACGGAGCAGGAACGTCAGCCAGGCCGGGTGAAATCACGGAGCAGGATCGTCGGACAAGCCGGGTCAAATCACGGAGCAGGAACATCAGCCAGGCCGGGTCAATTCATGGAGCAGGAACTAAGAAGCGTAGTCAGACGGGCCAAGTCGGTACACAGGAAGCAGGAACACTGGAACACAGCTACACAGCAACACTGGCTCAGGAACACCACGAAAGGGCACCTGACATGTGCCAAAGGCCGGGTATAAAAAGGCCATACTGGACGGGCCAAACAAGCTCAGCCAATGGGAGCGCACCACAGCAAAAAGTGACAGAGGAAGATCACGGCACCGTGATACCCCCCAACCTCACATGGGATTCACATGATGCTAATGGGATATGAACTTCAGAGATGTCCAGTTATGTTACTATCTTCCTATCACGGTGCCCGTGCTTCCTGTTCTGACGGTGACATTGTTATGCATTACTGTACTCTGATTGGCTGGTCATATTGCTCCACCCAGGGCTTGCCTTTATATACCCTGGTATGTCGTTCCTAAGGCGCCCTTTCGTGGTGTACGAGTTCCTGATTGTGTTATTATTGTTATTGTGCTATTGCTTATCGTGTATGACCTGGCTTGCCTGACTACGTTCCTGAGTTCCTGTTTGCTGCTGTTCTGTTACTGACCGTATCTGGCTGAAGAACCCGCTCCATTGCTGACTGTATCTGGCTGAAGAACCCGCTCCGTTGCTGACCGTATCTGGCTATCACGGCGCCCGTGATTCCAGCAACATTTTGACAGGTTTATTTCCTGGTGCCTTTTCATTGGCTGCGCTGTATAGCTCCTCCCAGTGACAGCCTTTATATACCCTGGGCTGTCACTTATGGGTTACCCTTTCGTGGTGTACCTGATGCCTAGCGCTTGTTCCATTACCATTGATACCAGTGTATGACCCGGACTGACTGACTACTCTATCTGTTACCGTTCCTGCTCCTGTGTACCGATTCGGATTGGCTGACGTTCCTGCTTCCTGTTCTGAGCTGGCCTGGCTGACGTTCCTGCTCTGCGTACCGACCCGGCGAGACTGATGACCCTGCTCCATGTACCGAATCGGCTTGGCTGACGTTCCTGCTCCGTGTACCGAACCGGCGAGATTGTTGTTCCTGCTCCTTCTACGCCCGGCTGGGTGAAGTTCCTGTATAGTTCCTGCTTGCTGTTCTCTCTCCGTTTGCAGTCGCTCACGCTACTGTGGACAGCTGAGCTACGGTACTCCGGTACCGTCATGTAGTCCAGTCCATGAGTCGAGTCTCACAGTGCCAGTGTATCCTCTATACCGTTAAACTAACGATTGCTTGGTCTCCCGCTCTTGGGTTCGGTTGGGCGCATCCGGTTACCTTCCGCATATAGACCAAAGTGTTCGTTAACCCCTCCTGGGGTGGTGCCCGTGTGCCACTACTAGTTACTCTATAGTTATCCTCCTTTCCGTTAAGCACTACGATTGCTTGGTCTCCCGCTCTTGGGTTCAGTTGGGCGCATCCGGTTACCTTCCGCATAAAGACCAAAGCGTGCGTTAACCCCTCCGGGGGTGGTACAGGGCACATGGAGGTGGATAGTCTCCATTGGGCGTACGTTTCCGTGGCACGAGCATTGACTCACGTTGTTGGTAGTCTCCGGTGGGCATCCACCGTCGCAACCTTCCGCTCTGGTTGCCTTGCCTGTACTCTGCTGTCATATTTGTCGCTATCTGCCTGTCACTGTTGTTACTCTCACCCTTGAGAGCGACACTGGGCCTTCCTCTACTCTGGGCAGACTTAGTCAGGGGCTCCACTGGTATCTCTGGTCACTCTTACACTGTATCTATTTCAATTCACCTGACCTGTGTCAGTATTGTATTCTGCTGTACATACTGGACCCGTGTGGGTTAATCATTCATATGTAACCTGTCCTGTGTCAGTTATCTATTTTTTGTATGCTGTCCCGCGAGGGTTGCGTTATTCATTGTGTACTAATAAATAAAATTGTGTTCTTTACCAACATCTACCATTTCTGAGTGTACTGAACCGTAATACTGGCTGAAGAACCCGCTCCATTGCTGACCGGATCTGGCTGAAGAACCCGCTCCATTGCTGACCGTAGCTGGCTGAAGAACCCGCTCCGTTGCTGACTGTATCTGGCTGAAGAACCCGCTCCGTTGCTGAACGGATCTGGCTGAAGATCCCACTCCGTTTCTGACTGCACTTGGCTGTGAACTGCTCCGTTGCTGACTACATCTGGCTGAAGTACCTGCTCCGGTACTGACCGTGTCTGGCTGAGCTACTTGGCGACCCCGTCAGGTCACTGAGATTACTGGGCCTTGTTGCCATTGTCAGTGTGCGCTGCGTGGCGCTATTTCTTGTCGACCAAATGCTAAGCCCCGTGCTTATGCTGCTCTATTAACCACCGCTGGCGGTGTGCACAATCGAAGTACCGGTACAGTGTCCCATCACTGACTGTGTTACTCTGATCACTCTCTGTGTCCGCCTCCCTTGAAACGTTGGGCTCACTTCCTCAGGGAGTTGCAGTTATTCTCTGGGCGTTGACCATTAACCCTGTGTGTACCTGGATAGTCCAGCTAAGGGCGAGTACTATTCCACTGCAGAAGCCTTGAGCGCTAGAGCCAACGTTGCATATAACATTTCGCAGGTTGAGGGGACACTGGTTGCGTTCCATCTTCTTACTGTTGCCTCGATCCACCCCTAGAGCTCTAGGGTTTGTCTATTAGCAGTTGCCTTGGTCTCCGGTAACCCTTCCCTAGGGTTAGTGCTGCCATTACACTGTTGCCTCGTTATCTACTGTCTAGAGCCTGGGTCAGTGTTGCCTCGTTTCCTGCGGTCTAGAGCCTGGGTCAGTGTTGCCTCGCTACCTGCAGCCTAGTACCAGGGTCAGTGTTGCCTCGCTCCTATTGGTTCGGTACCCAGGGGCCTGGGTTGTGCCAGTCCTCCTATATTGGACCTCCTGTGTCTGCTCTCCTGTCGTCAGCTTCTGAATGGTGTACTTCCAGTCTCACTGGTTCTGCCAGAATCTTCACTGCCAGTCTGTGCCCAGTCCGTCCAGTCTACCTATACTGGGGCCTCTGGCTGTATCCTACTGTGTATATATTTGTACGATCTGTATTGTGGGCCTTAGGGCCTATATTTGTGTATGCTCTTTATTCTAATAAAGTCATTTTAACCTTACCATTCTTTCTGAGTGTTCATCAAAAACCGTGACACTTCATCCTGGGAAAAATTATTTTTATTTGCTATGCTTAATGCATTGAAGGCTTTTATTCCTCTGCACTGGAAGATAGTGCTTTCCCTCAGGGCCTGGTTTGCAAAGCTTGAGGAGCAGATCCTTTTTATTAGAATGGCCTGGCTGAGGAGAGGCCATAATCCATCCTCATTTATTAAAGAAATGGTACAACCTACACATAAGTGACCTGAGAGGGGTCTACACTGATACATATTTTTCTTTGTTGATTTCCTCTAGCCTCAGATCCATGTTTAGTACCCTTTCCTGGATCTAGTCCCCCTCCTTCCCTTTCCCTCCTCTCTTGCACTCTGTTTTCCTCTTGTTTATCCATTCTTCACATCACAGAGTTGTAAGATAAGCAGAGGCCATGACCCATGACCCGAAGCCACCCTGACTTCTCTTTCTCTCGTCTTTTCCCACATTTCTTCTTTGTCTCTCTTCTCGATTTAAAATTCTGGTTGGATTTCGGCCTCTGGGCTTTTTCCATATAAATGGTGAAGGGCGGCAGGTGGCGCCTGGAAGGCCATTAAGGGCCAGGAGCCCACACCCTTTCCCATGTTCCCTGTCCCGTCTTCCGGTGGGGGGAGAGGAGGCCCTGGAAAAATGAAAGGGGCTTCCTCTCCCACTGCTGTTGGGGCTGGCGGGGGTGGGGGGAAAGAGAAGGCGGTAGAAAGTAGGCTAGGTTTAAGGACAAAAGAAGCTTACCTTTTTAGAAAAGAAGCAGGAGTGTATGTTTTTTCCATCACAGAACAAGAGATTCATGCTGCCGAGCCTTGAACACTGCAGTCAAGCCAGAAGACTGCAATCAACAGGTCAGATGGAGTTGGGATCCAGATGTCCAGTCAGGATGAGGAGGCACCCTGCAAGATTCATCGAGTCCCCCAGTGAAGAGAGCAGCCACAGCGCAAGGGCACGAAAGACAAGTGTTGCTGCATGCCGTGGGGAAGGGGTGGTAGGGTTGGGAGGAAGAGGGGATTGTGCAGGCCAGGCCAGTGAGCGCTTGCTCATGCTCCACCGGCTGCATCCTCCAGGACTACCTGGGCAAACGAGCTCTGCAAGCCTATGGATCCTCACGAGCACCCAGGTTTTGGCCTGCCCCAGACATTGCCGGTTAATTTTACCGGCAGGGGTGCCCGAGGACCAGATGCTGGGGATCAGCCAGGTATTAATTGCTGAAAGTGGGTAGGGGAAGGAAAGCTTGCCGGCAGGGGTCAGCCAGGAATAAATTGATTGAAGGGGATGGGAGAAGGGTGGCTTGCTGGCAGGGATCAGCCAGGTAGAAATCGTTTGAATGGTATAGGGGAGGCAGGCTTGCTGGTAAGGATCAGTCAGGTAGAAATTATCACAAGGGGATAGAGGGTGGTAGTCAGCATAGGGGTCCAGGGGAAAGGAGGTATACTGGTAGGGATCAGATATGTGGGGCTCATCAGAGGGCCACACGGTTGGGAAGGCATGTGGGGATAAGGGGTTTCAACAGTGATGGGGGAGGGGAGAAAAAGGGGGCACTGGCAGGGGACTAGTGAGCAGGGGGCATAGGAGTGGAGGAAGGTAGGGGGGATAGCCATGGGAAGAGAGGTAGAGAGGGGGGTTGAGAGGAAGATTGTGGTAGGGCGGATGAGGTGAAGGAGAGGGTTCAAAGGTCAGGGGGGGAGGAAGGTGAGGAATTTTGGCAGGCGGAACAGGAAGGGGGAGGGGAAGAAGGGGACTAGTGTAGTGAGGGGGGAAGGGGGGTCTGGAGGGAAAAGGGAGCCAGGTAGTTGCAGGGGTAAAGGAGGTAAGGGGGAGGAAAGGGAGGATGGGGGGAGAAATTGGGTCCCATGCTTGGTGGCATGATACTTACCCCATGTTCTCCCCAGCAGCAACTAGTAAGAGAAGGAGACTTCAAGAACAGGGGAAGCCGCTGCAGAAGGAACAGCTAGCAGGACATGGGGAGAGTCGCCAGGAAAGCAGGAAGGCAATGACATCGGCAGCAAGAGACACAGCATTCTGTGAATCTTCTGATAAAAGTTCATTTGTTTCAGGGGAGGACAGGGCCGGATTTACAATAAGGCAGAATAGGCGTCTGCCTACAGGCGCACCCCACAGAGGGGCGCCTGTCATTGGGATCGCTTTTTAATTATTATTTTTTTTAAATTAGCGCAGTGGCAGAACAATAATCCCCCACCCGGCGCCCACTCCATGTTGCCCTCACATTGCCCCCCCACCCGTTGTCTGTTTCCTACCTCCCTGGCAGGACAGGTCTGTGCCTCTTTTGGCACAGTCCTGTAGCTGCTGAGCTCCCTCATCAGCTCTTTAGGAATGCAGAGCGCTGGGAGATGACATCATCTCCCAGCGCTCTGCATTTCTGAATAGGAGACCGCGCGGGAGCTCCAGCTTCAGGACTGTGCCAAAGGAGGCACAGATGACAAATCTCCTGCCAGGGAGGTAGGAAATGGACAACGGGGGGAGGTAGGAAACGGACAATGGGGGGGAGGCAATGTGAGGGCAACATGGAGATGGTGGGGGCAAGTTTTAGCTGAAGGGGGCAATGTGAGGGCAACATGGAGATGGTGGGGGCAATGTGGACCTAATGGGGTAAGTTGGAGCCGATGGAGGGCAATATGGAGATGGTGGGGGCAATGTGGAACTAATTGGCAGCAAGTTGGAGCCGATGGAGGGCAATATGGAGATGTTGGGGGCAATGTGGAGCTGATGGCGGGCAAGTTGGAGCTGATAGGGTGGGGGGCAATGTGAGGGCAATATGGAGATGGTGGGGGCAATGTGGAGCTGATGGAGGGCAAATTGTAGCTGATGGACATGGACACATGGGCCAGGTTGGTTAAGCACAACAAGCGTGCAGGATTTGGAAGAATGCAGGGCAGAACTTTACTCACAGGTGGCAGGCTGAGGGAGGTTTGCTATGCATTAAATGATAGGACATGTGCAAGGGGCGTGGCTTGCAAATGTCGCCATTCCTGTTCACTGTGGGGGGAACCACCCAGCGAAAACCTGTTTCAAGAAGAGTGAGAATGCAGGAAAGGGAGACTTTTGCCCCCAACCTGGAACAAATAATAACACCAGTGAAGCCAAACAGACTAAGGGCTAGATTTAAAGGCAGGCGTTAGCATAGCTGGTAGGGCCAAAGTGAATACCGGCTGACAAAATAAAATGTGTAATGTGGTATTCAAAGGCCCTACCAGCTGTAATCACAAAGGACGTTAAGCCACAAAAACAGTCTTGTGGCTAAACGTCCGTCTTGTGAGTTAAGTTCCCAAAACGCTGCTAAGAGCAGAGATATTGGGAACTTAACAGTAAAAAACAATTAACTATCAGTGCCTGACATAATGCCAAGCACCGATTGTTAACTGATACATGTTAAACTTACCTGTCATCCATTGTCTGTCTCCTTCTGTTCTCTATCTTCTCTTCTTTCTTCTATCTTCGTTTCTTTCTTCTCTTCTTCCTTCCTGTAAAAGAAAAGTATGTATAACAACAACAATGTAGAATACAAGATTTAGTTTAACTCCTTGAGTGCCAGAGGGGTACACAACTAATTGCAAAGCAATACGTTGCAGACCTCTCTGGCCTCAACGGGATAAGTCAGTGCCCAAGAATATACATATAAAGTGCCATTATATGTCTCTAAATAAAATATGCCCCCAAATAACAAGTGCCCAAATATGGTAGATATTCTCAAAATAAAAAAATGATGCCTTAGCTTAATAATCTGTCTCTGCTGCTGTGCGTGGCCGCAAAGGCGGCGGAAGCAGAGACAGTGCCGTGAGCCGCAGGTCCCCCCTCCTTTCGGGCCGATGCCCGTTCCACATTGAGGGAATCAGAGCAGAGACTGCCTTATATATGGGCAGCCTCTGATCCGATTCCCTCACAGCCATTGGCTGAGATGTGCTGACAAACACACATCCCAGCCAATCAGTTTGAAGCACAGTCACGCGGACCTGTGGTTCACGGCACTGTCTCTGCTGCCGCCGCCTCTGCGGCCACACACAGCAGCGGAGAGACAGTTAGATTATTAAGCTAAGGCATCATTTCTTTATTCTGAGAATATCTACCATATTTGCGCACTTGTTCTTTGGAGGCATATTTTATTTAGAGACATATATTGGCATTTTATATGTATATTTTTGGGCACTGACTTAAAGGGATAGTAATAGTTCGTTTTAACTTTATTTTATTTTGTAGGCATTAAAAAAACATGAAGAATGATATAAGTCTTATGTCTCAAACCTTTATGGTTTAAGAGATATTCACAAGCAAAGTTTCCCCCTCCCGTCCCTTTTTCCTAGTGTAAGCCATCTCTTCTCAGATGTGAATCTGGTTGTAAGACCAGACAGATAACAGCAGGGGACAATCTTCTTTGTATGAAAACAATGAAAGCCCTTCCCCCCTTGACAAGTTTTTCAGCTTTTTCCCTTATCTTAATTGAAGATTGTCCCTCTCTGCAGTCTACCTGGGCACCTTCCTTCTGATCTGGCTGTATGGGGTGGGGGGGATACTTTGCTTGTGAATATCTCTTAAACCATAAAGGTTTGAGAGATAAGACTTATATCATTCTTCGTGTTTTTTTTAATGCCTACAAAATAAAATAAAGATAAAACAAAGTATTACTATCCCTTTAACCCGTTGAGGCCAGAGATGCAATGCGTTGTGTACCCCTCTGGCACTCAAGGGGTTAAACTAAATCTTGTATTGCACATTGTAGTTATACATACTTTTCTTTTACAGGAAGGAAGAAGAGCAGAAAGAAGCGAAGATGGAGAACAGAAGGACAGAAGAGGAGCAGGGAGCTGAGGACTCCGCTGGGCATCAGGATTAATGGTAAGTGTAACTTGTAATGTGATGTTTTTTACTTAGTCGGATTAACCCTATGAATTTCGGCGGGGTAATTATACCCCGCTGGCACTCATAGGGTTAATTCTACTAACCTTTGACATAATTTAGGCACTTTGGATGTATTGATATGGGGCTTGGGGCCCCATATCAATACATCCACTGAGGACTTTGTTTGTTTTTTTGCCAGTTAACAGCTGTGTTAGCTGGCAAAAGATCCGATGAGGGACTCTATGGCCAAACTGGGTCTTAAATTTTAGGCGGAAATGAGTCCCTCATCTGATCTTTTTCAGCTAACGCAGTCTATTGAATGGCAAAGTGGAGCGGTTTTTTTTTCTGTGGGCCAAAACAAACGTTAGTGTAGTGGCCGGCACACTGGATGAACTGCCGTTAGCAGTTCATTACATGGCCCTTTGAATGGCCTACTGCATGTTAAAACACCCGGTGGTGTTTTTTTATCTGAACAGCTGCCTTTAAATCAAGCCGTAAGTGAGTTATTAGAAGGCTATCCAGATAGGGGAAGGGTTTCATTTTTGGTTGAGGGATTTGTGTAGGGATTTAAACTTCCAGTGACTGAGGTACTCACGTAGAAAGGAGTGATAAAAAATGTGAAATCGGCAAAGCAATTTCTAAAAGTTGTTAAAGAAAAGTAGGGTAAATAGATTAGTCTGGGAAGGATAGTGGGCCCCTTTGAGGAGCCCCCCGTGGAGGGCCTCATTGTCTCTCCACTGATAGTGGTGCCAAAGAAGGAGGTGGGCAAGTATTGCTTGATTCAGCACCTCATGTGCGTATTTTGAGGCATTTAGTGCTTGTTTGCATTGGATGTTGGCGCAAAGGGCAGTAGAGAAAGGGGTGGTGCACTACCTAGATGACTTTTGTTTGAGGGACCACAGGATACGGGGTATTGTGGGAAATTGTTGGCAGTGGCACAGGGTGTTTTCCAGGAGGTAGGGGTAACGAGTGGAGGAGGAGAAAACTGTATATCCTACAAAAAGATTTAGTTTTTTTGGGCATTGAAATTGATTCTGTGGAAAGGGAGGTAAGGTTGCCCGAGGATCATGTGAGATAAATGAGAGAGGGGGTGGTCAGCATGGTGGAGGCAGGCCAGGTAACATTAAGGGACATGCAAGCCATACTGGGACTTCTATGGGATACCTTTTTGCACAAATTCAATGGAGTACAGTTATGGAGGGAGGCAGGAATATCTAATGAACAGTTGCAGTTGCAGACCGATGCAGCAGGGGCTGTAGGGATTGGGGCCTTCTTCCAGGGGAAGTGGTGCACTCAGTGGTGGCCTTTCAAGTGGCATGCCAAGGTGTGGACAAGGAATCACACCATTAGATCTATTTCCTATAGTGGTGGCAGTAGAGATATGGAAAGAGAAGTTGTCAAATTCTGGACAGATAACATGAGTGTAGTTTATGAGATTAACCAGTTGTCGTCAGGTTCATTGCCAATGCTAGCTCTGTTGCGAATGTTGGTTTTGTCATGCCTGAGGAAGAATATCAGATTCGTGGCTAGGCATGTGCCAGGAGTGGACAACACATTGACAGATGCACTATCCAGGGAGAAGTTGGGGCTGTTCTTTGCGACGGTACCATATGCTAACGGAGTTGGGTGTGTTTGTATGTGGCAGTTAGTGATGAAGTGTTAGATGTACTGATCAGGGCATCCCTGGCCCCCAACACTTGGAAGGCTTACAGGAAGGCTTATCAGGAGTGGAGGGAATTTGCAGAGGTGCATGTAAGTAAAAGGGGTAAAGTGGATCACAAATTGTTGCTAAAATATTTGAAGCAGTTATGGACTCAAGGGAAGCCAAAGGGGAAGGCAGTGACTGCATTGGCAGCAATTACTTTCTTTGCCAGGGCAAAAGGGAAGCCAGTGTTGATAAACAGTTTTGTGGTAAGGAAAGTTATGAAAAGTTGGGGGAGAGGTCAGAGAGAAGGTGAAAGATAAGCGCAGACCCATATATGAGGGTAAGTTAATACAGCTGTGCAAGGTATTGGGAAGACTGTGCACAAATGACTATGAAGCAACCCTATTTAGGGCAGCATTTATAATGGTGTACACAGGAACATTTAGGGTAAGCAACTTGGTTGTGCCGGCACGACACAGACTAGAAAAGGGCCTGCAAAGGGAAGAAGTGGCCTAGTCACGGAAAATGGGTGACCCTGGCTAGAGGTAAGGGCAAGGTGTGCAGTGTCAGAGCAATGAAAAGATTTTTAGGTATCAGAGGCAGAGGAACCTTGTTAATACAAGAGGATGTCAGCGCACTGTCCAAGTACCATTTTAGGGCAATTATACATAGGGCACTCAGATCAATAGGGGCGGACCCTAGGTGTTATGGGACTCACTCATTCCACATAGGGGAAGCTACAGAGGCAGCAGCAAAAGGATGGAGTGAGGGGGAAATAAAGAGAATGGAGTGCTGGCGGTCCAGCGCATATAAAACTTATATCTGTGTGGGTAATAACTAATGATGTATGTTTCTGTTTTCCAGGTGGGACCAGGGGGAGGTCCTTGAAGGCATTTGTGTTAGGTCACTAATTTGTTCACTGGGCGAAGGAATTGCTAGCCAGTCAGGGAAGACAGAATTTAGGCATACCGCAGTAGCACATGAAGATCTTCTGGCAGGATAAATGTGGCTTTGTGTGAGGACAGATGGACACATTGTTCAGGAAAGCCTGCAGGAGGTGGAGCAGACCGGATGTGATAGTCATGCGCGCTGGTAAAATTAATTGAGAATATTAAGGCCACTTGCAGGCAACAGAGGTCCATCTTTCCTGGTATCAAGGTCATCTGGTCACAGATTGTGCCTAGGCATTCTTGGAGGGGGCGGTTTTGCCCCGAGCCATAGAAAAGTCTAAGCACAAGGTGAATCATGCCTTAGACAGGTTTATCTGCTCCTGTGGGGGTGCTACCATTAGTCATAATAAGATCAAAATGGAGGAGGAAGGGTGGTACATGGGAGATGGTGTGCACCTAAGTGATAGGGGGTTACAGGAGTTTACTCAGACTATAGGGGAAGGCCTAAGGGTTAGTATGGGGACACAGCAAAAGGGGGGAGACATAGAGGGTTGAGGGTATAGAAGTCCTTTCTATGTGTGGCGGGTGTGGCACTTTCAGGGCCCTGACAGTGCGGCATAGCCAAGATGGTAAAGGTGGGCAGGCTGGCTTGTGCAGCCAGGTCAGTCTGCAAAAAGGACAGGAGATTGTCAGAAAGCGCTGTGAGAGGGGAGGCATGGAGGTAGTGTTGTGGCGGATCGACACTGGGGCCTTGTTCACCTGCCCTGGTTTGGTTGATTGTGGCATCCATGGAGAGGGACCAGAGGTGGGGAGGCTATGATTGCCTGAAAGATCTAGTCCTTTACTTCCCATGGCAGCAAGCTGGGCATAGGTGTGGCCCAGGTGGTTAGGGGTCCTGGGGGCACAACGCAGTTAGGGGGAGGGTACTCCTTGGGGCTCCCTTAAATAGGTCAAAAACCCAATTAAATAAAGCTGTGACTTCACTATTTTGCCACCTTACTCAGTTGTAAGCGTGTTTATTTCAGGAGGAGGGGTGATGGGGTTTGTGCTGTTAGTGGCTGAAGGGAAATAGCAAATGTGGGCCTTATAGGGTTGCCACCCAGCCAGTAAAAAATTGGCTTCTGTCCAATGGTAAGTCTAGGGAATGAATGACATGGCCGGAATTTTTTTGAAGAAAAGGTGGCAACCCTAGGCCCTTAACAGTTCTTCTGTGATACTAGATACTACTTAGTTATTATTTCTACATTCTGTAATACATGGCTTGTGATATCAGATACGTCATGCGCATTAGCCCCTCATTCTTCGTAGGATAGCGCGTATTAACGAAGGGTTACTAGTATTACTAATGCTAAGCAATGAACGCACCAAATCTCATACGAAAACCAGCCATCGGCATGCGATTCAAACTGACAGCTCGCATTGTCCCTTTAAACTTACTGGCATTCCTAATAACCAATTATATCTGGGATTCCTGTCTCGGGGTGGTGCTTTACCGCTACCAATGAGGTCCGACAGTCGCTGGCAGCTACCCAATAGCAGTGAGTTACTGCCCAGCATGACGCACTTTCAATGGGCGGTGTTCAGAGACCTGAGTGATCAAGATACGCAGATAACTAATCGTACAACCAATAAAAAACAAGGTTTGGGAGGTGGAGAATGAGTGACAGGGCATTAACCAATTAGCGGACGCTTAAATTGAGTATATAAGTTCAGAACACAAGGAAGGCGTCGCTCAGTGTGTGTTCTATCGCTGTCAGAGGGGGAATAGAACGGTCTGCGTGATTGTCAGCTTCCGAGACCCGCCCCACACACTCAGCCTTCTCTCTGACAGCCATTATAGGGCATCCTGTTTTTTAATTTTTTTTTAATATACATACATTTATACATACACGCATTTTTTTAGTCTAAGGAATTCGGCGATTTTACTCATCCGGGATTTTTTTTAATTTCTTTTTAATATAGACGCACGCTTCCGAAATAATTACTTGCAAGCTGAGTTATTTGAAACTGCCTCGAAGAATCTGAAAACTGCTAACACTGCTTCTTCACCCACAAAGTGCGGAGCCTGTTGCTAGGAGACATCTCCTCCCTTGCTATACTGCACCACGTGAAGATAGGCAAGAAAGAGTTGCTGACTTAGTAGTCCGGTCGAAGACAACTCTTGTGATCTGCACGCTTACCGTGAGAATCCGCGGAGACGAATCTTGTTGGAGACCAGAGTGTGTTCCGAGTGGGTGGAGTCTGTCTTGTTCCCGGAGGTCGACATGTCTTCTCCTCAACCCCCTGTACCACCGGCCTCACTCTCGTCACCACGTTTTAGTGTGCTTTCCTGGCCGCAGGTCCGTCGCCTGGATGCCATACTTGGGGAGAGCATTCCTATCCACGGTAGGGGTAACTTCCCCACCTTGTCCTGTCGGCCCCGTCACTTAGTGCAGGTAAGGATTTGCAGGTCTAGCTTCTTAACTCTTTCATTGCCAGAGGTATCAATGCGCTTCAATGCTTTGGATCCTTCTGGCACTAAAAGGGTTAAACTTCAAGAGGGGAGGGGGGCACGGGGTTGGGTGATACTACAGTGCTTGTAATGTCAGAAGTTGACGATTTCTGTGCATGTCAGCGACACCATGTGACAAAGGGTGCTTTGTACAGTGAAATATGCTTATGAGAAGTCAGCCCTATTGCAACTGCACTCTACTTAAACTACAGCGAAATCAAATAGTCTTAAATGACGGTGCGACTGGCATCTGTCGCTGAGACTGGAGTGGCACCCTTTAGTATAGAGCCACTATGATCCAGGATAGTGACCTTCTCTTCAGACTAAACTGCCCTTTTAGTCCTAATAAAACCTTATAGTCTGTAGATTAACTTACGAAATGTTACCATGTGGTGTATGCCATTGGGTTTCACTGGAAACGTGACTTAACCCTCTGCGTGCCAGATAGTAAAGCGTTGCGTACCCCTCTTGCACGTAAAGTTAATCGATATTCAAAAAGCCAATTTGAGACTGAAGGCAGGGTGTGGATTTACGTGTATGCGTAGGAGTAGAAGGCATGCAGAGGGACATCCCCTCCCCCGACAGTTTTACTCTAGCATGCAGACTGCACGTGGTTTAAAGGTCGTTCCTCTACCTCGTCTGGTGGCCTTTGTATAGTCTTTAAGCATCTGCCTCCCTCTTTGTCATACAGGAATGACCAGAGATGTAGTAGACAATGTAAAGCTATCTTTATTGACTGGGTAGTAACTCTAACCATAGTGACGGGTGTGGGACGATTTCTACCGCAATGCGTTGTACACCCCTCTCTCCCTCAGTGGGTTAAGGTGCAAGTGATATAAAGTCCATTTACAACATACTGAGACTGCACCATGGAGTTTTATATTTCCATTCAGTTTGGCGCTTAATCATTTGGGTGCCAGGTGTATCCAACGCACTTTAGAATTCACGGGGGCAAAGTCCAACTTGAAATGTAGGTTCCCTATAGCTCATTTGGCTTGCGTCAGGGTTATGCAGCGCATTGCTCTGAATAGCACTTGATTGGAATGTAAGCTTTAGACCTATTGCCTTTGCAATGTTACATCCATAAAACACAATAAAAGGATTTAACTTGTATGCTGTTTGTATTGAGATGACTACTTGACTATTGCCCGCTGTCCTTGTCTCTTAATTGGTGGAAGTACTGGAAAAGGCAGGAATGTCTTCCACCCTCAGCATTCTTTGGCCTTGGGAAGACAACTTTTTTAATATACCTGCATGACCTAAACTGTCACAAGTTCATTCTTGGTAGCTGGCATTCCCTTGAGTGCCAGAGGGGTGTGCATTGCATTGATTTGTACTGCACTTGTCACTGTGCACTTCAGTTTTAAAGGACTGTTCCTCTTAGTGGTATTGAAAGCTTGAGCTCTAAAGCCACTCTGCCAAAAAAGTGACATGCAATCTGCTTAACAGTTCTCTACCATTGAGACATATGGGTATGTTGATCTGGCAAGTGACCTGTTTGTACCCTTATTTTAAATGATCCTTTTGCATGCCAGAGCAATGTACACCCCTATCCAATGAAGGATGTTGGTGCCTTCTAGTGAAAAATATATTCTCATTGACAATAGTATGTCACTTGCAGACTGCAATTGTCTTATTTAGCATGTGACAGTGTGTTAATCCCCATAATATTAAAGGGGATAAAATAACCCTCTAAACCAATTAGGTTATTGGCCTCCCTGTGCTACATTTTTGACAGGCTGTTCCACTTTAATTTTATAAATGAGGCCCATGTGTCAAACAGTTACGTATGGGTAGGTTTCTAGCATAGTGCTGTCCATAGAACTTAAAGGGATAGTAATACATCGTTTTATCTTTTATTTTGTAGGCATAAAAACACAAACGATATAAGTCTTATATCTCAAACGTTTATAGCTTGAGAGATTCACAAGCAAAGTTTCCTCTCCTGCCCCTTTTACCTAGTGCAAGCCATCTCTTAGATGTGGAATCCAGTCCATAGACCAGACAGGTAACAGAAGGGGACAGTCTTCTTCCCATGAGAACAATGAAAGCCCTCCCCCCCCCCCCTGACAGGTTTTTCCCTTATCTTAATTGAAGATTGTCCCTCTCTGCAGTCTACCTGGGCACCTCCTTTTTGCTCTGGCTGAGCAGTGTTACATCAGTAAAAGGGACAGGAGGGGGACACTTTCACATTGTATTACTCTTGAACTACAACTCTGGCAGAACTGAAATAACTCTCCAAAGTCCAAATACCATTAGAGCTGCTTTTATTATGAAATATTACTATCCCTTTAATTGTAATACCTAAAGTGAGAATTCATTCATTAACATGTTAAACTACTGTTCCGTATATGCAATGGGCTTGCATATACAGCTTTAATTTGGTGAAAAGTCTTAAGCATGTTTGTAATGCAGCTGGAAACAACCCATCTAAGCAATGTTACTAAATGCTAGCATGACCTCTGCTGCAGAATGAAAGCAATTGTACAAGCGCTGGCTGTATTAACACACAGGTATAGAATGTCTCTATGCCAAGTCTTGAGCTGGTGAACTCCTAATCATATAAGGGGAAAGATTACACACCCCTGGCACTGAGTTAAAGGCCAGATACAGAGCTTAAAGCCTACCCCTTTCAGGCTACATGGCTATCCATTGGACATTACTTGTACCAATTAAATACCATGCTGAAGAGAAATGTTTAGCCAACTGGTTACAACTGTTAAAGGGACATGCACTAAAAAAAATCTTCCTGCTAGAATGTGTAAAATCTTGCTTGGATTCCTAAAATCTAAGTGGCTATAAATCTACCCTGTATGGGTACTATGTCTTTCTGTAAACAAATAATGCTGGCTTTAATGTAGTGAAAGTATTCACTGCCCATTTTTAGACCATCTAAAACTGTTTAGATACTTTGCATAATAGGAGCCCCTGCAGCATATGTAAAATGTAGGCATTGGGGAAAACATAACTTTTAGAGGGTAGCATGACTTAAAGGCATGTAAGTGTTGAACACAAACCTAAAATGTTCTGGTAAAGACCTTAATGTTTCAGTCTGACATGCACATGACTAACAATCATTGTGAAAGGAGTGCAAGGTTTCAGAACCATATCAGTCATAACAAGTAAAATGATTAACTTGTAAGCTGTATGGGGACAACTTGTGCTTTCTACATTTTAAACTCTAATCTCCATACAGCTTACTGCTCCTTTAAAAACATCACATGACTTTGAACTGCTTCCCATCCAGTGAATCATAGCCAAATGAGGCTGCTGTGAACATGAAGTTGACTCCATTAGGATGAAGCTGCCAAGAAATGGCAGCTGAAAACTGAACATAGACTGCTCTTGCATTGTAGTGAATCTTAGCTGCTGCAGGCATTGATACAAAGGTCAGATTTGCTGGATCTCCTTAATTGAGCACAGGCACTTATTGGCTACTGATACATGAACTTAAAGGTGACATGATTGGAAACACTGAAGTGGGCAACTGTCTTTGACTAGTGACAATAGTATAGAATAAAATATGCTGCTGTGATATTCCTCTGGCTGCCAGACTTCCACACTGGTGCTCTGCAGTATATGGCCTAGTCATGTAATTATTTTACAACTGTCCTTGCTTGGCATAGGTTCAGTTTCTAATATCTGGTAGGGTAATGAGTGAGCTGCTTATTTTCAGGGATATTCTGAAAACATGAGCTGTTCTAAGAGCTAGCCTGGGATACTGGGTAAATATTTACAGCCACCAAATCTGGCAGTTTCAAAGCTTCCACTTATGTAAAGACTTGTAAAATGAAGGTGCACTATGACCATTTCACAAGGCCTTGCTTAACTACAGTGTAGGCATAACTTGGTAAATTAAAAAACAAACAAAAAAAAAACCTCCATGCCTAGCTAGTTCAGCAATAGCTGCTATTGAGCTGGGCATACTGTAGTTCTGAGCACCCATAGAATTCAATCTTCAAGAGCACATAAACCCATACTTTCCTTCTGTGGGGGTGGCATCCCATGGTTCTGTTGCAGTAGAATAGCTTAAGATTTCTAGGCTGCCAGTACAGAAGCATGAATGTGAGCATTAATTTGCTAACATCTGAGGGGTGTTTGGGTTTTGAGATTGTAGATCCTAGTTTATGCTGGATTAATTCCTGTATTCAGCAGTGTACTTGACTTTGTAGTTAAAGGTCTTGTGGAGACTTGTGCCTCTACAACTGTTAACTGCTTAACCCCCTGAGGGTTGTGTAATACATTGCTTCAGACACAGGTTTGGTCCTTGACAGGCCAAAGCGGGGCCACCAGCTGGTGGCCCCGCTTTGGCCGGCCAAGGACCAAACCTGTGTCTGAAGCAATGTATTACACAACCCTCAGGGGGTTAAGCAGTTAAACAGTTGTAGAGGCACAAGTCTCCACAAGACCTTTAACTACAAAGTCAAGTACACTGCTGAATACAGGAATTAAACATAGGTTGGTTAATTGTGTATGATATATACATAGTGTGTGTTAGCTGTTGTATCATAAGCATTATGACAAGACATGAGTGCCTACTCCACATATCATACTTGTGATGAAACTTCTTTGTATTTCTGCAGTTGAGCGAGCACTCAGGCAATTCTTTATATGGAGTGCCCATCAATTGTCAGCCTGACTTAATTGACTGGCCAATTGCTGTGATGCTTGCTTTTTTTAATTGACAATGTTAAGTCTCAGATGAGTGAAACATACGCTTTCTTCTTTTCCTATATGAATTTGGCCTGCCCCAAATACCCCCCACATGAAGAATACATGCATTACTTGTCTTCATGGAAACTGGGTGCTTAAAGGGATAGTAATACTTCATTTTATCTCTATTTTATTTTGTAGGCATTAAAAAAAACATGAAGAATGATATAAGTCTTATCTCTGAAACCTTTATGGTTTAAGAGATATTCACAAACAAAGTATCCCCCCCTCTTCAACCAGATCAGAAGGGAGATGCCCAGGTAGACTGCAGAGAGGGACAATCTTCAATTAAGATAATGGAAAAATCTGAAACTTGTCAAGGGGGGGAAGGGCTTTCATTGTTTTCATACAAAGAAAATTGTCCCCTTCTGTTATCTGTACTGTCATACAACCAGACTGACATCTGAGAAGAGATGGCTTACACTAGGTAAAAGGGGAGGGGAACTTTGCTTGTGAATATCTCATAAACCATAAAGGTTTGAGAGATGACTTATATCATTCATGTGTTTTTTTTAATGCCTACAAAATAAAATAAAGTTAAAACGAAGTATTACTATCCCTTTAAGTCTTATTTCAAAGTGTACTTTACAGGGCACTCAGAACCTTTATCTAGGATTTAAAACCTAGTTCAGGAAGATCTCTACTTATACTTCAAGAAACTTTGACCTGTGGACAAAATTGAATGTCAACCTCTGAAGCTTGCACTGTTACTACAGGTGGCTATAACTTCTGTAGAATCACTGTTGTGGGCCTCCAGCATATCAACAGGAGAGCAGAATGCAGGACTGAAACATGCTCTCCTGTTCAGTCTCTGAATTCTGAATGGAGATGTTCAATCCTCATAGACTGCTAGATATGTCACAGCCCCATATTGGGTAAATTCCTTGTATGCTGTCTAGCTAGATTAAGCATTTATTCCCTTCCTGTGTTATGACTTGGTTGTAACATTTTTCCTTCCTATGTGGGAGAAACATCACAACTTGAGCACTGTGATGAAATTAACCTTTTGGGTGCTGGAGGGGTGAGCAACACATTGCTCACACCTCTGGCATGCAATGGGTTGATTCACTTATGTGGAACTTGCAAACCCAAGGGATGATGCCCCTGTCAGGAGCTGGGAAAAATCTTACATTAAAACTCCAAAGAATGGCAAACAGGTGCAATGTTCTGGACAGCCCATATGACTTTTTTTTTTTTTTTTTTTACTACATTTGCTCCCATTGAGAGGACAGTTTTAGTAAGCACCAAACTGTAAAAGTAGACTTTTAAATTGGTAGTGAATTGTACTGTGCCATTAATGGACCCCACTTTGTCAAACAAGCACCACTTGGTAAACCCCCAAATCTCTGAAATCCTAATGGCCTATATGAATTGCTTGTGCATTTTGTTAGACAATATCTTCAAACAGGTCTGGATTTTTGTTCATGAAGAAACAGGACAGTTGCTTGCTTTTTAAATACCAGTACTGGGAAATGTGTGGCAGCGTCCTCCTTTAAGCCCTGGAGGTTGTCTGCCTTGATTCTATCAGGAACTACAAATGTACCACCTACCTGGCACGTTCTGTCTCAACTGGGCTTGCCATGTCTGTGTTAACATGTCAATGAGCTGCTACAGAAGGGTGGTGCACACTTCCAGCCAGCTGGCACTTTTGCTGCTGAATCAGCAACAGCACATGGTACAATGTTTCCCCAGCTAGCAGTTTTGTTTTTTTTTGTTTTTTTTTTTTTTTTTCTTCTCTCTCTCTCTCTCCTCCTTTGTACTTTCTGGCAATTGCATGATGGCACATTAAGATTGCCATAAGAGTTGATTCCTGGAAAAGTCGTTTTTGCTATGAAGTGTAAGTCTATGGGTGTCTAAACTTGTGCATTTTAACATGGAGTACAGGTTAAATGCATTTGCAACCCCCTAGCTCATTTTGGCACTAGCCAATCAGAATAGGCATCTGAGACACTGGGTACAATATACTGACCATAACCATGTTTTTATAATCTGGTAACAAACTATTTAAAGGTGCAGTAAAATTATTAAAAAATGTATTGTAGAACTTTTTCAGTTTAATAAAATAAGGCTACTCCCACTGCAGAGATGCCTCGTTGGTTATTAAATCTACATAAATGTTTTGGGGGTTTTTTCCCTACATTAAGTGCCCCTAGTAGTCAACTTCCAACTAGCTATGCTGTTACATCCTGCATAAAGTCAATGGCAAACAGTTCTCCATAGAATCTGATATAAACTGCTGAGTCATGCTGTTAGAACTTTCAGGAAAAACACAGTAAATTCACTTCTGGATTAGTTGAAGAATTATAAATATTGAATAAAACTGATGGCAGTTGGAGTGCCCTTATCTTACTCATCTAGGAAAGCTCTAACAGGTTTTCATACAAAAATGCTTTTTTATTTTATATATACTTTGCCTGACATGCTATGCATGCATGTCTTTAACTTTTTCTTTTTTTTTTTTTTTTTTTTTCTTCCTATACTCTACGTTTTTAAACTACGTGCATGTGAGTTGGTCTCCCCCCCCCCCCCCCCCCCCCCCAGCACTTCGAGACCAACTACCATCCCAGAACAGCCAACAAATGGAGTTTTCCCTGCAACACTTGGGAAGCTAAAGGTTGTCTAACACTGCTAGTCTAAAGGGTGTTTGTAATGCATTCACAGGTTGTCATAGTGCAAGAGGTAGTTTATTCAAATCAACACTTCAGTACTTCATCCCTATGTTCAAAAAAAATTTGGTAAATAATCCTTTTGTCTGGTCTGATGGGGGGGAAAGTGTTGGTCTGTAATACTGAGTTCATAGGCCTCTGTCAATGAGAAAAATATGTACTCTGAAAGCATAATTGCATTTCATGAATGCCTGGCATAAATTGTCGTCAAATAAAACACACTAGTATCAAATGGCAAAGGGTGTATAGTAGCTTAGAACAACCTGTAACAAACCAGTTCTCCAGGAGTGGATTGAGTCTATATTTACCATTGAGTAATTCTGACCAGTTTAGGAGTACAGTGAAGCTACTTTGACATCCAAGGAATGTTGAATATTCTCTAATAAATGCCTGTGTCATGTCACCTTACAGACCAGCCTGTCCTAGTTTCTGTGACTGGATAATGACTGTAGTTATCTAGTTTGGACTCTCCATTACTTCCTTTTGTATGATCCCTGACATAGCTATGTTAATGCCTTGTCTTTTTTAACCAGTACCATCTGCCAGTCCTGGAGTACTTGTGCATACTCTTCTTCACTACTTCATTTTACAAACAGTGTTAGTAACTAGTCC
Source organism: Rhinophrynus dorsalis (assembly GCA_037306005.1). Lineage (NCBI taxonomy): Eukaryota > Metazoa > Chordata > Amphibia > Anura > Rhinophrynidae > Rhinophrynus > Rhinophrynus dorsalis. The sequence goes on from CM074719.1 coordinate 277,458,355, forward strand.
TGATCTCTAAACTGGGTGAGCAGAAGACTTTGGAGCAAAGCAACATTAAGAGTTGGTGAATGGTGCATGTAAACATCTGTTTTTAAATACTCAAAACTTGAGCCAACAGTAAGCAATGTCACCCTCCCCCTCCCCCAATGCTTTAAGTTTTCTCCCATTGTATCACAGCTTGCATGTTGTCCCAACAGATGGCACAATTCAAGTGGTGGGTTTTACTCCTGTAAAATAAGGGCCAAGAAATTTGGTTAAATGTGGGTGAAGTATTCATAGTCCATGGATTAAATCCAACAGGTTTTAAAGGCACAATGTGGTTAGGGGTGTCTATCAAAACTGTACATGGATCTGTATCTTTCATCACTGTCCTCTTCCAGCTAACAGGCTGTTTTCAAAGATTCTGTTGGGTTGCATAATACTGAGTAGATGGGAGTGGTCTCTTCGTAGTTGACTAAAACAGCTGAAGAAACCCTTGCCATATCAAAGCTTGGAAGTGTGGCTTTTGTGGTGGAGGTAGACTATGACCCACAGGAACATCTTGCTGCATGGAGACCTGTTGAGCAGACATAATGCTATTCTGTAGTATAGCTTGGGCATATCTAGCTTGTAAACTAATAAACTGAAGTTTGTATAGATTTTACATCTTAAAACTATGTTCTTGGTGTGCAAGTTGAAGTACTCCCTAGTTTGACTGCTTGGATCAGTCTGGCTGGCAATAATGAGATTTTACTATGCAACAGAGTGGGAAGGATTCCAGGCAGTAAATGCTGACTGAGACTTGGTCACTCTGCTGAAATATACACAAGCATTGTTTAGTAGCTGACTTGCTTGTAGCAATTTCTTAAAAGTACCTTGAGGGCCTGTATCTTGGGCTGGGAACTAATGTATTTGGCACTGCTTGACCTAGCATGATCTGATACTCCATTCCTGTCAGATTAGTAAAACCTCCTTTGTGATCTTTCTTTTATCAAACCTAATTGTATGATGAATGAAACCAAAAACAAAAAAACACACACAAGGGGCACCAATAGGGAAGTATGTATAGGTAAACAATCTCTCAATAAAATAAAAATTACACACGCAATTAGATGACGACATGGCTCTGTTATCAGTCTCCTGACTATTCAGGCACACTGAGAACTTCTCCCATCTCAGTTCAGGTAACTTCTCTCCCTGTATTCAGAAGCGCTTCAAATCTCCAAATAGGATGTAGCAGGCTGGTCACTTATAAAACTAGGATTTATTGATAAACATAGACAGATACTACAGGCTTATAATGCTAATTGTATGATAAAATGGCAATACTTGTTACTCTGAATCCTAATACTACAATTCTTCTGATTCCCCCTGTAGGTTGTTCGACGCAGTCTGGAGCAGAAGGGTATTGCTGTCAAGAACATAAGGTTGAATGGCTCTGCTGCCAGCCATGTGTTGCACCATGACAGTGGCTTAGGTTACAAAGACTTAGACCTTATTTTTGTGGTGGACTTAAAAGGGCCAGATGTCTTCCAAGTGGTGAAACATGCTGTGCTGGACTGTCTTTTGGACTTCCTGCCTCCAGGAGTCAACAAAGAGAAGATAACACCTATGACTTTAAAAGAGGCCTATGTTCAGAAGCTGGTTAAGGTCTGTACAGAAAGTGATAAGTGGAGCCTTATCTCCTTGTCAAACAACAATGGTAAAAACATGGAACTGAAGTTTGTGGACACTCTTAGACGCCAGTTTGAGTTCAGTGTGGACTCTTTTCAAATCCTGTTGGACTCCATGCTAATGTTCAACCGATGCTCTGAGAACCCAATGTCACAGAGCTTCCATCCCAATGTAATTGGAGAAAGCATGTATGGAGACTTTGAGGAAGCCATGGATCACTTGCGTAATAAGATCATTGCCACACGTAACCCAGAGGAGATCCGTGGTGGAGGACTCCTCAAATATTGTAACTTGCTTGTGAGAGGCTTTAAACCAAAATCTGAAATTGATATGAAGACTATGCAGCGATACATGTGTTCTCGTTATTTCATTGACTTTCCAGATATAAGAGAACAGCAACGGAAGCTGAAGTGTTACCTGCAGGACCACTTTGTGGGTATGGAGGACAAACGATATGACTGTCTGATGACCCTCCATCGTGTAGTAAATGAGAGCACAGTGTGCCTGATGGGACATGAGCGCAGACAAACTCTGTCGCTTATAGCTTCATTAGCTGCTCAGGTGTTATCTGAGCAGAACCATGTTCCAGCTGTCCCCAGTTTCACTTGCTACTACCAGCCAGCCCCCTTCATGAGTGATGCTAACTACAATAGCTTTTACTTCACTCCAGTCCAACCACTTGTGTCCTGTAATCACTCCTACCAGACATGGCTTCCATGCTGTAACTAACATTGGACAGAGCATTCACTCTTCTCCTCTTTTGGGCCCCCATACACCCTTGGTATTGATTTACAAGCCCTTCATCTGCAACTTGTGCTGTTTCTACTTCAGTTTAAGATTAGTAGAGCCTGCCAATGCAACAGTAATCTGGAAATGAAGGGCTACTCTTGTGGCACTCATTTCTCCCCCCCCCCATGCCCCTTTAATGCATAAACATTCTGTCTCTCCTAATGCAGGCTTTAGAAGTATGGGAGAGGTGTTGGGAGAAATGAATAGAACAGATCTATGATTTTGGACCAAAGAATTGGATGGAAGTGCCTGTATCACTGAAATTATATAAATGGTTAACTACTAAACACCTGAGATTGCAAGAAGTGAACATGGGATTAGCATTTTGCTTCAGATGTTCAGCTGGATATTTGCACTGCCTCTTGAATCATTGCCCCAGGTGCATTGTGCTATAATCTCAGATTGTAAGTAAAGTTATTGACTCGTGGTATGCTGTGGGCATATAATGCTATGCACACCCTTCTGGCACTCAAAGCAAAAAGAAAAAAATATATAGTTTCCTTAAACTGAAGATCATGGTCTGTGCAGATACAGCTGTAGAAACTATTCATTTCTTCCCCAATTTTTATACTATAAAGGGCCTGGGGGTATGGTTACACCATTAAGTGAACTATCTTCACTACAAACTTTCACTGTATAAAGGCAGTCCTATCATGCAGTAACATGTTATATGCCTGGTGCTGTTTGGGCAAATTTCTCACCTACTCTGCTTCTGTTGGAGACCTGGCTTAATGTTTCAAGTTCAGTCATACTTTACATGCATTTAGCTTCATTCCACTGCCAGCTATTAAACACAAGCAGTTTGATAGCTAAAAGTGTGCTTCAAAATGAGACCTCATAAACGGTGCATGTGCAAGATCTATTGGATCCACGTTTAACCCCTTAAGTGCCAGAGGAATAAATTGTATACCTCTGGCACTCAAAGGTTTGTGAACCAGGGAGTTGTGCAGCAAACGGATCTGGCCCTTGTTAAGTAAACTCTAATACTAGAGGATCCTCTGAGCCTTTAGATTTGCACTGTCTCCACTCCCCTTTAAAGGGATAGTAATGTCTAATAAAGCCACTCAGTCTTCTCTAGTGTGAATCATTCACTTGGCTCTGGGTTTTTTTTTTTTTTGCCCCTTAAGGACCTATGACAGTCCTGGCAAGTCATGGATTTTGGTGCTCCCCACATGGCTGCACGCCATTCAGTGAGATCTGAATTGGATCGGCTTAAAAAAAAAAAAAAAAAAAAAAAAAAAAAACCTCTGGTCCTTAAGGGGTTAACTTACTGTTTGGTAGTTCAAAATATATTCAATGTAGAATAAACCCAGTCCTGCCCCTTCTGCCCACCTCCCCTTACAACTGCAGTCTGGTCTTGAGACCGGTAGGCTTCAGTGATGGACTGACTTAAGTCAGGAAGTATAAGGAAAATCGTATCCCCCTTGATGGAGGGCAGGATTTTCCTTACATTGAATATATTTTGAACTACAGAACAGTGATTTATTAAGTGCTTACAATAGAGGACTTCATCTGTAGGCTTGGGCCGTGCTGCACTCTTCCCATGTCAAAGCTGAATTTTTGGGTAGCTAGTAAAGGCAGTGAAGTAACACGTACAATATAACGTCCTTCCCCCATTTTATGTATGCATGTACTGAAATAACTTTGATCAGGAGCTTTTGCTCTTGGTCAGAACCAGAGGAAGGCAGAAGCCTGGTGGCACATGAATATAACTTGATTCCTCCCTTAAACCATTAAGGATGAGTGGTATGAAACTATAGTCACTTTAAGGGATTATCTGGCTTTTTTTTTTTTATTTTTATTTTTTTTTTTTTTTTTATGGGCACCTACCTTTTTTAGAAATGTTAAAAGGACACTTGCCTAAAAGAATAGGGCTCCTTTTTAAATATATTGCACTCCTCCTAGATACCATTTGTAAAGTAACTTTGGTGCCTACATGATCTTGCATAAATCTTAAATTTCTGATCTTGCTGTAAGCCACATCCTGGGGCAGCAGAGAATTTAACAAGTGGGCAAAGCCCCCGACCACTCCTGTCAAGACTAGTGCACAGTTTCAGAGCCCTACATGGATCTGTGCTCCCTTTTGCCACCTCTTCAACTGATCTTCTCATCCCTTCCATTTGCCACATCTGTGAGCCCTCAAATGTGGGTTAGTCTGCTCTGAATGCTTTACTTGCTAATAGTTTCACCTACCTGATGCTGTATGCCAGGTGGAGACACTCTGAAGGGTTAACATACCTGTGAAATAAGCTATTTAAAGGTCGTGCACTTGGTGTCTCCCCACCAGACATAGACACCGTATCACCGAGTGGTAATGGCAATGCTATATCCTTGGCTAGATTATAAACACTCTTCATAATCCCCTTCAGACAGCTGTGCATGAACATCTGACCCTACATTGTTAATAAAACTAAGGGCAATATATGTCATATAAGGTAAACAAATAGGTTCCAGTGAACTGAGCTGTGGCTGTAATCTAAAATGCTGTCTGTGTCTTACAAGTGTGGGGTGTTTGTTTTACTAAGCCATTTATTACTAGGTTATAGTAGCCCTTTTAAACCAGTTTATTCAGCTCTATCCCTCAAAGGGATAGTAATGTAAAATTTAGGTCTGAGTCTTAAAAAAAAATTTATTTATTTTTTTTTTTTTTTTTTTTTTTTTTAAATATAAACATGAGCTATATTTAATTACACAGTATTGTAATTCAAACACTATTACAGCCAAAATGATCCCCTCTTGCTCCTTCAGGCTGCCTCCCATAAAATCTGGAATACCAGTTATGGGACTGGACAGATGCAGTGAGGGACAAACTTCAGTAAGTAGAAGGAAATCCCCCCCCCGATGGAGGACAGAATTTTCCTTTTGCTTACGGAGGATTGTCCCTCAATGCAGTTCATCCAGACCAGCATGAGAGGCTGGCTCATGCACAGAAATGGGTGGGAGGGGGATCCTTTTAGCTTGAATACAGCTTGAAATACAACATCTTATGTTATAAAGACTCTGAGCTAAACTCTAATCAAAGCATTATGGTCTCTTTAATGGCACCCAACATGCAGATATGGGGGAATGAACTTTAAATGAGTTGAAGGTATCTGTCAGACCTGACATAATCTTTGCTGGCCCACTTGGCATGTAGCTATAGTTCTGACAGTGCTCTTTTCTTTAAAAAAAATACATTTTGTAACTTCCCACTTGTGTTCATTACAAACTTTTTTTTTTTTTTTTTTTTTTTGCTGAGTGGAACATTGTGAGCCCTGTAAAAGAATACTCCCAACAATTAACTCTGCAGCTCTGGGAGTGCCTAAGAGCTGGTAGCTTCATTCATCCAAGCTCCCTGCTCAGTTTCTCAGATGTTTAACCCTGTCACTGCTAATGCAGTAAATCCTTCTTTCAAGACACTGCAAATGTTTGTCTGCTCCTCACTAACTGAAAAGTCTGACACCCTGTAACATGTGCCTTTTTAACATAATACTGGATTTATATCTGGCTTGTGGGTTTTTTTTTTTTTTTTTTTTTTTTTTTTTTTTTCTTTTCAGGTGTCTAAATGCAAGTGTTTAAAAAAAAAAAAAAAAAAAAAAAAACTATATATATTTTTTTACCTGGATGGGAGTGTTCATCTACAGTATTGCCCCATTCCAGTTGAGGGGCTGTTTAAGAGCAAAAAATAAAAAATATATTTTCACAAGATTGGTGTGTTGTGGTAAATTTGTTAACACCTTAACATCACATGATGTGCAAGGAGTGTCATATCAGTCTGGATGCAAAGGACTGGTGACAGTCCTGGCATGTCATGGAATTCTGTGATGGCATGTAGCTGCTCTGCCATGCCAGAAGTCATTGCACAAAATGTGCTGTGGTCCCCTATGGCCACCCACTCCTGGATCAGGCAGTATATAACCCTTTGAATGCCAGAAAGGTATCCAGTGTGACATGCACTAGATGCCTTCCTTTAACTCAAAGGGTTAAGGGATTCAGCACTATTTTTTTACTTACAGTAGAGGGCCAAATACTAAACATTCCCCTCAAAATAGGGCTATACTGACTGCTAGGGTCTCTGACTCTTTCTAATTTACACAATGGGAGTCAAGAGGTTAACTTGCCCAGCTTCAATCTTTGAGTACCTTGGTCATCTTTTTGTCCCTGTTCTGGCACCAAATGTGATGAGGTGGTTTTGCCATTGTTGCACTTTTATCAGTAACCACTTATTACCTACAATATGGAACACAGAAACCATGGGGTTCATATTCCCTCTTCCAGAGAGCAGGGAATGTGTCCTTTTGGGACAAGACTGTCCTCTTCAAGCTCTAACACCATCTTAATTACCAGATTAACTTGGGCTTTCTAGTAAGATGGGTACCATGGAGGCAACAGCTCCTCCCAGTAGGCTGGAACAACTCAGAAGGAAGTGCAGGGGCAGAGCCTCCCCCTCCTCCATATCAGACTACCTTATCCCTCCCTGCCAGATTTGTTCCTTCAACCTGGTAAGAAGGCTGAACAGTTCTTAGTTTTTAGCCATTTGTTTTGTGGGGGGGTTTTTTTTTTTTGTTTTTTGTTTTTTCCTTCTCCCTCCTAGATATGGGCTGCCCAAAGTCACCCATTGGGTGGATTACCATTATTGCTTCCTCTGGAGGATTGTCCAGTTAACAGGTGCTGTCTGTGGACCCTTGTAGCCCTGGAAGAGAATCATGCAACCCATATATCTCTCCCTCTCCCTCCTTTTCAAAGGTAACCTGAGGAAGAGACCCGCAAAAGATGAGAAACCCTTTGAGTGCCATGGTCCACTAGTCTCACTGTTCTCCTACATACAGGGTCTTTCTGGAGTCCTTTATAACTCATGCTGGGTATATTTCTCTGGAGCATTTTTGGTAATTCTGTGGTAATTAACACTTTCCCTGCTATGATTTGAGAATTGGAACTTTTTTTTTTTTTCCTCTGTGTCCGTTACACGGCATAGTGGGTAATTGGTTCCGCCTCCCAGCTGGTAGGACCAATCAAGATTTCAATAAATTCTTAGCGCAACCTCCCTTTGGTAGTTTTTTTGGTCCTACCCAAGCTGGGGGACGGAGGCATTGCCTCTTCCTCTCTCCTACCTCTCCTTCATCCGGATAATGTGGCTTGCCTCATCGCGGCCGCATTCTCTTCTTCCTCTGCCCCGCATCGTGCAGGGGCAAGAAGATTGCAGCTGGAGACCTCGTGGGGACTGGAAAGCGGCGACGCGCCGGCTGAACCTCCCCCCCTAATAGCTGTTCTGCACGGCCGGAACCGGAAGCGCCACCTACAGGAAGGAAGAGAAACGGCGTGCGTTCCAGCAGTGGAACGCAGGAAGTAACCGGACGCCCATCCTGCACATGGAACACAAGAAGCAGTTAAAGGATGGTGCAGACAGAGGTCTCCAGAATGTAAGTAACATATAATAATTATACTTATGCTTATATATGTTGCAAGATTGCTGTAGGATTATCTCTATGCTGGATAGCTTATTTGCCTACATAGTACATATAGTTTGTGCATTCTATGATGTCTGAAACCAAGGATAAAACAGAAAAGAAAAAGGAATCATCTAAAGAGGAGAAAGCTACCACAAAGTTTAAATCATGTGCTGCATGTGATCAAAAACTACCTGCCTCTGAAGTTTCCAAGTTATGCCCAGATTGTTTAAAGAAAGCCTCTGGTTCTGAAGTCCCTGCACAATTTCAGGAATTCTTAAGCTGGATGAAGGCCTCCATGCAGGAGACCTTCACATCTATGCAGGAAACCACTAGGAAAAGGCCTAGGGTTTCTGACCCAGAGGAAGGTACCTCACGCATTCAAGAATATGAGGATGAAAGTATTGAGCTAGAATCTGCAGGATCCTCCGCAGAAGAAGGCGAAATATTAGAAGAATCTGGTAGTTTCTCCATTGATAAAGTGGATCCTCTAGTGAAAGCCATGAGAAAATCCTTGGGCCTTACTGAGATTCAGAAAGATCTCAATGTGATGGATACTGCATTTATTGGATATAAGAAAACCTGCGCAGTGGTTCCTGTCCATACCTCTATACAGGAGATTATCCAGAAAGAATGGAAACAAGGTGACAAAAGAAGTTCTACCTCCAAACGTTTCCAGAGAATGTATCCCTTTGCAGAAGAAGATACAGCCAAGTGGACTACGCCACCTAAAGTTGATGCAGCTATCGCACAGACATCAAGACGAACAACATTGCTCCTAGAGGACGGTACAACATTGAAGGACTCCATGGATAAAAGAGCGGATACAGCTCTACGCAAGCAGTTTACATCTATAGGAGAAAACCTAAAAACTGCTACCGCTATGGCATCTATTTTTCGCTCTATGCGAATATGGATATCCGAAATAGAAGAAAAAGTTGAATCTTCAGTGTCAAGATCCAGAATCCTGAAGGAATTGGGTATGATAAAAGAAGCTGTAAATTACTCCTGTGACGCATCTCTTGATAATATTAGACTCCTAGCAAGATCATCCGCCTTATCAGTTACGGCCAGGAGAGCCCTATGGATTAGATCTTGGGACGCGGATCCGGCTTCAAAGAATCGCTTAATTTCATTACCTTTCGAGGGTTCAAGATTATTTGGAGAACAACTAGAAGAGATTATCAAGAAATCCTCAGCAGGAAAAAGTCCCTTTTTGCCTCAAGATAAAAGAAACAGAGGATCACCAGCAAGAACCAGCTCTTCTCGGCGGCAGTCCTTTCGAGACGCAAAGAGATACAGACCTGGTAAAGGATATGAGCAACGAAAAAGAGGTGGCTCTCAGCCTTTCAGAGGAAGTAATAGGAAAGACTTCCAAAGGAAGGCCCAATTCCAGCAATGATGCCACAGGTCCCCTTCCCTCACATCCAGTAGGGGGCAGACTGGGGGAATTCCATCAGTCCTGGGAGTCACTCCATCCAGACACTTGGACAATGGAAATGGTGAGGGAAGGATATGTCCTCGAATTTCAAACTGCTCCTCCAAATCAAAGATTCAAGACATCTCAAGTCAGGAACAAGGGCAAGATCCTCCAAATGAGACAGGTCATCCAGTCCCTTCTCCTCAACAAAGTTATAGAAGAAGTACCTGTGAGTCAGAAGTTCCAGGGCTTTTATTCAATTCTTTTCTCTGTTTTAAAGCCTTCTGGGGAACTTCGTCTTATCCTGGACTTAAAGGATCTCAATCAGTCTCTTCGTGTTCAACACTTCAAGATGGAGTCAGTGATGTCAGCAATAAAATTGACTCAACCACAAAACTTCCTTTCACGCATAGACCTGAAGGATGCCTTCTACCATGTATTGATCAGACCATCACACCGCAAATACCTCAGGTTTCACATCCTGAAGACTCATTATCAGTTTCGTGCTCTTCCATTCGGGTTAGCCACTGCTCCAAGAATCTTTACCAAACTTCTGGCAGTAGCAATGGCAGAACTAAGAAGCAAGTATCAACTCAAAGTTGTCCCATACTTAGACGACATTCTGCTGATAAGTCCTTCACTTCACACAGCGGTCCAAAACACAGTCATTTGCAAGCGAAGGCTTCAAGAATTAGGTTGGTTGATAAACGAAGAAAAGAGCATGCTATACCCATCAAAACAACTTCAGTTTCTGGGTGTTATAATAGACACAGCCCTAAACAAAGTCACCTTATCCTTGGACCGACAGAATCGCATCCTGCAGCAAGTGACTACATTCCTCTCCAGACGGCTCCAGACTGTAAAGCTCTTCTCCAAGATCCTTGGTCATCTATCCTCAGCACAACAGATAATACCATGGGCCAGATCACACACACGTCAGATGCAATACAACTTCCTTCAGTTCTACCGAAAGGATCCGGCAAACTGGTACAGACGAATCCCAATATTGACTGCTACCAGAAAAGAATTGGCCTGGTGGATTCAGGAAAAGAATCTGACACAAGGTCGTCCGCTAACAGAACCACCCAAACAGATTCTCACCACAGACGCCAGTCGCCAAGGCTGGGGAGGGGTCTGGAACCAGAAGTCAGTTCAGGGTGTTTGGTCAGACCAAGAACAAAAACTTCACATAAACAGCCTGGAACTATTAGCCATCTGGAAATCACTGCTACACTTCCAAAAAGAATTAGCAAGTCAGGCAGTTCTCATAAGGTCAGACAATGTCTCGGCAGTACAATATCTGCAGAATCAAGGAGGAACCAGGAGCATTCAGCTCAATCGCCTAGCAGTAAGGATATTAAGCTGGGCAGAAAAACATCTAAGAGCCTTAACAGCTTCACACCTATCAGGTCACCTGAACATCCAAGCCGACTTCCTCAGCAGGAAAAAGTTGCATCCGGGAGAATGGAGCCTGAACAGAAAGGTATTCTTATCCCTGATTCAAACATTAGGATCTCCAACAGTGGATCTCATGGCCACAGCTCAGAACAGACAGTGTCCAAAATACCTTTCCAGGTGGGCAGAGAGGCAATCAGCAGGCCAGGATGCTCTGACCATCCCTTGGACATTTCCTCTAGCTTACATTTTTCCACCAATTCCTCTCCTAACAGAGGTAATAAGGAAAGTAAGAATGGACAAAGCAAATGTCATTCTAATAGCTCCAAACTGGCCAAGAAAGATATGGTATGCAGACCTCATACAGATGTCAGTCTGCCCTCCAATTCCTCTGCCGGACATTCCGGATCTACTATGTCAAGGGCCAATAGTACATCCCAATCCGTCCTTCTTCCAACTCTGGGCCTGGAGGCTGAGCGGGAATCTTTAGCCCTTCAGGGTCTTTCCGAATCAGTCATCAATACTATACTTCAAGGAAGACGTCCTTCTACTACCAAAATCTATTATAGAGTTTGGACCACCTTCCATCGCTGGTGCATATCCAAAAAATTGGAAAGGCAATCCATCGCTGCTCCTCAGATCCTGGAATTTTTACAAACAGGTTTTCAGAAGGGCCTGAAACCTGCATCATTGAAGGTCCAGCTCTCAGCCCTTTCAGCCACCTTAGCCACTCCATTTGCTGACAACTTTTTAATTAAGAAATATATGACAGCAATATGTAAAATCAAGCCTACCATTCGTGACACGGTCCCCTCATGGGACCTAAACCTGGTTCTACAACAGCTCTCTTCACACCCATACTTTGAACCATTGGAATCCATTTCCATCAAGCATCTCACCTTAAAGACAGTGCTACTTACAGCGGTTACTTCCGCCCGCAGGGTCAGTGAACTTCAGGCCCTTATGGCCACCTCTCCCTGTCTAATATTCCATCAGGATAAAGTAGTTTTAAAACCGAATCCTGCATTCCGCTCTAAAGTTATATCACATTTCCACTTAAACCAGGAGATAGTGCTCCCATCCTTCTGTCCAAATCCAAAAGGAGATCTAGAGAAACGTCTACATAACCTGGACTTAGTACGCTGTCTTCAGATCTACATTAAGCGTACCCAGCTCATAAGAAAAACAGATTCCCTGTTTGTCCATCATTTTGGAAAATTTAAAGGTTGCGCAGCATCCAAATCTTCAATTTCCAGATGGATAAAGAACTGCATTATTCTATCCTATGAGTCAGCAGATAAAGAGCCGCCTTTAAAGATTAAAGCCCATTCGACCAGAGCCATATCCACCTCTTGGGCTCAGAAAGCAGAAGCCTCACCTGAAGAGATTTGTAAGGCTGCAACCTGGTCATCTGTTTCCACATTTGTAAAACATTACAGATTAGACATCCAAGCATCTGCAGATGCCAGATTCGGCAGGAAGGTGCTAGAAGCAGCTTTAACTACCTAATTACATCTCTTCGAGAACCCTCCCTATGTTGGGGCACTGCTCTGGTAAGTCCCCACTATGCCGTGTAACGGACACAGAGGAAAAGGAAATTTTACTTACCGATAATTATATTTCCTCTGTGTCCTTCCACGGCAACCCTCCCATGTTGTTTATGGTATATTGGTACTAGTATCGTTCCTACCATGTGTATTACAAAATTACTTAAAATAAGTATTACCTAAGACTAACCATACTATCGTTACAGCTTGGACAAAAGTAAAAACTACCAAAGGGAGGTTGCGCTAAGAATTTATTGAAATCTTGATTGGTCCTACCAGCTGGGAGGCGGAACCAATTACCCACTATGCCGTGGAAGGACACAGAGGAAATATAATTATCGGTAAGTAAAATTTCCTTTTTTTGTGCCATCCCTTACAAGTTACTGGTAACTTTGCGTAGGCGATCAACCCAACTAAATAGGCAGGAACAAGTCTGAAGTGACTGCTGGGTGGAGCCTGCCTCCTCCTTAGCTTGCAGCTAGCCAATCCCCAACCAGGAAGATTTGTTCCTTAGGCAAGACACAAGCAAGAGAACATTTCTGCTATAGTTAGCTTTTTATGATTTTTCTTAGATGTGCTACCACCATTAGGTGGATTACCATAGCTGCCATAGCTGGCAATTCTCATCACCCAAATGTGTATAGCTCCATTTACCAGGTGCTTTTGTGGACCTAAGCCCGGGGGGGCCAAGCTTTCCCCAGGAGCTGACCAATGAGGTGGCTTCCAGATATATGGTAATCAGAAGACCTGGTTGAGTGCTGAGGTCCACATGTCCCATGCTTCCCCTCTGCACAGGGATCTCATTTGGAGTTCCTATTACATAATCGTTCATTCATTTGGCTTTAGTTCAGTGTGCTGTGTAACAGTTCCTGGGTTCTGTTTTACCCCTGTTAAGTGTTCATTGATACTTTGTGGCTTGTGTTGAGCTATTCATGATCTGTAGGTTCATTGGTGCTCTGACTTTGGGGGCCTGCGCCTGGTCCTTGCCTTTCTTCTCACCCTGGGGGACTTAATGGTTGGACATCCCAAAGTTACCAGTAACCTGTATTGGACGACAGAAGGATTTTAGTCTTACTTGTTAAATCATTTTCTTAGTCCATACAGGTTACTGGTCTCCCACCCTGTCAAGGGACTATGCTTGGCTCTCCTGTGGCAGAACGTGGGGTCCTCTTGGGCTCATGCTCACAGGAGTCTTCCTTTACCACCTTACTACCTAGTCAATAGTTTAGTCTTTAAATCTTACTGGAAGTGGATTGGGTAGCTGCAAGCAAAGAGGAGGTAGGCTTCACCCAGCAGTCACTTCTCAGAAGTGTTCCTGCCTAGTAAAGGGGTTGATCACATACCCAAAGTTACCAGTAACCTGTATGGACTAAGAGAAAAGGCTTTAATAGGTATGACTAAAATCCTATTATCACTTTCCCTTTGGTTTTGTGTGCTTTAATGTTTGTTCTATAGGTGTGTTGGCTTTTTTTTTTTTTTTCCCTCCCCTCTTCCTTTCTCATTTTATTTGAATTCTGCGCATTTTTAAGGGTGTGCTTTATGGCATAGGCACAAATATCTATGTCCTTCTATGGGGCAGACTACTTTGGGACATGGCTCTGCAGCTTCTCCACATACTGAGTGGAAAGGGCTCGTTCTAGTCTTTTTGTCCTGTCCTGGGGGAGTCCCTGGGAGGTTTGGGTTCTGCTTTTAGGGTACTTCCAGGACAAACTACATTTCCCATTATGCCTGTTTCGTGGGAATTTCTCAGAATGGCTAGGATTTCAGATGCCACTTTTTTTTTTTTTTTTTTTTTTTTTTTTTCTCTCCCCCCCTTCTCCCCTCCTCATGAGCGGAGTATGCTATGCAGGGCTTGAATAAATCTACTCTCCTTGCCAGAAAAGCTTATTTTTAGGCTTTCTGAGGGGTTTTCTTAATCTGAATGACAGTATTTGGGTTCCCTATAACTGTAAGACACTGCTCCTCTTAGGGCCTAAAGCTCATGTGGGAGCGTCTTTGATCCCTGCTTAATGTTCCTCATGCCAAGCGGGACTTCCCAGAGCACTCGGTTCATTTATGCCTCTCCTGCTCTGGGCATCATTCCATACCTAGGGTGACCCCTTTGAGGCTGACCCAGAGCCCTCTGCTGAGGGTCTCATTAAGGTGGTTCTGACTACTCAGCATTCCTGTTAACCCTATAGTATCACAGTCCACTTCTGATGTTTTTCAGAGGCGTAAGAAGTCTGGTACTATGTCTCCACCTAATCCCATTCTAGATCAGGTGATTATGGAAGACTCAAGAAAAGAATCTTGTTCTTTCTAAAAGATTCTCTAAGCTATATCATTCCTTCCTCAGGTGGAATCCATCACCCGTTTCCAGACTGTGTCTAAAGCCACTGCTTTGCCTTTGGATGCCGCAGCATTTAAGGATTTAACTGCCAGGAAGCTTGAGGTTAGCCTGAAGGCTACTTTTACGGCCATAGGTGCCGCCTTTTGAAGGCTTCCGTTTTGGGGTACTAGAGCCATTGTTGATTGGACTGAATAGCTTGCTGAAGCTGTTCACAAGGGTGCCCCTAAGGAGGAACTTTTGTCCATTCTAGCCAACATGTTTGAGGCTCAAGAACTATTGGCACGATGCAGGAAATGTGCACATCTGCTAAAAGCATTTTTGTGTGAAAGTTTTGCACATGTTCTAATCCAGGAAGCTGAATATCGAATGCTACTTGAATTGCACATAAAAATTTATATATATATATATATATATATATATATATATATATATATAGTTTTTACGACAACACTACAGATGTATAAACTCATTCGCAATAGTACTTCCTGCATTAGGTGCATTCTCTATTCCACTCACAGATTTGTTAATCCTGGCCACACCCACAAAAACAAATATGTGCAGCTCTTTGCTAATTTCTCCCCCCCCCCCCTTCATGCACAAACCTATTCCCTAGTGGTTTCCAAATGGGAAATGGCAATTGCGCACATTTCTTGCATCGTGCCATATGTGACTGAGTCTTTGACACTGTCAGGCTTGCAGCTAAGGCTTCTGCCTTTTCTGTGGCTGCCAGATGCACTCTGTAGCTTAAGATTTGGTCTGACTCTTCATCTAAGAAGTCACTAATTTCACTTCCCTTTTCATGAGCTGAACATAATCAGTGAGGCCACTGGGAGAGAGCACCTTGTTGCCTACAGTTCCTAAACTCCACCATATGGCAAGGAAACTGTCTTTCGTCCCGTCAAAGCGAAGCACAAAGGCAGAATCCAAGTGCCTCTCAGGCCAACACCCCACGCTGCACCCCCAAGCCCAGGAGGTCCAAACACTCCTCCACTAAATCAAAACCTGTTTCAGCATGACTTGCCGAACACTGGGTTGCCGTAACCGGTAGGTGGTTGTCTGCATCATTTTTCAAGCATTTGGACAGGCTGTGTTACAGATCAGTGGGTATTACAGGTGGCTTCAGGAGTCTACAGGATTCCTTTCACATCCCTGCTTCCTATCAGATTCTAACTTTCTCACGCCCCCTCAGTCAGGAAAAGTTGTCTTTTCAACGGGGTGGTGCATGCTCTCTTGGACAAGGGAGTTCTGACTCCACGTCCTCAGAGGTTTAGGTTTCTATTCAAACCAAACCTATTTGTAGTCCCCAAGAAGGATGGTGGCAGCTGTCACATCCTGGACCTCAACTCTTTTGTGGTCCCTACAAGATGGAGTCTCTGCGCTCTGTCATCGCAGCAATGTGTCCAGGGGAATTTCTGGCCTCCTGATCTACGGGATGCTTACCTGCACATCACCATTCATCCAGACAGAAGTATCAGATTTGCTTGCACTCTAGGACACACTCAATTCACAGATCACCCCTTTGGGCTCACCACTGCTCCTCAGGTGCTTGCACGTGTCTTGGGTGCCTTGATTTCCTTCCAGGGACCTCCTGAACTGCCATGTCTGGTAATGTGCCCAGATCATCCTCCAGCATGGGTGGATTCTGAACATGAACAAGTCTGCTCCGATTCCTTCTCAGGATCTGGGTCTCCGGTTTGACACTTGTCAGGGTATGGTCTGTCTGACAGAGGCTCTGTTCAGCAGATCACAAATGAGGTGTCCCATGCTCTGGAGTGGACCTCTGCCCCGGTTCACAAGTTCTCATGCCTTGTGGGAAAGATGGCTTCTACCATGGAAGCGGTTCTGTACTTCATGGAGCACACTAGGGAGCTTCAGAGGTTCACTATCTGCTTACCAGGGGAATGAGGAACTCCCTGGATTTTCTGAACTCTTCCCCAGGAAGTGAGACAACAACTTCTCTGTGCTTGTACAGCTCCAAGCTGAGGAAGAAGAAACACTCTGTTGCCCAGTGTTGGACCCTGGTGAAGACTGGGCCAGCCTTTACAGCTGGTGTTGGTCTCTGGGTGAGCTGGAGGTTCGTGGACATTAAAAGGTAGGAGGAAACCCTCCTACCAATCAACATTCTGGAGCTCGGAGCAATTCTCCATGCTCTGGTCTATTGGTCCTCTCTCCTCCTGAGGGACTGTCCAGTCAGACTGCCACAGCAGTGGCTTTCATCAAGGAGGCACAAGAAGCACTTACTCTTGGATTGAGGTCAAGGCTATTTTAGCCTGGGCAGAACACTTTCCTGCCATCTCTGCTGTGCACACTCCAGGCATAGAGAGCGTTCTGGTGGACTTCCTCAGTCGCTAGACAGTGGGTGCTCCAGCTGGAGGTCTTTTGATCTGTTAGTCCAGAAATGGGGTTGTCCTTGCATAGACTTGATGGCTACTAGGGACAACAGGAAGGTTCCGTTGTTGTTCTCACTGGGGGGGTGGAAATCCTCTGGCATTTGCAGTGGATGCCTTGTTCATTCGTGGCTTTCATCTAGCCTTTTTTCTTCCTCTCATCCCCAGGGTGCTGAGGAAGATTGGAGGATTGCCCCTCATTGGACCAGGCAACCTTGGTTTCCAGAGCTGTTGGTGCTATCTGCTCAGGAACCATTTTGTCTGCCACACAGGCCAGATCTCCACCACCAGGGTTCTCTCTGGAGAGATGTGGACAGTCTGGCTTTGACAGCATGGCTGTTGAAGCCTCCATCTTAAGTAAGAAGGGATTCTCTCCTGAGGATGGTATCCACCATGATCCAAGCCAGGAAACCTGTGTCCTCAAAGGGCTGCCACTGGGGTTGGTCTACCTTACATTCTTGGTGTGTGGACAGGGATCTGTCCTCCACAGGAGTTTGATCTTCCATCTATCTTGTCCCTTTTTGAAGGATGGTGTGAACAAGGGCCTTAGCCTTAGTTCCTTGAAGGTCCAGACCTCTGCTCTGTCTCTTTCCAGAGACTAATTGCCATGTTGGCAGATGTCAGTTGTCTTTCAGGGTGTTGCTCATGCCTTCCCTGCCTACAAGGCTCTCACTCCCCAGTGGGACCTTAACTTTGTTCTGGGAGTCCTGCAGTGGCCTCCTTTTGAGTCTTTGGCTACCTTTCCTTTTAAGTCTTCTGACATGGAAGATGGCCTTTCTTTTGGCTGTGGTTTCTGTCCACAGAGTAGCTGAGCTGCAGGCTTTGTCCTGCAAACCACTTTTCCTGGTGTTTCACAAGGATAAGGCTGTTCTCTGTACCTCCCAGGAACTTCTTATGTGGTTTGAGTTCCACATCAATCATGAGATTGTTGTATCATCACCATGTGTTGGATGTGGTGTGTTGCCTTAAGTTTTATGTGCACCATACGGAGTCCTTTCGTAAGACTGATGCCTTGTTTGTCATCCCTGAGGGTCCTGGGGCTGTTCTGACTCCATCCAAGGTGACTATTTCGTTCTGGATAAAGTCTACCATCCACAAGGTGAATGAACTCAGAGGGAAACCTGTTCCCTTCCACATTACAGCCCACTCCACTAGATCTGTTGGGGCCTCCTGGGCTTAAAAGAATCAGGCCTCTGCTGAACAGCTGTCCAAGGTGGCCCCCTTGGTCTTCTGTGTAGACCTTTTGCCAGTCACTAATTTGTGGATGTTCTGGCATCGGCTGGAAAGTCCTGGAGGCAGTTTTGCCTGTCTGGGACTTTAATTTACTGTGCCTTATAGCTCTTTACCTGCCTGTTGGCTCTTCTTGTTTGCTGTGTTGAGTCAGTGTCAGTTGACACTTCGTTAGTTTGGGCTGTTCCATGTCCTGGCTAGTCTGAGAACTCTGGTATCATGTGGACCTGGCGCTTGGTCCTTTCCTTCTCTTTTTAACCCTACGAGCTCAATGTTGGTACATCTGTATGTCATATTAGGCAACCAAGAAAATAGGATTTTAGTTTTACCTGTTCAATACTTTTCTTTTAATCGATGTGACAGACAGGTCTCCTCCCACCCCGTAAAAGGGACCATGCTGGGTCTCCTGTGGCTGGATGTGGGAGTCCTTTTAGGTTTATTGATCAGAGGAGGTTTTTCCTGTTCTTGCTATCTTAGTTGATAGGTTATTGACTCAAATCTATCTGGGAGGGAGGGGCTAAGGTAGCCTGATATGGAGGGGGAGGCGCCACCCCTGTAATTCTTTCAGAATTGTTCCAGCCTATGGGGAGTAGCTGTTGCCTCCCCATGGTACCTATTTTGTTTCTGTTAGATATGGATAATTCATACTCCAAACACAACCCACACCCACAGTAGTGGTGGTGCAGTAGTAAGGGCTCAAGGAGGAGAGTCTCTGCATTTACTGCTGTAGGAGAATCACATGGTCCATCCACGAAGGGATAACCTGGTGAGCGGCACTCAGAAAAGGAGGAGCTGGGGAGTACCTGGGCCAAGTCATAAGGAGGAGGACACTTTTAACCCTCTGAGTGCCAGAGGGGTATACAGCATTGATGCCTCATGGGTACTTATAGCATTAAATAAAGGAACAAAAATGATGCTAGGGCATTAATAACAGATGAGAGTTGGTACCGTGTTAGCCGTATAAATACAGGAGGCAAATATAGCTTTTGATACCTTTTATTGGCTAACTAAGCAGATTTAAATGCAAGCTTTCAAGACCTTAGGTCTCTTCCTCAGGCATGTTATACAGATAAATATGAAAACATCTCTCTTAAATACAAGTACACATCACATTGTTTAGTATGGAAATCAGATAACAGAATGCAGTCCAGATCCAGATATCTTTGATCAGTCAATGGTAAATTGCACTCTTCCTCTGAGGCTTTAGAGGTATTTACGATGCTCTTGGGTCTGTGGAAAGGTCAGTCAACTAAATTATATTTTGCAGGGTCAGGCCTGGTTAGCACTTGGATGGGAGACCGCCTGGGACTACCAGGTGCTGTAGGCTTTTGCTTAGAAATTATATTTTGTCATAAATTCCTTATCCCTGTTCAACCCACTACAAATTGCATTAAATTTTAACATTAATTTTACCTCCCATACCTTTCTGGACTGCATTCTGTTATCTGATTTCCATGCTAAACAATGTGATGTGTACTTGTATTTAAGAGAGATGTTTTCATATTTATCTGTATAACATGCCTGAGGAAGAGACCTAAGGTCTTGAAAGCTTGCATTTAAATCTGCTTAGTTAGCTAATAAAGGGCATTAATAGGCAACCTTATACTCCCAACTGTTCAGGACTACAATTCACATCATCCACATGTGGGAATTTTAGTCCTAAACTGTAGGGGTTTCATTAGGATATGAAAGGGTTATATGAGTAAACCACGCGCCAGTGGGGCACGGAATGCATTTCTTTGCAGAATTACAAAAAAAACAGCAGAAAAGTGTGTACTAGGCAAATAATGTTTTAACATGCAAATAGTATATGCTAGCAAAAGGTGCACGGTGTTGCCCTTGGGGATTAAGTCCTTTGCTTGAGGGGTATTGAACACATTCATTGAGACTGATTTTGGTGCAGTGAAAGGAGTGTGTTTGAGAGCCAGAGAGGTATCTATGTCCTGGAAAGTGTTGGTTATCTGTACTGAACGCATTGCACATTTTCTATGCTTTCTTTAACCCCCTTAAGGTCGGCCGATCGTGCATGCGGTTCAGGGCTCCCTGAACAGCCTGTAGCCGCGTGTGGAGCCCTGAATTCCATGCCTTAATGCAAATCTACCCAGGACATGCCAGGACCGTTAAGGGGTTAAATCTAGTGTTGAGCGAGCACCCCGATGCTCGGGTGCTCTGACCGAGCACCCCCTGAGGCTCGAGTGCTCGGCCGAGCACCCGAGCCCCATTGAAGTGAATGGGGCGACACCAGGCACCCCCTGCTCTGATGAGGGGAGGGTGCCTGGTCAATGCCCCCTTCATCTCTGCTATGCCCCCTTCATCTCCGAATGCCCCCTTCAGCTCCGCAATGTCCCCCTTCAGCTCCGCTATGTCCCTCTTCCACAATGTGCCCCTTCATCTCCGCTATGCCTCTCTTCCACAATGTCCCCCTTCATCTCCTCTATGCCATAGAGGAGATGAAGGGGGACATTGTGGAAGAGGGGCATAGCGGAGATGAAGGGGCACATTGTGGAAGAGGGACATAGCGGAGATGAAGGGGCACATTGTGGAAGACGGGCATAGCGGAGATGAAGGGGGACATTGTGGAAGAGGGGCATAGAGTCTATGCCCCTCTTCCACAATGTCCCCCTTCATCTCCGCAATGCCCCCTTCATCTCCGCAATGCCCCCGTACCTCCAGTCCCTGGTGGTCCAGCGGAGCTTCTTCGGATCTGTGCCTCTTCCGGCACAGATCCCCGCCACCCGAACATGGCGGGCGAGCACATGGCGGTACTCGACGAGTACCGCCATGTGCCGAGCAGAGCGATGCTCGAGCCGATCCGAGCATCGGCCGAGCACGCTCGCTCATCACTAGTTAAATCCCATTTAGTGGCAAGGAGTCATCCAGCACATTGCACTGCATGGATACCTCTTTGGCTGTCAAACACATAGCCATTTACATCCCGAAAAAGTACACAAACCATTGTCAATCACTGTGATAAATACTCCTGAAGCACCCATAGGCCTTGGGGCTTGATCCAAATGTTGGCGTTGGCAGAAAAAACTGGCAATGGTGCTTTTGTACATCAAGTCAGAAATGCAAATGTTCCCACTAGTAAGAAATAACGGCAGTTCTGAAACACGTCGCCTGTCTCCAAAACAGCAAAATCTCGACCATAGAGGACAATGTACAAGCGAAGCCCAGAGCCAATCAAATGTTGGAGTTAGGGTTAACGTGAGTTAAATTGCAACATTTCTCTCCAGAAATCGAACACCCATTTTTTCCGGAGAACATCACACAGCTCGGCATAGAAAACCACCGTTGAGGGGAAAATAAAACAGAGAAGCAGGTCATCCAAGGACATAAGACAAGCATACATAGGTCAGATATTAACATCTGCAAAGCCTAGCAAATACAACCCCTCCACCTAAGACACCCCCAACATGTAATCTGGATGGTCCAGGGCACCTCTTGAGGGCACAAGGGAATTCCCAAACAAAAATAACATGCCCAACATCAGGTCCCACTGTGCCAATGGCAATGAGGAGAATATAGTGCATCAAATGTCCCATACACACGTCTCCCCCAAAAAATTGTAAAATCAATATGATCAAATATGAATGCAGAACATAGAAATGTGGGAAAAGTGACGCACCCTGAGCTGGTGCACGTGGTGCATCAACATGACATGACACCCTGGTTGTGAACCACTGAACGACACTATACAAACAAGTCACAGACAAACAATTAGAATCCAGCAAACCCACAGGGACAAGGGGAACACGAAGCAACACAACATAAGGCATCCCAAAACACCTTTGACCAACAGGGGTTAACACACAACACAACATGCACACCTGTCACTCCAACAACAAATCAGGTTCACCCATGTAACCTCAGCAGTCCATGGAGACTAAACACACACATGACAAGTACATACCAATACATATAATCACACCACTAACCACAGACACACCAGAAAACAATTACCTGGATAACACACACCTTACCATTAGTCCATTATGACCACATCATACAGAAGAAAGGACGGTGTCAACCAACCAGAGGAGAACCACCAGGCAGTGCCCCTCCCCCTCAAAAAACAAATACCGAATAACTGACGCACACTACAGGAGTATACCAAACCAAAGCTACATCAGGCAATACAAAATTAATCAAGTGAATACATCAAATCAATTAAAAACCATCCAGCACA
Organism: Rhinophrynus dorsalis; assembly: GCA_037306005.1. Classification (NCBI taxonomy): domain Eukaryota; kingdom Metazoa; phylum Chordata; class Amphibia; order Anura; family Rhinophrynidae; genus Rhinophrynus; species Rhinophrynus dorsalis. The sequence goes on from CM074719.1 coordinate 277,480,711, forward strand.
GGAATATTAAGTGAATACATCAAATCAATTAAAAACCATCCAGCACAGGAATATGGAGTCATGAAGACATTCTGACATAGAATAATGCCTCTATAGACTGAGAGCAAGTATATGTAAAGCAAACGTGCAATACCATGTATCCACAAACAATTCAAAGTGGCCCATTAGCAATGTGCAATATTATCATACATACAAAGTGCAAACTATTTGTTATTAATAAACAAAGTATGAATACACATCATATGCTTATCTCTATGACTCCAGGAGTCAAACAGTTTGATCTCCCCTTGTGTTCCTACTAATATTCATAGAGATAAGTATATGTGTATTCATACTTTTTGGATTGTTATCATGTTGCACTTCATATGTATGATAATATTGCACATTGCTAATGGACCACTTTGAATTATTTGTGGATACATGGTATTGCATGTTTGCTGAACATATACGTGCTCTCAGTCTATGGAGGCATTATTCAGTGTTGGAAGGTCTTCATGACTCCATAGACCTGTGCTGGATGGTTTTTGATTCGATGTATTCACTTGATTATTTCTGTATTGCTTGATAAAGCTTTGGTTTGGTTTGGTATACTCCTGTAGTGTGCGTCTGTTATTAGGTGTCTTGTTTGGGGTGGGAGGGTGAGCACCGCCTGGTGGTTTCCCCCAGTTGGTTAACCCGTTCCTTTCTTCCCTTCCTTCGGTATCATTGTATATCCCTATGAGTGCACCTCAGCTGATTACAGTTTTATCCTGAGTAAGGAGTTACGTTCAGAGCTGGTGTGATTCCTCCCCTTTGTTTTGGTCCCATCATTCTGACCACATGAACAACACCTTACTGCTGTTTAACCCCTTAACGACATGTGCCATACTATGACCGTCACGGTCCTTGAAATACTCAAGGACCGATGACGGTCATAGTACGTCACGTATTTTTTACTTACAGCACTCTACCGAGAGCGCTGTAAGTAAAAATAGGGCCTGAAATTGACCGCTCCAAGATCAGCGCGATCTCTATCAGGCCCCATAGTGACGCGTTGATACACGCAACAGGTCACGTGTACCGGCGCGTCCACGTGGTTCAATGCGGTCCTTATGGGACAGAAACGTCCCAGGACCGCCGGACGTTAAGGGGTTAACACTGACAGCCCACCCTCCTAAGATGTAGTGTGAGAGAGACACTGACAGAGAGACAGACCAACACCAGTATGTACACATGCTTGTACCTAAAACGACAGTGGAGGCGAACGTGTGAGAGGGCTAGGGCTCATCCCCCTCCTCCTACAAGCACTCCTGTCCAACAGCTGTCACCTGCTGCAATTGTTCATGCTCCGGCTGAAGGCCTGCCATGCTGACTTGTTTGTGTGTGTATACGCCACTCCATTGCTTGTCAATGCCTTGTCTAGGCATCAGAACCATGTGAGTTGTCCATCAAGGGGATGGCAAGCAGACATATGTATGTGTGTCACAAGGACCCTGAGCACACACCTCATCAGTATGTAGATCGAGATCCATGAAATAGCTCCTCTGTTTCATGGGTCTTGGTTTACACACTGATGTGTGTGCCCACACACATATACATATGTCTGCTTGCCATACCGTGATACGAACCCCATAAGGTCATGATGGCTAGACAACACCCTGACAAGCAATGGATTGTTCTCTCCATGTCAAATAACCAAGCTGTCCCCATGGAGTGCAAGTAAGGTCTCCAAACCATTGCTGACCAATGTGTTGAGTACACCCCTGGAACTCAAGGGCATGATGATGGGTCAGCAATCGCATGACTGTTGTGTTCGTAGTGCACCTTCCAGTCTTGTTTTCATCCTCTGCAGGCATCCATGGCATGACCCCTCATGGTCCAGAAGTTTGTTCTGGTGACACGTTGAATCCACATCCATGCGGATCACTTGGGTGTCCATGTCACTTACAAATCTGATCACATATGACTATCTTGTGTCATCGATCACCCCTCCCCTATCAGGGTTTAAAGGGATAGTAATACTGAATATGTATCATTAACCTAACTAGTAGGGTTCATCCCCCTGAGTAAAACAAGGGAACTCCCCCTGCTTTGCATTCCAAAGTTATTTCAGCTCAAAGTGGAATGTCATACATCAAATCTCACAGTGACCTGAAATTGTACAGTGTAACTTTTGCTATACCATCCCATGGACAACTCTGGTCCCAACCCCATGAATCTCCATTGGATGGTGTAGCAACAGTGCCACTTGACAATGTCAGGCCACTGTGGGTTTCCTATTGAAAAAACAACTGTGAGCTGAAATAACCTGTGAATGAAACACCCTTCAGCAATGGGATTTCCCTTGTTCTACTCAGGGGGATGAACCCTAACACTTATTTGTTCAAGCATTCTAAGCATTACTATCCCCTTAATTGTGATTATGTTGTTGATCTGTTGATATATCTAATGTGTTCATGTTGTTAAAGTACAAGTCACATCATGGAACAACACCCTGATGTTGTTTGGCTTTCAAATGCCTGTGAGTTGAACTTGGACAAACATGTCTGTAAGTGATGGGTGTGTTCACCCCTGCTGGAAAAGTTTGTGACGCCATTCATCGTACGTGAGTTGTGTTCACTGCACAGCTTTGCAATGCATTGGAGACAACTCATTCCCTGACACCCATGTTAGATGTGCATGAATTGTGTTCACTGCACAGCTTTGCAATGCATTGGAGACAACTCATTACCAGACACCCATGTTAGATGTGCATGAGTTGTGTTCACTGCACATCTTTGCAATGCATTGGAGACAACTCATTACCGGACACCCATGTTAGATGTGCATGAGTTGTGTTCACTCCACAGCTTTGCAATGCATTGGAGACAACTCTGCCATACAAACAACATCTTGAATAGGAAACATGCATGGACACAGATGTTATGAATAAGTGCAAAGATTTATTTAAAGGGCCTGGAGAAGGTTGGCCTCACTTTTTTTTTTTGAGGGTGGAGGGGGCTGTAGAGGAGGATTCCCTCCTACTCTGGTGGGTTACCCGAGGGGACCTCCATCATCCCGGTGTGGAATTGGGGGTGCTGTGTGTTTGCCACCACCTGCTGCGCCTCAATGGTCCTGAGGCACCCCATGATCTGGCCCAGGGTCAGCTCCACCTGTCTCAGTGCTTGGACACACCGTCTGATGACCGTCAGCTGCTCCCCCTGGATGGCCACACAGGTTGCATCAAGGGCCACTGTGCCCATGGGGGTTACAGGTGTGGAGGCTTGTGTAGGAGGTGGTGCGGCGTGGGGGAGTGGACTCCCATGGAATGCCTCAGGAGGACCTGCAACACCATGGGTGCTGTGCGGGGAGAGCTGTTGCTGCTCCCTGGACCCCTCACTCCCCTCGTCTTCCCTGGGATCCAGGTGGCTGACCTGTGTCAGTGGTGGTGATGGCGTTGGTGGTGGGGTGAACACCTCCCTTGCCTGTGGGCATTGTGGCTCACCCAGGAGCCCCAAATGCTCGTAATCCATGGGCCATTCATATGTGGACTCCTGGGTGTCCTCCTGCCACATGTGTCCCCGTGGCATAGGGGTTGGCCCAAACCTGGACAGCTGCGGCATGGCAACCATCTCGGGCATCAGGTGCCTACCCGGTGGTGGTAGCCGTGCTGTGGTGGGGCCTGGTAGCCATACTGCAGTGGGGCCTGGTAACCCTGCTGCGGTGGGGCCTGGTAGCCGTGCTGCGGTGGGGCCTGGTAGCCCTGCTGCAGTGGGGCCTGGTAGCCCTGCTGCTGCTGTGGCTGGTGATGGTGGGGTGGACCCTGGGGGCCATGGTGGGGCCGCTGCTGCAGTGGGGGTTGTTGTGGCAGCGCCCTGGATGTGGTGGGCTCCTCAGAGGAGGTGCCTCCGGAGTCCTCTGCCTGTGCTGGCTGGTGTGCTGGGTGTGGAAATGACATGATGTAATCAGTGATGTGAGCCATGACAGGAGTGCTGCAAGACTGTTACACTGACATATGAACCGTTGAGTGGCAGGATGGTATCCATTGCATTGCTTTGCAATGCATTGGTTACCATCCTGACACACATTGCTTAGCTTGACGTGATCCCATACATTGATTCTACTAACCTACAGTAGTGTCGATTTGGTCATCATGTGTATCCTGAGCAGTGGGGATGGCAAGGCATATACTTCCTTGCTATCCCCATTTATCAGGATTAGTGTTGAGCGAGCATGCTCGGCCGATGCTCGGATCGGCTCGAGCATCGCTCTGCTCGGCACATGGCGGTACTCGTACGAGTACCGCATGTGCTCGCCCGCCATGTTCGGGTCTCCTCCCCGCACGTTTTGCGCCTGCTGCGCAGCCAATAAACGTGCAGGGAGGCTCTGACATCGGTGTAATGCCAGCAGCCATGTTGGCTGCTGGCATTACACTGATTGGCTGGCCAGAACCCGTGGTCGGGTGCTGTATAGCACCTGACCATCGAGTTCGGCTCAGTCTGAGCCAGGGAGAGCTGAGGATAGGAAGGGAAAGGCAGTGTAGGGAGGAAAAAAACAAAAATTGTGAAAAAAAAAGAACCAAAAGTCCTTTTTAGGACTACTGTGTGTGGGGGCAGCAGGTTATTTGGTGTGGGGGGAAAAAAACAAAAAAAAAAAAAAAAAAATATATATATTCTGTTTAGTGTGCAAAGTTGCAGATTAGAGCACATTCTGTTTAGTGTGCACAGTTGCAGATTAGAGCACATTCTGTTTAGTGTGCAAAGTTGCAGATTAGAGCACATTCTGTTTAGTGTGCAAAGTTGCAGATTAGAGCACATTCTGTTTAGTGTGCAAAGTTGCAGATTAGAGCACATTCTGTTAAGTCTTCAAACTAAAATATCAAAGTCACGTATTCCATTCAGTGTGCGTCGCCGCAGTTTAGCAGCACATTCTGAGTACTGTGCAGAGTTGCAGAATAGGAAGAAATACTGTTAAGTCTTCAAACTAAAATATCAAAGTCAGATATTCCATTCAGTGTGCTTCGCCGCAGTTTAGCAGCCTATTCTGTGTACTGTGCAGAGTTGCAGAATAGGAAGAAATACTGTTAAGTCTTCAAACTAAAATTTAAAAGTCACATATTCCATTCAGTGTGCTTCGCCGCAGTTTAGCAGCACATTCTGAGTACTGTGCAGAGTTGCAGAATAGGAAGAAATACTGTTAAGTCTTCAAACTAAAATATCAAAGTCACATATTCCATTCAGTGTGCTTCGCCGCAGTTTAGCAGCCTATTCTGTGTACTGTGCAGAGTTGCAGAATAGGAAGAAATACTGTTAAGTCTTCAAACTAAAATTTAAAAGTCACATATTCCATTCAGTGTGCTTCGCCGCAGTGTAGCAGCACATTCTGTGTACTGTGCAGAGTTGCAGAATAGGAAGAAATACTGTTAAGTCTTCAAACTAAAATATCAAAGTCACATATTCCATTCAGTGTGCTTCGCCGCAGTTTAGCAGCCTATTCTGTGTACTGTGCAGAGTTGCAGAATAGGAAGAAATACTGTTAAGTCTTCAAACTCAAATATTAAAGTCACATATTCCATTCAGTGTGTTTCAACGCCGTTTAACAGCCTATTCTGTGTACTCTGTACAGTTCCAGAATTATAACAAATACTGTTAAGTTTTCAAACTCAAATATTAAAGTCACATATTCCATTCAGTGTGTTTCAACGCCGTTTAACAGCCTATTCTGTGTACTCTGCAGAGTTGCAGAATAGTAAGAAATACTGTTAAGTTTTCAAACTCAAATATTAAAGTCACATATTCCATTCAGTGTGTTTCAACGCCGTTTAACAGCCTATTCTGTGTACTCTGTACAGTTCCAGAATTATAACAAATACTGTTAAGTTTTCAAACTCAAATATTAAAGTCACATATTCCATTCAGTGTGTTTCAACGCCGTTTAACAGCCTATTCTGTGTACTCTGCAGAGTTGCAGAATAGTAAGAAATACTGTTAAGTTTTCAAACTCAAATATTAAAGTCACATATTCCATTCAGTGTGTTTCAACGCCGTTTAACAGCCTATTCTGTGTACTCTGTACAGTTCCAGAATTATAAGAAATACTGTTAAGTTTTCAAACTCAAATATTAAAGTCACATATTCCATTCAGTGTGTTTCAACGCCGTTTAACAGCCTATTCTGTGTACTCTGCAGAGTTGCAGAATAGTAAGAAATACTGTTAAGTTTTCAAACTCAAATATTAAAGTCACATATTCCATTCAGTGTGTTTCAACGCCGTTTAACAGCCTATTCTGTGTACTCTGTACAGTTCCAGAATTATAAGAAATACTGTTAAGTTTTCAAACTCAAATATTAAAGTCACATATTCCATTCAGTGTGTTTCAACGCCGTTTAACAGCCTATTCTGTGTACTCTGTACAGTTCCAGAATTATAACAAATACTGTTAAGTTTTCAAACTCAAATATTAAAGTCACATATTCCATTCAGTGTGTTTCAACGCCGTTTAACAGCCTATTCTGTGTACTCTGCAGAGTTGCAGAATAGTAAGAAATACTGTTAAGTTTTCAAACTCAAATATTAAAGTCACATATTCCATTCAGTGTGTTTCAACGCCGTTTAACAGCCTATTCTGTGTACTCTGTACAGTTCCAGAATTATAAGAAATACTGTTAAGTTTTCAAACTCAAATATTAAAGTCACATATTCCATTCAGTGTGTTTCAACGCCGTTTAACAGCCTATTCTGTGTACTCTGCAGAGTTGCAGAATAGTAAGAAATACTGTTAAGTTTTCAAACTCAAATATTAAAGTCACTTATTCCATTCAGTGTGTGTCACCGCAGTTTAGCAGCCTATTCTGTGTACTCTGCAGAGTTGCAGAATAGTAAGAAATACTGTTAAGTTTTCAAACTCATATATATTAAAGTCATATATATCGTGTAAGATGAAGAAGGCGGGTAAAAAGGGACGGGGAAGTGGACGTGATCCTGAAAGTTCAGGGCGCGGGTCAGGACGCGGAGAAACTGTGCCTGGTGCCAGAGCACAAGAAAGAAAGACATCCACCATACCTAGCTTCATGTCTGATTTCACAGGGCGTCGCAGGACATCACTCTCGAGGTCCGACCAGTGCGAACAGGTGGTCGGTTGGATGACAGCTGATACTGCTTCCAGTCGGTTAAGCACCACCCTGTCTTCCACCAAGTCCACTCTCAGTAGCCAAGAGTCTGGTCAACATAATCCTCACTCTGATCATCCTTCCTCCCACCATACACGGTCTGGTCAAAGAAGTGATCCCACACTGGGATATAGTGAGGAGCTCGTCTCATCACCAATCCTTCATTTGACCCTCTCTCCAAGCACGCTTGCAGAGGAACATGACATCTTGTGCCCTGATTCACAACCTCTAGAGGCTACCCAATCACAAGAAGATGACAGATGTGAACGGCATTTAAGGTCAAAGGAAGTAGTGGATGATGATGATGATGATGATGAGACACAGTTGCCATTAAATCAACCACTATTTCCGTCTCAAGACCTTGTTGAGGAGAATGTTATACAGTTGTCAATGACTGAGTATGTGGTGGGATCAAGACTTGAGGAGGATGATCAGAGTGAGGAAGTGGAGGAGGACTTGGTGGACGATGAGGTGACTGACCCCACCTGGGAAGGTGTAGAGCCGAGCGATGACAGCAGTCCTGAGGGTGAGCCATCTGCAGCACCGCAACAGGCTGGAAGAGGCAGTGGTGTGGCTACAGAAAGAAGGCGGACCGCACCAAACCGGCCCGCAAATGTTCCACGGAGCACCCCCTTGCGTAAATCTACCTTGCCAAGGGGTAGGTGTTCCGCGGTATGGCGTTTTTTTAAGGAAAGTGCGGACGACAAAAGATTTGTAGTTTGCAACCTGTGCCACACCAGAATGAGCCGAGGCATGAACACTAGAAACCTCACCACCACCAGCATGATCCGACACATGGCATCCAAGCACCGTAGTAAGTGGGAGGAACGCCTGGATCGCCCATCTGTGTCTGCAGGCCACACCACTGCCTCCTCTTCCCCTGTTTTCGGTGCCGGCCAATCGCCTGTCGAAGGCGCAGGCCCGCATACCTCCCGCCCTGCACCTGTAGCATCTGAAGCACCATCAGCGACCACATCCACTTCCCTGTCCCAGCACAGCGTCCAAATGTCGTTACCCCAGGCATTTGAGCGCAAGAGAAAATACCCAGCCACCCACCCACAGGCCATAGCACTAACCTCACACCTTTCAAAATTACTGGCCATCGAAATGCTGCCATTTAGGCTTGTGGACACTGAGTCCTTCCGCAGCCTGATGGCAGCAGCTGTCCCTCGGTACGCGGTCCCCAGCCGCCACTACTTTTCCCGGTGTGCCATCCCCGCATTACACCACCATGTGTCCCGTAACATCACCCGTGCCCTGACCAACGCAGTTACTGGGAAGGTCCACTTAACGACTGACACATGGACAAGTGCTTGTGGCCAGGGACGCTACATTTCCCTGACGGCACACTGGGTGAATGTCGTGGAGGCTGGGAGCGACTCGGACCCTGGGATGGCACGGGTGCTACCCACGCCGAGGATTGCGGGCCCTACCTCCATCAGGGTTTCCACCAGCACCTACGTTATTGGCTCCTCCTCCTCCGTTTCCACCTCCGAATTCTCTACACACACCGCCACTCCCCCATCAGCCAGTAGCTGGAAGCAGTGTAGCACTGCAGTGGGGAAGCGTCAACAGGCCGTGCTGAAGCTGATCTGCCTTGGGGACAAACAGCACACGGCCTCAGAGCTGTTGCAGGGGATTAGTCACCAGACCGAGCAGTGGCTCTCGCCACTCAACCTGCAAGCAGGCATGGTTGTGTGTGATAATGGGCGTAACTTGGTGGCGGCTTTGGAGCTCGGCAAGCTCACACACGTACCATGCCTAGCGCATGTATTTAATTTAGTGGTGCAGCGATTTCTAAAAACCTACCCCAATGTGCATGATCTCTTGACCAAGGTGCGCCGCGTGTGTGCACATTTCCGTAAGTCATCTACAGCTTCGGCCGGCCTGTTGAAGCTGCAGCAGCGCTTACAATTGCCAGCTCACCGGCTGCTGTGTGACGTGAGCACGCGCTGGAACTCCACCTTCCACATGTTGGCCCGGCTTTGTGAGCAGCAGAGGGCAGTAGTGGAGTACCAGCTGTTACACGGTCGTCGCCTCTCCGTTCAACTTCCTGTAATCAGAAGTGAGGAGTGGGAATGGATGTCAGACCTCTGCGAGGTTTTACGCAATTTTGAGGAATCGACACAGATGGTGAGCGGCGATAACGCTATTATCAGTGTAACCATCCCACTTCTGTGTCTACTGAAACGCTCGCTGCTCACAATTAAAACCGACGCTTTGCATGTGGAAGAGGTGGAAATGGGGGAGGAAGAGCTTACACAAGGTGATAGCCAGAGCACCCTCACTTCGTCTTCTCAGCGACAATTGGAGGAGGCGGAGGAGGAGGAGGAGGAGGAGGAAGACACGGTTGCCTCCGCTACAGAGGGTAGCCATGGAACTTTAGTTCCATCTCTTCAGCGTGGGTGGGCAGAAGAGGAGGAAGAGGATGAGGATATTGAGAGTCAGCCTCCTGGTGAGGACAGCGAAATCTTGCCTGTTGGTACTCTGGCACACATGGCTGACTTTATGTTAGGCTGCCTTTCCCGTGACCCACGCGTTGTACGCATTTTAGACAACACGGATTACTGGGTGTTCACCCTTCTGGACCCCCGCTACAAAGAGAATTTCTCATCTCTCATTCCTCCGGTGGAGAGGACAAGCAAAATGGTGCAATACCAGAAGGTTCTTGTTGAAAAATTGCTCCAAAATTTTCCATCTGACAACGCTGGCGGCAGAGTACGTGCTACCTTGGCCAACCGAGAAGGGGAGAAAAGGGGAGCACACAGCAGTTCCGAGAAAGGCAGGGCAACACTCTCCAAGGCGTGGGACACCTTCATGACACCCCGCCAGCACCCTCACCCTGATGCGCAGCCTAGTGTCACAAGGAGGGAAAAGTTTTGGAAGATGGTGAAGGAGTACGTAGCAGACCGTGTCAGCGTCCTCAATGATCCCTCTGTGCCTTACAACTACTGGGTGTCCAAGCTGGACACGTGGTATGAACTGGCACTCTACGCCTTGGAGGTGCTGGCCTGCCCTGCCGCCAGCGTTCTGTCTGAGCGGGTATTTAGTGCTGCTGGTGGCATCATAACAGATAAGCGTATCCGCCTTTCCACCGACAATGCTGATAGGTTGACACTTATAAAAATGAACAAGGCCTGGATTTCCCCTGACTTCTCCACTCCACTGGAGGAAAGCCCCGGGGGAACATAAACTCACTTTATATATGTTATTTACAATGATGGGAATACTCTGTATTCCCATTCACCCCTTCCACCCCAAAAACGGGTATATGGTTGACTCTTAATCTTCTCATCCTCCTCCTCCTCTTCCATATGCCCTGGGATATAATTTTTATATAGGGCCAGCTCACCAGCGTGCCCTGGGATATAATTTTTATATAGGGCCAGCTCACCAGCGTGCCCTGGGATATAATTTTTATATAGGGCCAGCTCACCAGCGGGCCCTGTGATATAATTTTTATATAGGGCCAGCTCACCAGCGGGCCCTGTTTGCCAATTTTTATATAGGTCAGCTCACCAGCGGGCCTTCTCATATAATGTTTTATAGCGTCAGCTCACTAGCGGGCCTTCGCATATAATGTTTAGGATGGTCAGCTCTGCAGCAGACCCTCACCCATAATGTTTTAGATGGTCAGCTCAGCGCACGTTTCCATCTTAATCATGGCCTCAGTTCTGAAAATCAAGGAAATTTTTGGGAGAATTTGCCTCTGCGCACGTTTCCCTCTTAATCATGGCCTCAGTTCTGAAAATCAAGGAAATTTTTGGGAGAATTTGCCTCTGCGCACGTTTCCCTCTTAATCATGGCCTCAGTTCTGAAAATCAAGGAAATTTTTGGGATAATTTGCCTCTGCGCACGTTTCCCTCTTAATCATGGCCTCAGTTCTGAAAATCAAGGAAATTTTTGGGAGAATTTGCAGATGATATACAAGTAAATATACAGCAAATACTGTTTGGTAACAATTTTTCGCCTAAAGTCGTTTTTATTTTCCTTTTTGTGTGTTTTACGGTCAGTCTGTAAAAATGGCGTACTACGGGCGAAAGATCGTTCCCAGCAGCGATGTTGGAGTCCAAGGTGCATCCAGACATCCTCCCTATGCTGTCCCTGAACCATTTCTGTAGTGTTTCCATCTTTTTCTGCCCTTTTCCTATGGACCAGGCACCCTCCCCTCATCAGAGCAGGGGGTGCCTGGTGTAATGCTCGAGTCCTCCCATTGACTTCAATGGGGCTCGGGTGCTCGGCCGAGCACTCGAGCCTCAGGGGGTGCTCGGTCAGAGCACCCGAACATCCGAGCATTGGGGTGCTCGCTCATCACTAATCAGGATCCATGTGGTGACCAAAACTAAAGCATCACACCTTGAGTGACCCAAACCCATTGCATGTCATACACTTAGGCCTCAACAGCAAACACACTAGGACCTCTAAACACAGCAATTCACCAGTGATGTCCAATGATTACAGAGTCCAAACAATGATGTCAGCAACAGTAGCAAACACACCAAGCACACCAACCAACATGATCTGTTGAACCCAACAACCCAATCAGCTGGAGGACACACGAACACACCCCAGGACAGCCAAAATCCTAACACACAGCAAACATGTGCATGGTTATACTGTACTATTGGGGGTTACTTCTATGTTTTCCTATGTTATGCTATGGAGACTAAGCACTGATATGTCACGTGTTGTTTAGATCTCAGAGCATTGGATCCACAGAATAACACAGGGATTGCAGGTGTGATGACACTGCAGTTGTCATGTACACATTGTCACCTCTTTCTGACACCATAGTGAATGCCCCCCCATCAGGATTGAGCCTTGTGTATCACATTTGTCCTGCAGAGTGAGGATGGCGGGGAATGTCCCCTGGCCATCCACACTCTGCAGGCTACATATGATGCAGAAAGCTGAACCTTCCACTTGGACTAACTACCTACATGTACAACGCCTAGCCCTGACATGCAGTAACAATACAATGGGAAACACACCCATTCCCATCCTTGCTATTCTCTGGTAACCCTTTTGGTGCCAGGGGACTAGCCAATGTATTGTCAAAAAATCTATTACTTATCCCTGTGGCACTCAAGGGGTTGTGTGCTGACCTCTTTGTTACTCTATGTATGACATTGTGATACACAAAATAGTTGGATCTGTGACTGACACATGATGGTGTGCATTGTTTTTGTGCTGTGCATGATGTTGTTGTGGACAGCATGAGAGGATTCAACAGGGACTTGACCATTACTATTCAGGCTGGGTTGGTCAAGTAATCTGGTCTTGTTTGACGTCCCTCCAAGCTGTGTTGCTGAATTGTGGTGTGGAATGCTGTCCATGTGTTCAGGTGTCACTGTGTTGGCCTCTGTCTGTTAGGTGTCAGGATTTGTGTGATGTGTGCGTGGGCCTTGATGCACGTACCAGTGGACTGGAGGCTACTTTTCTCCCCGGTGTCACTCCATCCAGGGATCCCACGCACCATGACAGAGAAGATCGTCCTGCGCACGGCCTCCTCCCACTGGCTGTACTCCACATGCAGGGGCGGACCACCCCCTGTGCCAGCAGCATGCAAGGCCTGCTCACCCATCTTCTTCTTCACCTTCACGATGGTAGACAGAAATAGGAAAAGGGTTGACCTAGATGTACACAAGTCTTTTGTCAACCTAGATTACTATGTTACCTTGGCCTTGCAGTCTGCCCACCTTTTCTTTATCGACTGCAGCGACCGGCTACGGCTGGACACGGCATTCACAGCAGCCAGGACCTCCTTCCAGGCAGCCTTTCGCTTGGCCCCCATCCTGACAACAGTCCCCCTGGGGAACAGGGGCCTCTCACTTGTGATGACTGCCTCACAGTGGACGAGGTTCTCCTCCTCTGTGAATCTGGGCTCTCTCGCCCTCTCCTCCTCCTCACCCCAAGGGGTTTGATGAGAGCCCTGGCTGTGGCTCTCCAGCCGTGCCTGCACTGGTCCCACTCCCACCACTGCCCCTTCAGTGGATGTGCATTCTCTGGTGTGGCTGCCCCTCCGCCCCACGGATCTCCCTCCCCTACCCTGACCAGGGATGCCCACCTGCAACTCCTCCTCCTCTCCTCCTACACTACCCACCCCTCTCACCTCTCCATTCCTCTCACCCACTCACTCAGGCCCTCACACACTCCACTCACTCACTCTCTGTCACTCACACTGTAAAAAAAAACTATAAAGTGTGTGTGTTTTACAAAAAAAAATATGGGCTATGTGTGTGTGTGTGTGTTTGGATGCATGTATTTGGTACGTACAAAGGTGTATTATGTATCACAAGGTGTACTGCAATCCCTCCAACTCCTTCTACCTGTGTGTGTGTGCTCGCCTCAACTCCGTTTCTCTCTTTAGCTAACCTCCTCTCCTTGGGTCCTGAAGTCTAGCTCTGTGAATTCAATAACAGACAAATGTGCGTAGGTGATTTTGGGTCTATTTATAGTTTATTTGACTCAACTTGATACTTTGGGGTGCTGTGATTGGCTGGGACACTAGGTAATGTTCGACGTTTCAGCTTGTTTTTTTTTTTAATTGGGATGTTTCTCGTGTTTATCATGTGTTTTGCGTCGATGAGGTCAGATTTTAGGCGACTCCATTTTTGTAGTTTTCATTTGTTTGGCAGGCCGTCACACGTTAACTCTTCTGGGTAAGGAAACATTTGGATCTCACTTTACCCAGTCTTGGTTAACTCACGAAGGCAATTTTTTTATTCACGCTGGTTTTATCTCCAACATTTGGTTCGAGCCCTTAATCCCCACGGGATATGTCATGCCCCTTTTGCTAGTGTGTATATGTGTGTATACACATATATATATTTTAGTGGCCATTTCTCTGATCATGCTTTCATGATCAGCGCTGACTGTGTTACATATTGGACGTAAGAGAAAATAGGATTTTTGAGTCCTTACCTGTTAAATCCTTTTTCTCTTTAGTCCATATAGAACACAGGTCTACCACCAAGAGAAAGTGACCTTAATGGTATAGCTTTCCTGGGCAGAGGAGTCCTCTTAGAGTCTCTCGCAGGAAATTTCTTCTTCTGTTCCCCAGCTTACTACTTGTGTAGCTTCAGGCGCGTGAATTCTGGGAGACAGTGGGTAGGGTGGTTGAGTAGGGAGTCTATACCCCAAAAACGGTCTTTTGTGATGTGCCCTCCCCATGGTACCTGTGTTCTATATGCACTAAAGAGTAAAGGATTTAACAGGTAAGAAACAGGTAAGAACACTAACATTTTACAATTTATTTATGTTAACTACGAAGTAATGTGGCTTCCCCAACCCCTTTACCAGTTTGGGGAGCAGAGGGTTCAACTCGCTCAGGTCTCCCAGGTGTGCCCTGTCCCAAAGGCCAGATGTAGCAAAACAAGATGTCTGTCTGAAAACATATCTTGACAAACTATCCTTCTTATGACTTGTGGAGTCCTGGCTCATCATTGAATGTAGGTGGTTGTTTCTGCCTTTGTTAAGACTCCTAGGCATCTTATATTGTTTGTTTTCTGGAATGGCTCAGTGTCTGACACACAAAGTTACATAAACCAGTGGGTTTTGTGGATTGTTTAGAGAGGGTACTGCATAGATCTCTAGTTCCTTTCCCTTCCTCTCTTCTCTACTGTGCAAACTGGTTCTGTTCCCAGCCCATAAGTGCTTATCTGTGCTTTTATTCCAACCTTTTGGTGGTTTCCAAGAAGGGTGGCTAGTGCTACTGTCACCCTGTTCTGTACTTGAAATGCTTCAACACTGCATGGTTGCCATGGGCTTTAAAATGTAATCTTTGCTCTATGTCCAGGTGAATTTCAGACTTCCCTCGATCTTCAGGACACCTTCCTGCATGTCCCTATTAATCCAGACCAACATGTTCCTTAATTTTGCATGCAGTCATTACTAGTTCAAGGCACTGCCTTTTGGCCTCACATTGGCTCCCAGAATCTTCAGAATCATGGTAGCTCTGATTGCATACATCCATTTGCAGGAATCTCCCTGATTCTATAGCTGAAGTAACGTGATGAAGGCACCTACAGAAGAAATCTTGATGATCTATATAGAGGAGTGTGCACACATCTTGGTGCATCGTGGCTGGGTTCTCAACTTCAAGTAGTACTCTCCGATTTCAGCCCAGATTGCGTTCTTCCTGGGAATTAAACTTGCTACCCTTCAAAGATGTGTTCTTATCAGAGGACAAGATCCAGACCCTTTTCCAGGAGGTGTCTCTGGCACCAGCATGTCCCTTGGTAACAATAAGGGATTACAGGAAGATTTGGGGACTTCTAGTGTCTGCCATACAAGATGTTGAGTCTCACCTTCTCACTGCATGACCCTGTCACCTTAAACGAGGGAGGAGCTGTTTGTATCTGCATTGTCTGACTCTGTGATTCTGTTAGTAAGCAAGACAAGGAGTCAGACGGTATAGTTAAAATCACTTTTATTTAGAATGATAATAGTAATGAATATAAACGGTAATATAGAGCATAGGGTGACTAGATAGGCTGGAGACTCTTATCAGGAATAGGAGCCGCCACAATGTCAACCACAACTGCTGGAGACTAAGCTGGAGCCAACTGGTAGTCTCAATGGTAACTAGTAGAGCACAGGATAGGACCCGAAGTCTCCCGCTAGGTAGCTACAAGGGAGAACACCGACTCACGCCTGCAGTCAGTAGGGAAGAACTCGTCTCCAATACAGATGGCAACAATGGAGACTACTGACTCATGCCTGCAGTCAGTTGGGAAGAGCTTGTCTCCAATAAGGATCGCAACAATGGAGACTACTGACTCACACTTTCAGTCAGTTAGGCCGGAGTCTGCCAGAGCCCCATGTTCGCACCAAGATGGATGTCTGTGGGAAACAGGCAACACAGCGGAGCAAACAGACAGAGCCACAGGTCAGCACCAGTTAGGATAGTCAGACAAGCCAGGGTCATACACTGAGCAGGTAGTCAGCCAGAGCCACAGGTCTGCACCAGATAGGATGTCCAATAAGAGTAGGCAACAATGGGAGAATAGTTGGACAGAGCCCCAGGTCAGCACCAGGTTGGATAGTCAGACAAGCCAGGGTCATACACAGAGCGGGTAGTCAGCCAGAGCCACAGGTCTGCACCAGATGGGATGTCTAAAAACAAAAGGAGCGCACAGAAGAATGGTCAGACAGAGCCAAAGGTCAGCACCAGAATGGATGGTTAGACAAGCTGGGTCATACAGAGGATACAGGAACAAATAGAACTAGAACTGCACAGAACAACAACTTAAGGGTAATGATACACAGGTCTAGAGAGGTTTATAAAGGAGTAGGAGAAGGCAGGACTAATTAGGTCCCCCAGGCTGAGCCTATAACAGGCGTCCAGGCAAGTGCCTGATTCATGATGCCAGTAACAATGAACCAGACATGACCAGGCCGCAGACAGAGAGAGACGCGGCCAGTGACGCCGGAGCTCCAGTCCAGAACCCTGCTCCAGGCCGAATGGTGCAGGCTGAGGTAAGGCACTGTGACACTCTGTCTCCTATCAATCAACTATCTCAGTCTAACTAAGAGGCCTAATTATCCTGTGCTTCCTTTCTCTGTGGTGTGTCGGCTGGCATAGTTGCGGCCACCTCCGCATTGCTGACATCATGAAACAGGCACTGGCTAGGACGCCTTTTTATGGGCCTATTCTGTGTGGCCTAATTTGGTCCTGCCTTCTCCTGCTCCTTTATACACCTCCCTGGGCCTGGGAGTCATTGCCCTTACATGGTGTTTCTGATATTGTCTCTTGCTCTCCGTTGTGACCTGTGCTCTCCTGAGAATCCGCTCTGTGTATGACCCCAGCTTCTCTGACTACCCACGTCTGTTCTCATCTGTGGCTCTGGCTGACTAACTCGCTCCGTGTATGACCCCGGCTTGTCTGACTACCCACATTGGTTCTGACCTGTGAGTCTGGCTGACTTACTCATTCCATGTAGTCCCCGGTTTGTCTGACCTCTGGCTCTTGCTGCCTATTGCTCTGTCTAGTCCCCGGCATGTCTGACCTGAGGCTCTGGCTGACTGCTGGCTCTATACTCTCTGAACTTGCCGGACTATGAGTCTCAGTGTTTCATGGTTCAGGCCTTCTCTCGCTCCCTGTTGCCTCTGGTCGCGTGACCCAGGGTGGAGACTTGTGCCTCACTTACCGTTCCCTCTGGTGTTCCACCCGCACCATGGTCCTAGTCTCCTGTATCTTGCAGTAGTGCAGTGCGCAGCATAATGTGCAGCTCCGGGTAGGAGCCTTGGTCCTATCATCCTGTGTTCTGGGGTTGTGTGGGCTATACCATTATTACTGTACTTGTTAATAAAGGTGGATGTATATTTTATATTCGTATCTGTCCTTATTTGCCTGATTACCATGACAGTACGTAAGGGCCATATCTTCTGAAGGTTCAGGCAGTCCACCTAATCTAAGCATCCTATCAAGGATGGATTCTCAAGATCAGAGAATAGATCTGTTGTCTTTCGCTATACAGACACTGTTAAATCACATGGCTCACCTAGATCGCTTTACCCAACAACTGGTGGTGCCTCTAGTACCTGCACCGGTTGAGGCCACAACCTCTGAAGCTGGCGTGACTAGTGGTTTTTTCTGGCTCCGCTCCATTACCCCAAAGATTTGATGGGGAACCTACTCTGTGCCGAGGGTTCCTGAATCAGCTGGGATTTTTTTTGGAGATGGTACCACGTGCATTCCCTACTGATTGAAGTAAGGTGGGACTCCTGATCTCCCTTCTATCCAGCAAGGCATTGGCCTGGGCCAACCAACTATGGGAGACAGAAAAGTCCATCATCCACAATTTTACCGAATTTGTAGCCTCGTTTCAGAGAGTCTTTGACGTTCCTGGGCGTGCTACCTCTGCTGCCAAACATCTGATGACAATACGGCAGGGTGCATGTACTGTAGCGGACTACACTATTGAGTTCCACACTCTGGCAGCAGAGGTTGGTTGGAACAATGAAACCCTAGTTGCCGCATTCTCCCAGGGCTTGTGTGACACAATTAAGGATGAAACAGCAGCCCGGGAACTTCCTGGTGATCTGGAGGAGTTGATCTCAGTCACCATCCTGTTACATACGAGAATCCGTGAGAGACCTTCATTCAAAGAGCAAGGGTGTAAAACTTTACCTCAGTTGCCACCTAGTTTCTCACCCCCACCCTGTCCTACCACACCTCCTAATTCTTACCCCGCCGGGGGGGAACCTATTCAGCTAGGCTTCACACGCTTTTCAGAGGAGGAGGGGCCTTTGCTTATACTGTGGGGAACCTGGCCATTTCTTTTGTGCTTGCCCTATTCAGCTGGGAAATGCCCGCACCTAGGGTCAAGAAGGGGACAGATCCTGGGTGGAATTTCACAGTCCTCAGAGAGAGTAATGGACAAGCCTATTTTTAAAGTCATACTATCTTGGGCTGAGTGTTCTGTGGTGGCTCCGTCACTACTGGACTCAGGGGCCGCGGGGTTTTTCATTGATGCAGACTTTGCGGCCAAACACGCTATTCCGTTGTTGCCTTGCTCCAATCCGTTGGCCATTGAGGCTATTGACAGCAGACCTCTACATCCGACACATGTTACACATGAGACTCATCCCTTGTCTCTGAGGGTAGGGGCACTTCATGTGGAGACACAACAGTTTCAGGTGATAAATTACCCCCATTATGCCATCATTTTGGGTTTTCGCTGGCTGCAGACTCACAACCCTAGAATTGATTGGCAAACCTGTGACATCCTGTCGTGATCATCTCTATGTACAAGGTCTTGCTCCAGCATCCCACGAGAATATTGTGTACCTCTACCTTGTTACCTGCTGAGTATCAGGCCAACAAAGAGGTATTTAATAAGGTAGAGGACAGTACACAGTCACCACATAGGCCCTACGATTGTACTGTTCATCTGGTACCACCAGAGTCCGGTGTAGGCGCATTGCTATCCGAGCGTGTGGTCCCTGGTAAACCATTGCTGCCATGCGGCTTTTTCTCTAAAAAAAACTGTTGAAGGCTGAGAGTTTATATGATGTGGGCGATCGGGCATCCATGGTCTCACTTGTCAATTGACTTTATGGTTGAGTTGCCAATCTCTGAGGGTTACACTGTCATTCTTATGATCGTCGAAAGATTTTCGAAGATGGCCCATTTTGTGCCACTTAAGGGACTCCCCTCCTCCAAGGAGCTGGCCGAGATCTTTGCGAAGGAGGTAGTTCGTCTCCATGGTATACCCAAGGTGGTGGTCTCAGATCGCAGGAGCCAGTTTGTGTCACATTTCTGGAGAGCTTTTTGCAGTCAGATGGGGATCCAGCTCTCGTTCACCCCAGCTTACCACCCACCGTTGAACGGTGCTGCTGAAAAGTCTAATCAGGCGCTGGATCAGTTTCTCTGTTGTTTCATTTCTGACCATCATGACAACTGGCCGAACTTGTTACCGTGGGCAGAGCTGGCCAGACACAGTGCAGTTAATTCCACCTCTCGGAACTCTCCCTTTCTGATTAATTATGGGTTCCAACCTTCTTCCCTGCCTGAGACCTTTGAGACACAGAACATTAAGGACCAGTGATGGTCCTAGCACATCATGGAATTCTGAGATTGCAGTGCGGCTGCACGCAATGCTAGGATCCCAGAATGGAACTGTGAAAAAAAGTGCTGTGGTCCTCTAAAGTGCCCCAACCCTGGACCACAAGGTCCTTAAGGACAATTTTGACACTTTAAAATGGGGTTCTTTTAGCCATTATAGCTATAGGAAGGGTTGCTGAGGTTACATATGTGGTCTTGTAAAACTCCTTTCCTGTTATTTCACCAGGGCAAGGTGGTACTTCATACTTCTTATGGTTTATTACTTAAAGTTTTTATATTTTCACATAAAACAGGAAATTGTTCATCCTTCCTTTTGTCCTGACACTCCCTCCAAAACTGGAGAAGGATCTTCATCTGTTGGATGTGGTGCAATTCTTAAAGCGTTATGTGCATTACGCACAGCCTTTTTGCAAGGCTGATTCCATTTTTATAATTCCTGTGCATCAGTGCAAGAGTGGATCAGACTGCATCCAAAGTCACTGGAAGGTCCTTCAGGTTGTAGTGCCTGCTTAATGGGATAGTAATACTTAATATGTAGAAAGGGGAGAGGGGTTAGAAACTGTCCTTAGGATGCTGTAGTAATAGCACCACTGTAAAACTTCAGGCCACTGAGGTACTGCACCTAAAAAGTTAAGTTTGAGTTGAGACATAATAACTTTTGGATGGAATGCCTCCAGTGGGCATATCCTAGTTTTACTCAGGAGGATAAATCCTACAGTAGTAGGATTTTTTTTTTCTTCTCTTCTACCACATCCTGTTCATTGGCTCTTGTTTGTTTTGTTTCCTGGGAGGGCTCGGTGTCTGATACCTAAGCTTACATAGATCCAGTTTTTAGTGCTGTGGAATTCTGCATCCTATGGAGTTTTTGTTTTTTCCTTCTTACTTTATTTTCCCTACTCTCCCCTCTTCCCCTTTTCTCTCCCCAGAATCTTTTGGGTGCTTTGTTGAATCCCCATGGTTCCTGTATTCCTTATTGTACAGAAGAGAAAATAGGATTTTAGTGAACTTACTGTTAAATCCTTTTCTCTTGTTCCATATGGAACACAGAACTCCCACTTGAACAGGGAAAAAAATTAAAACCCACAACACCTAACTGTTTCCTTCTGTGAGCAAAGGATTCATCTTTGGGTCTTTGTTTGGTGGGTTTCCTTCTTCTCTTCCCACTTTTAGTTCTTTTCTGTGCTAACTTGAAACACATGAATCTGGGAATGAAGGTGGGTGTTAATCAGGAGGAGGGAGTCTCTGCCTCAAAGACCCGCTCTTATTTTTAAGTGTCCTCCCCTTTGCAGAAGAGGAGCTCGCCCCCATGTCTTCTGTGTTCCATATGCACTAAGAGAAAATGATGTAAAAGTAAGTTCACTTTGTTCCTGAAATTAATATCTCTAGAGATATATCTACAATGCCTGTCAGGATATATAGGGAATTAATGCACACACATGGATGCAAGACAAACACACAGAGACACACATGCAAATGCACACGCATGCACTGAGATGCATAAAGAGCGACACAGTCATACACACATACATGCAATGCACAGCATGCAGACACAGAGTGTGATACAGACATGCAGACACACACAGTGAGGAACACACAGGCACACACAGAGACACACACACACACAGAAATGAGTCCTAAGGGGGTGACTTATGTGTCATTGTAATGAGTTTGTGTTTGTACTTATGCCTCCACTGTGGCATTCGTTCATATAGTTGAAATTCATGTGGTAATTGCACATACTATGGTGGAAGGTGGATCGTGCTGGCTCCCGGGGTGTGAGTGAGTGTGTGTGAGTAAGTGGCATTCATTCATGTAGTTGAAATGCATGTGGTAGTTGCACATACTATGGTAGAAGGTGGATCGTGCTGGCTCCCGTGGTGTGAGTGAGTGTGTGTGAGTGCGAGAATGAGTGATTGCTTGTGAGTGATTGCATGTGAGTGATTGTGTGAGTGTGTGTGAGTGAGTGTGAGTGAGAGAGTGTGAGTGTGTTTGAGTGTGTGTGATTGAGTGTGTGAGTGAGAGTGTGTGTGTGTGTGATTGAGTGAGAGTGTGAATGAGATAGCGTGAATGAGAGAGTGTGAGAGTGTGAGTGTGTTTGATTGAGTGTGTGAGTGAGTGTGTGAGAGTGTGTGAGACTGTGTATGTGTGACTTGAGTGTGAGTGAATGTGTGAGTGAGAGTGTGTGAGAGAGTGTGAGTGTGTATGATTGAGTGTGTATGATTTACTTTGTATGATTGAGTGTGTGTGAGAGTGAGAATTTGAGTGTGAGTGTGTGTGTGTGTTTAATCTGATGTGTTTGTGTCTGTGGTGTAGGAGCGAGTGGCAGCCATTTTGTTTTTTCAGTTAGTTGGATAGTGGTGGGCGGGCTGGATAGTGGGGGCGGGCCAACTCCCTGCTTGATTTAAATCACTCCCCCACTGAAACACCCAGTGGGTGCGTTGCATACCCCTCTGGCACTCAAAGGGTTAAGTTGAGATAACATAGCAATATAACACACGGTGGCTCTTCAGTTGAGGCAGCGTAGCAATATGCTGAGGAAACAAATAGAAAGTGGTGTTTGAGGCTTGCCCTCTATAGCATATAGCAAAGCATCGCTCTCCCTTTAAGGAGAAAGGGCGGGAAGCAGGAAGTGGAGGAGTGACAGTTGAAAAAAGACAGTTAGTGAAGTGACTGAAGAGATGAAAAGAGTTAAATAAAAGAGTTGCTATTAAGTTTATCCCTGAGTTTGTATTTTATAGAAACATTACACCCTCATACTGAAAGAGTGTATGGAGGGTTACAGTTATCTGTGGGAGGTGAAACAGTGTGTTTGTGGTGTCATGATCCTGAGTGAGAGTGTGTGTGGACCAGGAGACGTTATTGATATCCCCTACTTCAGGAGCCAGTGGCAGCTATATTTTTTTTTTGTCAGTTGGATAGTGGTGGGCGGGCTGGAGGGGGGGGCAACTCCTTGCATGACAAACATGCCCCCATTGAATCACCCAATGGGAGCAGTAATGTCCCCATTGAATCACCCAATAGGAGTTGTGTCTCCTAATGAGACATAAATTATGTAATGAGGCATTCTGTTCAATGTGTGTTTGTTTTCTGAGGAGACATAAATTATGTTCTGTGTGTGAGGTACCAGGAATTATGCAACGAGGCTTATTATTTCATTCTTGAAACCTTAACGTCCCCTGTGAGTGCATGCATTAGAGAGGGTTGTCCAGTTACCAGCAGTGAATGGGTTGGTTAGTGTGTAGGATGTACAGAGGAATGGTGCCGTCCAGTCTAGCTAAACCCAGAGATTGAGCTATCAGATAGCCAGTGTTGGTCAGATAGAGGAGGGGTAGGGCAAATCTGTGTGTGGAATGTGTGCATCTTCCCCCCCTCGCATTAGGCTAAGCAGAAAGAGACCTGGTAGATGGGAACTGTGACATCACATCCTGTAGGGGGTGGGTGTAAAAAAGCCTAAGAAGAGAGAGAAGGAGAGAGAGACAGAGTTGCAGAATGTTGGAGCAGAGAGAGAGCCCCTCTCCAGAATGGGGGGAGGCCTGGGGCCAGCCTGGAGTTGGACTGGTCCTGGTGCTTTCTGAGGGACAGGTGAGTGCCCTCACCGGAAGAGTTAGAGTGAGCAGGCACTGTAGGGCCAGGTCCCCTTTTAAGATGTGGGCTGTAAGTCAAGGCGGCTTCAGACACAGAGAGAGTACCCTGATGTTCCTACCACAAGGATCTTAGGATGTCTTCCCCAACTCCGCTGCCAGGACTAAAAGATACAAGGAACCTTCATGTAATCCAGCAGCATGTGGAGTGGGCAGGATGCCTACTCTTGCCTTTAGTGGGACTATGAATAAGCTCCAGCAATAAGCTAAAATGGACTGTGAGTATTATTTGTAACCCCTGGCAAGTTATGCAACTAAGAAGAGAACAGCAGAAGTGCTTAGTTTTTATGTTTTACGTTTGCCTGTAATTGTTGTCCTATGTTTTTGTGCCGTGACCACCCTAATAAATGCAATTTATTATCTTTTTGTCTGGCTGGATAAATAGCTTAACCCTCGGTCTACCAATAAGTAACCCCTGTACCCCCTGTCACACACACATATATATATATATATATATATATATATATATATATATTTGCCTTTCAGTTCTCTTGCTTCAATTGATTCTTATTAATGTTTTAATTTCATTTCTCTGTAATTTTTTAAATTTGGTGAAGCCCTTTTAAGGCCATCTTTGTTTCACACATTAGCTACCTGGGTGTGTGAGTGGGCTCATTAAAGCATATGACCTGTTCTTTTGAAAAGTCACCCTTGGGACTCATACGAGCTTGGGAGAGCACTGTTATAGAACAGCTGGAGAACCTCTGTTGGCTTAATTTGCCTTGCCGCCTACAACCCTGAACATTCCCTGTTTCAAATGCTTTCAAGGGTGGATAGGGGTGTTTTTTTTGGAAGCCATCTTACTTTACCATCACATCTGCTATGTAGAGGATAGTTTTCTCTTCTTACTCCCATTTTTAACCCCTTGTGGTCAAATAAGAACTTTTTGGTATCAAAGTATTTTTTTTTCTTTTCTGCTATTTTTGCTACTTGAACAAAATAAAATAAAATACTGGAGTTGCTGCAATTGCTATTAAATAATGAATACCAAAAACAATCTCATCCTGGCTCAGAAGTCTCTGCAGGTCCAGGGCAACTTCTGACAGCCGCAGTGCAAGAATTCAGCAAACAAGAAGACATAGAAAATGAGTGTGCTATGGATCCGCTCTCACGATCTATACCTGGTAACAAAATAGAATAAAATATTCCATCTTTATTTTACATAAATTAAAAATAATTCTACCTGCAGATAAGATAAATACATGGTAGTAAAGTCAGAACTAAAAATGACACAGGACCAGCTTTGTTTCATGATTTCATATCTTAATCATAGGCAGAAGAACACGTGTATAGCATCTTAAACAGCCAAAGTTATAATGTGTCGTGAAGTGACGAGCCAGCAGACAGACAATAAAAAAGTGTAAAGGACCATATAAAGTATGCAGGGAATTAAAAGGTGTGAACCCATACATCCAAATTGACAGAGGACAATTGGACATTACATCAGATCAATGCATTGTGTGTAAATCCTGCCATTTCTCTGAACTATGGAGTGATTTATAAGAAAAACCACACAAAAAAAAACCTAACATCAAATAAGTCAAAATAAATACGATAATAAAACAAAATGCTCTATACAGAATATCCAATTAGAAAAGAAGGTGCAATGACCATGTATGCTCTGATGCCTGAATAAATAGCCCGAATTGGATAATCTCCAGTTGACTTATGCATGTTGCATAGACTGGTTTGGATGAATTAAATTGTTCAAAGTGATTCAGTTTCTGATAGAATTGTATTCATGGCTCAGAGATATATACATCTCTTCTACCAATAAGTAGAAAGGGATGCTCTCAAAAGAAAGATTGGTCTGTATGATTTCATTTTTTTATCAGATCTAAATGAAATGGCAAAGCAAATTTGTGTGCTATAAATAAACTATAAGTGTGTACCAATTACCTGAGTGAACACCATTTCCCATTGGTTTAACTTCTAGAAACACCACCACTGTGCTAGAATAGAGTAGTTTTCAATGTGCATACTATCTTACTGACACAATCAAGAAATCAAAATTGAAATTGTGGATCCAATGGACAAAGTCATTTGTTAACTGAGAAAAAGGAAAACATCATGCTCTGAATTAAGTCATGAAGGTTGATTTGGGTTGGGGGTGGAGCGACGGTGGACCAAGATGGCCGCACTTTCCCAGAGCTCCGATTTTCTTGCTCTAGCTGGCCCAGTCCCGTTGAAGCTTTTCAGATTTTTCTTCAGTATTGGATTGTGCTTATTTTGAGACCATATGTCCCACTATACCGTACCTGCAAGGCGGGTGAAGCTCTGTTGCTTCTTTTCGCGCCTCTGCGATCGGAGAGCGCTCTTGCACAATATGTAGATGAGTGATTTGGTTATCTGGAGGTCGGCAGCTTCCTTGAGCACCCCGGATTTGTTTACCACTCCTGTATCTTGTACTACGGGGGAACCTTCTCACTCTTCTGCTCTACTTACCTCTCCTTCGTGCCTTGTCTCGCCGGACTCTCCATGTTCTCCAGAGATGGATGCATTTTGGGGCTTTCGACTGGAGCTCCGGACTGAAGTGCGAGAGATGTTTGTTGATTGGCATGCTGGGTCCGCACCTACGAAGCCTCCGGTGCTCTTAGAGGCTATATCGGAGGAGTTGTCGATTGTTTGCAGAGAAGCTATACTTGATACCTACCCCGAAGGGGCCCGAGTGCCACCCTGCCGTCTGCTCTACATGGTGTTGCCTGTTAATATGCAGTGGCTGACGGATGTAATCTATCGGCACCCTTTTGCATTATCTCCTTTGAAGCAGCTGCTGGGGGTTATATGACCCCTCCACTGGATTGACAGCTTCAGCTACTGCTTTCCTCTTTATCATCCCCGGCATGAGGGGGGGGATTGGGACACCCTTCGGTGGAATCCAGGTATTCGAATACGGCCCTGTTTGATACCAGCGCTGGCTGATATCACTTTGGTACTCATCACTCAGTGACATTGTTGGGACTTCTCTATGGTACTCCCATGTGTCTATCCTCACATACCTATAGAGATGCGCTTGCGTTCTGCTGATCTTTCTTTGGACGCTGCCCAGGGGAGTTCTTCTTATCCTACTGCTAATATCTTGCAAGTCTTTTACCTCCTGAAATGCCCATGGTTTCCTATACTTATGGCCTTGCTCGCTTTCTATGGTTGCCCCTTCCTTGGGCCCAGGAGGGTTGCCCTGGATTGTAGATGCCCCGTTACCATACTGATCTCCCATGTTATCAGGAACTGCTGTGTTTATATGCTTATGTTATAAGAGCTGCCCTTGCTTACCTGCTCATCACATGTTCACTCTATGTTTTGTTTTTTTTGGGTCCACCGGAGCCGGTTCTGATCTTGCTCGCGGGTCGGGGCTGGCTCCGGTGGCTCCTGGGAGTCTGGAACTATTATACCTGTATGGTGTTTTTGTCATTTTGTCAGCACAACATATGATGCTTTCATGTTTTCTTTAGCATGCTTTTTGCTACTTTCTGGTATGCTTTACAGCTGCAAATTTCAAGCTCTTTACCACACGAGGGTTTTGACTTTATACGAGGTGACTCCACACTTTTCTACTCTTTCCTGCTCTGTCTTTCTGTCCCTTCCTCTTCTTGTTATATGTTATGCTTTCCGATAGAGTATAGTTCCCTTGAGATTACTATGGTTCCAGCTGGTGTCATGCCTGTACTACTATTGTGGTTTCCTATACTCTTATGGACCTCCTGCCACTAATATAGTTGTAACATACGGAATGTTCCATCTGTTTATCTTGGCCACTTATCCTTCTTTCTGTATTCTTACTGTAACCCCCCCCCCCCCACATGCCTCACAGCTTCTCTGCATTAGGCGATTACTGATAGCTTCGGCTCATCAGTTTGTCTTGTCTAGTCATCACTTGATTTCTCTTTCTCTCCTATCTCTCTGCATTCTGTATACTCTACCTCTGCTTCTCAACTCCTTCCTTTTTCTTCTATTTTTTTTACGCTATCTTGGACCATTCTTATGCTAATTGTACCTACAATATGCATTGACCTTTGTGGACTCCTGCGTGAGTCTCTCAGCTCCCTTGTATTGTTTCGCAATCTTCAATAAAATGTATAAAAAAATTAAAAAAAAGGTTGATTTGTACCCAAACTTCTTAGACATTTGGTCTCTGCCTTGTCCAACAAAGCCTGAATGCCACCTCCTCTTTCTCTATACATTGAAAAGAGAAGAAAGACAAATCGGTCTCCAAAAATTTACAAAAAACAAAACGTCACCAGTATGGTTGTGTCCTTATTCCTAATGGCAGAAACATGGTCTTGAATCTTGTCTTATAGTACAACCCACATATTGTATATGACATTTAAGGAAAGTGATCAAATAGACTGCATGATTTGTGTGACAATATCCTATAATATAAAAGGCCAGAATGTTTGTCCGATGCAGTCATGTACAGTAGAGCATTTGGGCAGTCTCTACTGCGCATGACTGCATTGCATGCGCCACCAGTGAGGAGTCGTCAACACGCAGAGCAGGACCAGCCTCTTTACCTCACTGGACCTTGACCCATGTACATGGGCTTTTCACTAGTATTGTCATATTTGGTAATTTTTGCTGGTTAAAGAGACTGGAAAAAGTTTATGGTAAATAAAGCACCAGAACCTGATGGAACACACTCAAGGGTACTTAAGGAATTTAGTTCAGAAATTGCAAGACTAGTTTAACTCTGTATGCCTGTATTTGTGGGAGGGGCTGCAAGCCCTTAACCGTTTGAGTGCCAGAGGGGTACACAATGCATTGCAAAGCAATGTGTTGCGTACCCCTCTGGCACTCAGAGGGTTAAATACAGGCAGCAGCCCTTCCCATTGGAGCTCAATTCGCGTTGAGCTCCTTGCACGTCGGACGTAACCACTTCCGGTTCTGGTTCGCAACGTAAGTCCAAGTAATGCTATGTTGCATCTGCTCTCCCTCCCCAGCTTTGACCTCTCCCTCTGAGTATCCAACAGCACTGCACACAGCCGTAATCACGGTTATACAGCCCTATACTTCACCCCCTTCACTCCAATACAGTCGACCCCCTTGTCACCCCGGTTCCAACACTCACCCCCCCTTTCATATATCCCCTATTCCAGCCTCTGTAGAGCATCAGACTACTCACTGCTTCCATCTCCGGTTCCCCACCGCTGCCGAAGCTCCAGCTCCAGCTGGTGCACAGCCACGCCATCCATGGGCTCACATCTCCTGGCACTATTATTCAAAATGGCAGCCACCGTTACATATAACGGAGTTCATATAACCCTCCTCTTCCTTTTCATTACCGCAACTGAGAACATTCAATAGTGTGCAACTTCAAGTAAGTTAGTCACGCTATCCATTTGTCTACACACTCCTTTTAACCTACATCTAGCTAATCCCCCCCATACGTACAGTCTCAGTAAGTAAGTCACGCTATCCATTCGTCTACTCTCTCCTTTTAACCCAACAATCTAACAATTCCCGGCCTTCAATCCCTTCTTCCACTATCACAGTCATACTCTGATGTACCAGTCTTGGCTTCATCATTCCTCAAGTCACGTTATACCTCATTCACTCTAAGCCGCCTACCATTGCACTCACAGCAGCTGTCAGTCACACTGGTCTTCTGTGTTCACAGCCTCCTGTAATTCTTCACAGCCTCACTCTTATTCAATCAGCGAGCACAGATCACATTCAACCCTACCCTCAATTGTCACCTCAGCCCAGATAAGCTATTCAGGGTGGTTGCCCGCCTTTTCAGCCAGTCTTTAATATTCAGACAAGTAGAATCACCACTTATCACCTACTAGGATGTTCCTCCCTCACTATCTGAGTAGCTGATTGCAGTTGAGCCTCCCCGCACATCAGAGATACCCAGCTCATCCATCGTTCACTTCTGCTTCAGTCGAGCACCTGTAGTACTCCTCAGTCTAAGTTTTCCCCTTCCACATCTACCCTATCTATTCCAGCCCTCCCTCCCCAGTAGTAGTTTCAGCATACCAACCTCTTTCCTCTACTCAAGCTACCAGTTCGGCCATCGACTGTTCACCATCTTTGCAGCTCTGGTCTGCCAGCAAGTTTGGCCCTTCTATCACGGACAGTCCTCCTCCCTCATGTCCACCCCCCCCCTACTCTTACCATCCCGAGCAGGGCTCCAACACTCCCGCACACCTGCAGCTTGTCACTTCATCAATCTGCCAAGATGGCTGCTTCTGGACAAGCCTGACTTCCTAAGTCAGGGGGTTTTGTACATTAGGCTTAGCATTAGAGAGTGTTAATTTGTGTCCTTATCAGTTCACTTTTTCTGGACATTCAACATTATAGTAATCACCAGCCTTTTAGTCATATTCTCATGCCGAGACATAACTTCAGCATAAGGCCTCGATATCATTCCTAATTCAAGTCCGTACATGATCCATGATGACTGCAATATTACATTAATGCCATGGGATTCAGGCCGGATCACCTCATGCACTGGGCTTATTCCAAGCATTTTCCCATTGCTCCAGTGGCACTGCTACTCCCCTTCAAGGTAATTAATCCTATCCACAGGATTAGGCTACTATTTCACATGTATATAGTCACAGCGCTTCATCATTCCCCCCCAACAGACGTCAGCTCATCATACCTGTCTCTATGTTCACCTTCAGTCACAGCGCCTTAATCATTCATATAATGGGGCAGAGCACTCAAGGGTATCATTCAATCACCTTGGAAGCCTTAGCATTTACTACAGCAGACTGGTCTCCACCAAGCTGCCCCCATCACACCCCGGTATTACTACATCTACTACTTAAGTCACATCCCCCAACCCTTTTCTTCTTTCCCCCTAATAGACATGTGGTCACTACCTCTTAGAAGCTGAAGAATGCCCCGCCGCTCCTTACCTCTTTGAAGAAGAAGACGGGCCCCAGCCGCTCCATACCTCTTCGCAGAGGCTGACAGACCACAGCTACGCCTTTTTCTTCTTCACAGAGGCCGACAGACCCCAGCTGCACCTTTTTCTTCTTAGCTGAGGCTGACAAACACCGCCGCTCCATTGGAGGAAGAAGAGTTTTCATACAACTAGGTCCACTCAAATCCGCACGTCCTCTGATGCCCGGTTTGTTCTACTCAGATCTGCATGATTGCGTTCCTTCATTCCTAACCTCATGATTTCCAAACAGGTATCCTCACCCAACCAGTCACATCATCTGAACTCCTACATTACCAGGAAATCACCAAGATGCTTTTAATTCTACCAACAGGAAGGGTATATCGCCGGCTCACAGCAAACATTTCATATGTCTCTCACTCATGCTTTCCAGCCATCATTACGGCATACAAGGAATTTCTTACAGTTTACCAGCATCGCTTCCGCTACGCCCTTCATATCACAGACCAAGCAGTAGTCCTTCTTAGAACTCACACCCTCACCCTTACCTCTCCGAACAAGCCAAGGATCACACCTCCACCCTTCACCATACTCTATCCTAATACTTACCACTCAAAGCCTTTATTTCACACTACAAAAAAAAAAAAGTATATAGATCCCTACCTCTCCAGAGGTCAAGGGACCACACCCACATTACTGCTTCACACAAGCTCCAGTCCTTACCTCACCGCAGAGGCCAAAGGAATGCACATCAAACCTTACCTCATCACAGAGGCCGAAGGAATCATACGCCATCCTTACCTCCCCGCAGAGGCCAAAGGAATCACACTCCAATCCTTACCTCCTCGCAGAGGCTGAAGGAATCACACTCAATCATTACCTCTTCACAGAGGCCGAATGAACCACACCACTATCCTTACCTCTTCACAGAGGCCAAAGGAATCTCACTCAGTCCTTACCTCTTCACAGAGGCCAAAGGCATACACTCCCTCCTTAGTCTAAGCTTGCTATTAGAAGTTATTCCGCCCCACAAGCACTTTTACTTCAATCTCCTATCTCTCTTATTCAGCTCAGCGAGTCAGATTTCTCATTCTACTCAACCCATCAGCAAGTGGATATAGATACATGATCGACACTCACAGGTCGGGATTAACATTCTACGTAGGACCTTTTTATGATCTTTCATACCACAGGCTTATTCATCATCAAGCTCCCACCATACAAACACGGCATGTATTTCCAAATTCCGTCACCATACTATACCCTAATCATTCATAACAGACGTCAGCCACTTTTCACCATTCTGTCACTTGATCCCTTCACTTAGATCCTTTCATCATCAGTCATTCATTCAAGGCATCCAGCATCTTTAGCACTATACATCATCATGCTCTTTTTTTTTTGGCTCTCCATATACCACATACATCATCATGTCAGGCTTACTCATGTATCACCAACAAGCCTATATTCAGATTGCTTCATGATTTCTTAACCTCATCCAATTTGCCACATCACAACATCTTTTACTTTTAGCCCTGTGCTAGCCCGGCTCAGTCGTTTCTTAGCAACCTTGACCGTATCATTTACTGTAAGTTCACATCATTTTACACACCATCTAAAGCAGTTCAGGACTTTTCTTTTTCAGTACTCCAGGTTCTCCTTCTGTACTGGAACAGCATGCACCGCCTGTTGAAGGAATCCCCGTGTACTATCACTCAAGACTGAAAGGTGATGCTCCTCCCGCATTCTTGCTCATTGTAGCTCTTGTACATTACATGTTATGGCATTATTTCCAATACATACGTTCGACCTTTAGTCTTTTGCTCCTCCTTTTTTGGCCTCTAACAGGCTAACCACGTCAGCTCATCCCTGGGACTCGTTATACCCAGGGGAGGCACACTTATTACTAACGTTCGGTATTACAGTCAGTCAACTGTAAGCCATGACAACAATTATACTTAAATGTATTGATTCACTTTCATTAGGCATAGTGCCCTGTGATTGGAGTAAAGCTGATGTAGTACCATTGTTCAAAAAGGAGGCAAGATCCAAACCAGGAAATTATAGACCTGTAAACTTGACTACCATAGTGGGTAAGATATTAGAAGGGTTACTAACTGACAGTATTCAGAACTATGTGTAGACCAACAATAATAACAATAAGTGAAGCCAGCATGGTTTTATGAAAAATAGATCATGTCATACTAACTAACTTGCTTTTATAGAAAGGGTAAGTAGTAATTTGGACAAGGGACAATTGCTGTTGATGTAGTATACATTTATTTTTCAAAAGCCTTTGATACAGTGACACACAACAGGTTACTGCATTCATTAAAAGGTTTTGGTTTGGGAGGTGATATGTGTGCATGGATAGAGAACTGGTTAAACGATAGATGGCAGAGAATTGTTGGAAATGGAATCTTTTTCAAGTTGGTCTAAAGCGGTAAGTGGGGTGCCACAGGGTTCAGCACTCGGCCCAATGCTTTTTAGTTTGTTTATTAATGATCTAGAAACGGGAATTGAAAGTTTTGTCTCAGTCTTTACTGATGACATGGGCAGGACAGTTCCTTTGACCCACCCTCTCCACCCTTTCCTACTGAGCGTCCAGGAGAGGCAGCAAAGCCAATGCAGCTGGGTTTTACTAGACTCTCCAAAGAAGAGAGGTCTTTTTGTAAAAGGCAAGGCCTATGTTTATATTGTGGCAAACAGGGGCACCTTTTGCGCAATTGTCCGGTGATGCCGGGAAACGCACGCACCTAGGGTACCTTGGGGGACAGGCCCTAGGTGGTGTACAACAGTCCCTAGATTCAAATATTGCTAAACCCACCATCCAGGTGACGTTCTTTTGGGCTGACAAGGGCGCAGAAACCTTGGCGCTGGTAGACTCTGGAGCAGCCGGGTACTTTATGGACCAATCTTTTGCGGCTTCGCAAAATATTCCTCTATGCAAAAAGGAATCTCCATTGGCAGTAGAGGCCATTGATGGCAGACCATTGGAACCCGCCTTTATTACAATGGAGACCATCCCTATTTCTATGTCAGTTGGGGCACTCCACAAGGAGGAGGTACAGTTTAAAATTATTCGCTCACCTCACCATGCAGTCATTTTGGGGTTTCCCTGGTTGCTTCTGCACAATCCTCAATTTGATTGGCAAAAATGTGAGGTTAGTTCCTGGTCCGATTACTGTAAAAAAAACTGCCTATCTCTTCCTGTCAAAATTATGCGTACCTCTCCTGCTGTGCCAGTTGAATATGGGGAATTCAGTGACGTATTCAGCAAGGGGGAGGCTAGCGCATTGCCCGAGCATAGACCCAATGATTGCGCTATTGATTTGCCTCCACTTACCCACTGTCATGCGAGGAGAACAGGGCAATGGAGGAGTACATTGAGGACGCCCTT
Organism: Rhinophrynus dorsalis; assembly: GCA_037306005.1. NCBI lineage: Eukaryota > Metazoa > Chordata > Amphibia > Anura > Rhinophrynidae > Rhinophrynus > Rhinophrynus dorsalis. The sequence continues at coordinate 277,514,300 of CM074719.1, forward strand.
GGTAGGGGAATTATTCGCAAGTCCACTTCTCCGGCTGGTGCCGGATTCTTCTTTGTAAAAAAGAAAAATGGCGAACTAAGGCCATGTATTGATTAACGGGGGCTTAATAAGCTTATGCCAAGAACGCATACCATATTCCACTCATCACCGAGTTATTTGACAGATTGAAGGGCTCTTCTGTCTTCACCAAACTTGATTTGCGGGCCGCCTACAATCTAATTAGAACCAGAGAAGGTGATGAGTGGAAAACGGCATTTAATACCAGAACTGGGCACTACGAATATCTGGTAATGCCTTTTGGCTTATGTAATGCACCTGCGGTATTCCAGGAGCTGATTAATGATATCTTGCGTGACATGCTTCAGTCCTGCGTGGTGGTATATCTGGACGATATATTGATTCATTCCGCCACTCTCTACCAACATATTAAAGATGTCACGGAAGTCTTGTTGCGACTCCGGGAGAATAAGCTGTTTTGTAAATTGGAAAAAAGTGAATTCCATGTGTCACAAGTACCATTTTTGGGGTTCGTAATCTCCAAAGATGGAATCGCTATGGACCAGGACAAGTTGGCAGCAGTATTACAATGGCCTCGCCCTAAATGGTTAAAAGCGATTCAGCGCTTTTTAGGGTTTGCCAACTATTACAGAAAATTCATACGTAAGTTTTCCACAATTGTGAAACCTTTGTCTGATTTAACACATAAGGGCGCTACTCCCTCTCAGTGGTCCGAGGCCGCTGATAATTCGTTTGAGACCTTAAAATCTGCCTTTACGTCTGCCCCAGTACTGTCCCATCCCAATCCCTCCCTGCCATTTACCTTGGAAGTTGACGCCTCTGAGGTTGGGGTTGGGGCAGTACTCTCCCAGCGTCCTGTGGGAGGTGGTACCTTGAAACCTTGTGGGTTTTTTTCTAAGAAATTGTCCAGCGCACAGAGCCACTATGAGATTTGCGACAGGGAGTTATTGGCTATTATTCTGGCACTGAAGGAGTGGCGTCACTTGTTGGAAGGTACCAAGAACCCAGTACTGATCCTGACCAATCACAAAAACTTGACATATCTCTCTGAGGCTAAGAGGTTGTCTTCTCGACAGGCCAGGTGGGCATTCTTTTTGTCCCGGTTTAACTTTGTAGTATCGTACCTCCCGGGTTCTAAGAACGTGAGGGCAGACGCATTGTCTCAACAGTTCGCGTCGGACACTGAGAGGGAGGAAGCACCGGTACCTATTATTCAGCCCGACCGTATTATGGCTACTATTCGCACTAGTATAACTTCGCCACTGGGAGAGGAGATTTTGGGGTCTCAAGCTAGGGCTCCACCTGAGACTCCAGTTGGTAAATGCTTTGTAGATGAGCCTTTTCGCACTCGTCTATTGGAGATCTAGCATTCGTCTAGGGCGGCCGGGCACATAGGCAGGGATCAGCTGGTATGGTCTCTTTCGCAATTATTCTGGTGGCCGACGCTCAGAGCCGATTGCTTCGCTTTTACTGCCGCTTGTGCCACATGTGCCCGTGCTAAGACCCCCAGGCATCTCCCAGTGGGCTTGCTTCAACCTGTGCCTAATGGAGAACGGCCCTGGTCTCATATATCTATCGATTTTCTGGGAGAATTGCCTATCTTGAGGGGGTATACATTTATCCTTATGGTTGTTGATAGGTTCTCCAAAATGGCTCATTTTGTGCCACTCAGGGGGCTTCCATCGGCTCAGGAATTGGCTAAGGTCTTTGCTAAAGAAGTGTTTTGTTTGCACGGGGTACCCAGAGTGGTGGTCTCAGACCGTGGGAGTCAATTTGTGTCCAGGTTTTGGAGGGCATTCTGTGGCATGATGGGCATTCAACTGTCCTTCTCCTCCGCCTACCATCCCCAGACCAACGGAGCCGCTGAGCGTGCTAATCAGGGACTGGAACAGTTCCTGCGCTGTTTTATTACTGATCATCATGACAATTGGGCCGACCTGTTGCCATGGGCGGAGTTTGCCAAGAATTGTGCAGTTAACTCATCGTCCGGGAGCTCCCCGTTCTTAATCAACTATGGGTTCCAGCCAGGTTTGCTCCCGGACTCGTTCCAGTCACAGCAGATTCCGGCTTTGGATGAGCATATGGAGCAGCTCCGTTCCACCTGGGCACAGGTGCAAAGGACCCTCAGTCAGTCGTTCCAGCGGCATCAGCGATATACCAATCGTAGATGGCTGCCAGCGGTCTCTTTCCAGGTTGGGGATAGGGTATGGCTCTCCTCCAGAAACCTCAATCTGCAGGTCCCCTCGAATAAGCTGGCTCCCCGGTTTATTGGTCCATTTAAAATTATTCGCAAAATTAATCCTGTCTCCTATGCGTTGGAACTTCCACCGTCTATGCATATTCACAATGTGTTCCATGTGTCTCTGTTAAAACCCCTGGTTTGCAATCGTTACACTACTACTCCGGTAGTTCCTGGGCCGGTGGACGTCCAGGGACAAGAGGAATATGAGGTACAGAGCATTGTTGATTCTAGGCGACTTACAGGGAAGTTGCAATACTTGGTCCACTGGAAGGGCTATGGCCCAGAGGAGCGCTCTTGGGTTGACCAGAAGGACCTCCATGCGCCCAGACTTGTGCGCAACTTCCACTCTAAATACCCTCAGAAACCTAAGCCTCCAGCAGGGAGAGGGGGTCTTTGAGAGGGGGGTACTATCACAGTGCCTGTGATTATCCTGTCACTCTCATCTGTGGCAGACTGTGATTTGTTCAGTTGGTTTGGCCCGCCCCTTGGTGACCTTCTTATACCTGACTCTTACATCTGTCAGATGCCCTTTTGTGGTGTTTCTGAGCCAGACTTGCTGTTGCTGTGTTCCTGTATCCGGATTCCTTTGTACCGACTTTGGCCTGTCTTGACTATGTTCCAGTGTTCCTGATCGTGTATGATCCGGCTTGTCTGAGAATCCTCTACGTGCTACGACCCGGCTTGTCTGAGAACCCTCTACGTGCTACGACCCGGCTTGTCTGAGAGACTTCTACGTGCTACGACCCGGCTGGCTGACTTCCTGCTTCAAGATCATCGCGGCCTGTTCCAGTGACCTGCTTGGCCTGTTGTCGCCGCCGCGACATTCTGAATCCTGCGTTGCTGTGCCAAACTAGTGTGACCATTACACTCCTGTGTAACCCATCCCTCAGTGCAGAGTTCCTTGCTGACTTGCATAAGCTGTACTCCTTGTACCGAGCCTCTATACGCTGCAGAGCTAAGCTACCATACCGAGCCTGGGAGATTCAAACGTACCTTTTAACCCCTGCAGTGCCGCTTCTCTCTTGCCGGACCTCCTTTCTGATTACAGAGCCGTTACCTTGTAAGTCTACTGCTGCTGAGTTGGCCGCTACTTGGACGGCGACTCCCAGTTACGTTTGCAGAGTAGTCTATCCTGTTGGTCCGGTTGGGCGTCTTTGGCTCTCGGTCTCGCGGTTAATTCCGGAGGTATCCGGTGCGGCTATTGGTGGCAAGGTTAGGCTCCAAGCTCTTGCAAGATCCGAAGGTAAACGCCCGTGGGGGCTATTGGCTCGTGCTCACGTTGGTCTTCGGTTATACGCCCGTGGGGGCTAAAACGCCAGCTTTGCATCTCAGGCTAGTCTCGATCACGCCCGTGGGGGCTACATACTCTTGCACTTGCAGTCTCAGTGGTCTCTTGGCGAACGACCGCGGGGGCTATTTTGGCTCACGTTGGTCACTGAACATCTACTACCCATCATTACATGAACTCTGTGCTGTGCACATTTGCTCAGTTTATCACTACACCATACGGGCGTGCCAAACCCCACAGCTGAGACTGACAAATTGTTCTCATTTACCCTTTAGGGGCCAGTTCCCTATTTTCTGTACCTATGTTGGGTGCCTTCTATCCATTATAGTGAATCTGTGTGTACTGTGTATTCACTTGCAATTGTTGCTGTCAACTGTAGAGGGCGATCATTTGTATTTATTTTCTTTCAATAAAAGATTGTTTTATTTTACCTACTGGTCTGAGTGTCAAAACTAACCGTTACAGAGAGACTGGAGTATGGCCCACAACCGGATACCGGATGGGTAGTAACCAGGACCGGATTGGTACAGAGAGCAAGAACTTCAGCCAATCCGGGTCGATACACAGAGCAGGAACGTCAGCCAGGCCGGATCGGTACACAGAGCAGGAACATCAGCCAATCCGGGTCGGTACACAGAGCAGGAACAATACAGGCAGAGTAGTCAGGCAGTCCGGGTCATACACAGGAAACACATGAATTCTGGAGCAAGCGCTAGTAACGGAAACACCATGAAAGGGCACTGCAAAAGCGACAGTGCTCAGTATATAAGGGTTATCACTGGGTGGAGCAACACCACGTTAGCCAATAAGAATGAATCAGGAAGAAGCACAGTCATAATGTCGCCAGAAATAACATGGGCACCATGATAGCATGTTCCCAATATGTGTATAGGTGTCAATATGTGTGTTCCTTATATGTGTATAAATGTGTCAAAGTGTGTGACCTGTATATGTTTATCAGTGTGTGTGTGTCTCTGTATGTGTATCATTGCATGTGTTCCTTATATGCATATAAGTGTGTCAGTGTGTGTTCCCTGAATGTGTATAAGTGTGTCAATTTGTGTTAGTCTCTGTAGGGGTATCAGTATGTAAGTGTGTGTGTGCTTCTCTATATGTGTATAAGTGTGCCAATGTGTATGTTTGTCTGTATGTGTATCAATGTGTTAGTTAATGCGTTTGACTCTTTCTCCCCTGCTTTATTGTTGATCCCTCTTTTGACTCCCTCCCCCCTTTTCACTCTTGATCCCCCTCTTGATTGCTGATCCCCCTTATGACTCTCTCCCCCTTTTCACTCTTGATCCCCCCCTCTTGATTGTTAATTCCCCTTGACTCTCTCCCCCTGTCTGACTCTTGATCCCCCTCGAGTGTTGATCCCCCTTTGACTCTTTCTCCCCCTTTTGACCTTCTCTCCTCTTGACCCTCCATTTTGACTCTCTCTCCCCTTTTGACTTTCTCTCCCTCTAGTTTTGACTGACCCTCTGTTGCCTCTTTAACCCCTCTTGACGGCCCCCTGACTCATTTTCCTCCTCTTACTTCTTTATGCGAGGAGGAAGGGGGATGATCACTGCGGAAGTACTCCTGACATGAATACCTGCAGTGTCTTGAGTCCTCCTGCATCTTTCTGACGCTGCTGGCAGTACGCAGATGCAGAGCATATATGCATATGCTAAATAAATTAATAAATGTATTAATCTGGACTGGGAACCATATGGGCACACAAAATACAAATATAATAGCAAATTAGTTATGCAATGTGACCAACAGATGTTGCCAAATTTACCCTTATGAGCTTAAAACTCACCACTTTGGCATATATTGTAATTTAGAATGCTTTTATGGGAGGGAGAACGGTTAGCCACTGCACATTAATTTTAATGCCACTGTTTCAAACTGCATTTTACAGACAGAAAACAGTAAAAAGACTGCCTACCCTGTCCATCTTCATACTTCCCACCTCCACACACTGCCAACCTCCACACCCTGTCCTTCTCCACACACTTTCCACCCTGTCCTCCTCCACAGTGCCCACTACCTCCACACACTGGCCTCATTGGCCACCTCCACATACTGTCCACCTCCAACACCCTGCCCAACTCCACATTGTCCCCATTGTCCCCCCTCCACACCCTGTCCACCCTGAAGTCCTCCACTCACTGTCCACCTGTCTCCATCCTGACCCCCTCCACACTCTGTGTCCATGGACCCCCTCCACATGTCCATGGACCCCCTCCACACTCTGTGGCTGTGCCCATTGTCCACCTCCACACTCTGTGCTCAATATTGGTCTCATATGACCATAACATTTTCACCCAGTTCTCCTCTGAATCATTCAGATGTTCTTTGGCAAACTTCAGACAGGCCTGTACATGTGCTTTCTTCAGCAGGGGGACCTTGCAGGCACTGCAGGATTTCAGTCCTTCACGGCGTATTGCTTTCTTGGTGACTATGGTCCCAGCTTCCTTGAGATCATTGGCAAGATCCTCCCGTGTAGTTCTGGGTGGTTCCTTACCGTTCTCATGATCACTGAAACTCCATGAGGTGAGATCTTGCATGGAGCCCCAGACCAAGGGAGATTGACAGTTATTTTGTGTTTCTTCCATTTGCGAATAATCGCACTAACTGTTGTCACCTTCTCACCGAGCTGTTTGGTGATGGCCTTGTAGCCCATTCCAGCCTTGTGTAGGTCTACAATCTTGTCCCTGACATCCTTGGACAGCTCTTTGCTCTTGGCCATGGTGGAGAGTTTGGAATCTGATTGATTGATGTCTTCTGTGGACAGGTGTCTTTTAAACAGGTAACAAGCTGAGATTAGAAGCACTCCCTTTAAGAGAGTGATCCTAATCTCAGCTTGTTACCTGTATAAAAGACACCTGGGAGCCAGAAATCTTGCTGATTGATAGGGGGTCAAATACTTATGTCACTCAGTAAAATGCAAATCAATTTATAACTTTTTGGAAATGTGTTTTTCAGGATTTTTTTGTTGTTATTCTGTCTCTCAGTGTTCAAATAAACCTACGATTAAAATTATAGACTGATCACTACTTTGTCAGTGGCCAAATGTACAAAATCAGCGGGGGATGAAATAATTTTTTCCCTCACTAGATTAGACAGACAGACAGACAGACAGACAGATAGATAGATAGATAGATAGATAGATAGATAGATAGATAGATATCAAACACATGCATTTTTTCACTAGGGATTCTCCCTGGATATGCTTGCAGTACCAAAAACATGAGAGGGAAGCCCTCAATATGTCTATTGTTACATAGTGTTTAATTAAAAGGAACACACTTGCATCCCCCTCTGCAGGATTCCTTGCATTGTACGTTGGTGAGTAACACTATGTAAGAGCCAAGGAAAGTGTGTTTATATTTTGCAGAATGATCCTTATATGGCTGCTCATGGGTCAGAGGGAGACCAGACAACGTGGAAGAGAAAACTTAAATAAGTGAGAGGGTTAATTATTCTTTCAGTGCCAGATTGGTTTTCAGGATATTGCACACCCCTCTGGCACTTAAGAGGTTAACCAAAGGATTTATTTATTTGTTTTTTAAAGGGTTTTTGGAGGTACTGTACAAATTCATTTTTCAGTGCCTAGATGTTTTTGTTTTTTTATAATTTATGTTCAAATGTATCCTCCACTTGTAGAATCAGTGCAACCCACAATTAAAAATTGTCATTCAGATTATTTTGTGTATAAATCTATCTACCGAATTCCCGTCAGTCTCAATCCCTCTGCTTCTTTAACATCCTTGGACCCACACACATGGGCGTCCAGAGTGCCCCTCCCCCTGTCCATATAAACAAATGGGCTGGATGGGCTGGCCTGGGGTTCATATTATGGCTTTGCCCACCCACATGGACACCTGTGCCCACACATTCCCCAGGTTCTCATGAAGAAGCTCTTAACCCTTGAGTGCCAGAGAGGTGCAATGTGTTCCATACCCCTCTGGCACTCAAAGGGTTAATAGCTTTTTCAAAACACTGAAGTTTATATTACGCTTTTGCTGCTACATCACCCCTATGCATCATTATACACACAATCTGTGGTTTCAGGTAAAGATGAAGAAAGACTCAAATTAAGCATTTACTGTAGTTGAGATTGATGCAACTAATTCCATGAATTGTCTATGCCCCCCCCCTCCCTTTAGGCATTAAAATATATACAAGCATGCTTACTTGTTCTGTTAGATTTAATTCTGTAACAAGGATGCAAAAGAGATAATAATGAGCATAAAACCACTATATTGGTGCTAAATACTACCATTTTCTGTAACAAACTGACTATACTTTCCCCAAGTAATAACCTCTCCCTGTGGTAACTCTTTCAATTTCAGTATAACTTTTTCAAATAAAAGTGATTATATCTCCAAACAATTCCTCCATAATAACCTCATGTTTTATTTACAACTCATTCAATGAATCCATAAAATTGTATCCTGTAATATCTAACTATCCACATGAACGAAAAGAAAACAAACAGACACAAGTGTGCACAAGCTAAGGGTAAAATTCTTTCCAATAATTTCATTGCATGGTTAAGAGGCACAGTCGCTCATTAATGCGCACAAATCTTAGCTGCCCATCCTATATAATAATTAGCTCCGAAGGAGCGTCCAGCTCTGTATCAGCCGAGGCGCGGGTAGTCTCCACTGCGTGTGACTGCCCCGCGACTGGCTGCCAGAGGCTCTGTATCAGCCGAGGCGCGGGCAGTCTCCACTGCGTGTGACTGCCCCACGACCGGCTGCCACAGGCACTGTGGCCCGTGTAACGGGCTGTTCTACTAGTCAATAAATATTCAAAAGGCACTGGTATCCAAGAAACAATCAGAGATGTAAAAGTTGGTTCCAGACTATAACTCCCAAATATAGGGTTGTTACAGATAAATAGGTCCAAGTGTAGTATATAACACTCTTAAAAACCACCACCAAAGCACATTTAAAGAATAATACATTATGTAGAGGCATGAGCAACCTCTTGTTTGGATCACATATATAATATGTGTTCCAGATAAACTCTTAAAGGGATAGTAATACTTAAAATGTAAAAAAAATATGTTGTAGGGTTTATCCCCCTGAGTAAAACAAGAGTACTCCCACTGCTGAAAGGTGTTTCATTCAAAAGTTATTAATTTTCAAAGTTGAATTTTTAGGTGCAATATCACAGTGGCCTGAAATTGTACAGTGGCGCTGTTGCTACACGATCCTATGGACAGCTCTGGTCCCAGGACCATAAATCTCCATAGGATGGTGTAGCAGCAGCGCCACTGTACAATTTCAGGCCACTGTGATATTACACCTAAAAAATTCAACTTTGAAAATTAATAACTTTTGAATGAAACACCTTTCAGCAGTGGGAGTACTCTTGTTTTACTCAGGGGGATAAACTCTACAACATATTTGTTTTTACATTTTAAGTATTACTATCCCTTTAAGAGTTGGAAAAATGTTTCAGACAAAGGTGAATCGTATCCCAAGCAGGAACTACAAAAAGAAAGGGGGACAAACAAAGGAAAATAAGCTAACCAAACCAAAGGAAAGAGTAGAAAGACTTTTACCCTTAGATTGTGTGAGTTTGGCTGTTTTCGTTCTGAAACTACATTCAGTGAGGAACAGACAAGTCATCCTGGTTGAAAGCAACTAGCACAATCTTGGAAGGGACTATATTAGTTCTATACACCTATACATAAATGTGGCAACCTTAAAGGGATAGTAATACTTCGTTTTAACTTTATTTTATTTTGTAGGCATTAAAATAACATGAAGAATGATATGTCTTCTCTCTCAAACCTTTGTGATTTATGAGATATTCACAAGCAAAGTTTCCCCTCCCGCCCCTTTTACCTACTGTAAACAATCTCTTCTCAGATGTGGAATGCAGTCCATAGACTGGACAGATAACAGAAGGGAACACTCTTATTCCTATGAAAACAATGAAATCCCTGCCCCCCTTGACAAGCTTTTCAGGTTTTTCCCTTATCTTAATTGAAGATTGTCCCTCTCTGCAGTCTACCTGGGCACCTCCCTTCTGTTCAGGCTGAACAGTGTCACATCAGTAAAAGGGGAGGGAGGGGGACACTTTGTCATTGAATTACTCTGGAACTACAACTCTGACAGAATTGAAATAACACTCTCCAAAGTCCAAATACTATGATGATTAATTAGAGCTGCTTTTATTATGAAACATTACTATCCCTTTAAGGACTTTTTGTTGTTATATTGAAGTTGCCAGTAGTAAACAATATATACTTTTTTGTGTGTTTGAAAGCTGAGAGCTTTCTGTCTGAATAGCTATCTGTATGACCATTCTGGCTTCTAATTCTCAATATATCATGTTGGTTTACATAACAAAAAAAGATTAAATTAACAACACACACACACACACACACCAATTTTTTCAGTGTTAAAGCTGAACTATCATCTGATTTTTCCTTCAGCAGTTATAGGTGGAGACGCATTGTCTGGCCCACTTGATCAACCTGACAGATGATATCAGGTTAGAATGTGATCCCCGATGGTGTATCAGGGTAGCCTAGGGAAACCTAAACTCCCAGATTTGGGTGTTTTTAAAGTTTAGGTTCCGAAGCTGCATAATCAGTTCCAAAAGGCAGCAGCTGAAACTGCATTTGGCAACAGCTTAGCAGAAAGTGAAATGAAGTCTGGGGCTTCAACCATGGGTCTTACTTTTTAAATACAGTCCCTCTGCCACCCTTTTTGGTTTGCCAACCCCCAAAACAGCTGATTGGGAGTTATTGTGGGCCTTCATTGAGTAACTCCTGATGAGTTACCAAGTCTACTCCCATAGTACATTTAGTCTGACATTAGTGTTTGACTTTAAATTTATAACATTTGACCCAAGAATTTTAATATTTAGAAATATGTATTAATATTTAAAGGGAAAGGTTCAATCAAAACTAAGTCATATGTTATAAGCATTGTAATTTTCCAGAGAGAGATGTTATTATGCAATTTAGTTTATATCAATTATGGGCGATGACTAATCATGCAAAAGTAGACCAGATGGCCTGCAATTTGGCTGTACACACAGAAGTAACAAAATTTAATGCAGCATGCTGCATATTTACTGTTTTCAATACAGAATGCCGGAATGATGTAGCAGAGCAGATCTGCACGGTGGACTGTGTGTCCACTGTGTAGTTTGTTAAAATGTCTAAATGCATCATTGTGATAGTAATTGCGGTCAATATTGGCTCACATGGGCATTAGCCAGTTGAAGGGATAGTAATGTTTCACAAAACAGCAGCTCCAATTGGTCTTCATGGTATCTGAGCCACAGAGAGTTTTATTTCAATACTGTCAGAGCTGTAGTTCAAGAGTAATTGAATGATAAAGTTTCCCCCTCCCGCCCCTTTTACTTAGTGTAAGCCTCCTCCACTCAGATGTGGAATCTGGTCCAAAGACCAGACAGCTCACAGCTGAAAACAATGAAAACCCTGCCCCACTTGACAAGTTTTGCTTTTTCCCTTATCTTAATTGAATATTGTCCCTCTCTGCAATCTACCTGGCCACCTCCCTGCTGCTCTGAGCTGAGCAGTATTACATCAGTAAAAGGGGCAGGAGGGGGATACTTTATCATTCAATTACTCTTGAACTACAACTCTGACAGTAATGAAATAACACTCTCCAAGGCCCAAATACTATGATGATACTAAAAGAGCTGCTTTTGTAATGAAATATTACTATCCCTTTAAGTATGGCTGATGACAAGGTGGTCCATACATCAATCATACCTTCCCTCCAATCCTTGCCATGGGATTGTCATTGGAAAGCAGGGATAGAGCAGGTCAGTAAATGAACAATTGGTATGTGATGGCATCACTCCAGAATTTCCACAGCATGGGCATTATAGTAGAGTACCAAATAAAGACAGAGGTTGCACATGCCTATCCACAACCCTTCTTGACCTCTTGAGGATCAGAAGAATGAGCAACAACATACTGTACACCCCCATGGTCCTCAGGGGTTAAAATCTTTCTATCCAACCATGTATTGGTTCCCACTCTCCTTCTTATCTATGTCCAGTTTCATCAATCTCTTTGACTACAACAGCTGAGGATGATAGTAGCTGTAGTCCAACAACAGTTTGAGGGCCATATGTTGCTCACTCCCTTTGTAAAGGATCCAGAAAAATTAACCCCTTAGTGACAGCCGCGTTCGTACGCGGCTGTCACCTTAACGTCCGACAAACATTTTTTTTTTTTTTTTTTCCAAACAAGTCCGGAGTCTCCGAGCGGCGTGCAGCTGCACGGAGACCCGGACTTCCGTGACTTACCAGGTACGTCCTCTGTCACTAAGTGACAGTTTCTGCGGGATGTACCTGGTTAAGTCATCTGTCGTTAAGGGGTTAAAGTGGTCAGTCAGTGTAGACAGAATACAGATAAGCCTACAGAAGCTATGGAGCCTTAGGATGTCCAGCCCTGGTGTGGAGATTACAGAGTGATTTCTTTAGAGGAAATTGCTAATTTGGGCCTGGCTTACAAAGAGCAAAAGCAATCAACAGGAGTAAAATTCCCTGTTGAACTCCAATTTGAGATCTAATTTTCTTTTAATGCCAGTATGTTGCAGTTGTTCAACATCCATGAGAGATGAAATTGGTAAGTACCGTGAGTTGAAGCAAACACCAGAAACCTAATGCCAGTGTAAGAAATTCGATTGCAGCAGATCTGGTTTAGTAAATTTACTTTGGCTCCCATTAGCTCAATTTCTGCTTCTAGAGCAGAAGCAAAAAATTGAGACTGGTTGGAAGACAAAAATGAATACTAACAAACGTGTAAATACATCTTGTCACCCCAAACTTGCCTAACCTGACCTACAATTAAGCCTTCTATTATGAGATTGGCATACTTGGGAACTGTCTGGATCTGCCCCGGAGACTCTGTTTTATTTTTTAAGTAAATTATCGAGTCTCAGGGATGGAGGCGGATTCTCCTGTGGTGGTGGGTTTCTTATGAAAATCTGCCCACTTCTCCTCCTTCCCACCCTGTTCTGCCCATTCCCATCCACTTTTCGATTACATTATGACAAGGTCTGTTAAGCCCCGCCTCATCCATGATTAAGCCCACCCCACTCTGTGACGCTAATTGCATCATTTATATCCCCCAAGCAAACTTCATGAGCCCTCTCCGAGGGCTCAAGAAGAAAAAATTCACAGGTATAAACATATTGCAGTCAATGAATTCCAACCATCCCAGCAATAAAGGAGTTATTAAAAAAAAAGTAAAGCCAATATTACCTTAAATTAACGGGGAGGGGTAACAGTATCCCTCCCAATTTCTCTATCCATCCATACATCCTGCTGAGATCAAGATGGTGAATGGTAATAAATAATACTGGGTCCTAACACTGGGTCCTAAGTTCCTATATATTTTTTATCTGTTTTTAAATCAAGAGAAGAAACTTTGCCAGCTACCATGAATTTATTAACCTTTTTATTGCTGGGGGTTAATTTTCACAATACTGCTCACAATTTGTTTCACAAGGTTTCCTTCTAACACGTTTCTATAAACCTTTCAAAACTATATATTGTTTTCAGCACTAGTCTGCCTTTATTATCTGAAGATATCTTGAATGGATTGGTCAATGTAATCAAGATATGATGTAATAAAGCTCTTATAAAATATGTTATTCAATTAAAAATGGATATTGTATTGGGTTGTTTTGTATCCTCTGAGTATAATTATACCATATGTATTGGTTTTAATGTTTGGCCTTTATAGGCCACAGTTATAAACTGTTCATATATTACATTTTTAGAAAGGAGCAAGGCAATGGCTAACGAGGGAAGGCCAACAAAATACACGTACACCTTAAACCTCTTTGGAAGCCTTAGCTCAGATACATCTCAGGGTGCAGCTGAGGATGAAAGGCTGAGTGACTGTAAGTACACCACTGAGGAAAACAGGGTCTTGGTTCACTCCATACTGGAGCGGGAGAGAATCCTGTTCCCCAGGCAGAGAGTAACCAGTATGGGGGTAAAGAAGAAGACTGTCTGGAGGGAAATTGTGAGAAGGTAAATGCTGTCTCCAGCTGCAACCGGTCCCTGGAAAGCAAGAGAGTCATCAAGAAGAAAATGGGTGAGGTGGTCATGCACTCCAGAGGCACTGGAGGTGGTCCCCGCATCAACATCCAATTCTGTGACTGAGAGGAGCTGCTGCACCAAAACATACCAGCAACAGCTGTTCATGGGATTCCAGGAGGGATGACACTGGAGATGAAAGGAGCCTCAGACCACCGGTAAGTGCATCAAGCCCTACATACACATCACACAAACCCTTCTACCTACAATGGCCCAACACAGTAACACCTGAACACATGGTCAACATTCCTCACTATAAGTTCAGCAACACAGCTTGGAGAGGGTTCAAACAAGGACATAATACATGACAAACCAAGCACAAATGGGAATGGTCAAGTCCTTGTTTAACCCCCTTGATGCTGTCTACATCAACCACACTCACAGTACAAACTCACCATCATGTTGGAGGCAAATAAATAACTGTTACATGTACCACAATGTCATAAATAGAGTGAGAAAGAGGTCAGCACTTAACCCCTTGAGTGATAGAGGGATGATCAATGCATTGTTTGACAATACATTGGCTAGTCCCCTGGCACTCAAAGGGTTATCGGATGATGGCAAGGAGGGGAATTGGTGTGATTTTGTAATATTGTTACTGCATTTCATACCTATGTGTTGTGCATGTATTTATTTTGTCCAAGTAGAAAAGTCAAGGTTCAGCTTTCTGTATCAAATGTAGCCTGAAGAGTGTGGATGGGCAGAGGGCATTCTTCACTATTACCACTCAACAGGACATATGTGATTCCAAAGGCTCAACCATGGTAGGGGGGATATTCACTAAGGGGTAAGAAAGAGGTGAGAATGTGATAACACTTCTGCAATTCCTGCGTTAGTCTGTGGAGCCAACGCACTAACATTTCACCAACATTGGACATTTGATTGCAGAGGCTCCATATCATAACATAGGAAATGGAGAAGTAATCTCCACTTCTACTGAATAACCCCCCAAGTGTGCTGTGAGTTTGTTGTTTAGCTTTCCTGGGGGTGTGTTCAATGTGTCTGTCACACAGGGTGGACCAGACGTGACGGAGCCCACAGGAGAGGGAGTGCTCGGGTGGGACACTTGTTTGCGATGCTCGTCCTATGTTGACTGTCTACAGGAGTACCGTGCTGTGGCCTAAGCCAGGTACGGTGCCGGCCGCAAGGCCGGATGGCAAACCCCAGAGGAGCTGGAGGTGATCCCTGGATGGCAATCCCACAGGCAGCACCTGCTCTCCTGTGGGGGAGAGTGAATGCTGGGGAGCGCAGTGTAGAAAGCGAGGCTTGAGAGTGGGGGCCGGGCGGCTGGAACTCTCCTAGAAGAAGAAAACAATAGAAAGATACTCTCCTAGGCGGGAGAGAACAGACCTGTCCCGTAGTATCAGCACTGGTGAGGTGGAAGAGAAGAACTGGAACTGCAGTCGTCCAGGAGGATCCCTGGGAGAAGTTCAGCAACACGCCAGGCCGACCAAATCTCAGGCAGGAGTGACTGATCCAGAAAACCACAGGCTGAGGACTGAGTAGGAACAGGCAGGGAGACAACACAAGCTGGACCGCTGGACCAGACTGAGCTGTCAGGAACAGGCTGGGTGCAAACCCACAGGAGGAAGCCAGCTGGAGAGACAGGAAGTGCTGGAACTGACCGGAGCAGATACAGGCTGGGTAATACTCAGGCTGGAAGGCAAGGACAGAACACAGAGCGCTAGGAAACACTATCAGAGTGCACCCGCGCCTTGTCTGGAGCGTCATGAAATAGACGCTACCGGATGACGTCACGGTGAACGTGACGCGATGTCAGGGGGACCCGGAAGCGGACCGAGACACGAGCACAAAGTGCTGAACGGGACGGAAGGTGACAGTGTCCTCCAGCTGATTGGGTTGCTGTGTTCCACAGTTCATGTTTGTTGGTGTGCTTGCTGTATCTGTTTGTGTTGCTGACATCATTGGTTGGACTCCGTAGTCATTGTTCATTACTGGTGCATTGATGTGTTCAGAAGCCCTAGTGTGTTTGCTGCTGAGGCCTAGGTGTTGTGCATGCAATGGGTTTGTATCACTCAAGGTGTGGTGGTTCCGTTTTGTTCACCACATGTATCCTGTTGAATGGGGATAGAGAGGCGGTATGCCTTGCCATCCTCACTACTCAGGATTCATATGATAACCAAAGCTACATCACTGTAGGTTTGTGGAATTGATGTATGGGATCATTAATCTTTTTCTTTTTTTCAACCACAAATATGTGTTGGAAATCGTTTTTCTAACACATACCGGTGGTTTTCACTGAGTTCTAGAGACTCTGCACCTCCTTTTCATGGTGCAGCTTTTTGCCATGAAAAGTGCGGTCCTTAATACGTGGTGAAGTCACCGCAAATTCTACTTATTTTACTTGATGTCCAATGGGTACTCAGTGGCCAGCCTTTACCTTCTTATTTGAGCCTGTAGCCTTACCTCTTTCTTCCCTGCAGCTTAACTGCTTGTTTAAGTCCTGCGGTTGTGCCGCTTTACACCCGTGGCCTCACCACCTCTTCTGTTTTACCATACCTCCTTGGATGTAGCGGTCCTGTTCTGCTAGGTGGTCTTGTGGCACTGATTCTTGGGAGCTACCCCTTAGTTGTGGTCCTGCCCCCCTTCCTAGGGCCTGTTGCAGTCCTATACTGCTGTACTTACAGGGTTAGGCTGTTCTTTAACTATTCTTATTCTTCTGTGACCTTGGGGATTCTGTTCTAGTGGCTTGTCCCACTATATTCACCTTGGCTCTGTAGGGGCCTTCTCTGCTGTGGCAGTATTGCCCCTGTGTTCGCTTCTAGCTCCTTTCTGGGAGCTGTTCTAGTCCCTGTTGGTGTCTGACCTTGTACCTTACTTAGCATCCTCTGCTAGTTTGATTTGGTATTTTGGTCTTACCATTTAGGACCAGCAGCAACCTTCTGGTTCCTGATCTCCAGTTGTTACTGTGAGTTCCTCAGGCATTTGACTATTTATGTTGCTTACCTATGTTGTACCCTCCTGACTACTAAAGTGTACCATTTGTTTCCTCTGTGGCATTACCACCTTTCCATCTATGGACTCTGCCATCCATGGTGTTCTTCCATTGGGTATTAAGCACATCGTTTTACTTGGTCTATTGTACCAAGATTCATGTTCTCCTGATCTGGTATCTATTTTTGCTCCACGTCCTACGGTCTTGCTATTCTTGCCTATATCTTCATTGGGGGTCTATGGTCTGGTTGTTTTCCAGTATACAGATTTCCCATCCAGGTCAGGGCCCTTGCTCAACTGGGGTCAGACATCTGGCTTCACGGCCAGCAACTTTATCCGACTTTGGCCACAGCACAGGAGATCCTGTATCTGAGTACGATTCTGAGCAACATTCCATTGGAGGGTTCTTCCATCCCAGTCCTCATTTTGACTGACCATAAGAACCTCCCGTTTTTGGATTCTACCTGCCAAGCCCTGTTTTTTATTAGGTTTTATCATTTCTTATCACCCTGGTTCTAAAAACATCAAGGTAGATGCACTTTCCCATCAATTTGAATCTAGTTCTGACCCTTCTGCTGAACCCATTATTTCTGCTGACAGAATTATGGATCCTACCATGGAAGTATTAGTAAAGCTCAAGATAAACCTTCTAGCACTCAGTCCGCTCATACTCTGTCCCACGCCCAGTAGTCCTCAAGGACTGGTGATTAAGCAAGACCAACACTGGTGCTTGAGCTGGATAATACCAGAGCCAAGGGCACTCTACTGTGAGTAACGGAATAGGCACACTGTGTGAGCTGAATGGGACCAGAGCCACGGTACTCTGCGGTATTGAAAGGGATAATGACACTGTGTGAGCTAAATGGAAACTGAGCCAGTAGCACCCCTCGGTGCACCAATGGAAACCCACACTGCCAGATCTGAAAGGGACCAGAGCCAGTAGCACCCCGTGGTGCATCAACGAATACCACAATACTGCTAGAGCCGAGTAAGACCAGAGCCAGTAGCACCCCTCGGTGCACCAATGAAGCGTATATTGCAAGAGCTACGGTAGATGTAAATGGAAACCCACTGCTCTGCAAATGTAGCGTATGGCTCGGTAATGAAGGTGGAGAGCTCAGCAAATGTAATGGATAGGCTCGGTAACTGAGGCAACAAGCTCTGCAAGGGTTAACGTACAGGCTCGGCAACAGAGGCAACAAGCTCAGCAAGTGTAATGGATGGCCCAGAATCGGAGGCAACAAGTACAGCAAGTGTCAGAGGACAGGCTCGGTAACGGAGGCAACAAGCTCAGCTAGTGTTAATGGATGCCCAGTATCTGAGACAACAAGCACAGCAAGGGTAAACGGACAGGCTCGGTAATGGAGGCAACAAGCTCAGCAAGTGGAAGGTCAGCTTAGCAGGCACAAGTCTGACAGTTCACAATGTCGCCAAGCGACATAGACGAAGTCACACTGGAACCGGAACTCAGGAAGCAGAATACCAAGCAGGAACGTCAGCAGGCCGGGTCATACACGGAGCAGGAACGTCAGACAAGCCGGGTCAATCACGAAGCAGGAGCGTCAGCCAGGCCAGTTCATACACGGAGCAGGAACGTCAGACAAGCCGGATCAATCACGGAGCAGGAACGTCAGCCAGGCCGGGTCATACACGGAGCAGG
Organism: Rhinophrynus dorsalis; assembly: GCA_037306005.1. Lineage (NCBI taxonomy): Eukaryota > Metazoa > Chordata > Amphibia > Anura > Rhinophrynidae > Rhinophrynus > Rhinophrynus dorsalis. Next base: position 277,532,561 of record CM074719.1, read on the forward strand.
AACCAGAAGAATAGTCAGACAAGCCGAATCGGTACACAGGAACACAGCAACAGAAGCACTGGTACTGGAACACCACGAAAGGGCACCTGACAGGTGCCAGAGGCCCGGAATAAGAAGGCCATACTGGGTGGGCATAACAAGTACTGCCAATAGGAACACACCACCGCAGAGAGTGACAGGTAATCACGGGAACCATGATACAACCCTACACATATCACCATTCTCATGGCTTCATCAGGGGTAATGAGTGTTGCTGTTGAAACGCCTGTAACAGTTTTATGTACACTCAGAGACAGAAGGTTTTGGTAAAACACAGTTTTATTAAATCACACAGAATAATAGTAACCCTCGCGGGTCCAGCATAAAAATACAATATAACACTGACACAGGACAGGTTACAGTAAAGTGAATAACCTACACAGGTCCAGTATATGTTAAACAATATACAATACTGACACAGGTAAGGTAAAGTTCGTATGATTCATTGAGACAATGGCTGATTGGTACTATTAGGCCAGGAACAGCGGATAGGCCCTAATAGTGGAAGGCCCACTGTACACTCTCTACGCAGAGAGTGACACAATAGCGACTGTAGCCACAAGGAAAAAGCGGAGCCCAGGATGTGCGACTGGCTACTGGAGCACCAGAGGTAGGCTGCAATCAGAGGTGCAGTTTAACGCCAAACCGGGACTGCAATAGACGGTAACTCAAATGCACAGCACCGGGAGGTGCAGAGTAGTGCCAAACCGAGACTGCAATGGATTGTGACCCAAATGCACAGCACCGCCCCGCAAAGGGTTAACGAACGCTCTGGTCTGAGACAACTGCTAGATGGAATAGACAGACTGAGGCGCCCAAAAGTAACCCAACCTCAGGTATAGCAGTAAACAGGCCAAGCGTACCATGGTGCAACCGGGATCTCTACACTGGAGAGATAGAGGACTAGGCACAGGAGTGATCAGGTCACAGTATAGATCTTCCAGAGCAGTAACCGAGGCAACCAGAGGTCTATTAAGACACAGAGAGCGAGCACCGGTTATAGCCCCCAAACCGGATTCCCAGTGAGAGTGCGAACCGGGCAGTAACACAGAGCAGGAACGTAGCCAATCCGGGTTGGTACACAGAGCAGGAACGTCAGCCAATCCGGGTCGGTACAGGGAGCAGGAACGTCAGCCAATCCGGGTCGGTACACAGAGAAGGAACGTAAACAGGCAGAGTAGTCAGGCAGTCTGGGTCATACACAGGAATCATATGAATATAACTGAACAAGCGCTAGCAATGGGAACACCACGAAAGGGCACTGCAGAAGTGACAAGACTGAGTAAAAAGGTATCAGGAAGTAGCAATGTGTCACAATGTCGCCAGCATAGCACGGGCATTGTCATCTTAAATCACAAAAGAAATTACATAAAACCAATTATAAATCTGTGGACTGGCTGGACCAGATAATATAAGACCTCCCTATGTATCTAGTAAGCAACATACAAGGTGCATATTAGTGAAGTACAACATAAGTATATATGTGTATCAAATTCTGTGCAAATAGCCAATGAATAAATGAGTGGAATTATAAATAACAATAATACTTATCATGATAGTAGCTACTGGTAGTCAGGTCAGAAAGATACAGCCAGTCATCACGCTCACAACCCTACACATATCGCCATTATCATGGCTTCGTCAGGGGTAATAAGTGTTGCTGTTGAAACGCCACTGATAAAGATCAAACAGGTCAATAGTTTATTGACTTAAGATCATGTGAAGGACATTCATATGTCATGGCGACATACATGGAAGGTATTCCCCATCCTGCTCATCATATTAGTTACAAAGTATCAGGAGGCTCAGTTTAAGATGCAAAGTGAAAATATACCGTATAACACCTAAAAATCCCATCTGGTGTAAGGATGTACCGTATAACACTTAAACAGATTTATGCATTGAAATATATAATCAATTAAAGGCGATATAAGATCTAAGGAAAGAGATCATAATCTATATAAATTATATAAATTAATCTGCCCAGTATTGATATTGGACGTAAGTGCACTCGCTTAATGACTGGTTAATAATTAACCATGTCATACATGTCAATACAATAGTTGACCAAGATAGGGCTACCTGTCTAAACTAAGAAAGACGAATATAATAAGGAAAGTATATTCACCTCTATGGATCAACGCGCCGAAGTAAATATCTAAACCACTCACCAAAATTATCCTTATATGAATAAGTAATAGATAACCATATAACCAAGATTATTTTAGACACATTCATATATGCAACAATATGGATGTCTCGTCCAGTCACTTCATGCCGATTGTCGTTATTTCAAAATCAACAGTTATTGAGGCATATAACAATGGTTACTAACAACAATTGTATACAGTATTAATGTACCATGTTAAACCCCTAATTAGAAGTAATCAAGAGGTTAGCAAAATATATTCCTAATAATTTGACAGTACATTATAAAGTCTGTGTAAGGTCTTAATATCGATCTTAAAGAAACAAGTACAATTTATAATATAATTATATATCCTCCAATGTCCTTTAAATGTAATTGGACACCTATGTAGAAGTCAAAAAATCATAGTCCATTTGTAACTTAAATTTACATGCTGTGAGGAGTCCCAAACATATAGTTCCAAATCTGTTTTAAGTGTTATACGGTACATCCTTACACCAGATGGGATTTTTAGGTGTTATACGGTATATTTTCACTTTGCATCTTAAATTGAGCCTCTTTATACTCTGTAACCAATATGACGAGCAGGATGGCGAATACCTTCCATGTATGTCGCCATGACATGAATATCCGTCACATGCTCTTAAGTCGATATACTATTGGTCTGTTTGATCTTTATCAGTGTCGTTTCAACAGCAACACTCATTACCCCTGACGAAGCCATGAGAATAGCGATATGCGTAGGGTTGTGAGCGTGATGACCGGCTGTATCTTTCTGACCTGACTACCCATAGCTACTATCATGATAAGTATTGTTGTTTATAATTCCACTTATTTATTCATAGGCTGTTTGCACAGAATTTGATACACATGTATACTGTATGCTGTACTTCACTAATATGCACCTTGTATGTTGTTTACTAGCTACATAGGGAGATCTTATATTATTTGGTCCAGCCAGTCCACAGATTTTTAATTGGTTTTATGTAATCTCTTTTGTGATTTAAGATGACAATAAAAAGTGTGATTTATTAGTCTTTTGCTTGAGTGCTTCATTTTTAGGGTTCTCCTTTCGGAGTATCAGGGGTGCATCTTTGGCACTCCCCGATACTCTTTATTGTTTTTCATTTAGTCTATTTTAGGACCCAAGTGCACCTGGGTTATTTATACCTTTATATTTATATAAGAGACCGTTATTTTGGGATTGGTGCAGGCTATCTATCTAAGTACAATAAAATGGTAGATAACTTGGTTCATCTCTGGTCTTCGATCCAAAACTGCCTGTCTCCTGCGGTTGTTCTCTAGAAATCTGCTGCTGATTGGCAAAGTTCTCCTAGCCCTACTTACCATCTTGGTGACTATGTGTGGCTGGCCACTTGGAACCTACATTTATAGTTGCCATCCTCCAAATTTGGTCCCTGTTTTATTGTTCCCTATAGGATCACTCTCCAACTCTCTGTCATGCTGCCTACCTGCTCTGCCCTCTGCTGCGCTGTCTGCCAGCTCTCTCACTCTTCTCTCTGGTTCTCAGAATGGCTCTGTGCTTCCAGGTTCGTTGCATCATGTGACGGTGACGTTATCCATTGGCACCTATATCCAGGCGCTCTCCTAGACGATTGGTGCACTGACACAGTGTTCCTGTGGTGTCTGGGCATCTGGTTCTGGTGTTAGCATTCTCTTGTGTAGTCTTTGCTATTTTCCTGTTGCCCGCCTGTGTACCATACCGGCCTTTTTTGACCCTGTTACTTCCATTTGTTTTGGATAATTCTGTTGCACACGTGTGTACCAAACCAGCGTGCCTTGCCCCTGCATACTGCCTAGTGATTCTGATCCTATGCTGACCACACAATGCTGACTCTTGGCCTGTCTTGACCCTGTTTACAGTCTACTGTTTTGGATACTTTTCTGACCACACTACTCTGACCCTGGCTTGTCTTTTGATCCTGCATCCAGTCTGTCAATTAAGAGACCTTGCTTTCCATTCTGCTATACAGGTCTGTACCTATTATTTGGGGTTCTGCTGTTTCTTTGGTTCTGGGGAGTTGTAACTACACTGCACCCTATGCTCTCCATCGATGATCCCTAGCCAGCTCCCTCTGCCTTCACTCTCCCCTGCAGGAAAGATTGTACTGTTTACAGTGATACCATCCAGGTCAGGGCCCCAGCTCAACCAGGATCAGACATCTGTCTTTGAGGCCAGCATCTATATATGGCCCTTGCCGCAGCATGGTCTTGCTGTAGACAGTCACCTCACTACTAGCACCAAACTCTAGCAACGCTCCCTAGCGCTCCCTCTCTTGCAGGTCTATACCTGTTTTGTGGTCTGATGACACTTTCCCCTGTTACCCGCTCTTTAGAGCTGGCTTGTTCCTTGCGTAATCATAATGTTTTTCATACTTCTCCGCTGAAACCTGCTCTCCTGCTTTTCTGACATGTCTCCTCCTCCATCTGGTTTGCTGAAGGTAAACCAGAATATGATGTAAGTCTGATTCTTGATTCTCATTTTGTTAGATGTCGTCTCGCACTGTCACACCCCTTCTCTTCTATTGGCTGGACTTATCAAGCCTGGGATTCCGTCTCTTCTTGCTTGTTTTCGCTGAGCTTCTGATTGCTGTTTTGGTGCTGAGCTGTTTGACTTCCTCTGCTGACCGTGAGATTGCCTATGTATGACCTTGGACTTGTCAACTATTCTTTTTGGCTGTTCCTCCACCTTGGTTAGAGATCCTGCCCACTAGTGCTCTCGGCGGTTGTCCACTTCCTTCTGCAGCCCAGCCTCCTGTATGTGCCCAGCTGCCCATTACCTGTGGCCTCGCTGCTTATTTTAGCCAGCGGTCCCGCCACTACCTTTGCCCCAATGGCCTCACAGCTTGTCTCTGCCCTGTGGCCTTGCTGATAATTTCCTGTGGCCTTGCCACTTATTTTTGCCCTGCAGCATACCAGCTTATTTCCCCTGCAGCCACGCCGCTTGTTTCCTACTCTGCACCCCTGCCACTTGTCTCAGCCCTGCCACAACCTTTCCCTGGCCGCATATTTCCCCTATGGCCTCTTTGCCAATTTCCAACCATGTGGACTTGCCGCTTATGTTTCCTGAGGGCTCACTGCTTATTTGAGCCTGCAGCCTTACTGCTTTATCCCCTGTGGCTTCACCCCTTGTTTCAGTTGTGCGGCTGTGCTGCTTTACACCCGTAGCCTCACCTCCTCTTCTGTTTTCCCTACGTCCTCGCTTGTAGTGGTCCTGCTCCACTAGGCATGGCACTGCTTCTTAAGGGCTACTCCCTTGTTTTCTAGGACCCGATGTAGTCCCATACTGCTATACTCACAGTGTTAGGCTGTTCCTTAAGGATTCCTATTCTCCGCCTGTGACCTTGGCGATTCTGTTTTAGTGGCTTGTTCCACTATATTCCCCTTTGCTCTATAGGCTCCTTCTGGTGGCTATCCTTCTGGAGACATTCTCTGCTGCAGCAAAATTGCCCCTCTGTTCGCTTCTCACTCCTTTCTGGGAGTTGTTCTGGTCCCTGTTGGTGTCTGATATTGTATCCTACTTGGCATCCTTTTCTAGTTTGATTTGGTATTTCAGTCTTACCTTTCAGAACCAGCAGTGACCATCTTGTTCCTGGTCTCCAGTTGTTCAGTGAGTTCCTAAGGCATTTGACTATTTATGTTGCTTACCTGTGATGTACTCTCTTGACTACTAAGGTGTGCCGTTTGTTTCATCTGCAGCATTACCAGCTTTCCATCTATGGACTCCGCCATCCCGAGTGGTTTTCCATTGGGTATTAGGTACATCCTTTTACTTGTTCTGTTGTACCAAGATTAAGGTTCTCCTGATCCAGTATATATTTTTACTCCACGTCCTACGGTCTTGCTATTCTTGCCTATATCTGCATTTGGGGGTCTATTGTCTGGTTGTATTCCAGTATACAGGTTTCCCATCCAGGTCAGGACCCTGGCTCAGTTGGGGTCGGAGATCCTGTAGCTGACTACAATTCCGAACAACATTCCCTAGCGACACTCTCTAGCTACTGGACCAGACAATACACTGACTGGTATGCTATATTTGTTTTATTCCTGTTACCAGGTTGTGACACAGGTAGAGATGTACAATTATCTGTGTATCACAGTATCCCTAGGCAGCCTAGAGCTCCTGTGCTTCCTTCTTCTGCTGTGCTATCGGCCGGCATAGACACCGGATACTTCAGTATTGCTGACGTTCACTAGAACGGGAGCAGTGACGTGCGCTTGTTTATGGGCTAGTGCTGATTTGCCTAATTTTCTCCCACTTTGGTTAGCTCCTATTTAAACTTCCCTGGGCCTAGGAGTCATTGCCCTTACGTGGTGTTCCTGCAGTAGCTCTTGCATTCTCGTTGTGACCTGCTCCTGACCTCCGAATCCGCTCTGTATATGATCCCGGCTTGTCTGACTATCCATATTGGTTCTGACCTGTGGCTATGGCTGACTAACTCGCTCCGTGTTGACCCCGGCCTGTCTGACTATAGCCACCGGTTCTGACCTGTGGCTCTGGCTGACTAACTCGCTCCGTGTTGACTCTGGCTTGTCTGACTATCCACATCGGTTCTGACCTGTGGCTCTGCCTGACTAACTCACTCCTTGTTAACCTAGGCTTGTCTGACTACCCACATGGGTTCTGACCTGTGGCTCTGGCTAACTAACTCGGCCCTTGTTGACCCCCAGCTTGTCTGACTACCCACAATGGTTCTGACCTGTGGCTCTGTCTGACTAACTCGCTCCGTGTATGACCCAGGCTTGTCTGACTACCCACATCGGTTCTGACCTGTGGCTCTGTCTGACTAACTTGCTCCTTGTTGACCCCGACTTGTCTGACTACCCACATTGGTTCTAACCTGTGGCTCTGGCTGACTACTCATTCTGTGCATTACCCAGCGTGCCTGATCATTTGCTTCTGTGTACCCATGGCTCTGGCTTGCTCTCGCTCCCTGTTGACACCGGTTAGCTATACCTTGGTTGGAGACTCAAGCTACCTCTATAGCTGGTTTTATCGGTGCTAGAACCATAGGCTTATTCCCAGTTTCCTCCGGTATAATGTCAGTAGTGCAGCACTTGTAACAATGTGCAGCTCCGTGTAGTAGGCTGTGGTCTATTGTCCAGTGGTCTGGGGTTGTGTGGGCATTATTATCATTAATGTATATTATCAATAAAGGTGGTTATATTATACTGTTGTCTGTCCTTCTTTGCCTGATTACCATGACAGTACGTAAGGGCTGAAGGTACAGGCAGTCCACATAAATCAGAGCATCCTGTCCAGGATGGATTCTCAGGACCATAGAATTGATCAGTTGTCATTTGCTGTGCAGACACTGCTAAACCGCACAGCGCACCTTGATCGTTTTGCTCAGCAACCGGTGGCTTACCCAGTGCCTGTACCAGTTGTTGCAGCTACCTCCAAGGCTGGCATGACTAGAGGGTTGTCTGGCTCCATTCCCTTACCTAAAAGATATGATGGGTAACCTACACTGTGGCGGGGTTCCTCAATCAGCTGGGAATTTTTTTTGGAGATGGTACCGCATGCATTCCCTACTGAACGAAGTAAGGTGGGATTCCTGATTTCCCTCCTGTCCGGCAAGGCACTGGCCTGGAAGACAGAGAAGCCTGTAATTCATAACATCATGAAATTTGTGGCCACGTTTTGGAGAGTTTTTGATGTACCTGGGTGTGCAACATCCGCTGCCAAATGACTTATGACAATACGGCAAGGCACAAGTACAGTAGCTGAGTAGGCGATCTAGTTCCATACTCTGGCAGCGGAGGTAGGATGGAACAATGAAGCTCTAGTAGCCTCATTCTCTCAAGGCTTATGTAACACTATCAAGGACAAGATGGCAGCCCGCGAGCTGCCTGGTGATCTGGAGGAGCTGATCTCAGTCACCATCTTGATAGATACTATAATTCGTGAGAGGCCTTCGTTCAAGGAACATGTGCATAAACCTTTGTCTCAGATGGCTCCTAGCTTCTTATGCCCACCCAGTCCTCCCTCGCCTCCCATGCCTCCTGGTTCTGACTCTTCCGGGGGAAAACCGATGCAGCTAGGCTTCACACATCTTTCAGTGGAGGAGAGGGCTCTGTGCAGGAGGAGGGGCCTTTGCTTATACTGTGGGGAGTAGGGTCATATGTTGCTTTCTTGTCCTGTCCATCCGGGAAACACTCGCACCTAGGGTTATCTAGGGGACAGACCCTGGGTGCAATTGCACAGTCCCCAGAGACTTTTCAAAACAAACCTATTCCTGAGGTAGTGCTGTCTTCGGCCAAGTCATCGGTGGTGGCTCTTGCACTACTGGACTCTGGGGCCGCTGGGTTTTTCATTGGTGCAAACTTTGAGGCCAAGCACTCTATCCCTCTGCTGCCTCGCTCCGCTCCGTTGGCTATTGAAGCCATTGACAGCAGACCCCTACAGATGTTACAAGTTACTCATGAGAGTCATCCCTTGTCTCTAAGGGTAGGGGCACTCCTTGTGGAGACACAACAGTTTCAAGTCTTTCGTTCTCCTCACTATGTTGTCATTCTAGGTTTTCCCTTATTGCAGACTCACAACCCAAGAATTGATTGGCAGACTTGCGAAATTCTGTCATGGTCCTCCCAGTGCACGAAGTCTTGCCTCCAGCAGCCTACAAGAATATTATGTACCTCTACCTCCTTACCTACTGAGTACCAGTCCTACAAAGAGGTATTCAATAAGATAGAGGCCAGTACGTTACCGCCACACAGGCCTTACAATTGCATTGTAGATCTGGTACCAGGGGCCAGACCTCCCAGAGGCCTTGTCGGAACAAGGCCATGGAGGATTATGTGGCTGACGGCTTATCCAGAGGCATTATCTGGAATTTTTCCTCACCTGAGGGAGCAGGCTTCTTTTTTGCAAAGAAAAAAGATGGCGAACTAGGACCATGTATCGATTTCAGGGGTCTGAATAAACTGATGGTAAAGAACACCTATCCAATTCAGTTGATCATGGAGCTATCTGATTGAATCAAAGGCTCTATTTTATTCACTAAACTTGACTTGAGGGCCGCGTACAATCTGGTACGAATAAAAGAGGGCCACGAATGGAAGACAGTGTTTAAAACCCAGAGTGGGCACTATGAATACTTGGTTTGGATTGTGCAATGCTCCCGCTGTCTTCCAGTAATTCATTATTTATGTCTTAAGAGATGTACTACAGAGTTGTGTTGTGGTCTATTTGGATTATATACTCATCCATTCTCCTACTTTGGAGGCACATAGAGCAGATGTAGCCTAGGTCCTACAGCCGCTAAAGGAGAACAAGTTGTTCTGCAAGCTGGAGAAATGTGAATTCAGGTGATATTCTTGGGGTATGTTATCTGCTCCTCTGGCCTAGCCATGGACCCGCAAAAATTGCCATCTTGCAGTGGCCGCGTCCATTGGGGTTAAGATCCATACAGAGGTTCCTGGGCTTCACTAACTACTACAGGGAGTTTATACAAAATTTTCCTCAGTAGTCAAACCTCTCACGGACATGACTCAGCAGGGAGCTAATCCTTCAGACTGGACATCTGAAGCCCTTCAGGCATTTGAGGACTTGAAGTCTGCTTTTGCGAAAGCTCCAATATTGTCCCACCCGAATTCCACCTACCCTTCACCCTGGTGGTTGACGCTTTGGAGTCTGGAGTAGGCGCCTTGCTGTCCCAGCACGTGGGCCCTGGGAAACTATTACTCCCATGCAGGTTCTTCTCTATGAAATTCTCTAAGACTGAGAGTTTGTATTATGTGGGCGAATGTGAATTACTCACCATCATCCTTGCCCTGAAAGAATGGTGATATCTGTTCCAATCCTTATACTGACAGATCACGAGAACCTCACATATCTGTCAGAGGCTAAGAGGTTGTCTCCAGGCCAGGCCAGATGGGCCTTATTCCTCTCGAGGTTTAATTTTGTGGTTTCCTACCTCCCTGGTACAAAGAATATTAGAGCAGATGCTCTCTCTCGACAATTTGGGGCAGAGTCCCAGGAGGGTTGTCCTCTGGTACCCATTATTCCTCCCAACCTCATTTTGGCTACGATACGTACAAGTATTACCTCTATGTTGGGTGAGGAGATTTTGGCTGCTCAAGCTTCTTGTAACGGTTTTCAGTACACTCAGAGCAGGATGTTTGGTAAAACACAGTTTTATTGAAACCAGACAGAATAACGTAACCCTCGTGGGTCCATCAATAGAAATCACGTAATACTGACACAGGACAGGTTACAGAGTAAACATTAACCCACATGGGTCCAGTACATATATCTGAGAGCAAAATATATATTACTGACACAGGTCATGTTACAGTTTGTGTGAATCAGTGAGACAACGATAGGAAGGAGCTATTAGGCCGGGAGGCTGATAGGCCCTAATAGCAGAAGGCCCAAGAAACACTCTCTATGCAGAGAGTGATACAATATTGACTTTGCCACAATGGGTGAGCAAGGCCCTGAAGGAATAACGGACTACCGGAAAACACAGTATCACTGTAACCGGAGGAACAGTGTAACGCCAAACCAAACCAGCAGGAACTGCGACCAAAGGATAACGGCACCAGACAGCAAGGGTTAACGGACGCTCTGGCTCAATGGCAACTGCCAGGTGGTACAGACAAACTGAGGCGCCCAGGAGACCAACCTCAGTAGGAGAGCAGTAACAAGCCAAGCGTACAGTGTGCAACCGGGAATAGCTCCTACCCTGGGGTATGGAGATACAAGGCACACTAGTGTAATGGGGTCGCAGTAGCTGAACGGCTAGAGCAGCAATCGAGGCAACCAACCGGGTCTTTAACAAGACCTGTACAGAGCACCGGAAAGTTTCCCCAACCGGATAACCAGACGGGGTGGTGAACCGGGCCTGATTGATTCATAGAGCAGGAGTCTCAGCCAATCCGGGTCGATACACTGAGCAGGAACGTCCTCCAAACCGGGTCGGTACACAGAGCAGGAACGTCAGCCCGGCCGGGTCGGTACACAGAGCAGGAACGTCAGCCAGGCCGGGTCGGTACACAGAGCAGGAACGTCAGCCAGGCCGGGTCGGTACACAGAGCAGGAACGTCAGCCAATCCGGGTCAGTACACAGAGCAGGAACGTCAGCCAATCCGGGTCAGTACACAAAGCAGGAACGTCAGCCAGGCCGGGTTGGTACACAGAGCAGGAACATCAGCCAATCCGGGTCGGTACACAGAGCAGGAACGTAATCAGGCAGAGTAGTCAGGCAGTCCGGGTCATACACAGGATTCACACAATATAGACAGCAAGCACTAAGCAACGGGAACACCACGAAAGGGCCCTGCAGAAGTGACAGGGCTCAATACTTAAAGGCTAACACTGGATGGAGCAATATTACGCTAGCCAATAAAAAGGCATCAGGAAACAACACTGTCAAAATGTCGTCAGCAATACACGGGCACCGTGATACTTCTGCCCCGGCGGATAAGACGAATGGGCTGGAAACATACCATTCCTCGAAGACAGCAGGGCACGTTGGGAGAAATCAACTAATATAGTCAATGTCTAAACCCTTTTGGTGGCTCAGCCTGAGTGCAGATTGCTCTGCATTTGTTGTGGCATGTTCCACTTGTGCGTGGACCAAGACTCCCAGACACCTTCCGGTGGGTCTTCTTCAACCCATTCCCAAAGGTGAGTGTCCATGGTCACATTTATCTATTGACTTTATGGTACGATTGCCAGTTCCAGAGGGCTATACGGTCATCCTCATGATTATGGATAGATTTTTGTGCCACTTAAAGGACTCCCTTCCTCTAAGGAGTTGTCCGAAATCTTTACCAAGGAGGTGGTTCGTCTCCACGGTATACCCAAGGTGGTAGTGTCAGATTGTGGGAGCCAGTTTGTGTTGCATTTTTGGAGAGCTTTTTGCGGACAGATGGGTATCCAGCTCTCGTTCTCCTCGGCTTACCATCCTCAGTCTAACGGTGCTGCAGAGAGGTCTAAGCAAGTGTTGGAATAGTTCCTTCGTTGCTTTGTTTCAGAGCATCATGATAATTCAGCAAACCTGTTACCGTGGGCAGAGCTTGCCAGAAATAGTGCTGTCAATTCCTCCTTTCAGAACTCCCCCTTTCTGATTAATTATGGGTTCCAGTCTTTGCTTCTGCCGGAGTCTTTCGAGGTTCAGAATATTCCCACTCTGGAGGAGCACTTGAGGGTGCTCCGCTCCACATGGGTACGGGTTCAGAGAACCCTGCAGAGGTCCACACTACCCTACAAGAGACAAGCAGACTGTAAACTTTTACCGGCTCCAGTTTTGCAGGTGGGAGAGAGAGTATGGTTGTCCTCTCGCAACCTTCATCTCCAGGTGCCTTGTAAAAAGCTGTCTCCTCGATTTGTGGGCCCCTTTAGGGTTCTTCTTAAGATCAACCCTGTAACCTATGCCCTTGAACTCCCTGCTAATATGCACATTTCGAATGTGCTCCATTTGTCTCTACTTAAACCACTGGTTTGTAACCGCTATACTACTGCTCCTGTCCGTCCCAGACCTGTCCAAGTGGGAGGGTCATGAGGAATATGAGGTGCAAAGTATTTTGGACTCTCGCAGGGTCAGAGGCCAGGTACAATATCTGGTTCATTGGAAAGGATATGGGCCTGAAGAGTGTTCCTGGGTCGCTAAGAGAGATCTACATGCACCTGCCCTTCTCCGTGAATTCCACTCCCGCACTTCCTTTGGTGCTGGTCCTCTTCCGCGGGGGAGAGGTCGTTAAAGGGGGGTATTATCACAGTATCCCTAGGCAGCCTAGTGCTCCTGTGCTTCCTTCTTCTACTGTGCTATTGGCCGGCATGGGCGCTGGCTACTTCCACATTGCGGACGTTCACTAGAGAGGGTGCAGTGACGTGCACTTGTTTGTGGGCTAGTGCTGATTTGCCTAATTGGTTCCCGCCTTGGTTAGCTCCTATTTAAACCTCCCTGGGCCTAGGAGTCATTGCCCTTATGTGGTGTTTCTGCTAGTAGCTTTTGCATTCCCGATGTGATCCTCGCCTGACCTCCGAATCCGCTCTATGTATGATCCCGGCTTGTCTGACTGCCCATATCGGTTCTGACCTGTGGCTCTGGCTGACTAACTCACTCCATGTATGACCCCGGCTTGTCTGACTAGCCACATCGGTTCTGACCTGTGGCTCTGGCTGACTATTCACTTCATGCATTACCCAGCTTGCCTGACCATTCACTTCTGTGTACCAATGGCTCTGGCTTGCTCTCGCTCCCTGTTGCCTCCAGTTAGCTATACCTTGGTTAGAGACTCAAGATACCTCTATAGCTGGTTCTATTGGTGCTAGAACTATAGGCTTATTCCCAGTTTCCTCTGGTATAGCGTCAGTAGTGCAGTGCTCGGCACAGTGTGCAGCTCCGAGTAGTAGACTGTGGTCTATCGTCCAGTGGTCTGGGGTTGTGTGGGCATATTCTCATTACTGTATATCAGCAATAAAGGTGCTTATATTTATTATACTGTTGTCTGTTCTTCTTTGCCTGATTAACGTGACACTGTGGTGAAACCCCTGATGTTCTTTTGGCTTGGGCTTCCCATAACCCCTTGGATTCTGACATGGCACAAAGACCCCCTATTAAGAGACCCAGAGGGGCAGAAAGAGGCAGAAACAAGTATGAGAAAACTCACCTCAATCCACCCTTCAATGATGCAGATAAGTGTGGCAACCTGATGAAAAAGCCTACTTCAGTCAGTGCTCCTGGGTAAGCCAATCTAGGGAAAAGAATATAAGAAGCTAGGACTCCTCCCCTTCCTTTCCATGAATCCCAGTAAATCCGACATTCAGTAGAAAATAAAAAAGTGTTCAAGCTAGCTTACCATGCCAAGGTACCCCTTTTCAGGCAAGTCCTATCCAATAACTATCATAACTATGAGAATTAAAGGTATTAAAAATATGTTCCTGAAGAAATTATTTTGTGGAAACGAGTAGAACAGTACCTATCGGAAGAGCCCTGGAGCAAAATATATTTTTCTCTTCAAAAGTCGAAATTCTAAATTTTGACTTTAAAAGTCAAAATTTTACTTTAAAAGCCAGAATTTTGATTTTGTGAGAATTTTTTTAAGTCAAAATTATGACTTTTAAAGTTTTAAAGTCAGAATTTTGACTTTAAAAGTCAAAATTGTGAGTTTTTAAAAGTAAAATTTTCAATTTTTTTTCCTTGGCCGCAAGGTACTTTTCTATGCGTTTCCACAACAGAATTTCTTCAGGAGCAATTTTTTATTTTATTTATCTTTTAAGGGATAGTAATGTTTCAAAATAAAAGTAGCTCCGATTAATCTTCATAGTATTTGGGCCATGGAGAGTGTTATATAACACTCTCTATAGCTCAAATACTATGAAGATTAATTGGAGCTGCTGTTTTTGTGAAACATTACTATCCCTTGTTATAGATATACAATTAAAATGCACTAAAATTGAAATATGCACAGGTTCTTAAAGGAGTGTTTTTAAAAGCATAGTATATGGCCTGATGTTTATTATCTTGTCCCTTTAACAAATTATGTATACAGGTATCATGGTTTGTAGTGGTGGGTGGGATAGACCTATATAAAGGACTAGTGTAATATCGAGTCCTTTTAGTCCCCTCCAACCTACTTATAATCTTTCCTGTTTGAAAAAAGCCAGTCTTATCAGAAAAATACTAGAGATCTTTGATATTTAGCTATGATATTTAGATGTATTGGATAGGACTCATCTGAAATGGGATTCCGTGGAAGCGAGCTTATACATGCTTTGGCCAAATTATGCTACAAACTCCTCATTTGTTTAAAATGTATTAACACTTAGTATAATATATACTTTACACAGGGTTCACAATTTTGGGTAATCTGTATGGATTATTGCAGGATTGTTTCTGTTTTATTTTATTTTTTATATATTTGTGATCAGAGCTTATTGTGAATAGTGTGTATAGAACCGTACTCTAAATGTGATTACTGTGCTGAAGTCCCCAGTCTTCGAAGGCCGGGGAACATGATTGTTTGGTCAACATGACATGAGAGATCCCCATAATATTTATATATAAATAATATTTATATATAATATATTTATATATAAAATGTAGTAAAACAGTGGGGGGGAATTATGGGTGTGAAGTATTCCCAACAGAAACGAGACCCGGAAGAGCTGGAGGGAGCTTATATAGTCCTCCAGCTCCTCCCACAAATACAGGCACCTCCTTAAATTTGTTGTTAGTGCTTATGGCGAACAGTGCATATAGAATTATAATGTAAGGGTTGTGAGTTGTGCTGTATTCCCCAGTCTTCGAAGGCCCTGGAACATGATTGTTTGGTCAACCTGACATGAGGCCAAAAAAATAACAACATAAAATGATTTTCAAAAATTTTATTGACTTGCACTGACTGAGGAGCACATTGAGAATTAATGTGATTGTGAAGTGATTGAGATTTTGTTCTGGATTGTTAATGTATCTGGAAAAACAACTGGATTTCCTCCTACCCAGTTTTTGTATAATGTGGAGAAGCAGAAGTGGCTGCCCCAATTCTGAAATTCTGACCCAATAACTACATGGATTGAGACCCAGACGGGATAACAGTACTCTTATATGTTTGACAAAAGTGGACGTCTTCAAGGGTCCCTCTGCTAATTGAAGTAATGGCGAGGTGATAGGTTTGTCAGCCAGTATAGAGCTTAGGAGTTGTAAATTAGTGACTGGGCACCCCTTATCGTGAGTGGCAAGATAAATAATATGAGTGCCCTGTGAAAGCTGATCTGTTTTAGAGCAAGGAAGAAACAAAGTGAAGTGGTCCTGAAAGTCATGTGTGACAAACTAATGAAAGATGAGTGGTTAGATGAGACAGTGAATTCAGTAGTTCTAAGGAAACCAAAAAAACACCAGGTGAATTGTTGCTAGAAGAACGTGATTGGTGAGGAAACCAAAGGGCTGAGAGAGGATGAGGTCAGCTAATTGTCTGAATAATTGACAATCAATGAGAACGCATGAGAGTGGTTCAGTGATTGGCGATTTAGAAAGACTCTTGAAAAACAATTTGACACTGTATGAATTAAAAATGGAAGGATGGTAAGGAAAAAAGAGACTGAGATGATGATGTACCCTGGCCAGATATAGTTTGAAAGCAAGATGATATAGTTTAAGTGATGTAAAAAAGTTGGAGGCAAAACCTAGAATGGTAGTAATAGAGTAAGGATGCAGGGGGGTTGACAGATTAAGCAAAACAGCCTTCCAAGCCCTGGCAAAATTTATTTTAGTGTTTGGTGCAAGGCTCTATTTATAATAACTTCTTTTTTTGACTTGTAGCATCTTAGCTCCTGAAACTGAGGTGGAGCAGACAGATGAAGGTATGCAGTTAGAAGTATCTTGAAAAAATCATGACATTTAAACTGGGAAAGAAATTCAGCTGCTTGTTTTGAAAACAGAGTATGATATTAAAAAGGATGTGGAATTTGTGAAGTAGAGTGACAAATATTGTAAGCTTCCTTAAGAACATAATAATTTTATGGTTAGAGGACCTTCCCTTCTGAATGTAGTGGGAGATAGCCATGTAGTCAATGTGGAAAGAAATGGCCTGGCCAAACCCTAAAGGACCCCATAAGGCTGCTGCTGCTGCAACAACTGGATAGACTTCAAAAAGAGGGGAAGATGAGAAAAAATGTGGTAGATCCAAAACCTCTACCAGCCAAGCCTCCGCAAACCAATCCTGAGAAAGACTGCCGCAAAACCACGGGCGGCTGAGGCATCAGTAATACCTGAGTGGAAGATGGGGGTGGAATGAACAGTAAGCATCCATTCCCATAATACAGCAAATGGCCCAATAGCCAAGTCTGACTTGGAAGCTTGGCCTAGTGAAATTATAAATGAGCGAGTATTGGAACAGAGAAGGAGTAGTAAATGAGAAATAAAAGACTTGCCTTGCGGAAGGATTTTTGTAGCAAAACATGGATGGATGGATACTTTATCTGACAACCTTGGGTCCTTAGCTTTCAAGGTGACAGAAGCATTTCCACAACTTACTGTTTTATTCTCAGTGAGGTCTTGAGAGAAGGTTGACCTGTTTCTAAAATATCCCTGCATAGGAGTTGGGAAATCATATGTGCAGGTGTTATGTGTAGCAGATTGGCAGAAGTAGCTGAGGGAGAAGATGGAGCTCTGTCATGCAAAGGAGCAGGAATAACAGGATTAACATCCTCCAATATAGATAGCCTGGCCTGAATATCGCAACAGCCGAAATTAGAATAGAGAAGAGCTGTGTTATCTGCTTTAGATGCTCTTGAAAAGAGGAGGGAGGGACAGAGGAAGTGACAGGGGCTGGAAGCAGGAGGCAAAATAATTCTGCCTTTCTAGCTGAGGCTGAATAAGCGATTTCACTCCTGGATAATTCGCTCATTAGATTGGCCACTGACCAGGCCCTGAGTGAAGGCCCTCCACTAGAATAGAGTTATATAAGAGGTCTAAATTACACGCGGTATGATGGTATAGGTATAGTACTGTAGTTCACTTAGTTATATTGAGAAATATATATTCTTGATATAGTATATTATGCACAAAGTTTGTTTTATAAAAAAGAGAAAAGGAATATATGCAAGTCAAGAAATATCTTAGGATAAATAATATTTTTTTTTTTCCTCTTTCACCGAAGGCGGTGGAAATTGAAATTGTTATTATGGGTTAGAAAAAAATGATTCAAATTATTTCATGTAACGTCAGAGGTTTAAATCACCCCACTAAAATGGCTACGGTTTTTAAGTTTATGGGATAAAAATGCTGAAATTATTATGTTACAAGAGACTCATCTATTAAAAGCAGATTGTGAAAGATTGTTTACAAATAGGTTTACTTATTAATTTTTCTCTGCTATGACAAATAAAAAAAAAAGAGGGGAGTAGCCATCTTAGTTTCTAAAGATTTAGATTTTCAAATAGAATATCAAGAAAGCGATGATGAGGCTCAATATTTAATAATAATTTGCAAAATTCAAAATGAAATATATACAATTGTAAATATTTATGCACTGAATCGGCTCGCAGAGTGTTGCTTGAAAGTTCTATATAGGAAGGTAGACAGAATTAACAAAAGGTAAAGTTTTGATTGGTGGAGATTATAATTTAGTTATGGATGGTGGATAGGTGGATAGGATCTTAGGATGAGAAAAAATGTATCTAGTCAGAAAAAGCTATTTTTCTGCGTAGTCTCACAGATAAATATGGTAGGTTTGATGTATGGAGGGTTTTTCATTCATCTCTGAGAGATTATACATGCTATTCTAAGACGTTTCATTGTTATTCCAGAATAGATCTTTTTTGCTGTCACAGAAATTTAATAAATAGAATAAAAAACATTTTTATCCAGGATATTACATGGACGGATCATATTAGATATACAAGAAGAAAATAACTTGGGTATTAGAAATAATTGGAGATTAAATAATCTTTTGTTGAATAAAAAGGAGGGTATCGATGCTACAAAAGTTATGATAAATTATTTTTTAGAGAGAATAATAATGGCACTGTATCAAGGCCTATGGTATGGTGTACATTAAAGGCAGCTCTCAGAGGTCATTTTATTAAGATGGGATCAAAAATTAAAAGAGGAGAAGGAGCGCCCTTGCCTGATATCTATATGACATTATCAGAAATCTAGTTTAAATAAAGATAAACCATTGCAAATAATGGCAGAAGAAATTTATATTATTAAGAATAAGATTAATGAAGCCTTATTAGATGAAGTATATAAAAATGTGGATTATTTAAAAAACTTAAATGGTACTATAAGGGCAATAGGGCTAATGAACGTCTAACGGATAAGGTTAACAGAAAAAAGAGAAAATCTAGAAATCGGTAAAATTATAACAGATCAGGGCTATCCGTTATCTCCTAATAAAATTAGTGCAGGTTTTACACAGCTTTATGAATAACTATATACTCTTCCAATCAAAGATATAGACATGAATAGTTATTATTTCAATAAAAGATCATTCAGTCACCTTTCTGAAAATCAACTGGCTAAACGAAACAATCCCTTTTCGAGGGAACAGATTGTACTGGATATTGACGCTCTAAAATCTAGAAGTGCCCCGGGTCCGGATGGATATTCCAATTTATTTTTTAAAATTTTTAAGGAGGATCTTGCAGGTTTCCTTCGAAATACATTTAATGATATGGTATTCAGGAAACAAGTTATTATTATGTGTTAATTTAATTCCTATTTTGAAGCAAGTAAAAGCTCCGGAAGTAGTAACATCTTATAGGCCCATCTCTTTATTAAATGAAGATATAAAGATTTACTCAAGTATTCTAGCTAGACGAATACAGGAAGTATTGGGGATCTTATTCACTCTGACCAGGTTGGATTCGTAAAGGGTAGAACATCTGTTAATGCGACTAGATGTTTTATAGATATTATGGAAAAAGTTCATGCCTCCGGAGTGGAGGTCTCTGAAGGCCTTTGGCTTTGATGGATGGATTTATGATGTGATAACAATACTATATTCAACCCCAAAAGCAAGAGTAGTTGGCAGCAGATTAAGATCTAAATGTTTTCAAATTATTAATGGAGTTAGACAGGGGTGTCCCCTGTGACCCATTCTATATCTCTTTGCAAATTAATCCTTAGCAATGGATATTCAAGCTAATTTAAAAATACAGGGTGTGGAAATAAATGAATGACAGTTTAAATTATCACTCTATGCAGATGATGTTTTAATTACTCTAGGAAATCCGTCAGAATCTATAAAAGAGTTAATGGATACAATTAAAAATTATAGCACTTATTCAAATAATAAATTTAATATAGATAAAACATTAATCCCGGATAAAAATTTAAATCAGCAAATGAAAAAAATACATTAAGGATAAATATGTTTTTCAGTGGGTGAAACGAGACTTAACATATTTAGGCATTAAAATTACCAGAAATCCAGAGAGAGTGCTTGAGATAAATGTTTTAACATTGCCAAGGGAAATGAATATCAAATAAAACTTTTTAAAGAACTCAGAAGTCTCATGGATAGGTAGGATTAATGTCATACGTTCCTACATTTTACCAGGATGGATTTGTTTGTTTCATTTAATACAGAGGAAAGTTCCAAAGGTTTGGTTAAATATGATACAAACATCATTCTGTAAATTTATATTGAAATACAAAAGACCTAGAATGAGTCAAAATTCCTTACCACAGAAAGTAAGAGAGGGAGGATTGGGAATGCCTTCAACTGTGGAAATTCAAAAGGCATGTCTGCTGGTCCATGTAATAAATACCCTAAAAGAGGGATCATTATTGGAAGCCTGGTATGATATAGAATCAAGCAAAAGCAATAACAGGGTCTTACAAGAGTTATTTTAGAATGTTTATAATTTTCAAAAAACATATAAAAAAATAAAAAAAAAAAGCCACGCACTTATATAGATTTTGGGTTAATTTTAAAAACAAAATAAACCTGCAGGAGAAGATTTTGGAGTGTTTACCTATTAAGGTAATTCAGGGAAATATAATTGATTTAAATTTGTCTAAATGGAAAATGGGGGTATTAAATTAATTGAGGATCTAATTATAAATAATAAGGTTAAAACATTTGATGTATTAACCCCTTCAGTGCCAGAGGCTTGGACCATTTCCTGTACCCTGCAGGCCAGACACATTTTCAGCATTTTTGCTATCCTTCTGTTTAGGCTTGATTTGCTCTGGGAATTTCAAGTTACAAATAGAAAACTATATATTGTTTTTTTCAGAACAAATTGAGCTTTCTTGTGGTACCTTACATGAAGAGAATTTTACATCGTGCAAAAAGCTATGATGTCATAATGACAAAAAAGTGAAAATTTACTCATTTTGCTAAAATCACATACTATGTATCAAAAACATTTACCTTGATTGAAAAAGTTTCAATTATTTGAAAAATCCCCGAGTCCACTGAGTAAAAAAATACCAAATTTGTATAGTTTTATCTATGTCCATGGCTAGCGCAGAGCCCTAATCACCAGCAGCGCAAAATGACATTTTCAACTTTATAAACTAATATGGCATTCTAGGGTTTTTGTGGTAAAGCTACCCTAAAACAGTGGAATAACTATATAAAATTATATATTTCTGGAAAGCAGACAACCTGATGCATCTAATGAGGGTGACTTGCCTTGTTACCCCAAGCCTGATGTGCACAAATGCCTCCAGAAGGTGGCGTTAATGAAAAAAAAAAAAAGGCATTTTCTTATATTTCAGCCCCTTCAAATGTACTGAAATTTGTGAAAACCATGGCATTTCCAACTGTATTAATTAGCTAGGGCTCTTAGGAGAAAAATGACACCCCATTGGTATAAGTTAACCTACCTCAGGGGGCACTACAAGTACAAAACTACACCTATTGCAACCTCTAATTTTTCTAACATTTTCTCAAAAATTACTTGTCTGTACAAAAATGGTTATAACAACTACAGAAGTGAAGAAAGGATACACAAACCATACCATTTTGGAAAGAAGACACCCTGCCGCATCTAATCATGGGTGACTTGCCTTGTTACCCTAAGCCTGGTGTGCACAAATGCCTCCAGAAAGTGGCACTAATGAAAAAAAAAGGCATTTTCTTACATTTCTGCCCCTTGAAATGTAGTGAAATCTGTGAAAACCATGGCATTTCCAAATGTATTCATTAGCTAGTGCACTTAGGAGAAAAATGGCACCCCACTGGTATGAGTTGACATACCGTAGGGGTGCCAGAAGCACATAACACCTACCTGTTTTCTTCTTTGGAAATGGCTGCTTGTACTAAAATGTTCATAACTTTTAGATACATGAAGGAAAGGTATAAAATGTATACCATTTTGGAAAGTAGACATTCACCCGCATCACATGAGGGGTCACTTGCCTTTCTACCCCCTGGCTGAAGTGCAAAATTATTTCCAAAAGTTGGGACTATAGTAATAAATACATGTTTTTTTACATTTCCACCACTTCAAAGATACTAAAATTTTTGAAAACCATAACATTTCGTACTGTATTTAGTACCTGCTATCAACATGAGAAAAATCGTACCCCATTTGTGTGGGATAACATATAATATGTGGGTGGTAGGAACACTTACCTAAACCTGATTTTTGAAATTATCTGCTGCACGAAAAAAGTGTCATAACCGTTATAGATATGCTGGAAAGGTAGAGAAACCACACCATTTTTGTAAAGAAGATAACCTGCCGCATCTAATGAGGGGTAACTTGCCTTCTTACCCCAAGCCTGGTGTGCACAAATGCCTCCAGAAGGTGGCGCTAATAAAAAAAAATGGGATTTTCTTACATTTCTGCCCCTTGAAATGTATTGGAATCTGTTAAAACCATAGAAATTCCAACTGTATTCATTAGCTAGTGCTCTTAGGAGTCAAATGACACCCCATTGCTATGAGTTGACATATCTTAGTGCTAGAAGCACAAAACTACACCTACTACAACATCTGATTTTTCTAACATTTTCTCAAACAGGACTTGCCTGTACAAAAATGGTTATAACAGCTACAGAAGTGAAGAAAGGGTAGACATACCATACTATTTTGGAAAGAAGATAACCTGCCGCATCGAATGAGGGGTCACTTACCTTTTTACCCCTAAGTTAGTTTGCACAACTATTTCCAGAATGTGGTGCTACAGGAAAACGCTGTGGGATTTCCTAGGATGACCTCTTGCCAGCCTAATAAAAATGGTACCCCACTGCTGTGGGTTGACAAACCAATTTGGGTGACAGAAGCATGGCTACCAGTAGAACAGGGATGGGAAAGCAAACAGTGTATGTGTGATTTTATGGCAAACAGATGTAAGAAGCTAGAGCTTCAGCTGGTGTATATGCGGACCTGACTACCAGTGTAACAAAGTGTGTGGGTGGGGGTGAGGTATGTCTACTAGTGGGGAGCGGACCAAGGATGGTGGGGGTGGGGGTCGGTGTCCGATAGTTTATATAGGAGAATCTGTGACTACCAGTGTGAACTGTATGTCCCCCTCATACAATGTTTGATTCCCAGCCTGAATCTAGTGCATACTGGTACTGTGAGTCTACCAGTAGGCAGTGGAAACAGGCTGGGGTCAGGCTGGGGAATGGGACTGCCAGTGGGCTGTGGAACCAGGCAGGGAGATAAGGTACGTTGGGGTGGGGTCTCCAGTGTATTGCAAAGCAATGCATTGGGCCCTTGTGGCACTCAGAGGGTTATTTTTTTTTTCATTACTTTGTAATCAGAGCTTGTTGGGGGGCCATCGGGACCACTCCTGATGGCCCCCCAACATTGTATGATTACAAACGAATGATAAAAGCCCTGTGTGTGTCACAGAAGGGGGGTCTGCATTGGACCCCCCTCTGGCACACACAGGGTTAATTTTATTTATTTATTTTATTTATTTATTTATTTATTTTTTATTTTTCAGACCTCTTGGAGGACATCAGGACTCCTCCTGGTGTCCCCCCAGTTATTGATCTCCCAGCTGATTGTGCTGGGAAATCAATAATGCGACCTCCGGTAGGAGTGATCGCGATCGGGGAAAGTCACCTAAGGTCACCGGTGACTATGTCACTGATGACGTTAGGAGGCTTCCCCCGGTCCCGCCCACTCCTACCTGGAAGTTCGGGTAGGAGAGAGGGGAAAGGAGCTTACTAACAGAACGCCTCCATCATCGGAGGATGCTGGGGCAAGTGAAAGGAGCTGAGGCTGTGGGAGTGTCTTCTGCACCATACGGTGCGCGGCTGTGCGGCTGCTAATGTCATCAGGTACAAAATTCAAGTACCTTTTTGCTTCATTTAAACATATTTTTAGGCAAAAAGAAACACCGCAATGTACAGAGGGGACGCAAAGGAAGCGATACAACAATGATAATGCGGAGGTGAAAGTTCCCCTTTAAGGGTAGGGTGAACCATGGAAGGACATAGAAGAAAAGAAAATATCTGTAAGTAAATTTCACCCTTTCTTTTGTCTCCTATCCCCAGGTATGCGTTATGGGACATACCAAAGCAGTACATAGCAATACATCAGGGTAGGAAAAAATAAATAAATTATATATTATATATATATATATATATATATATATACCCAATTTAAATTAAGAAATTAAATGGAATACTCCTACCAGTTAGTCCGAGATGACTGCTTGAAGAACCCTTTTCCCCAAACAGAGCATCCTCAAATGCTTGGACATCAATCAGATAGTGTCTGATGAAAGTTGATAAAGAAGACCAAGTGGCTGCTTTACAGATATCTTCTGGAGTGGCAGAAGCTTTGCTGGTCCATGATGTGGCCAAAGATCTGGTGAAGTGTGCTTTGATGGTGGTTGGAGGCAGAAGTTTTGCCTCCAAGTAGGCTAGCTGAATGCATTGCAAGATCCAGAGCACTATGGAGGCTTTAGAAGCAGGGGAACCCTTGTACTTGCCAAAATGATGCCCAAAGAGAAAGTCAGATTTCCTGAAGTCTTCGGTTCTCTTTATATAACAGGAAATACAGCAGACAAGGTCCAAGTTATGAAATTTCCTTTCTTCCTTTGATTTGGGGTTAGGACAAAATGACGGAAGCACAATATCTTGATTGAGGTGAAAAGAGGATAAAACCTTGGATCGAAAGGAATGTTTCATCCTGAGAACCACCTTATCCTGATGGATGACCAGGTAAGGTGATTTACAGGATAGGGCCTGTAGCCCATTGACCCTCCTGGCTGAAGTGATGAAGTGATTTAGATCCCAAGGAGGAACAATATCTTTAATTTGTGGCCTTGTCTTTTCAATGGCTTTCATAGATCTCTTAACAAGGGTGTCTTCAGCAAAGGGATGGGATAACATCATGTGGAGAGGAAAGGGATGATCCACTGAAAGCTTTATCAAAATGGCATAACAGGCTCTTCTTGCCCAGTGGGGTACAATCATGATGACTTCTGAGTTGTCCTGAATGATTTTCCTCAGGATGTCTGTGATCATGGGAATTGATGGGAAGACATATGATAGAGAGAAAGACCATGTTCAATTTAGGGCATTAGTCTGCTGGATCATCCCACCTGGAGAAGAACCTTCTGCACTTGGTGTTCTTCCTGGAGGCCATCCAGTCTATTTCCGGTATTCCCCATCTGTTGGTAATCTGGATAAAGGCACTCTGATCCAGGGAACACTCTCCTGGGTCCAGATAAGTTCTGCTTAGATAGTCTCCCCTTCAGATTGAGCTTCCCTGCAATGTCTGAAGCAGTTATTGTCTTTAGGTTTGCTTCTGCCCAGTGGAGAATTCTTTCTGCTTGAAGACAGAGGGCCTTGCTTCTGGTGCCTCCTTGATCCCTGATGTAAATTACAGTTGTGGTGTTGTCGGATCGTACCATGACTGGTTTCTGCTGTATGTGCGGTTTGGAGAACTTCAGACAATTCTCCACTGCTTTCAATTCTAGGAGACACTTGTGTAACCTGGATTCTGCTGCCGACCATTTTCCTTGAGCTGTTACATTTTCCCAAATCCCCCCATCCTGTGGGACTGGCATCTGTGGTTATAGTTTCCCATAACCAACTTCGCATAGGAAGATCTTTTGAGATGTTGTGAATGCTTATCCACCATAGAAGACTTTTCCTGACACTGCTTGGCAAGGGAATTCTTTGGGCTATAGTCTTGGCTTCTTTGTTCCAATTACTTAGGAAATGGAATTGTAGGGGTCTTAGATGAAGTCTTGCCCATGGAACAATGTGAATGGAGGATGTTAAGGTCCCTAATAACTTCATAAAGTCCGGGGTTGTTAGAAGGATTTGTCTTCTGAATTTGTTCACACACGTAATGATTCTCCTGATTCTGTCTTCTGTCAGAAAGACTTTTTCTTGGACTGACTTCAGGATCATCCCCAAAAAGATTCTTCTTTGAGAAGGGCTCAATTGACTCTTGGGGAGATTTAACATCCAATCTTGACTTTGCATATACTCCACACAATGATTGGTATGAGCCAATGATTGAGCTCTGGATCCTGCCACTGTTAATAGGTCTTTTAGATACAGAATGATGGCTATGTCCTTCTTTCCTAAGTTCTGGAAGTATCCAGGTGCCAGAATCTTTGTAAAAACCCTCGGGGCTGATGAGAGGCCGAATGGCAAGGCCTTGAAGTGATAGTGATTCTTCTCTAGCACAAATCCCAGAAATTTCCTGTGGGAAGGTTTCACCTGGATGTGATGATATACATCCTTTAGGTCGACTGTAGTCATAAAGGATTGACTCGGAGTCGTCTTGAGGACTGATGGTACGGACTCCATTTTTAATCCTCTGTATTTGATGAAGGAACTTCATCAAATCAAATTTGATTTGATAAAGGAACTTCAGATCTAGGATAGTTCTGAATCCCCCTGAGACCTTTGGAACCAGAAACAGGACTGAATAGACCCCTACATTCTTCTGATGGGAAGGAACTGATCCATTACTTCCTTTTGGAGAAGATCCTGCACTGCTATTCTGAGTTCTGATGCTAGTACTGGGTCTGAAGGAATTTTGGAAATCTCCATTCTGGAAACTGGAGGAATGCATTCAAATTCCAGCGGATACACTGTCTCTATTACTTGATGAACCCATCTGTCCGGAATGGGATCCGATGGCCATAAATGAAGACATTTTCCCAGCCAACCTCCTGCTGGGAATAGTTCATCAGTTCATCAGTGCCCTGTGCCCTGAAAGACTGAGATTGGATACTTGCTGGAATAATAGCATAAGAATATTGTGTGGTGTGGTAAGGAAGAGGTTAAAAACAAATCTCTCTGAGTTTTGTTTTCCCTCTTTGCTGTGATAAATAATTGAAGTCTGGTGTGGTGGGAGTGACTAATTGCTGTGTTTGTAATTGGTGGATTCCTGGCTTATATAGCAAGGAGTGAGAGAGCTCTGTAAGTTCATCAGTGCCCTGTGCCCTGAAAGACTGAGATTGGATACTTGCTGGAATAATAGCATAAGAATATTGTGTGGTGTGGTAAGGAAGAGGTTAAAAACAAATCTCTCTGAGTTTTGTTTTCCCTCTTTGCTGTGATAATTAATTGAAGTCTGGTGTGGTGGGAGTGACTAATTGCTGTGTTTGTAATTGGTGGATTCCTGGCTTAAATAGCAGATACATAGTGAATACTTGAACGTGTGAATCTTGCCTCAGTGTGTAAGTGCAGAAGGGTGGTAAGTGTGGGAATTTAAAACAGGGGGAATTCAAGTGCAGAAGGGTGGTAAGTGTGGGAATTTAAAACAGGGGGAATTCAAGTGCAGAAGGGTGGTAAGTGTGGGAATTTAAAACAGGGGGTATTCAAAGACAGGGGATTACACAAGGGAACACATTTATCAATCTTATTGTGCAGCTATTTTTGCCTGCCTGCCCTTTTATCTTGTGGTAACTGGCACATATGAGTGGTAGAATGATTGTCCATTTAACTCAGTACACAAACTGCCATATGTTTGCACACCTGGAACAACTGTTCCAGGGTGCATACCTCTGTGGCAGATGTGAGCAAGTGGTCTCTCTGGAAGCTCGTATTAGAGATCTGGAGGGGCAGGTTGCAACATTGAGAAAGACGGACAATCTTGAGAGGATTCTGCTGACTGAGCAGCAGGAAGTGGTGGTAGGTAGTTCTGGGGGTGGAGACTGCACAAAGAAAGAGCAGGTAGCCAGATGGGTTACAGTTAGACATAGCAAGGGGGGTGGACAGAGAAATAGGGAGGACACTCCTGTGTTTACTAATCCTAACAGATTTGCTACATTAAGTAATGATGTTGGGGATGCTGACACAGGAATGTCTTTGCTGGAGAGGACTGTTCTCTCTAACAGCCGAGTGAACAGCCCCTCTAGCACGGATGGGATCCAGGACTCAGGCAGACCTAGACAGATGGTGGTGGTAGGGGATTCTATTATTAGGAAGACAGACAGGGTAATCTGTCGCCAAGATCGCCACAATCGTACAGTTTGCTGTCTCCCGGGAGCTCGGGTTCGACATGTGGCTGATCGGGTTGATAGATTGTTGGGAGGGGCTGGGCATGACCCGGCTGTCATGGTACATGTTGGTACTAATGACAAAGTCAGTGGAAAATGGAGGTCTGTTAAGAAGGATTTCAGGGACCTAGGATATAAGCTTAAGCAGAGGACCTCTACATTAGAAAGGTAACGGGAGATTAGGGAGTTAAATGCGTGGATAAAGACTTGGTGTAAGCAGGAGGGGTTTGGGTTCCTAGAGCACTGGTCAGTCTTTTCCCTTGGGCGCAATCTTTATAGTAGTGATGGATTGCACCTTAGTGGAAGGGGGGCCACGGTGCTGGGTGATAGGATGGTTAGAAGGCTGGAAGAGACTTTAAACTAGAAAGGGGGGGGGGAGCTGCAACACAGGCTGGGGAAGATAGTATAATTGAGGGAATGGGATTAGAGAAGGGTCATGGGGATGGAGAGGGGGAATGGGCTAGTTCATCTAATTGGGAGTTGCCATTGTTACAGCCTGATAAAAGACAAATACATCTGAAAAAGAAAGAAATCTTTAAGAATGGCAAAAAGATAAAATGTATGCATGCAAATGCTCGCAGTCTGGCTGGTAAGATGGGGGAACTAGAAATGATTGCAGTACATGAGCAGTATGATCTGATTGAGTGTCTGAAACCTGGTTAGATGATACGTATGACTTGGCAGTCAATCTAGAGGGTTATTCACTTTTTAGGAGGGACAGGGTTAATAAAAGGGGAGGAGGGGTATGCCTATATGTAAAGCAGGCCTTAAAACCTAGTTTAAGGGAAGATATAAATGAAGGGTCCAATGAAAAGGTAGAGGCCTTGTGGGTTGAAATACACACTGGGGGCACACATAATAAAAAGATATTGGTGGGGGTTTGCTACAAGCCA
Source organism: Rhinophrynus dorsalis (assembly GCA_037306005.1). Classification (NCBI taxonomy): domain Eukaryota; kingdom Metazoa; phylum Chordata; class Amphibia; order Anura; family Rhinophrynidae; genus Rhinophrynus; species Rhinophrynus dorsalis. Next base: position 277,561,563 of record CM074719.1, read on the forward strand.
CCTAATGTTGGGGAGCTGGAGGAAGCCCAACTTTTACTGCAAATGGAAAAGGCTGCTAGGTCAGCAAAGGTAATTATAATGGGAGATTTCAACTACCCTGAAATTGACTGGAGCAATATGACTTCAGGCACAACAAAGGGAAATATTTTTCTAAGTATGATAAATGATAATTTTATGTCCCAACTAGTAGAGGAGCCAACTAGAAAAGAGGCCTTGCTTGACCTAGTGCTCTCAAACGATTCTGACATTGTAAACAATGTGCAGGTAAGGGAACATTTGGGCAGCAGTGACCACAATATTGTATCCTTTGAAGTTTGTTATGAGAAACCCAATAGCAAGAGTTTAACCAAAACATTCAATTTCAAAAAGGCTAATTTTACAAAGTTAAAAGAAGCTTTAAAGGATATCCAGTGGGATGTAATTTTCAAAGATAAAAATGCACAAGAGTCATGGAATGTATTTAAAATGCTCTTGGGCAAATATACACGTCAATATATACCATTGGGGAATAAGCACAAGAGAAGTAAAGCAAAACCAATGTGGATTAATAATGTGGTTAGCAGGGAAATGAGAAATAAAAAGCAGGCTTTTAAGGTGTTTAAGTCAAATGGGTCAGATGCATCATTTAAAAAATATAAAGAATGTAATAAAATCTGCAAACAAGCAATTAAGCTAGCTAAAATAGAAAATGAGCGAAACATTGCAAATGAGAGCAAGAAAAACCCTAAACAATTCTACAAGTATATTAACAACAAAAAAGTTAAGGTTGATATTGGTCCTCTTAAGACTGAAACAGGTGAATTGATTAGTGAGGATAAAGCTATGGCTGACACCCTAAATACGTTCTTTGCTTCAGTATATACAAAGGAAGCAGAAATGACAAGCTGTGGGCAAACAGACAAAACCATGGAATTTCCTCCAACATCTACATGGCTTACTGAGGACAAGGTCCAAAAGAGACTGGAAAGGGTTATAGTCAATAAAGCGCCTGGACCGGACGGTATACACCCAAGGGTACTTAAGGAACTTAATTCAGTAATAGCAAAACCATTACACTTAATATTTATTGATTCGCTTTCATCAGGCATAGTGCCCTGTGATTGGAGGAAAGCTGATGTAGTTCCATTGTTTAAAAAGGGAGCAAGATCCAAACCAGGAAATTATAGACCTGTGAGCTTGACTTCCATAGTGGGTAAGATACTAGAAGGGTTATTAACTGACAGTATTCAGAACTATGTGAAGACAAACAATATCATTAGTAGGAATCAGCATGGTTTCATGAAGAACAGATCATGTCAGACTAATTTACTTGCATTTTATGAAAGAGTGAGTAGTAATTTGGACAGGGGAATTGCTGTTGATGTAGTATACTTGGATTTTGCAAAAGCCTTTGACACAGTGCCTCACAACAGGTTACTGCATAAATTAAAAGGCTTCGGTTTGGGTGGTGTTATTTGTACATGGATTGAGAACTGGTTAAATGATAGATGGCAGAGAGTTGTTGTAAATGGAACTTTTTCAAATTGGTCTAGGGTTATAAGTGGGGTGCCGCAGGGTTCAGTCCTGGGCCCAATGCTTTTTAATTTGTTTATTAATGATCTAGAAGTGGGAATTGAAAGTAGCATCTCAATCTTTGCTGATGACACTAAGCTATGTAAGGAAATACATACAGAGCTCGATGTTTTTTCCCTACAGAAGGATTTAGATAAACTAAGTGAATGGGCAGAAAAGTGGCAGATGTCATTTAATGTAGATAAATGTAAGGTTATGCATTTGGGTTGTAGAAACAAACTTGCTACATATACTCTAAATGGGAAACAACTTGGGAAATCCTCATTAGAGAAAGATTTAGGTGTACTGATAGACAATAGTCTTCACAGCAGTGTGCAGAGTCACTCAGCTGCTGCAAGAGCAAATAGAGTACTAGCCTGCATAAAAAGAGGTGTAGAAGCAAGGGATGCTAATATTATCCTACCTCTGTATAAATCCTTGGTTAGGCCTCATCTAGAATATGGAGTACAATTTTGGGCGCCTGTTCTAAAAAAAGACATTGCTGAACTGGAAAAGGTGCAGAGACGTGCAACAAAACTGATAAAGGGATTGGAGGATCTGAGTTACAAAGAGAGACTAGCCAAACTGGGTTTGTTTACATTAGAAAAGAGACGTCTAAGGGGTGATATGATTACCATTTACAAATACATTCAAGGTCAATACAAAGAACTATCCAATGAATTATTTATGCAAAGAGCTGAGCTAAGAACAAGAGGTCATCCATTAAGACTTGAGGAAAGGCGCTTTCGACTAAAACACAGGCAGGGATTCTTTACAGTAAGGGCGGTAAGGCTATGGAATTCTTTGCCTCGGGATGTTGTGCTTGCAGATAATGTAATTGCATTCAAAAAAGCAATGGATGCCTATCTAGCACAGAACAATATTGACAGTTATGACAGATGGCTTCAAAGCAAATAGGATATTGAGCCGGGGAACTATTTGACACACACACACACCTACACTGGAAATTGCTCCAGAGGGCTTTTTTGTTGCCTTCCTCTGGATCAACAGGAGTGTTATTGGCATGGGCTGGACTTGATGGACGCATGTCTTTTTTCAGCCTTATCTACTATGTTACTATGTTACTATGTAATAGAAACAGGGCCCACTCCTCTTCATGGGAATTCCTTTCTGAACTGACCTTTTTGTGTAGGATTTCTCTTGAAGCCCCCTCTAGTTGCCTGTGAGGATGACTGTCTTCTTGGATCGTATCTGTTCTGATATCTCTTGGGATAACGAAAATTATGCCTTCTTGCCTTATAGCCGCTTGATCTTGCTAGTGAAGATTTGGATCTTCTATCTTGGGGAAGAAAGGTACTCTTACCCTCCCATCATCTTTTTGATGATGTCTTCTAAATGTTCTCCGAACATCTGGCCAGAGAATGGGAGAGCCACTAATTTGTTTTTAGAAGTGGTATTCTCCCCACATGATTTTAGCCACAGAGCTCTTCTAGCAGTAATAGACAAAGCTGAGGATCTTGCTAGAAGGCGGATAATGTCAAGTGATGCATCACACGAGAATCCAACAGCTTCTTTAATGGTGGCCACGTCCTTTATCAATTTTGAACGGGAGACAGATGACTAGCTTTTCTCCTAGGTTGTTGAGCCAGATTCTGATGGTTCTAGTAATGCAAGACAAGGCTGTAGCTGACTTCATGTCTTGACCAGTGACTGTACATTGATTTTGCAGTGCTGCTTACATCCTTCTGTCCAACGCATCCTTGAGGGAGGACCCATCTTCCAAGGGAATGGTGGTTCTCTTCATTATCTGTGTTATAGAAATGTCAATTTTAGGTGGCATATACCAGGTTTTAACCTCTTCTTCTTTAAAGGGATACATCCTAGAGAATCTCTTGGACATGGTAGATCTTTTGTCGGTCTGATCTCACTCTGCCTTCACAAGATCTGAAATAGAATGGTGAATAGGAAAAACCGGAGAAGATTTACAGTTTCCTATAAAAGCTGTGTCTAAGATGTCCAACTCTTGCTGAGTATCTGATAAACCCAGAGTTTTTCTCATGCTTCTATCACAGTCTACCTTAGAGGCCTAGTTATCCTGTGCTTCCTTCCTCTGTGGTGTGTCGGGCGGCATAGTTGCGGCCACTTCCGCATTGCTGACATCATGAAACGGGCGCTGGCTAGGACGCCTGTTTATGGGCCTATTCTGTGTGGCCTAATTGGGTCCTGCCTTCTCCTGCTCCTTTATAAACCTCCCTTGGCCTGGGAGTCATTGCCCTTATGTTGTGTTTCTGATATTGCCTCTTGCCCTCCTTTGTGACCCATGCTCTCCTGAGAATCCGCTCCATGTATGACCCAGGCTTGTCTGACTACCCACATCAGTTCTGACCTGTGGCTCTGGCTGACTAAACTCGCTCCGTGTAATCCCAGGTTTGTCTGACCTCTGGCTCTTGCTGCCTATCGCTCTGTATAGTCCCCGATTGTCTGACCTGTGACTCTGGCTACTTGCTCTGTACTCCCTGAACTTGCCGGACCATCGGTCTCAGTGTTTCATGGTTCAGGCCTACTCTTGCTCCCTGTTGCCTCTGGTCACATGACCCAGGGTGGAGACTTGTGCCTCAGTTATCTTTCCCTCTGGTGTTCCACCTGCACCTCTGTCTCCGGTATCTCGCAGTAGTGCAGTGAGCAGCACAGTGTGCAGCTCCGGGTAGGAGCCTTGGTCCTATCCTCCAGTGTTCTGGGGTTGTGTGGGCTATACTATTACTGTACTTATTAAATAAAGGTGGATTTATATTTTATATTCGGGTCTGTCCTTCTTTGCCTGAAAACCATGACAGCACGTAAGGGCCATATCTACTGAGGGTTCAGGTAGTCCACCTAAGCATCCTATCCAGGATGGATTCTCAATATCAGAGAATTGATCAGTTGTCTTTCGCTATACAGACACTGTTAAATTGCTTTCCATTACCCCAAAAATTTGATGGGGAACCTACTCTGTGCTGGTGGTTCCTGTATCAGCTGGGAATTTTTTTTGGAGATGGTACCACATGCATTCATTACTGAGCGAAGGTGGGATTCCTGATCTCTTGTTTCTGAGAGAGTCTTTGATGTTCCTGGGAGCACAATCTCCGCGGCCAAACGACTCATGACAATACGGCAGGGCTCACATACAGTGGCAGAGTTCCGTACTCTGGCAGCAGAAGTTGGATGGAACAATGAAGCCCTTGCAGCGGCATTCTCCCAAGGCTTGTGTGACGCCATTAAAGACGAGACGGCAGCCCGAGACCTGCCTGCAGATCTGGAGGAGCTAATCTCATTCACCATCTTGTTAGATATGAGAATCTGTGAGAGGCCTTCGTTCAAGGAGCATGTAAGTAAACCTTTGCCTCAGTTGGCACCTAGCTTCTTATGCCCACCCTGTCCTCACCTCCCATACCTCCTAGTTCTGACGCAGCTGGGGGGGGGAAACTGATGCAGCTAGGCTTCACACACCTTTCGTTGGAGGAGAGGTCTCGGCGGAGGAGGGGCCTTTGCTTATACTGTGGGGAGCCGGGCCATATATTGCTTTCCTGTCCTGGGAAACACTTGCACCTAGGATCATGTAGGGAACAGACCCTAGGTGGAATTTCACAGTCCCCAGAGAGACTTCAGGACAAGCTTATTCTGGAGGTAGTGCTGTCTTGGGCTGAGTCATCAGTGGGGGCTCCTGCACTACTGGACTTTGGAGCCGTGGGGTTCTTTATTGATGCAGACTTTGTGGCCATGCACTCTATTCCTCTGCTGCCTCGCTCCGCTCCGTTAGCTATTGAAGCCATTGATGGCAGACCCTTACAGCCGATATGTAACGGTTTTACAGGACACTCAGACCAGCAGGTTAGAATAAAACACAGTTTTATTAAAACAAAACAAGAAAGATCACCTTTATAGGCAATACAGAATAATAGCGAGATATTGGCTTACAGATGCCTTCTCAGGCCCAGTATACAGATGCAAGGACTATACATATACTGTCACAGGACAGGCACAGAATGGTATGGGTACTCAATGGTTAATGTACATGTAAGTCAATCAGTCTCTGTTGTGGTGTTTGGCACACCTAAGGTGGTAATGAGGCAGCAAGTGGTGCTAGATGAAACAACACCTTAAGACAACTACACTGCAAGAGCTTGAGCCAGTAGCCTCCATGGGCGTAATAACGGAGACAAACTGCACTGCAAGAGCTTAAGCCAACAGCCCCACCAGGCGTGTAACGGAGAGCTAACACTGTACGAGCTAGAGCCAATAGCGCCTCCTGCGGGCACGGTAACGGAGACCGACTACACTGCAAGATGACAAGACGAGCCGCCGCCTAAACAAGGCTCTAAATGTAACCGGCTCAGCAGGTGTAGCGGAAGATCAGCAACGGCTCAGCAAGTGTTGAGGCTCAGAGAATGGAGACAGCAGCTCTGCAAGTGTTAATGGTGGCTCAGGGAACGGACACACAGCTCTGCAAGTACAACCGGAGGCTCAACAAACGTAGGCACGGCTCTGCAAGTGTTAATGGAGACTCAGCAAACGGAAGCACAGCTCTGCAAGTGTTAATGGAGGCTTAGCAAATGGAGACACGGCTCTGCAAGTGTTAATGGAGGCAAGCCACGATCAGCCCTGCCACAAGCACAGCGTAAGTTAGAATGTCGCCTCAGCGACACCAAGCAGCAGGAAGCAGGAACGGTGGCAGGGTCAGTAGCAAGCCGGTTCGGGTCACGGAGCAGGAAGTCAGCCAGGCTGGGTCAGATCATGGAGCAGGATTCTCAGACAAGCCAAATCGGGTCACAAGCAGGAACGTCAGCCAAGCCGGGTCAGATCACGGAGCAGGAAACCAGGAGCGTCGTCAAAACAGGCCAATTTTTCCTGGTCCATAGCAATGCCATCTTTAGAAATTACAAACCCCAGGAATGGTACTTGGGACCTATGAAATTCACATTTTTCTAGTTTACAGAACAGTTTATTCTTACGTAATCAAAGCAAAACCTCAGAGACATCCTTAATATGCTGGGTTAGGTTGGCAGAGTGAATCAATATATCATCGAGGTATACCACCACACAGGACTGAAGCATGTCACGAAGGATGTCATTATTGAATTCTTGAAACACCGCAGGTGCATTGCATAGACCAAATGGCATCACCAGATATTCATAATGCCCTGATCTGGTATTAAATGCCGTCTTCCACTCATCCCGAGCCTTAATTCTGATCAGGTTATATGTGGCCCGTAGATCAAGTTTCGTAAAGATGGAAGAGCCCTTTAACCTGTCAAATAATTCAGTAATAAGTGGTATGGGGTAGGCATTCTTAGACATCAGCTTATTCAGCCCAAGAGAATACCACCTGGATGGTGGGTTTCTGTGTACTTGAGTCTAGGGACTGCTGCACGCCACCTAGGGCCTGTCCCCCAAGGTACCCTAGGTGCGTCCGTTTCCCGGCCGTACCAGACATGTGTGTAATAAGTGCCCAGCTTTGCCACAATATAAGCATAGGCCCTGCCTTTTACGGTGCGCCCGCTCCTCCTTAGTAAGTCTGGTGAACCCAAGCTGCATTGGTTCACCAGATTCGAGTGAACGTTCAGGAGGAATGGGAGGCGAGGGTGGGCTTAAACGACTGCCATGCCCATAATTTCTGGATCTCGCCCTTTTAGCCAACCGTCTTTCATGAATGAATGAATGTATTCATCCAGATCACTGGGTACATCTCTTGCAGCTATTTCATTTTTAATGGATTCGGACAGACCCTGAGCAAAAGCTGCCACTAATGCCTCGTTGTTCCACCCCACCTCTGCTGCCAAGGTCCGAAATTCAATGGCATAGTCACCCAAGGTACAATCGCCCTGCTGTATCTCCATTAACCTTTTGGCAGCAGAGGCAGCTCTACCAGGAACCTCAAACACTCCGCGGAACTTTCTTATGAACTCACTAAAGTTCTGAGTGCAGGGTTTGGCATTCTCCCACAGAGGATTGGCCCATGCCAGTGCTTTGCCCGTTAGTAAAGATATCAAAAATCCGACCTTACTCCAGTTGTTAGGAAATGCCTGGGGTGTTAGTTCCAGAAATATCTCCAATTGATTAATAAAGCCCCTGCATAGGGTAGGTTCGCCATCATATCTTAACGGTGACGGCGCCGCCGCCGTTAGGCCTCTGGTATGTGTAGTAGGAGCCACAGACTGGTTATCCGGTGTCAAAACTGGGGAGACCACTGGATTCTGGTTAGGTTTGTCAAGGTGTGCCATACGCTCAAGTAAAGTTTGTAAGGCCAGTGCCGACTGGTCCAAGCGCTGCTCATGAACATCCATTCTCCAGTGGATGTTTTGTGTATTACTTTCACCTTTGCTGTCTGAGGTCATGGCCCTTTCGTACTGTAATGGTTTTACAGGACACTCAGACCAGCAGGTTAAAATAAAACACAGTTTATTAAAACAAAACAAGGAAGATCGCCCTCTATAGGCAATACAGAATAATAGCGAGATATTGGCTTACAGATGCCTTCTCTGGCCCAGTATACAGATGCAAGGACTATACATATACTGTCACAGGACAGGCACAGAATGGTATGGGTACTCAGTGGTTAACGTACATGTAAATCAATCAGTCTCTGTTGTTGTGTTTGGCCCGCTCAAGGTGGTAATGAGGCAGCAAGTGGTGCTAGATGAAACAACACCTTAAGTCTATAAAACAGAATTAGCTGCTTAGGCTGAGCAGGAATTGAGGCCAGAACACTGCAGAGTAGCTTGAGTGAATAGCCCCCACGGGCGTAGTAACCGAGACAGACTACAATGCAAGAGCTTGAGCCAGTAGCCCCCACGGGCGTAGCAATGGAGACAATCACACTACAAGAGCTTGAGCCAATAGCCCCCACGGGCGTAATAACAGAGACAAACTGCACTGCAAGAGCTTGAGCCAATAGCCCCACCGGGCGTGTAACGGAGAGCTAACACTGTACGAGCTAGAGCCAATAGCGCCTCCTGCGGGCACGGTAACTGAGACCGACTACACTGCAAGATGACAAGACGAGCCGCCGCCTAAACAAAACTCTAAATGTAACCGGCTCAGCAGGTGTAGAGGAAGATCAGCAACGGCTCAGCAAGTGTTAAAGGAGGCTCAGAGAATGGAGACAGCAGCTCTGCAAGTGTTAATGGAGGCTCAGGGAACGGACACACAGCTCTGCAAGTACAACCGGAGGCTCAACAAACGTAGGCTCGGCTCTGCAAGTGTTAATGGAGACTCAGCAAAGGGAAGCACAGCTCTGCAAGTGTTAATGGAGGCTCAGAAAATGGAGACACGGCTCTGCAAGTGTTAATGGAGGCTCAGCAAATGGAGACACGGCTCTGCAAGTGTTAATGGAGACTCAGCAAACGGAAGCACAGCTCTGCAAGTGTTAATGGAGGCTCAGGGAACGGACACACAGCTCTGCAAGTACAACCGGAGGCTCAACAAACGTAGGCACGGCTCTGCAAGTGTTAATGGAGACTCAGCAAAGGGAAGCACAGCTCTGCAAGTGTTAATGGAGGCTCAGCAAAGGGAGACACGGCTCTGCAAGTGTTAATGGAGGCTCAGCAAAGGGTGACACGGCTCTGCAAGTGTTAATGGAAACTCAGCAAACGGAAGCACAGCTCTGCAAGTGTTAATGGAGGCTCAGCAAATGGAGACACGGCTCTGCAAGTGTTAATGGAGGCAATCCACGATCAGCCCTGCCACAAGCACAGCGGAAGCAGGAACGGTGGCAGGGTCAGTAGCAAGCCGGTTCGGGTCACGGAGCAGGAAGTCAGCCAGGCCAGGTTAGATCACGGAGCAGGATTCTCAGACAAGCCAAATCGGGTCACAAGCAGGAACGTCAGCCAAGCCGGGTCAGATCTCGGAGCAGGAAACCAGGAGCGTCGTCAAAACAGGCCAAATCGGTACACAGGAATCAGGAACACTGGAACACAGCAACAGCAACACTGGCTCAGGAACACCACGAAAGTGCACCTGACAGGTGCCAAAGGCCAGGTATAAAAAGGCCACAATGGGCGGGCCAACCAGACTCAGCCAATGGGAGTGCCCACAACCGAGAGTGACAGCAATGGATCACGGGAACCGTGATATGATACTTGTCACTCATGAGACTCACCCCTTTTCTCTAAGGGTAGGGGCACTCCATGCGGAGACACAACAGTTCCAGGTCATACAGGCTCCTCATCATGCGATCATTCTGGATTTTCCAGGGGCATTATCTGGAAGTCCTCCTCCCCTGCGGGTGCAGGCTTCTTTTTTGTTAAGAAAATGATGGGGAGCTTACACCATGCATTGATTTCAGGGGACTGAATAAACTGATGGTAAAGAACGCATATCCGATTCCGTTGATCACAGAGCTATTTGATCGTATCAATGGCTCTACTGTATTCACAAAACTTGACTTAAGGGCCATGTACAATCTGGTACGAATAAAAGAAGACCATGAATGGAAGACAGCATTAAACACCCGGAGCGGTCACTATGAATGCTTCTGCTGTCTTCCAGGAATTTATTAATGATGTATTGAGAGACCTACTGCAGAGCTATGTGGTGGTCTGTTTGGACAATATATTCATTCTCCTACTTTGGAGACACACAGAGCAAACGTAGCCCAGGTCCTACAACTGCTAAGAGAGAACAAGCTGTTCTGCAAGCTAGAGAAGTGTGAGTTCCATAAATCCCAGTTGACTTTCCTAAGGTACGTTATCTCATCCTTGGGCCTGGCCATGGATCCACAAAAACTATCTGCTGTCTTACAGTGGCCGCTTCCAGTGGGGTTAAGAGCCATACAGAGGCTCCTGGGCTTCACTAATTACAGGAAGTTCATACAAAACTTTTCCACAGTAGTCAAACCTCTCACGGACATGACTCAGAAGGGAGCTAACCCTTCAGACTGGGCACCTGAAGCCCTGCAGGCATTTGAAGACTTAAAGTCTGCTTTTTCTAAAGCTCCGATATTGTCCCACCCAAATCCCACCCTGCCATTCATTCTGGATGTGGATGCCTCGGAGGCGGGAGTAGGTGCTTTGCTGTCCCAGCGTGCGGGCCCTGGTAAATCGCTGCTTCTGTGCATTTTTTTTTTTCTTTCTAAGAAATTGTCTAAGGCTGAGAGTTTATATGATGTGGGCGATTGTGAACTACTCGCCATCATCCTTGCCTTGAAAGAATGGAGATATCTGTTGGAGGGGACCACTGTTCCAGTCCTGATACTGACTGATCACAAGAACCTCACATACTTGTCTAAGGCGAAGAGGTGATCTTCGCGTCAGGCAAGACGGGTTCTATTCCTCTCAAGGTTTAATTTTGTGGTCTTCTACCTCCCTGGTACAAAAAATTACAGCAGATGCTCTCTTTCTATCACACTCTCCCTTTGAGTCCTAAGAGATCCTGTGCTCTTACCTCTGTATGGCCGCCGGCCGCTATGGCCTCCAGCCACTTCCTCATTGCCAAGTCATGTTACAGGCACTGGCACAGACGCCTGTTTATCGGCCTATTCTGTTGGGACTATTGGGTCCTGCCTCCTTCTGCTGCTTTATAAACCTCATTGAGGCTAGGACTTGTTGCCCTTTCATGGTGTATCTGTGCGTTTCTTCAGTGTTGCTCTCGTTTCACCCTTGCTTGGCTGCCGTGTTTTTGCCTGATCGATCCTGTGGCTTTGTCTGACTACCTGATCTGTGTATGACCCTGGCTTGTCCGACTACCTGCTCTGTTTTCACCTTGGCTGTGGCTGATTACCCAGTTTGGTTCTCTACTGCGGCTTGTCTGACTTATGCTCTATGCTGTCCTTCTCTTCAGTCTGACTACCACCTGTCTGGACGAGTTGTGGGCGCGCTCCATCGGTGTAGTGCAACTGCTACCTCTGTGGTAGTGTTGCTGGTTGCCTCTCGCTCCGTTGCCTCCATCCTGTGCCACTGTATCCGTTACCACCTTCTGGGCCTGTTGTGGAACCCTCCGCTCTGTAGTCTACGTACAGTACTGCCTTCACATACTTACCGGAGTTGCGGCTGGCTACGTTCCACAATCTTGCCTCTGCCCCTTTGCTTACCTAGTAGAAAGGTTCCGGGACTCTTTTGGAGTATTAGTTACTCTGTCTCGCTCCTCCTACCACTCTGTGGTAGAATCACTACTTCGAGACATCCGTCTGCCTGTCTCGTGTCTGGTAGTTTAGCTGTCGCTCTAGTGATCAGGTTTCCTGGCATTCCAGGTTTCCATTTGCTAGGAATAGAACCAAGCCTGGTTCTGCTCCCATCTATCTCTATAGGCTACTGAGAACCGGTTACAGTTCAGTGTCAATCCTTTGGTAGTGGACTCGGCACTGTCCTCACGCCTGTTCCTACTAAAGCGAGAGTAAGTACTTCCCCAGCCTATCTTAATAAACTGATTAAACTTCACTATACCTGTGTCACATGTATTATTTACTCTGGTGTCCGTGACCTATTATTCCTCCTAACCACATCTTGGCTATGATAAGTACCAGTATTACATCTCCGTTGGGTGAGGAGATTTTGGCTGCTCAAGCTTCCGACCCGGCAGAGAAACCTAATGCGAAGTGTTTTGTGCCTGAATCCCTCCGTACCAGACTGCTGTAAACATACCATTCCTCGAAGGCTGCAAGGCACGTTGGTAGAGACCATCTGATATGGTCTATGACCAGACTCTTTGGTGGCCCAGCCAGAGGGTGGATTGTTCTGCATTTGTTGCGCAGACCAAGACTCCAAGACATTTTCCAGTTGGCCTCCTGCAACCCATCCCTAATGGAGAGCGTCCATGGTCTCACTTATCTATTGAGTTTATGGTGGAGTTGCCTGTCTCAGAGGGTTACATGGTCATCCTCATGATTGTGGATAGATTTTCCAAGATGGCCCATTTTGTGCCACTGAAGGGACTTCCCTCTTCCAAGGAGTTGGCCGAAATATTTGCTGAGGAGGTGGTTTGTCTCCATGGTATACCCAAAGTGGTGGTCTCGGATTGTGGGAGCCAGTTTGTGTCATGTTTTTGGAGAACCTTTTGTGGTCAGGTGGGGATCCAGCTCTTGTTCTCCTCAGCTTACCATCCACAGTCTAACAGTGCTGCAGAGAGGTCCAATCAGGGGCTGGAACAGTTTCTCCGTTGTTTTATCTCAGACCATCATGACAATTGGGCAAACCTGTTACCGTGGGCAGAGCTTACCAGAAATAATGCAGTTAATTCCTCCTCTCGGACCTCTCCCTTTCTGATTAATTATGGGTTCCAACCCTCTCTCCTGCCTGAGTCCTTCAAGGAGCAAAATATTCCTGCTCTGGAGGAGCACTTGAGGGCGCTTCGCTCCACACATGGGTATGAGTTCAGAGATCCCTGCAGAGTTCCACGATGCACTATAAGAGACAAGCAGACCCTAGGCATCTACCAGCTCCAGTGTTCCAGGTGGGAGAGAGAGTATGGTTGTCATCACGCAATCTCCATCTCCAAGGGCCTTGTAAAAAGCTGCCTCCCTGATTTGTGGGCCCCTTTCGGGTTCTCTGCAAGGTTAACAATGTAACTTATGCCCTCGACCTCCCTGCTAACATGCATATTTCTAATGCATTCCATGTATCGCTACTGAAACCACTGGTCTGTAACAGATATACTACTGCTCCTGTCAGTCCCAGACCATGAGGAATATGAAGTACAAAGTCCAAAATCTAATTCACTGGAAAAGGTATGGACCTGAGGAGCGTTCCTGGGTCGCTAAGAAAGATCTACATGCTCTAGCCCTTCTCCGTGAGTTCCACTTCCGCGCCGTCTCTAGTGCTGGTCCTCTTTCACAGGGGAGAGGTAGTTAACCCTTTGAGTGTCAGAGTGGTACGGAATGCATTGCAAACCAATGCATTCCATACCACTCTGGCACTCAAAGGGTTAAGGGGGAGGGTACCTTAGAGGCTTAGTTATCCTGTGCTTCCTTCCTCTGTGTTGTTTTGGCCGGCATAGTTGTGGCCACTTCCGCATTGCTGACATCATGAAACAGGCACTGGCTAGGACGCCTGTGTATGGGCCTATTCTGTGTGGCCTAATTGAGTCCCGCCTTATCCTTCTCTTTTTTAAAACCTCCCTAGGCGTCATAGCCCTTATATGGTGTTTCTATTATTGCCTCTTGAGCTCCATTGTGACCCGTGCTCTCCTGAGAATCCGCTCTGTGTATGACCCTGGCTTGTCTGACTACCCACATCGGTTCTGACCTGTGGCTCTGGCTGACTAAACTCGCTCCGTGTAGTACCCGGTTTGTCTCATGTTTGGCTCTTCCTCCCAGTCTCTCCATATAGTCCCTGGCTTGTCGGACCTGTGGCTCTGGCTGACTACTTGCTCTGTACTCTCCGAACTTGCCTGTCCATCAGTCTCAGTGTTTCATGGTTCAGGCCTGCAATCATTCTCCGTTGCCTCTGGTCGTGTGTCTCAGGGTGGAGACTTGTGCCTCGGTTATAAACTATGCTACTCCTGCAGCAACGATACACAAGAGGGCCATATATAACCTATTAAGAAGACCAAATGGCGCAAAAAAGGGTCGTAAAAGGTTCCTTACCTTCTCCCTTTGCGCCTTAGGACATCCATTCAGCTTCCAAACTTCCTGCGTTCCAAATATGGAACGCACATCATGAGGGCATGCACAGGAGCGCTTTAACGTCTTCCGCTCCTCTGCAGGAGGCCCGCTGAGTAGTGGGGAGTAATGACTGAGGGAACTCTGCTTGCTCACTACCTCCAAGCATGAAGACGCACAATGGGGCGTGCTTCAGGGGAAAGTACCCCCGGAAAGGCAGCCCAAAGAAAGGTAGAAAAAGAAAAAAAAAATGTATATGTAGATAAAATAAGCTGCTCTTTGGCAGAGCTTTTTGCTCAGCGTGGTAGGACCAAAAAAAAAGACTACCGGCTGAGGCAAGAGGGGCTCCTACCCCAGCAGATGGGCAGAGATAATACCCATAATGCATAGCCGGGGATAGGACACCAAAGAAATTGGGTATTTGGAACAGAGTTAAAAAGGGGTGGTTTGAATCCTGGCAGAACTGATTGGAAGCAATAATTTAGGCACATTGATACAATTTCAGTTTTCCACTGATTTGAAAGGGATGGTGGTGTTTCTTGGTGGGGGCAGCTTGGATTGGTTATCGAGGTGCTTGGGCCGCGAAGGGGGTGGCTGCGGTACTGTCAACGCAGTGGTGTGGGACTGACTGGGTGGTGGGATGTATTCTTCCCTCCCCTGTTGCCAATGTGGCACTAACCGGCTAGGCCTTGTCGTTTGGTTGTTCCTAGGATGTAGCTCTGGGGTGGCCCCCTCTGTTGTTCAGGTGCTGGGGGGATTGATCGGAGTGGCTGATGCTGTGAGACATTACCATCCCTTTAATATTAACATCTATTAACTTATTTTAGAATAGTTTGCATGTATATTATGGCATGCAAACTATGGAACTTTATCGACCTAAATGTTGTCGTATGTAGGTTTATGTAAAATTGGTATTGTTATGTTTTGTTATGTATAAACTTTGTTTTACATAAGTCTTTGGAAAAATGTATACTGATTGTATTTTTATGCATTTGATAGATTTACAATAAAAAAGAAAAAAAAAATACATGAAAGAAACTTCAGGGAAGTTGTTTAGCAAGGCTGAAAATCAAGCCAGCTGCCACAGATGAAGTCATGAAAAACCTGTGAACTGGACAATGCATGAGCTAGGAAGTAAGAGGAGCCTACTTATTGGGGGACAATACAGCTCCATATACTAGAAAATAAAAAAAGAAGACTAAGAACAGTGCCTGTACACCCTTTCATTGAAAACTGGATGATAGCTGGTGGGGGTAAAGTGGAGGGATTGACGGAGTCTCCACCTCAGACCTTTTTTGGGAGGTGTCCTGTCCTCCTGGAGGAGGAGACATTAGCCATGGCTCCTGTGTTCCACACTGGACAAAAGAGAAAATCTCTTGATCAGACAAAAGATTAGACCAAAAAATAAAAGACTGATCACATGAGAGAACCATGATTGAACAAAATATTACACAAATAAATAGAAAAAGTTTGATTGTGCTCATGAAGCATACTCAATGGATCGTAACATTGAATGATAAAGTATCCCCCTCCGGTCCCTTTTACCTAGTGTAAGCCACCTCCCCTCAGATGTGGAATCTGGTGCCTTGACCAGATAGGTCGCAGCAAAAGATAATCTTCTTACTGTGAGCATAAGGAAAACCCTGCCCCCCTTTGACAGGTTTTTCCTTATGCTCACTGAAGATTGTCCCTCTCTGCAAACCACCCCGTCAGTCTTGCTGCTCTGAGGTGAGCAATGTTACATCAGGAAAAGGGGTGGGAGGGGGATATCATTCAATTAATCTTGAACTACAACTCCAACAGTTTTGAAAGAACACTCTCCATGGCCCAAATACTACGAAGATTAAATGGAGCTGCTTTTTTTGTGAAACATTACTATCCCTTTAATCACAATAGCTTAATCAGTGATTACCTACCTGTGATTAGGCAGGGATATTTACAAAGTCAGACCTGTTGTGCCTGAGGATTAATGTTGAGAAACACTGGATTAAACCAATATAAAAAAGGTTGGATGTACATGCTAAGTGAACAAAAGATTAGAAGGGAAAGGCTGTCAAATCACAAAACCTACTCCATAAACATTATACAGATAAAAAAAAAATTGTATATGTGAATTTCCATGGATTAATCCATGGGAATAAAAAACGGTGGAAAGGCAAAAAACACAAATTAATGATACATATTGATAAATACAATTATCAAAAGCAGGGGGAGACTGGAAAGGAGAACTTTAACTCTATGACCCACCTGTGACTTGCTCTTACTGATATGTAATAAAGAACCAACAAAGCACTAGCGGTGGGGTCATGAAGTTAAAGTTCTACTCTATGAACTATAACAGTCACTTCCTTCCTTTTGATTGCTTGACTGAGAAATTTCATGTAGGCTTTAACATCGTTTTTCAGCCATATATACACTGCTCAAAATGTAAACTTCAATACCAGGAAGATGATATGAGACTTTGCACAAGATCTTAAATGTATGCAGGATAACAGGAGAAACAAGTGATTAAAATTCGAGACAACAATGGTCACAGCAGAACACTTTATTCAATAATTAGTATGTGCATCCTGGGAGGCAATACAGGCAGCTAGATGATGAGGTATAACGTCACTAAGATGGTCAATCATTTCTTGGGGAAGGTAAGTCCATTTAGTATCGACTTGGGCACACAATTCCTACAGGGTGGGGACCTATAAAGTCCCACACATGCTGTGTTGGAGACAGGTCCACAACAGCTGTGGAGATTTCCACAGTAACACTTGCGATGTGTGGATGGCATTGTCCTACTAAAGAAGAAAGCCGGGAACATTCTGGAGACATGGTGTGATGACAGGTTGTACAAAGAGTGTCCAGAATGCATAAGTCTACCATTCATGATGTCAAAGTGATATTGGATGATATACAACCTTCTTAATGTCGCTGTTTACCACTGCTACCGACCATTGTCCAGCCTTTGTGATGTCATTGACAAAACTGTGACATGTTAGTTAAGATAATGGAACTCCATTTCTGCTTTCAGTGATGTAGAACTCAGCACCATTCTCACTGTTGGATCTTGAGAGATAACAGTGGTGGAATGCCTTGGCCTGGTCAACCCACCCAGACACATATAGTAGCGAAAGCAATGTAAAATCGTTCAAGGCAAGATAACAGTAGTAATGGGTCATGTAGTTTCAGTCTCCAGACTATATGATCCTTGCTAGCTGTGATTCAGCACTGTAAGGTAGTCCCTGACCACAGAGTGCTTTGGTGTTCTTAATACCAATGGAACAATATCATTGTAGCATTTCAACATCATAGACAACCAGTGGGGCAATGGCTAGCATCGACAATCTGATCTGTTACAGTTTAATAATTCTGTCCCACATCTTTGTCATCAGACATTATTCTGGATACTGTCATACACAAAAAGCATGAGGGAAATTACTTTACAGCTAGCACTGGTCTGCCCAACATGACTATCACCATGGAACTGTAAGTATTTGCATATTTAAGACCATCTGTTGCTTGGTGTGATTTGCATTGCTCTATATATCCTAATTCCTGGTTTTACAATTTCAATGTTCAGCAGCCACCTCCACCAGTATCCTTTTGTGGGCACCCTGCAGGAGCTGTGTTCCCAAAACAATTTTCATAGATTAACATTCCTGTAGAAATAGTTGACCATCTTATTGAAAACATTCAGACCCTGGATGGTAATTCTCTATTTTAAGAGCTGACCTAAGTTTGAGTGTAAATTTCTCTTTATTATAATAATAATAATAATAATAATCTTTATTTCTATAGCGCCAACTTATTCCGCAGCACCTTATAATAACAATAATAGCAATAATACAAAATAGTAAGCTATTAAAAGCCCATTCAGTTCTCTACGAATACATTAATGCTACTTCATAAATATTTTAATATATAGTAAGCCTAACAGATGTTTCAATTAAATGTATTATATGTATTTGAATAAAAAGGTATTATTACGATACAATCTATGTATTTAATAAAAGTGCATTTAATTTCCAGAACATATTACATATTATTCATTATAAGTGATATAAATTAATATTTACGCATATCTAAATGTCCTTTTTCATATAGTTGGTTATTAAAGGAAAAATGTACCCTATGAATAAGCGGCATTTAATTTAAAGGGATAGTAATACTTCGTTTTATCTTTATTTTATTTTGTAGGCATTAAAAAACATGAAGAACAATATAAGTCTTATCTCTCAAACCTTTATAGTTTGAGAGATATTCACAAGCAAAGTTTCCCCTCCCGTCCCTTTTACCTAGTGTAAGGCATGTCTTTTCAGATGTGGAATGCAGTCCATAGACCAGACAGATAACAGCAGGGAACAATCTTCTTCGTATGAGAACAATTAAAGCCCTGCCCACCTTGACAAGTTTTTCAGCTTTCCCTTAACTGAAGATTGTCCCTCTCTGCAATCTACCTGGGCGCCTCCCTTCTGCTCTGGCTGAGCAGTGTTGCATCAGTAAAAGGGGCAGGAGGGGGATACTTTGTCATTGAATTACTCTTGAACTACAACTCTAACAGAATTGAAATAACACTCTCCAAAGTCCAAATACTATGATGATTAATTTGAGCTGCTTACTTTTGTTATGAAACATTACTATCTCTTTTAACAGATGTACTTGCCTAGATAGGTGTCTGTAAAACAGGAGTCATTTATAGCTATATACTTCATATTATATGCAGTTCATCACTATCGTAGTCTAATGATATTTATATCAAGACGATATGAAAAATATTCCCATTTTTAACATTTAATCTACTGAAGTCTACAGATTATTTGATTGAGGTATGATCTACAAGCAGATTTCAACAGAAATCCCGATATACATAAAGCTACAGATATGATGCCAAAAAAATAGACATAGATATACATGTATACTGAATAAATGACACCTACCTAGTTAAGAGAAATTCTTAAAAGCCACTTATTTTTAGAGTATAGTTGCCTTTTAAGATTAACGTTGTAATCCATTATTCATTTATCAGTGAGGGAAGGCTATATATCTTTACTCTATTTTTTCATCTTATTTTCATACCTCACATATACCAGGCAGCAAAAACTGATTGATCACTGACAAATACCAAAAGGTATCCATCAATTATGGAGGCAAAGTTTTAGAGAAAAGCAGTGTATCTAATACAATGCTCCTATCACCCCTTGATTAATCCAAGCCTAAAATGTAGAAAGTCTCTGTAAAGTCTGTGAAAAACATAAGTTTATAGTTATAGTTTGAATATTTTGCTTGCCAAACAATAGCAGCTTGTTGTGTATAATGAAGAAAATAGCAGCAGTAAATACATTCTATTTCACCTGAAAATTGAATTGCTGTACTCCCTAGAACTTTTACGATTTTCAACTATTATAATAATCCCAAAAGATGATAGTTTTTACAGGGTTAGCCATAGAAATACAGGAGACTATTATAGTAAAGTTTATACCTTTATTTGCTAACTAAGTAGATTATTTAGGATGCAAGCTTTCAAGACCTCTTAGGTTTCTTCCTCAGGCATATCATATGCCTGAGGAAGAGACCTAAGAGGTCTTGAAAACTTGCATCCTAAATCTGCTTAGTTAGCCAATAAAGGTATCAACTTGACTATAATTGTCTCCTAAAAATCAGAAGGAAGTGATTATGCACATTAAAATAATGCTAATAGGAAATATAACAATTTTTAAAAGGTCATGAAGCCTAACTTTTTTTTTATATACTTTCCCAATAAAATTGCTTAGAATTCAGGAAATATTAGTAAGTTTATCGGAATGTTAGTGTTCCCAGTACAGAAGTTAGACCAAAATATGGATTTTAAAGCAAATGTTTAATACAATGCAAAACAATTTGCCAAAAGAATAGCGAAGAAAAAATATGAAAAGGGGAAAAAGACCCCCCAAAAATACTATCTGTTTCTATAGTTCAGGTTCTAAATTATAGGGGGATATGCACTGAATAAAACAGAAATTAAAGAAGTTATCTCCTCTTTATCACACATTAGCGCATCTCTCCAACAGTCTCAGATATGCCTGGGAAGGCTTCTATTCCTAACAATACTATATCTCAGAAGTGATGGTGCAGTATTGTCTGTAAACCGTCTGCAAGAAGAAAAAGTGCCAAAAAACTTATCAGCTTGCTGAACTGGTGTGTGTTAATATGGATGATCTTTGCCTTGCAGCACCCTCCACAATACAGCATGTTGATTCGTGGGTGCGTTCTAAGACAGACAAATACTAGTTGCAGCATGCATTATCTACATGGTGGCATATGGGCCGCTGTGCAGATTGTTCATATAAGTGATATTAGAGGTTGTGATGTTCATTGCAACTTCCAATAACTGGCTGACCCATGTGGGTGTCAGCTGATATATTGGCCAGACGTGTTAAACCCCAATGTGAGAGAATCGCTGAGGAAACACAGGGTATCAAAGAGAAGTCCTGGAAGCTTGACCTGTGCTAAAATAAAGCACAGCTTGGTTGTCTGTGTAAACATAGCCTGAAGCCTAGACAACACTGGAGTTGATAAGTGTTATCAATGATTTTGTCCAACAGTTTCCAATTGACTCCTATGGAGACATTTTAAATATAATTCTTGATAAAATTATATTTGTCAATAGAATCCAGGCCTGGAAGAGACCATATTATAAACTAAGCAAAGCCTTTATCTAGAGTTTTATATAAAACAATTACATAGACTTCAAAGAGAATCCGTTAGATATAACCTAGTGATCAACTGTGTTTAATGAGACATCCTATTTGGCTTTTGTGTAAAATCCTCTTTTCTTAAAGAGGAATGTCTGTAGTCTGTCATTTAGAATGATGCAGAAGAGCCACTTTTTATAGTCTACCTTCTAGTAAAAAGTCTGGGCAAATGATACATGAATTCTCTCTCTTTTGAAGTGTTAACCCTTTGAGCGTCAGAGGGATATGCCACACATTGCAAAGCAATGTGTAGCATACCCTCTGGTACTCAAGGCGTTAAGTGCCTTACTATTTATAAAAAAAGATTTTGAGAGTTTGCAATTTTACTTATTTAGAAAATGTCTTACCAGGTAGAATACACTGAGATTTCTCTTGTCTTCAAGTATGAAGCTACACATTTACACAAAATAGAGAAGCAATGTAAAAATTATATAGTTACAGTTTGAAAGCAAAATTGGCAACATATTGAATTTGTGGATAAAATGTTTATTGTGTGGAATAATGTGACAAATTCCATATCACAGCTCGGAGTGATAAACTTGATCATCAGCTGACACACCCAGCTCTCTCTCTCAACTGTTTGAGTGCCAGAGGGTGCATTGTGTACCCCTCTGGCACTCAAAGGGTTTACGTCTCCCATCAGTACAATAACCCCAAGATCTTGATACTTGTTTCATTTTAGCAAAAATGTTTCCCCACAATGTATCTTTTTTTTCTTCTTGTTAACACTGAACCTTCTACAATTCATTCATTTTCTTAGCCGTGTCAGACATACATATAATCCAGTATTGGGACATTCTCACACAGGTTTAACACTCTAAATTGAGGGCTGAAATGTGACAAGTAATTTATAGCACATTATTCCACACAAAAGCAAAGAAAACTCCAAAAGGGAGATAATTATTGCATCATTTGCAAGTGGATTTTATCACAGACCATAAAAGATCTCCCTGCTTAAGTCATGTAGACAGAGACTGGTAAAATAATGTGTGATTATCTGCTGTACGATTTATGTTGTGTGTGTATGTACAGTATATATAATAGATATTCAGATCACTACGACATGCCTGATGACCAAAGTGCTTAGTCCTGAGACCAGTGCTTTTTTTTAACTTGTTTATTAACTATTTAGAAGTTGGTATTGAAAGTAGTGTCTCAATCTTTGCTGATGACACTAAGATGTGTAAGGAAATACATACCGAGCAGGATGTTTTTTCTCTGCAGAAAGATCTAGATAAACTGAGTGAATGGGCAGAAAATGTAAGATGAGGTTTAGTATAGATAACTGTAAATGTATGCATTTGGGCTACAGAAACAAACACATTACAAATTCACTACATGGGAAGCTACTTGGGTAATCCTTGTCAGAGCAAGATTTAGGAGTAATGATATGCAAAAACAAAACCCGATAAAGATATTAGAGGATCAGAATTAAGACTGACTAGCTAAACTGGGTTTTTTTTACAATAGAGAAGAGATGTATAAGGGCTGAGATGATAATCATTTACAAATATATTCAAGAGAAAACTAAGGAACAATTTACTCAAAAAGCTGAACAAAAAAATGAGGTAAGGGAGGTAATGTTATGGAATTATTTGCATCTTGTATATCTTTCTAGCCCAGAATAATATTAACCCCTTAAGGACCATTGACGTGCCAGGACCGTCACGGTGGTCCGGCACTTAAGGACCAGTGACGGTCCTGGCACGTCATGGAGCCCAGTGGTCCTCAAGTGCCAGCCGCGCGTTCAGATGCCTCACGACCGGGAATAAAGCCAACCTGATCTGGGTGTATCAGAGAGGGAAGATACTGGGATAGGCGCAACGCCAGAAATTTTTGTGAAAAGCTTGACCTCGAACTTAAGGAGCGAAATAGGGTGATAATTAGCACAAGAAGTCAGGTCTTTGCCCCAAGTGCAATATTGTACATTTATCAACATTAAACTACAGCTGCCATATTAAATCATTTGTCATATGACCCCAGGAATGGCTAACCTGTTGCAGATCTTTGTATCATCTGAAAAAAGGCATTCCTTACCTTTAAAGGGATAGTAATACTTCGTTTTAACGTTATTTTATTTTGTAGGCATTAAAAAAACATGGTTTAAGAGATATTCACAAGCAAAGTTTCCCCCTCCCGCCCCTTTTACCTAGTATAAGCCATCTCTTCTCAGATGTGGAATGCAGCCCATAGACCATACAGATAACAGCAGGGGACAATCTTCTTACAGTTAAAACAATGAAAGCCCTGCTCCCATTGACAAGTTTTTCAGGTTTTTCCCTTATCTTAATTGAAGATTGTCCCTCTCTGCAATCTACCTGGGCACCTCCCTTCTGCTCTGGCTGAGCAGTGTTACATCAGTAAAAGGGGCGGGAGGGGGATACTTTGTCATTGAATTACTCTTGAACTACAACTCTGACAGAATTGAAAATAACACTCTCCAAAGTCCAAATACTATGATGATTAATTAGAGCTGCTTTTATTATGAAACATTACTATCCATTTAAGACCTTTTGCAATATCACTAACATTTCATTCAGCCGTTGCCTTATCCATTCAACTATTTTTACATCTGGACCCAAACACTGCAATTTATTAAGGAGTCTTCTGTGAGGGACAGTGGCAAATGCTTTATTGAAATGTAGATAAGCTACTGCTCCCCTGGTCAAAAAAAATCCATGAGGTTTGTTTAACAAGCTCTCCCTGTAAACTCCTGCTGTTTGGGATCTTGCAAGCCATTTAAATTCAGATATCTAACAATTATTTCCTGTAATTTGGTTTCCATTGATTTTCCCCACTGCTGATGTAAGACTTGCTGTTCTGTAGCTGCCAGACACTTCCCTGCTACTTTATTGTGACACAGTAATAATTTGCTACCTCCCAATCTTCTGTAACTACTCCTGACAATAGTGGTTGATTGAATAATTCTATCAAAGGTTTTGCCAGAACACAACTAAGTTTATTTTTAATACCTCTAAGTGCATCCCATCCGGTCCCATTGATTTATCTATTTTTATCTTTGAGAGTTGAAGTAGAACTTTTTCCTCTGTAAACATGTATGTTTCTTATATCTCACTAGTTCCTAACAGTGGTCCCATCCCTTCATCTTCCTCTGTAAATACTGAACAGAAATATTCATTGAAACAGTCAGCTAGACCTTTATCCTCATTTACACAACGTCCATCTTTGTATTCAATCTATCTCTTCCTTGTTTCATTTTCCTCTTTCACTTATATAACTAAAAAATGTTTTGTATCCCATTTTTTTTTTTTTTTTTTTAATACATCGACTGGGCATTATTCTCCTCTGTGCATGTGTACATCTAATAATGCATTTAGCATCCTTCATCCTAATCTTGTACAGATACCCATGTTCCTCCTTCTGTCTTCTTATACTTCCTAAATGCTACTTTTTTCTCCTTTACTATATTTTGGATTTCTGCAGAGAACCACAGTGGTGTCCTTTTTATTTTACCCTGACAATTCTAATGTAATGCTCTGTTGATTTTAATAAAACACATTTCAGATAATCCCATTTCTCCTGGACTCCATATAAACATTGCCATGGTGTTGAAAACTGACAAACATGTATGCATTTTAGGAAAACCAACCTTTCTAAAATCTAGAACCTTTGTTTTAATGTGGTATAACTCAGCCTTTGTCCTTATATTAAACCACACTGAGTGAGGAGCACTTGAGCCCAACAAATTTACACCTACATCGGATACAAAGTCTCATTTGTAAATAACAAATCTTGTATGGCTTCCTTCCTATTTGGCTTGTTTACTAACAGACTAAGAAATAATCCCTGTAAAGTATATTGGATAGCTCTACTCCTTGCTGAACCTGTTTTCTGTTTTTTTCTACTCCATATCAGGTAGATTAAAGTCCCCCATAATATTAACCTCACTGGTCACTATCATCTTAGTTATGTCGTCGACCAGCAGTTGATCTAACCACTCTACTTGTCCGGGGGGGGGGGGGGGTGTCTATAAATCACACCTACAAAAGCAACCATCATATTTCTATATTCTATAGTTATCCAAACAGTATCTCTGTTCTCCTTCATACCCTGCATAAGGTTAACCTTTAAGCTATTTTAAGTATTTTTTTCATCATACCAGGTCTCAGTAATCCTCTCTAAGTCCACATCTTCACTAGTTATTATTGCAGTGAGCTCAGGGATATTATTCCCCAAACCACGGACATTTGTACACGTGGCTCGAAGCCTACTGATTTTTTTACCTATGCGTCACACACATACCTTGGTCAAATTCATCTGTGCAATTGCAATGCTGGGGGGGGGGGGTGGATTTAACCTGCATCATTCCATTGTCCACCTCTGCTAGTTTAAGTGCCTGTTAATAAAACTTTGGAACCGCTCGCTGAGAACCTCTGTTCCCTTTTGAGAAAGATGAAACACAGTTTGTTTTTTTTAAACAGTTCCTTGTTAGAAGAAGTAGGACTGTTGTGATAAACAAAACCAAGTCCGTGCTCTTGGCCCAGTTTCCATAGACAGGAATTAAAGTCTCTATTTTGCTACATTTGAAGATAGTGTCGCTCTTCCCAGATATATCAGAAAGCAAGAGAAGGTGAAATTCCTACATTATTGGTGATTGTGGGGAAGGGTTTCATCAATGTTTATACAGCTATATAAAGGGGTTCTTGGCAGGTGATAGTTCCCCTTTAATTATCTTTAAAAACTTACCTTAAAGGTGACAGGTCCAATTTAAACAGAAAACTGCAAAATAAAACTAATACATGATGTTATAATCATGCTTGACAACAGTCTTTAGGGGACAGCATTACCTAAAAATAAAAATTGTTTCAATTCAAATAAACATCATGTGCTCATAATAAACATTTTCTAAAACATTCTTTGGTATGAAAGTTCTAAAATTTGACATCATGTAGAGCAGCTGGGTAACTGTTTTGGTCTGAGTGAGGGGAAAGAGAAAGATCAAAAGAGAGCTCATGAACTGGCTAGGATGTTGAAGGAAAGTGGTTATAAGTAATCAAAGTTTTAAATGTGCCAGGAGGACGGCTTTAAATATGGATCAGTCTACTTTGTCAGTTTCATGACAAAGGAATTTGGACAATATTGTTCTGTTCATTACAACTTATATGCCCGAATGGGAACAGATTCAGAAGACCTTAGACCGATACGAATATATATTATACAGCTATCCAGTCCTAAATAAGTGTTTACAGGATAGGTTAAATATAACACCAAGAAGGAGTGGAAACCTAAGGGACCTTCTGACGCGTAGTAATTTTACCAGGTCACAACAAAAATTAAACAAACCTTCTTCTGCGGTGGGATCTTATGCTTGTAGTTAATGTAAGACCTGTACCTTCTTTGGTTTATAGTGACTGCTCTGGATTACATGAGTACAAGATCAGACGATACTGTAACTGTAAGAGCATGGGGATCATTTATTGTTTAAAATGTACAGGCTCTATGTTGGAGTTACAAGGAGACAGCTGTGACATAGGGTTTTGGGGTATGTACTTAATGTTAATAAGACTCCAGAGAATAAAATGACTAGTGTTGACAAATATTTTCATAATAAAGGCCTAGAGATTTAGTATCTTTTGCAACAGATTTATACAAACTAGGTACCCAGAAAGGAGGAGGAGGTGAAGAAAGTAAATGGATTTTTAAATTAAATACAGGGGACTACTAAACTGTAAGCGGGTTCATTCATTCAATGAGGGAAACAGATAGTTCTGGTAACTGTATGGAGCCTGACTAGTCAAACTTTTTAAAGGGGTAGTAATGTCCAACAATAATATGCCCTAGTTGGAGTCATTATAGTTTTTCAGTAGTCATGGCCCTGTGTGTAATGTCTGTACCTGTATCGTTTCATTGAAAATCCGTGTTGAAGTCTTCCCCTCCCGCCCCTTTTCATCAAACTCCCTGTAAGTTGGTTAGAGCCAACTTGGTGTCGGCCGACACAACGGATCATTCAGAGGCACAAGCTTCTATGCAGCTTGTATGTAATCCTGCCGCCTCAGCAGTAAGCGTTGCCTCCTCTGCATCCCCTCCCATCGGCTAATTCAGTGGAGCACACATAGAAGACACAGACTTCACGAGCACACGCTCGATCGGAGGATTTTTAAATATGGCAGACGGGCTTCCATTGCCACTAAACTTTGAAGGTTAAAAACTAAAGAATGACCTAACGCTTTTCAAAATTTAAGCTACCGATATACTTTATTGAACTTGGCGATTCAGATGGAACGTTTATGTACTAGGACATTAACACTTTAAGGCTATCCAATAGGGCAAGAAGCAGGAGATTGCCCAAGTGACACTGCACACTTTGGGATTGCTAAATTTAGGCTTTCAGAATCAATTCAGATCATGTAAGATCGAACAGGAGACAACAGAAAAAGGTAATTTGGTAGTACAAGGACCACAAATTATAAATTTGTTTACCAAAATTTTGAATGTTGATAAAACTAGTGTCCTTTAAAAGGGACTCTTTTTGTCCTAGTAAACATATTGACAATTTTGAGTTAAAGGGGAAATCTCACCTCTGTTAAAGTACTTGTTATTTCAAAGTGCTATCCAAGGTAAGCTTCCATCAGTTTTTTTTTTTTTTTATGTAATGCAATTTACCTTTTAAAAATAAGCAGGTGCTGCCAGTTAAAGACAGTCTGCGGTATAGCTCTGTACCACAGTCTGTCAGTCTTTGCTTGTTCCCACCTTACTCTGATGGAGGAGTTCCAGCTCACATTGAGGAATCCTCAATCAGGGTAGGAGGTGGGGATTAGAAAAAGGGGGATTTTTTAAATACAGTGCCTATTCAGTCTCAGGAGGATAACTGACTAGGAGTAGATGAAGGGCTGTAACCGAAATGAAAACTTGGGATGATATGGAAATAAGAGAATCAGATAAAGGTGGCTACTTAGTGCTGTGGCAGAAATATAAATATGTTAAAGAAGTCCTGGACTTTAAATAACCAACCGAGACCCTAATCAGTACCCCTGATGAAGCGTCCAGAAGAGGAACGTGCATCAGGTGTTTGTTCATTTCACTTAAACTCTCCAATCTACACTGTTTTTTTGACTGCTCCCATTAATTATTTGTAATTCATTGTTATACTGTATCATGCTCTATTTATATCTGCATCTCTAATGAACCGGGTCCTCCCCATGTTGGTGGTCGAATTTTGACCACTTTCTGGGGTTATTTTTATTTTTTACACTGGGGGATTCAGAGCTAGTTTTGTTTTTATATTGTCTGTTGTGTATATGTATGTTCTACTATGGTGGTAATAAAGATTTGTTTAACATAGGAGTGTGCCACTATGAGTGTTTGATCACTGTAAGACATTGGCTCAGTTTTGTGCTTTGTGATAAAATGTTTCACTGTTCCTTTTCAAAGTAAGCCATAACTGGTAGCTTCTGTCTAACAGGTGATAAAACCTAAAACAGATCACTGCTGAAAACACAGCCACTCTTTTAGTCTGACAGAGATTCTTTGGCATACATTACACTTACCACTTATTCAGAGGTTGCATATGCATATGGGGGGGGGTCAATGGTCATGTAAAGCGGCTAAAATGTTCATCTTGAAACCATGTTTATCACTGTATTTAGTGCTTATGCATATAAAAAATATATATGTTTTTAAATATACTCCCTGGGAATACATGGTATTTAAAATGGTAGGAACCATTTTCATTTAGAGAAGTTATTTTCTATTTACAGCTATTTTAACACAGCACTGTTAAGAACAATAAACAGTGGGAAGGCATGTGAAACATCAGCCTAGAATTGGCCCGGATACCATTGTAGCTGATAACTGTATCACTAGTTATTTTCTACAAATTCCACCTCAGACTTCAATAGAAACCTGCAAGTTAAAATCATTGCTAACATTTATCACCTGCAATGAAATACAGCCATGACTGGCTGAAGCTCACTTGTGTACCACAATGATTTTTTATTGAGCAAGTGCCAGGATCTGCACAGTCTCCTTATAGGCCTCTCTGTGGACACTCCATGCTGCAACTTCCCAGCAATCCTCTCAGATCTCAGGGCAGATGCTCAACACAGTCTCCAGTTTGTACATGGCCTAAAGAGAACAGTTCTGCTTTTTTTCTGCCAGGAGCAGTTTCCATGAAGTCTTAGGTTTTTATTAATTCATATTTGATTTACTTTTGCTACAGTACACATTTATCCCACTCTGCTAAACAAGTCACCAAGAGATTTACCTTACTCTATTTATGAAAAGCATTGAGGCTGATGTTCTCTGGAAATGGTGTTGCAATTCTGGGGCAAACCAACTACACCACAGGGAACAAATAAAGAATCATAAAAATCTCACTCATTTAACCCCTTAAGGACCATTGACGTACCCAGACCATCACGCTGGTCCGGCACTTAAGGACCAGTGACAGTCCTGGAATATAACATACTTTTACTCACCGCGCTCCTACCGGGGACTGAAGTCCTTTTCCCCTGATGAAGTGGATCGGAGACATCTACGATATGCGTTGGGTAATCTCCTCCCCCTCCATTGCTATTGTGTGCCAGGTCCCTCCCCACCCCCTGTGAGTTCTCCTGGTTCCAGTTGAGGTTTACAGTCTCACTGTAGAACACCGTTTTCAGAGCTCAGACAGTTCCATGTGGACTTTAACATTGCTATTCTGCGACACTGTTACAGTCTCATTCAGCTGCCTTAACAACACAGCACACTACATTGTAACTTGGGATACCACACAAGTACTGTCTGGAACTTCTGCAGGATTTTACATTGACTAGAGACTGATTACCCGGACCTAAGGACACAGTTACGTGGCAGACAAGGGGATGGGACCCCTGATACGCTATAAGCCCAAGATGGGCATAATGTAAGTGCAACAGTAGAGGGGGGCACTTACAAAAGGTTTTTTTATTGTCAAGTTTGTCCAATAAATACTACTCAGAGAATACCTTTGCTCTCCCTTCTTCTTCTTGTTGAGCTCTTTCCTCCTGTGGGGACTGAAGTTGATCGCTCCAAGACCGGAGCAATCTCTTTCAGCCCCTCGTTCGGCATGCCGGCACACGTGATCAGTCACGTGGGGCGGCACGTCGAACTTCCCTATCTGGCCCTTAAAGGACCACACACCCTGGGACTGCTGGTCCTTAAGGGGTTAAATGGTGCTTTTAATTCCTTGAATTCTACAATGAGCTAGAGACCTCCCTGGCTTTAAAGGGGGTAAAACCCCCACTTAAATGAATGGGGAAGTCAATTGTTTCCTATGTCTGCCTACCACCAAAGTACTAAGCTATGTACTACAAAAAAGCATCCCATTAACTACACTTGCACCAAGGGGAGGGCAAAGAGAAGGTCTATGGGCATTTCAGGGCATTCCTTTAGTAAGCGCCAAGATTTATGCCATGTATAAACATGGAGTAGACAGCTTGGTTGTCGTCACTGTCAGTTTCCCTGCTCATGCTATGAGATAAGCATACAGGGCTTCCTGTCATTAAATTCTAACACTGGAAATATCCGCTGATATGCACTATTGTGATCATACTCTTTAGTGCAAGCCCTTAAGTGCAGCCTAAGTTGTATGAGGCTAATGCCAAATGACTCCACTAGCACATTTGTACATACACCCCATTATGTTCAGACCTTTCAAAGAAGGGAGGGCCATTTGGGTTCTGTGGTGAAAACTGTGACATAAAACATTATCAGACTGCAATTTTATGGTCAAAAACCAGGAGATAACTGATAATAGTCACAGAATTACCTAAAAGAATGTCCTTTAAGGCTCCCTTCACATTGGCGACATGGTGCAGTTAAATTAAATAATTACAAAACTGCAAGGGTTGTGAAAAATTGTGTTCTATGGGACATTCCATGCAGGCAGGCACGTGCACATATAGACACCAAGGGGGGCTTGAGCACCTGCCCTTTTTGTCCAAAGTGCTCTCGTGCCTTTTTAACAACAACAAAAAAAATTAATCAGTTCGAAGTACCCTTTTTTTCATTTGAGCCCCTGCCCCCCAAAAGTCTGTGCACGTTCCTGCATGCAGGCAACAAGCCCTAAGAAACCAGAAATGTGTGGGCTCTGCCTAGATTCATTAATAATACAGTGAGTGAAAATTTTAACCTAGCAGAGAAACTATTTAATATGCAGTCCCACACTGTGCTACTAAAATGTAAGTTTAATTTCTCAAAAACTACTAAAATGGCTAAAACTACACAGTTTTTGATTCTCCTTAAAAATTACCTAAACTCAACTTGTGATAAGTGCCCTTAAAGTGTACTTGCCATCATGTTTTACGATGTATGCTTCTATGGGAGCAGAATTAGCCTGGGGCTGCAATGTTCGGCTCCAAAACGTCTCCTATAAGCCTTTCAGGGCCAGAAAACTGATCCCCTTAGTTGGAACACAACCCAGAAGTACGAGGCCCTCAGGCAAAAATGTTGCAGGTTGAATGCGCAGTCCCCACAGAGCTGCTGTGTCATGCTTTCAAGTCCTATGCAGAGGGTCTAAGGGGACTTGCATCATGCAGCACAGGAAACTGAACGGAGGCGTCAATAACAATGAAGCCCCAGCAGGACACAGCTGCCTTTTAATGTGTTTGGCAGAAGTACTTGTTTAGGAATTAGTCAATCAGTTATATCTATAAAGGCAATTATAATTACAATTATATATACACGCACACACATACACACACCATATATATTTGTATGTGCGTGTCTGACCACTTTGTGAAGTACCTACCTTGGTTAGTGATTCTGTTAAACACAATAAAAGCCACTTATTGCTAAGTATTAAGACCTGCAGTAATTCTGAAGCAGACATGCTGCACCACAGGGGAGAACTAAAAATTCCAGGGGGGAAATTCAATAAGTGGTGATAAAGTGGAGATGACTTCCCCAGTGCATCATTTCTCCAGTTCCTGTTATTCTAAGAAGCCTATTCATTAAGCTCTCCAGGGTTGAGAAATCTTAGGGCACAGGCTCCATAGAATAACATAGGAACTG
This sequence comes from Rhinophrynus dorsalis, assembly GCA_037306005.1. NCBI lineage: Eukaryota > Metazoa > Chordata > Amphibia > Anura > Rhinophrynidae > Rhinophrynus > Rhinophrynus dorsalis. Next base: position 277,593,360 of record CM074719.1, read on the forward strand.
GAGAAGTGATAAACTGCTGAAGTCATTTCCACTGTATCACATCTGTATCACCACTTAGTGAATCTCCCCCAGTTGATTTGAATGGGTATTGTAACTGCTGAAACCTAGAGAGCTATCCAGAGTGTTGTGAAACAATGCACTGGCAATGCCTTTAGCATTCAGGCAGCTAAAAGTGCCATTTATCAAAATGGGAATTGTATCCATCCCCTACTAAGAAGCAATCAATGTCAGATTTTTCAAGCAACTACATTGTAAAAAGCTCCATTTCAATAAATAGGAATATATATTTGTTGCATATGGTACAGATGGCTGGCCTCAGACCTGATCCACATTTGGAGACACTATAATACATACACCCCATAGAATTTGGCAGTAGATAAGAACTAACTGATCTGTCTAGTCTATCCATTGTTTTGCCCCCCTCCATCCCAATAAATTATTAAGTATGGAACTTTCTGCACTGGGAACATTAACTCTTTAAAAGAACAAAGGCATGTGCAAAACATAGCTTCCTGATTTGCTGCACACACCTCTTGTCTTTGAAGAGTTAATAATTAGAGAAATGTACACTAGTTAAACATAGAATACTATACTAAAATCCTAAACAGTTAGATTTTAGTGGTTTCCCCAATCCAGGGACATTGCAAGGTACTTACTGAGGTGTTAAAGCCCCAGGTCTCATATTTAAAGCACAAGGTCTTGTTGTACAAAATGGTGCTAATCACCTCACTAGTAATGGTGCATTTGGGATGAACAGCATCATAAAATGCATTGGGTTGAGCCAAATGACAGGTCACTGGGAACCTAACATCATCTCCTCAAATATTCCTGAGTCACATTAGGCCTTATTTATAAAGGCAAAGTTGCTCAAATTTGGAGCAAACCATCTGAACCACAGGGGACAAATAAACAGTGAATTAAATTAAGGAGATTTGGGAACACCTTAGCTGCCCCCTCTGATGCAACTGGTTTGATCCAGAATTGTTCCACTTTACATATATACACAGAAGGCCCATTGTGTCCTCTTTTAACAGACTGCAAACGCAGTCACAGAATCACATAGTGAACTGAGTAGCACCCTTGGTCTGACGGCCCTCTTAAAAACAGCAGCTATATGTGCGGTGCACAAACTGCCTCCATCCTGCAATCATAATAGCTTTCATGTCTGTGCATGCAGATGATACTTGTTCCCTGGGTGACATCAGAGTCCCAAGATGGCAACTACTGAAATATCAGAGCTGGACTGACTCTTCTGCTGCTTTGTGAGGTTTATTTTCCCACATAGAAATTAGTATGAAATGTCAATGTGATGACTGGGGTCAATTTCCCATGAAAACGGTGATCAGACACGTGCCAAGAGAACGGAAGGTGCGTTGTATGTATAACTCCCCTAGAGCAGAAGGTCATTTGCCAAGAGAGGACCTTTTGGACCTCTTACCTGAGGCAGCAGCATGCCAAACTGTGGTGGGTAGAAGATTCCAGGCTAATCTTGGCAGAAAATGCCAGACAGTGATTTATTAGCACAGAATGCAAAGATGAGATGATTTGACAATCCCAGGATGCAGCAGTCTTGAAGCCAGCTTGTAGGTGCACAGTCTATTTGAGGTGGGTTGGCAATGCAAGTCTTTAAGAAAGCAGACAAATCAGTACATGTTACAGGACAACACATTCAAAAGGCACCTCTCTCTTTCATCCTGATTCCTCTCCCCTCACACAGGCCCTTAGCACCTGGACTCTGCCCTGAAAGACAGCACAGCGTGCATGACGCGGGTGCTGCACCACTCGGCGCTCGACCTTGCCAGCCCAGGGCACACACAGGGCACAAGCCAGTAGCCGTGGTTTGTGGTGGCGCATAGCCCTGCGGAGCCGCTGCCCATGAACTGCAGCTTGCACCTCTGCCCGTCCTGCAGCTTCCCTCAATCGTGCAAGGCCCTCCCTCTGTCTTGCCACCCTCATTTCTGCCTGAAGGAAGACATAGTGAACCTGCTGCACACGCATCTCCAATGCACATAAAGCCCGCCGACGACCCTCCACTGCTAGCAATCTTCGCCGGGCTTCCACCAACTCTGACCCTGGTGGTCCTTTGGCAACCGGAAGTGCATGTTCTTGGGTGGATGCTTTTCTGGAGCTGTGAGGAGATGGTGACTTAAGAGGGGAATGGATTGGAGAGGACTTATGAGGGGAGGATGCTGGAGATTGTATACAGGAGGGGGACTGCGGAGGAGGGCTCGTGGGGGGGCAAAAAGAAATGGAGGGAAATGAGATATAGGGGGTTTTGGACTGAGAGACAGAAGACTCTACTTTGGATAGAGACTGTAGGGTTGATGATCCTGAAGAAAAATTGTTGGTGGCTAAAGAGGTTGCAACAGCAGAGGAAGTAGGTGAGGAATTTTGTGGCATGGTACAGGGGGAACCTGATGTTCTTAAAGAGGATATTTTGTGGGTAGGGGATACAGAGGGTGAACTGGGAGGTGAAAAGACTTGGGTTTGGGATAGGTCATGGTTAGGAACAGCACTTCTACTGCGCAAAGCATAAGGGTTAGAATGGGATGTACAGGGGGTGTTGGGAGAGACATTGGGGGAATTAGGATTCAGATGGAATGTGTGAGGGATAGAAGTGGACTTACTGAGAATGTTTGAAGGTGCAGCGGTCTCTCTCTTTGTAGAGGTGTCAGGAGCAGAAGGGGCACATGGGTCAGGGTAGGACTTTAAAGGGATTTCATGAGGGGCAGAAGTGGATCTTTTGGGGGATGTGCAAGGGGTTGTTGAGGTTCTTCTGTGGAAGAGGTTAGAAACATTAGAGGACTTCCAAAAGGATGGGGAATTGGAAAGGGACACAGGTTTGGCCACTGTACTCTGGGGTACTTTGGCAGACCTGGGGTTGGTAAAGACCCTTTGTAGGTTCCAAAAGGCATTACCTTGCGCTAGGGGCATTAGGGTATTTTTGGACAGTGATATATGTGAAAAAACGGAAGAATGGAAATAGGGTATGATAAAAAAAGCTTATACTGCAGGTCTTGCTTTAAAGTGTTTGCATCTGTTTATGCAAATACATCGGTGTTGAAGCTTCTACTTTTAATGCTGATATATTTCCCTTTGTCGAATGGATGCTGTGACTACCAGTAGATGCCGGAGCGGTCTGCTTTATATTCTCCCAGTTTTGCGTAGGACTACTGAGGTGTCTCTGTACCATAAAACCAAGGAAGATACATCGATGTATTGCAGTGAATGCGGAGGTTCTTTTTCTCCCACAACTACTGCGGATAGTAGATAGATTTCAAAGCTGATACTATACTTCTTTTCAGCTTCACAGCATCACTTGCCGGTCCAGATCCCTCTCATCACATCAAGACCTCTGGTGTGTGTATTTCCTGCAGTCGACCCCGTGAAGAATTGATGGATGCTCCAATCTCCTTCGTACATCCCTCTTGATGTGTGTATCTCGGTAAAATGAATGTACCTCAAACCTCTCCTCCCCCTGGTAATGCTGTTCTGCAGATCGCTACTAGCAACCTATGAAGTCACTTCAGGGAGGAGTCTACATGTGACGCAACTCGAGTCTAATCATGAGATGCAACTCAAGGTTTCAATCAAAGTTAGCATAACGCCATAGCAGGGATATTATGCGGCGGCACATAATGTATTTACTCTCCGCTTTTCTGAAACTTGGACTAATTTCCGCTTCGCAGGAGGCACAACTTCGTGGCCCGCTGAATGACAGACCCAAGTTGTATGAATTAGTCTTATTCAGTAACAATGCAATCTGAATTAAAATAAAAAAAACCTTTAAGTGCTAGGACGATTCAATACAACGCTCTGACACATAACCCTTTGAGTGCCAGATAGGTATCCAAAACATTGGCTACCTCTCTGGCACATCAAATGGTAAAATGATTAAGTATCTCACAATGGATTGCATAGGTCCTTTAACACCCAAAGTGCTCGTGGGTTGTAGCGCATTGTACACACAAGCTCCATTTCCTTAAATTATGGCTATATGTGTATAGCAGGAGAACCACAGAATACTCTCTTTACCTTGTTATATGTGTGTTGTACAACCTTTCGATTGTAATGTTGCCTACATAGACTTGTCATTTGTGTCTGTCCGTCACGTGGTTATGAGGCGTGTTCCGATGGGTGACGTCACTCAGGTAGAGGCGTGAACGACCACTCACCTGTCGGGCAGGTAGAGGTGGTGCAGGCCGGAACCGGAAACTAGCAAGTGAGAAAGACTCGTAAACGATCGGAACCGACACCGTATACCCCCCAACTGCTGAGAAACGAGTAAATGTGAGAGAAGTTAGAGAGGTTGGCAACGAAAGGAGCAGATATGGGAAATTACAGTGTCAAAGAAAGGAATAAAGTCTAGAGCAGGAGCTGAAGCAGAAAAAATGGGAGAAGGCGCTGGAGGCAGGAGAGAATAACGTATATAATCAGTGGGATTATTTCATTACACGCATTAAAGAACGAATTAGAAAGCCTTGGGAGTTAACGACAATGGGGGGTGATAGTTTACAGAGCTCGGAATGGGTGAGTGGTATGTGTCAGGAGAATTATAGAAGGGAGGGGCGACTATATAAAGTGTGTGAGAATGGCTTCATTAGTGAGACAAGGAATGGAAAGGGTTTGGTGAGTAGAGAAAGGGTGCACCGATTATGACACTGAAATTGGGAATGTGTTGCATGGTTGGCATATTGTCTAGTAAAAATGCTAGCCATTGCGGAGATATATAAAATGCGATCTAATGCAATAGGCAATTGTGTGCTGTTTGCGTTAGTTGATATGTATAAAGATGTTTGTAGGAGTGTTATGCGTGCATATTAATTTGAGTAAAAAATCTCAGTTGCAACTTTTTTTGTGATATTTCTGCAACTTTTCTTAATTATATTTTATGTAGACTGACTATTCAGGTTTCCCCAGGGAGAGTGGAGGAAGAATAAGGGGGAAAGCGTGATCATAATAAAATGTTGCGTAATGCAACACATTTTCATACATTGACTGCGTCAAAATTCTTTAGCCACCCTCACAAACTGCTGTAAATTGTATTTGACGCAAATCCGTTTTTCATGTACAAAGACATCTTCATACATACATGCAGTCAATTTCCATGGGAAAATAACATATTTTTCTTTCGTCCAGTGTGGAACTCTGGAGCCATGGGATAAAATATCCCTTAACAGGATGGCAGAGCAGTTGGTTTAGACTCTCTGTAGGCTGAGACAGGCCCCTACTCCAAGTTATCCCCAACCAGACATGTTCAGTTTTTTTAGTGACCTAAAAGGATGTACATCAGGGCAAAGAAACGATTCTCTTAGTTACTTTTTATTTTCTTAGTTTATATGGGGCTTTCTAATCTCCAATTAGGAGGGCTCGTATCTCTGGCTTCATTGATGGATACACACTAGAGTGCAGACTGTTACAGGACCTGTAGATAGATGGCTCGCTCTTTTTGTCTGAGCATGATATTTGTATATAGGAGCCTGGGGACTTAAGAGGATTCTAGCATTCAGAATGCAAAGGTTCTATATGGCCCTGTCACGCATGGGAGCTGGCTGTTTAATGGCCATATTAAAAATGTTTGTGATAGAATCTCTAATTTGGCATTTTGCTCTTCCTTTCTGTCAATCCCCTTCCCCCCCCCCCCTTTTTTTTCTTTGCTAACGTTTACCTAATTTTAGTATGCCTCCATTATGAATTGGCAGTTCTTTAAAAAAAAAAAAAAAAAAAAAAAGAGAGGCAGCAGCATTTCTGGCGGTCTATTCCTGTGGATAAAGCAATGCTTGCCTTTCTGCTAGGCTTTCTGTGAAGGCCTCCACACTCTGTTGCTGCTGGTTGTGCCCTTTGCCTAAAAATGTGGTTGACAGACCAGTCTCCCATGATGTCCTTGGATTCTTTCATTTGTGAGCAGACAGTTGTTTGGCCCAGAACTTGAGACTGTTATTAGCCATGCTACTGCGGGAATGTGTGTGTGCTTTTACTTTTAGTTTACTCGCAAGCCATGAATTCCATTGAAAAACAAGCTGAGTTCAGAGCAGGTTGATCCTTTGGGTTCTCTGGTGTAGGTGGCCCTCTTCGTTCCTCTTTTCTGGTTTTGAGCTTTGCTTATTGTTAAAATGTAATATATTTCGTGGGGGTAAATGGAGTAGGGAGAGAGTCTCCTTCTTCATAGGGCCTTTTAAAGAGTTAGTAATGCCCATAATTAAGTTTATTCAATATTGTAGATGTTAAAAAAAAAAAAAAAAAAAAAGTATATGGAGTAAGTCATATCTCTCAAACCTCTTATGGTTTGAGAGATATTCACCTCTAAATTTCCTCCCTCCCTTTCTCCTGACGTGAACTCTCTCTGGTCCAGGGACCAGCCGGCGGAAATAGCGATTTTAAAAATAATTACTTAATTTGAACAGTCTACGGTGTTCCTGGTTTGCAAGCACCCTTTGTAGACCGTTCCAATGAAGTTTTTTTAAATTTTAAATATTGCTATTTCGGCTCTGCCGAAGAGCCTCTTCGAGTTGGGAGCACAGATCTCCTTGTGCCAGCTTTACAGCTGACATGAGGGAGGGGGGGGACTTTAGCAGTGAATATCTCTCAAACCATAAAGTTTTGAGAGATGGTACTTTCTCCATCTACTTATTTTTTTTAACATCTACAATATTGAGTACATTTAAATATGGGAATTACTAACCCTTTAAGGTTGGTGTACTGACTTCCTGCAGGAGGATACTTTACCCCATGGTTTCTATGCGCCACATTACTTGTCTGCTTGAGAAATACTGGCCCAGTGGCAGCATTGAAATGTTGATTTTTGATAAAGCACTGTGGATCCATAACTAATACTATCCCTTCTCTTACAGGTCTTGCTTCTGAAGCAATGCCCCGACCCCACCCAGTGGCTGTCAGCCAGGGCTCACCCCCTGGCAGTCAACCTCCTCTCCAACAAAGTGCCTTAACACATGAGCCAAACACTTCCACTTCTAGGAGAAGGAGTCCCCCTGAAGATATCACATTCATCTCTGGCTCTGCTGAGACCCCCCCTGAGGAGCCTCCATGCTGTCCCCCACTTTCCCGTGCTTGGGCTACCTACAAAGCTGTATTGTGCTACGTTATAACCTGCAGTCGCTGCCCCCCAAAAGACACAGAGAACTATCTCCCTTGCTCATTAGAAGTTTCTGATGTTGGTCCCATTAATGGTCACCCTGCTGGTAGCCCCCATCCTCCCAGGGTCATCGAGCGGGGAAAGAAGCCAGGTAACAGCTTTAGTTACCAGGATGTCAAACTTGGGGGGGTTCCTCTCTACAAGGATCCCTGCCCCCATGCCACAGAAATGGAAACTGCAAAAGATTCCCCTGCTCCTGTGCCAACACGTGCTCCCCGTAGCTCTACAGGTGAGTACTACTCCTTGCGGGAGTCTGACCCAGAGCTGTCAAGGTTGAGCGGCTCTATGTCCAGTGCAGAGATAGACGTTCTGATCTGGCAGAAGCTAACAGAACTGTTCAGCCTCCACCAGATTGATGAACTTGCGAGGTGCACCTCAGAGACAGTCTTCCTGGAAAAGAGTAGTGAGATTACAGAGCTGATCAGCAGTTTGACGCAGGATTACCAGCTGGAGGAGCAAGACGCAGAATGTCGACTTGTCCGGGGGATTATCAGAATCAGTACCCGGAAAGTTCGGGCACGTGGATCTTCTAGTCGTGGGGGAGACAAGGGGTATGGAGGACAGCACAACAGCCGTAATGGTGTCAAGGCTCCAGACAGTGGCAATGAAACCATGCAGGAATCTGGACTGACAAGCCAGGATGGTAAGGAAAGGAAACTTGAAGTCAGGCAGAGGCTATAGGAGCCCCAACATTTTGGAGCTAGAACCAATATTTTAGGATATTGGTTTCTCAGGTTTTTTTTTTTGTTTTTTTTTTCATTTTATGCCCCTGGCAGAAATGGAAGGGTGCAGTGGGTTGTGGGCCATAATACCTTGTGTAGAAGAACTAAGTATTAAAATTGTTAACCCTCATTCCTCTTTCTCCCCCCCATTCCATTTTTCTGTTAACTACCCTACCTTTTTAATTTTAAAATTAATTTTATTGAAGTCAAAATCAATTGAAAAGACACATGTAGGGTATCCTACCGTTTTATCTATATCTGCTTCCAATTTCTCCCACTCACACATTTGTTGCTCCTTCCCCATAGATTTGGATGTACAGATATCTGAAGAGACTACATCAGACCTCATAGCACGGAACATGAGAAAATACAGTGCCCCAGGTATGTGTGCATGTATATAATGTATTACATACTGCGTTTGTATGTGTATGCCTTTGAGTAATTAAATGCATGTTTTGTACAGATCTTTCACTAGGTATAGAGGTGGGCAACCTGAGAACTTCCTGCTGTTGACTACAATTCCTGTTATCCCCTGCTAGCCATGGGGCCTCAGGTTGCCCACCCCTGAATTAGCCTGTTTAAACAACAGGACAGTGTTTATGGCTTTTGGGAATACTCGAGATGCTGTAGCAGGCAGTATATGTTTTTAGACAAAACTGGAAAAATCCCTGTACACTATCTTTAAAATAACCACTTGGATGCTACAGAGATCTCAGGCTTTCTGAAGCAATGTGTTGGAGACATTTGTAGCATTCAAGTGGCTAAAATCCCATTTAAATAAATTGTAATGTTTATTATGGTACAGTTGCTTCATATTTGTGTTCTAACATATGCCATTTTGTATTGGATGATGGTTTAACCATTTGAGTGCCAGTGAGTTTTTCAATGCATTGCATATCCCTCTGGTACTCTAAGGGTTAAAGGAGCATTAACACCTAAAAACAACCTAAGGTGATTTGCAGTTAGAGATGGTAATTTTTTTTTTCTATTGTGCTATAAAATATTGACGTGTGATGTTAGTTACATCTTTAATACTATCTAGCATATTTAGCATTTACAATTCCACCCCTTTTCCTAATGTCAGCCTTTTCATAAGCATGGGTGACATAGGAGATTGAACAGTTACCACAGCAACCTGCCCGTTGGTTCACTTACTCAAACTGCTCTAGTTTTAATGCGTCCTGTGCCATGAGTGAGAGTAAGTCAGTGCTAAGAATGCGTAAAACTACTAACTTGAAGACAGATGTCTCCATGTGAGTGAACTGCCTGGTGGGTTGTCATGACAACCAGTCAAAAGACTACTTTGGACATCTGGCTGTCAGGAAAATGGGGGGGGGGGGGGGGGGGGGGAGTGGCATGCAACGGTGGGTAAAGTTTAATTAAAACAATGACCTCTAAAACTACTGTCACTTAGCGACGTCGTTACAGTAAATCATGACAAATGCATGGTTTGTAAATCAGTGTTCAGGCAGCATGCTCTAAGCAAGCAGAAAAAGGAGATAACTGAAAATGGAAAACATACTTTGTGGAGGCATAAATAGCTGTTTCAAATGGACTTGTTGTCATAAGACAAATTAAGTTTGTTTTATAGATATCTAAAATCTGCCTGTATGTTGTACTAGCTATTTTCAATGCAAACTCTTTTTGAGAAATTAACATTTGTTATGGTGGTACTGTCTGACACTTTTTATGCTAATTCTGTGTACAATATGCTAAATAACTATGTTCAAAGCCAAACATACTGTTCACTGTGCTATTAGAAATGCTCCCAGTGTGTGGGCCTAATTAATTCATAGCAAAATGAGTGGTAATCTTGTTCTATCACAGAAACTAATTATTTAGTGCTGCACTGTGCTACTAAAACTTAAAGGTTAATTTTCTCAAAAATGATTGAACTGGCTAACATTGTATTACCTAAACTTATCTTATGATGACAGACCCACTTTAAGGGCAATTATCACACTTTGCTAAGTCTGCTCTTGTGGTAAGAGACTTTATAAGAGGCCCGCCACTGCACTGTGCAGCTCCAAAATTGTTATGTCAGCCATTTGGGGATGAGTGTACAGCCTTTATAGAGCGCATGGTTTGGATTTTCAAGTCTGAAAGAAGCAGATGTCTGTAGGGATTGAAGTATGCAGGACAAAAGACAGAATTGAGACCCCCAGTGTTGTCTTCAAGGCTCTTTGCAAAGTGCCAACAATGGAGCACCAGATGTCTCTCTTCAGGCCTGAGTCCGTACTTCGTCAGGCAGTTCTGCCCCCATGGGAGCAGATCTGCCAATGGGGCACTGTTCTGGTAATACTTGCCCTTTATGGATTTACATGCTTTACCACAGGTGGGTCAATTAAATAAAGTGTTGTCAGAAAGTGAAACTATCAACACAATAACTTGCCCCCTCAAACATTTACTAACATAGCGACAGGCAAAGGCATTATTGAGGAAAAAGAACTTCAGCAGACAACAGCGCAGACATCTTAGAGAAAAGGTACACGTGAGTCTGCGCTGTCTGTCCCATTCTCTGCCAGGATTAGTGAGTGGCGTTCCTTGGTACCGGAAGTTACTGATGGCGCAGGAGCACATAGCTTCTCTTGTAAGCTCTGTGCAGCTGATGCCTGCCAAAGAAGTTGTTTTTCCTCAATGTGGGACTTAATCAGCCTAATGAAAGTATTCCTTTGCTTATTGCTATGTTAGTAAGTGTTTGGGAGGGACAATGTTGTTGTGATGATCTCCTTAAATGTTGGCTCAAACAGATCCTTCAGAATGATAGAATCACTGAAAACATACCCTGTTTGGGTGAGCCTGGGCATATGTTTAAGCTCCCCTGTCTTAAACACATTAAAGGGATAGTAATACTTAAAAATGACTACCCCCCATATTGTAGCCCTTCAAAAACAGAGTAAAATGAGCCCAGCAGCATTTCTCAAACCTGTTCCCTCTCCCCTGACGTCAGCTGACAGCAGGGGAATTCGGTCCTGGGACCAGCTCTGCAGCAGAGCCGAGATCGCGTTCATAAAAAAAGAGACCCTTAACTTAAAAGGTCTTCTACGTGTGCTTGCAAACAAAGCACACGTAGAAGACCTTTGTAGTGAAGGATTTCTTTATTACTGCAATCTCGGCACTGCTGCAAAGTCGCTGGCTGATCCCAGGAGAGGATTCCCCTGTTCTCAGCTAGAATGCTGATGTCAGGGGAAAAGCAAAAAAGAGGGAACTTTGAAAGCAGATATCTCACAAACCATAAAGGTTTGAGAGATGCCTCTGGGCTCATTTTACTCAGTTTTCGAAGGGCTACAAAATGGGGGATAGTAATATTTAAGTATTACTATCCCTTTAAGATCAACTTATTTCTGTATGTATAGTTCCTCTAAATTCATTGAACAGGTCTCTTAACATTCGATGGCTAAATATCATTAGTAGTGTTTCAAAGTATATATTTTCCCAGTACATGGTCTGAATGTAAAGTGTGATTGATATGTTATTTTTATGCTTATGTGAGAATACCTCCTCATTATGACCTTTTATTTTTCTCTCAAGAAAGAGTCAGGCATCTGTCCCCTGACCGTCCCCAGTGACACTGCACTGTATACGGTAACAGGTTATTTATGGCTGTCTGTGTGCACAGTGTTATATCATGGTGTATGGGTATGCAGCACAGTCACTGGGTGAGGGTAATCTGCTTCCTGCATGTTAGAGAGTGCAATAAAGTGTGCCATAACCTCACATTTAGAATTCCTATTTTCAGCACCTGGTGGGCAACCTGAGGCTGTTCAGGACTGCAGTCCCAATCATCCCCAGCTGCTGGCCAGGGATTATGGAATTTGTAGTCCAGGACAGCTGGAGGGCCTCAGGTTGATGAACCCTGCCCTATGATATCAGGGGGGACAAAGTATGAATTTGGATTCCTAGATTCTGGAATTTTGAGTTGAGAGTTCATGGGAACACTTAATAAATCAATTTTAGCTTATATAAACAAAAGAATTAAAGGAGCTATAATCTGAATGTATCTTAATTTAATAAATACAGAGGAATTGGTTGCTTATAAGTCTGGTATATCCCATAAATGTATATTAATGAACATCATTTGAATAAAGAAAAACTCCAGCCATGGTACTTTGTGACCATGTAAAGGTTTTACATTGTAAAATTCCAGAGTCCAGCTGTAGACAAGTCATTCAAATGCCTAAAAAATTAATAATGGGCATGAGAAATTGTAAAGGTTAGAGGGTTGGCAGTGCTTCATCAGCTTGGCTCAGTGGATTTGATCCTAAACCCTGGTCAAGATCCTCTTTAATTTACTACTGGATAATAAGTTCAAATGAATATTGTATTAATAGTTTTCAATCTAATTTGATGTTGCTTGGCTATTAAACTGTTTATATTTATTACACTTGTGCAGCTTACGTTAAAGGAGCAGTAGACTTATGAAAAAATGTTTGTGCTTTTCCTGCTATGTAAAACAAAGGCACTCCCCCTAATACTTGGAGATATTTTTTTCTTTGAATAGATTACATCTCAAATTTGTCAGCTAGCATAAAAACGACCATTTTAATTTGTCTTAAATAAGATGATATATATATATATCTCATTTACCAATTAATCCTTTTCTCTTAGACTTTGTAGAACACAGGAACGGTGGGGTAAAATATCCTTCTCAAGGACTAAGTGCACTTGCATAAAGAGTTCTCTGGGGGTGGAGACTCTCAGCATCATTTTACCCTCGCGATCATGCTCAGTTTCAATGTACAGTCAACAGAAGGAAAAAAATTAGGGCAGGTAGGAGGCCACCTGTACCAGAGCACCCAATTAACATGCCAGCCAGGAATTCAAACAACATGCTTTTCTTTGAGTGGGAAGTACTGTGTTCCACAAGGACTTATTGGTAAGCACACATAAATCCTCTTCTCTCTTTAGTCCTCTGTGGAACACACGAACCATGGGGATATACAGAAAAGCTATCCCTACCAAAATGCAAGGGAGGGGGAGAAGAATCCCTCAAAACACACAGCATCAACAGATACAAACCAGAAACAATGAACATCAGCTGTCGGATGCACCAAAACAAGTAACAGCGCACAAAAAAAAACACAAAACACTAGTTGCAAAGACAATTACCCTTACACAGGCACTATGGCCTGTAGCACCTCATGCCAAACTGGATTCACCTGACAGACACTCTGATAAGCTTTGGCTGAAACTGGCTTGCGGCCTTCATCAAGTAGAGAAGACTGGTTCAGAAAAAAGTCTTCCTCATAAGGATGGCTTCAAGATCCAAGCCATCAAAACTAACCTCTCCACCTCTGGGTAACACAAACCCGATTGAAGAGGTACTGCAGAAGATGAACTGGCTCAGCAGTGGATGGATTTGGTAGGTCCAATAATCACGCCTGATGAGGCTAGTAAGGAGCCATCAGGATTGCACCCCCCCCCCCATCATTACTTACCTTAACACTGGAATTCCGAGGGAAAGAAGAAAACCCATACACCACAGGACACTGCCACAGGATGCCCATTGCATCTAGTGAGAGGGTCCCAGATTTGACAGAAGACCCCTTACCTGAACTATGGAGTTCAGCGACTCTGCGAACAAAAACGATTGCCAAGAGAGAAGCCATCTTCTAAGTCAGGACACGAAGAGGAATGGTAGCCAATGACTCAAAGGGAGGCCGCTGCAAGACTCCCAGAACCAGATTAAGGTCCCACTGAGGAGTGGGATGCCTAAAAACAGGGAAAGCATGAGTGACACCTTGAAAGAAAACCTTGACATCTGAAAAAAGACAGAGAGCTGAGGTCTGGACCTTCAATGAACTCCAGCAAAGGCTCTTGTTCACCCCATCCTGTAAAAAGGACAGGACAGTTGGCAGATCAAACTCCTGTGAGGACAGATCCCTGTCCACACACCAAGAGTGGACTATAGACCAAATCCTGTGGTAAGCTTTCTGTGAAACAGGCTTCAGAGCTTAAATTATGGTGGCTACCACCTCAGGAGAAAAGCATTTCTTCCTCAAAATAGATGGTTCAATCGGCAAGCCGTCAAACCCAGACACTCCATGTTCTCCTTCCATAGGTAACCCTGCGGGAGGAGAACCGGTCTGTGTGGAAACCGAAACTGTTCGCACATACTCAGGACCAGCAGCTCCGGAAACAAAGACTGCCAGGGCCAGAAGGATGACCAGTTTTCTCCATTCGTACCTTCCTCAGCATCCTGAGGAGCAGGGGAAGAGAAGGGAAAACGTAGGCTAGAGGAAACTGCCCGGGAATCGACAGAGCATCCACTGCTACAGCCAGAGGATCCAACCAGTGGGAGCAAAACATCGGAACCTTCGTGTTGTGATTGGTGGCCATCAGGTAGTTCTATGGAAGCCCCCGTCACTGAATGATGAGGTCAAACGCCTCCTGGTGATGCTCCCATCGTCCACAGTGCGTTGACTTAGGTCGGCTAAGACGTTGTCTACGCCTGGAATATGTACTGAGGAGATGGCAGAGACATGTTCTTCGGCCCAGGTTAAAATAGCCTTGACCTCCAACCAAGCTGCGAGACTTCTGGTGCCGCCTTGTTTGTGGATATAAGCCATGGCCATGGCATTGTCTGACTGGACAGCCCTAGAGATGAGGTGACCAGTACCTAAAAGCGTGGAATATCGCCCGGAACTCCAGAACGTTGATGGGTAGGAGAGATTCCTCAGCTGACCATCGACCCAGGACAGCCCCCAAATGGATAGGCTGGAATCCGACATCACAGTGGTCCAGAATGGAGTTGCAAACTGTCTTCATTTCTGCAGGTTGGAGAGATTCAGCGACCAAGGAAGACTCTGCTCCACACGCAAGGGAAGAGAAACCAACAGCTTCAAGAGATCTGGGTTTCCCTTGCAAACCTGAATCATAAACCTCTGTAGTTACCTCCTGTGAGCCATCGCAAGTGGTAACGCCTCTATGGTGGAAATTAACTTCCCCACCAGAGAGGTCAGTTTCTTGGCTTGAATGGACTCGCAAGCCAGAACTGAGGAAACCTTGTTGGTGGTCTGCCGAACAACATCCTCCGTCAGAAACGCCATGCCTTGCAGGGTGTCGAATAGAAACCCAGGAAGACTAATCTCTGAGATGGGATTGGGTCCGACTTGTCCATGTTTAGAACCCAACCGTGAGGGGGTGAATGCAGTCCTGCACCTGCTGCCGGAGTAGTTCTCCGGACGGGGTCCTCAAGAGTAAGTTGTCCATGTACGACAAAAATCAAAGCACCCAAGACATGAATAAACAACTGTGGGGCTGTGGTCAGATCAGAGGGGAGAGCAGAGACCTGTAAGTGCCCTTTGTGGCAAGCGAACCTGAGGTACTGCTGACTCTCCAGATGAATAGCAATGTGCAGGTAGGCAATGACTGACTTTAAGGACACCTGGTGATAATGAGTCTTGACCACAAAGGAATTGAGGTCCAGAGTAGGACGGCAGCTGCCATCCTTCTTAGAGACTACAGGTTGGAATAGAAGCCCAAACCAGTTTCTGGTTCGGGAACCGGTTCCAGAACTACCTTGTCCAAGAGAGTCTGGACGTCCTTATTGAAAAGATGAAACTTTTCCGGCTTCTGAGGGGAGGGGAGTAAATATAATAAGGTTATTTGCTCTAATGGAAGAAGAAAGCCCATGTGTGATTAGAAGAAAAGGAAGTTCCTAAGATAATGATCCTAAGAGGACTCATCTCGCTGGGGAAGGGAACACAGGTAAGTTTTTCTCCTGGTGGGAGTTCTATGTTCTATATGGACGAAAGCGAAAAGGATTTAATGCTATGGTCACTAAAATCCTATTTTCCAGTTTTTGTCCAGTATGGAACACAGGAACCATGGAGAGATACCCAAGCATCCCAAAGATTCCGGGGAGGGAAAAGGAGAGAAGAGAAAAAAAAAAAAAAAAAAAAAAACCCCTAGGTTACTAGTTTTCCACCAGACTAAACTGGATCTATGTAACCTCAGGTGTCAATGCACACCCAACTAGCACAGCAAACCAAACCAGAGAAAACAGGGTTCAAACTACTGAACAAAAAGGTATAAGAGAAACCATGGCGCAGCCTTTCGTAGCTGTTCCGCTAAGGCCAGATATTTGTAGGCACAGAAAGCACCACATATCGGAGTGCACTGTGACCTTGAAAGCAACAAGTTGCTTCCTGATAACAAACACTTGGAATACAGTAGGCTTGATCTAAGAGGCAATGGTGACCTTGGATACTGCCTTGACCCACCCTAGGTGCCTCAGGGATGACAGCAGAAAGGCGGAGTATGATGCAGGTAATACTTAACACACAGCACCACATCCAACAAATGGAGATCTTTCTCTTGTTTGGATGAAGGGTCAGGACAAAAGGAAGGCAGAATGGTCTCCTGATTCATGAGAACATCTGAAATGACCTTGGGTAAGAGCCTTTGAGGTACGAAGTACCACGTTGTCCTGGTGAAAGACTAGGAAAAGAGGCTTGCAGCTCAGCCACCCTCTGAGGAGAGACAATTGGCAAAAAAGAAATCCATTCTGAGTAGGTGGAGACGACTGAGGCCAGAGGCTCAAAAGGAGGTCTATGGGGGGTATGCAAGACCAAGTTGAGGTCCCACTGTGGGGTGAGATTCCAAAATGAAGGCGGCATGTGCCACCCCTTGAATTAAGTCTTCACAGCTAGTAGAATGGCAATATGTCTCTGAAAGAGGACAGAAAGGGCTGAGATCTGTATCTTTAAAGGGATAGTATAGTCTAGTAAGGATAACCACTAATATTGTAGCAATTAAAATAATAAACTACACCATGTTAGTCCTATCTCTCAAACCTTTATGGTTTGAGAGATATGAAGCTAAAAGTTCCCCCTTCTGTGACGTGCTCTCAAGCCAGTTACAGGATATCCTGGTCCCAGGACCAGACTGAGGCTCTTCAGCAGAGCCGAAATAGCGTGATCGTGACACAGAGACTTAATTGGAACGGTCTACAAAGTGTGCCTGCAAACCAGGCTTTCTGTGTCACGATCACTCTCTGCTGAAGAGCCTCATCTTGTTGCACGACCAGAATCTCCATCTGACAGCTTTAGAGGTCATGTCACAGAAAGAGGGGGGGAACTTTATCTTCTTTTAGCTCTCAAACCATAAAGGCTTGAGAGATAGGACTAACATTGTTTATTATTTTAATTGCTACAATATTAGTTTTTATTTTTACTAGACTTTACTATCCCTTTTGTTCACACTGTCTTGAAGAAAGGCCTGGATCATAGCAAGATTGAAGGGTCTGAGCAGACACATTCTTGTCAGTACACCACTAGTGGAAGAAGGGCCAAATCCTATGGGATATGTGTTTGAGGAAACATATTTTCTGTCTTGTATCATAGAACAAATGGCATAATCGGAGAATCCCTTTTTTTTTTTTTCTCTCTTCTTAAAATGGTGGTCTCAAGAGCCATACTATCATGAGACCTTAAAGGGAAAGTAATGTTTCAAAATAAAAGCAGCTCTGATTAATCTTCATAGTATTTGGGCCATGGAGAGTGTTGTTTCAATTCTGTAGGAGTTGTACTTCGAGTAATTGAAAAAGTATACCCCTCCCGCCCCTTTTACTGATATAACACTGCTCAGCTCAGAGCAGCAGGGAGGTGCCCAGGTAGATTACAGAGAGGGACAATATTCAATTAAGATAAGGGAAAAACCTGAAAAGAATGTCAAGGGGGCCAGGGCTTTCATTGTTCTCATAGGAAGAAGACTGTCCCTTGCTGTGAGCTGTCTGGTCAAGCAACCAGACTGCACATCTGAGGTGAGTAGTGTTACACTAGGTAATTGGGGTGGGGATACTTTATCATTCAATTACTCTTGAACTACAACTCTGAAAGTATTGAAATAACACTTTCTATGGCTCAGATACTATGAAGATTAATTGGAGCTGCTGTTTTTTGTAAAACATTACTATCCCTTTAAAGATTTGCTACCTCTGCTCCCCAGACTGGCCATAAATTTACCATTTTGTGGATATTTGAGGTAAAACAGTACTTTTTCCACTAGTGGCATCACCAATGGTTTGCTTAAGGTCTGGAGCAAATAAGGTCTTGCCTTGAAATGGCAAGGAAACCTACAACTTCTTGGGGGATTGGTCCAAAGATCAAAGCTTGAGCTACAAGGTGTGGTGCAGAGCATCAGAGAAGGTGGAGGATTGCCAGAGAACCTATCCACATCAGAGGGCTTCAGTAATATAGGCATTAGCTCCCAAGATATTAGGTAGCAAGATAAGCAGGTCTTCTCTGGGAGCGACAGAACGCTGCTTCCTCTTCCCAGAACAATGGCTCTGACCCCATGTGGAGGTAAAATTATGCCTCAGCTTGCCCCTGCAGCCGCAAAGCTGGCTTCAAACTGGGAATCAAGAATCTTATCAGGCTGGCCTTTGACAAGCAGCGTCTGCAAATGGAAGGACAGTGTTTTCAACCAGGCATGAAGTAGTGGGGTCAAATGCAGGGAGAGAAGCCCACTGCTCTAGTGCCTCAGCCATTAAGGATAGATTTTGGAAAGACGCTTGTTAAGGAAAAAAAAAAGTCTATGGTTTTCCACTCTTTCAAGATAATTTGATCTATGGTATTATTGGGAGGAAAGACAGATATCCAGAGAAGCAGACACCCCCCCCCCCCCCCAACTAGAGGACTCTGTCCTGAAGGGTCTTAAACACTGCTCTGATAAGCCCCCTCAACAGTGGGAACCGGGTCAGCCTCATGAATCTCCAGAGGAGGAGGAAGAGTCCATATCCTCATCTTCTAAACCAAATTCCTCAGCAGATGATGTCCCGGTAATATGAGAGAGCCACCTAAAGACAAGTGTAACCTGTTTACTGGCAAACGTTTCCACGAAAGGAGAATGGAAGTTTTATTCCTCTGACACATGTGTTTCTGTTTCAGTTAATGATCGTCTTTCAACCTACATATTAGCACCTGTTATAATTGTTTTATCATACACCTGACTATAAGCCTACAAAATCCCTGACTTTGTGCAAGCCTAACTAAAAGAATTGATGCTGTTTTGAAGCCAGAGAGTGGTCATACCAATTATTCATTTGATTTAGATTTTTCTTCTCTTCACTCACTATGCATTGTTAATTGATTAATATATACTATTAACATGTCCTTTTTTAAATCACTTACTTTACAGCATTTTTTTCACAACTGCCTAAGACTTTTGCACAGTACTGTATATACACAATATAAAAAAAAGTGATTAGCTAAATCGGATATTGGTATCACCTCTGGAGAGGCAACTGAGGGTCACATCACATACACACAGCTTAAACACTCACCCAATATAAGTATTGGGCAGTTGAATTACTATTGTAACAAGATGTATTGTGTGAATATACAGTATATAATGTGGAATTTTGGACAGCATGTATACGGTTGCAAATGTCTGCCCTTGTTTCACATCGACCTGGAGAAATGGGGGATTGAGTTCAGTTAATTGAGAATTAACCCTTTGCATGCCAGTGGCCTCTGGCACGCAAATGTTATATTCTTGGAGATTGAAGCTAACCCTTTGAGTGCCAGAGGGGTACGGAATGCATTGAATGCATTCCGTACCCATCTGGCACTCACAGGGTTAAAAAAACAAAACAAAAAAAACAACTTACGGAAACCGCCATTTTTCAGCTAAATGCAAAAGCTATCATGCTTTGATAGAACTTGAACAGTTGTTGGGATCTTCAGTAGTTTAACAATTTTATCTTTACCTTTCCTAAATCTGTGACCAGAAAATGTTAGTGTGGTTGTTTTAACTAACATCAAGCATGATTGTAACACTGAACAGGAAGAAATAAAAGATGTTTGTTACTTGTTAGACACATTTCCCTAATTAGGGCATGTTGCTATTCCAAAAAAAATCTCTGGTCACTGACCAAGAAGAAGGCATCTCAAGTAGCATTGTTACAACAAAGGCAATTCCATATATCTTGTTATCAGGTTATCAAACAGTTCACATATGTTAATGCTACAGTATGCAGTTTTCCATTAGAGCATCTTTTAAAGGGATAGTAATACTTCGTTTTAACTTTATTTTATTTTGTAGGCATTAAAAAAAACATGAAGAATATGTCTTATCTCTCAAACCTTTATGGTTTATGAGATATTCACAAGCAAAGTTTCCCCTCCCCGCCCCTTTTTCCTAGTGTAAACCATCTCTTCTCAGATGTGAGTCTGGTTGTATGACAGGACAGATAACAGAAGGGGACAATTTTCTTTGTATGAAAACAATGAAAGCCCTTCCCCCCTTGACAAGTTTTTCAGCTTTTTCCCTTATCTTAATTGAAGATTGTCCCTCTCTGCAGTCTACCTGGGCATCTCCCTTCTGATCTGGTTGAACAGGGGGGGATACTTTGTTTGTTTCAGAGATAAGACTTGTGTCATTCTTCATGTTTTTTTAATGCCTACAAAATAAAATAAAGTTAAAATGAAGTATTACTATCCCTTTAAGGATTAAATAAGCCTTCATTTTGTCTACTATAATTTTTCTCATTTATGTCACCCTTCACAGGGTCTTCCTTCCTGAAAGAGGACTCCCTCCAGGACACAGAAACAGACTCTTCAGGGACACCCTTGCTGAAAGTTTACTGTTGACACTTTGTGGAAAGTTGCAGTGGAATCTTGTAAAACCTGACATTGATACAGGGATGGGCAAGAGTTACAATCCCTTTTTAACAAACCAAGGATGTACAAAATGGGACCTGTGTAAATAACAAATGTAAGGTACAGATTATGGAATCCTTTAATACGTCAAGAACACATCGCTCAGCGTTTTCACACCCAGCTGCCTACAATTTCAGTAGCTGGTCTTTGGGTTCAGTGTGGAATTTTTTATTTGGAATTTTTTCCCCACCTTCTAGTAGCATTGAACTATGTAGAGTTTTGTGGAAAAGAATGCTTAAATAGCTTTTTCATTGACACCCACTTGGATTTCTCTTTAAGACACTTCTATAGGACACTCTTGGTTTTGGAGTTGTCTTCCTCTTCATATCTCAGATATGAGTACATATCTTCATATTGCACTCTTTTTGTGATGGTCTAAGCTTTGTGTATTTGTAAACTGCTCCACTTCACAAAGGCAATGTTACATATAATATCTGTACATAAATGTGAAATATGGACAAACTGCATCCCTGTGTTAAGATGCAATGTAAGCTCTGTGCATCAGAATTAGTAGAAAGTGCAGTAACATTTTGCTATAGTAAATCTTGAAGGGATAGTAGTGTTTCACAATAAAAGGAGCTCCAGTTAACTCTTTGAGTGCAATAGGGGTATGGAATGCATTGCAAAGCAATGCATTCCGTACCCCTCTGGCAATCAAAGGGTTAATCTTTATAGTATTTGGGACGTGGAGTGTGTTATTTTAACACTGTCAGAGCTGTGGTTCAAGAGTAATTGAATAAAGTATCCCCCTCCCACCCCTTTTACGGATGCAACACTGTCCGGATGGATCGAAGAGAGGGACAATCTTCAGCATTGGGCAGAGTTTTCCTTATGCTGACAGTAAGAAGATTGCCCCCTTGCTGTGAGCTGTCTGGTCCCAGGACCAGATTCCACATCTATGGTGAGGCGGCTCGCACTAGGTGAAAGGGGCGGGAGCGAGATACTATATTATTCAATTACTCTTGAACTACAACTCTGACAGTATTGAAATAACACTCTCCATGGCCCAAATACTATGAAGATTAATTGGAGCTGCTGTTTTTGTGAAACATTACTATCACTTTAATTAATATGACAATCTCCCCATGTCTAATGCATGGTGCTCTGGATCACTGGACAGATTTTACAACTCTAGCATGATGTAATAGTATATTTTTATTATAGAGAAAAACATGAGTAACCGGATTATTAAATATGCACTTTAGTTCAAGCTTCCGAACAGTCCCATACTTCAGAGAATTAAGGGAAAATTATGTCTGGTATAGATTCAGCTAAATTTTGCTTTGGAGAAGTCCATTTCTGGGTGTTGTTCCATGAACCTGAAAAAGATCACATAATCAGCGTCCTGATTCTTTTAAAGCAGAAGTCCTCAGCTTGTCATAATCAGCCCCTTAACAGTACAGGTTTTAAGGACACCCTCATGTGGAAATGAAACTGTCTGCCATTCTGTCAGAGCCATCTTTGATCATGCCATTGGAAGGACAGGATAACATTAAGTTTGTACAGCAGGGGGAGTCCTTTTGAACTGAAGGAAGACTGCTTTAATGGAATCCAAAAATCCATGCTACTCTTACATGAAAACATGTGTTGTAATGAGCAGAAAGCACATATTCCCCCAAGAGTTTCTTGCACACCTCGCTAGAAGATCTGTTTAAAGGATCAGTACATTTTTTTTCATGAATATATATAATATAGTAGGGCATTTCCTGTTGAGTAAAATAAGGGTTCTCCCACTGCTGAGGTGCATATTTCCAGAGTTAGAGTTTAAACCCTTTTTTTTTTTTTTTTTTTTTTTTTAACATTAGCAGCGCCCTCTAGTGGTCACATTCTAACGTAGAAGTCAGTCAGTGACTTACAGTTCCCCTCAGACTGTGATAGTCACTTCCTGATTATTTGAACGGTTATAAGATTTGAATAAAACAACTGACAGCTGTGGTAGCATCCTTGTTTTACTCAAGCTGAAAAGCTATATAATGTTTTCATAAAAAAAGTACTGCTTCTTTAGCTCTGAAGGGAGTAAAAGGCAAATACAGACTGCTTCCTCCGAACTCTCTAGGATGGGGGAGGGCACATGCATTCTCATCTCTACATCTTGAGTTCAATGTGTGGAACACTTTGAGAAAGGTCTTCTTGCTCAAGGCTCACCTAATACGCAAGCTGGCGTTTTCAGGGGAGCCCTAGCATAGGTAATTTCTCCAAGACTTAATATTTAGGTGTCTCCACTTCATTTAGTTATTCCCATGTCTTAATGTCAGAATGACAACAAAGACCACATTGTGCATAATTTCCCTTAATATAAATGTAGGAATTCAACTAAAATCACTTTTCACAGAAAGTGCAAAACACTGAGCTGGTGTCCATGGCACCCCAATTGAAAAGCCCTGATCAAAGATGATTATGGGCCAATTCTGGGTAGATCAATAAGCAAATAAAGGTTGCCAAAATTCTGAGGTAAAAAAAAGTTTAGGCCACATCCTATATAATTTGCTAAAACGTGTATAACAACGCAGTCATGCGCAGTAGAGACTGCCCGTGATAAGGCTGATGCAGACTGGGGCGCTCCGAAGGAGAGTCCCGCTCTGTATCCGCTGTAGCACGGGCAGTCTCTACTGCTCCACAACCAGCTGGCACTGTATCAGCTGCGGCGTGGGGAGTCTCTACTGTGCATGACCGGCTGGCAGTGGCACGTGTAACTGGCTCTTCAACAAGTTATACTATATTTCCAGTGTGTTAGAGACCTAGAATTCAAGATTAAAAGTCCACCTTCAATTTACTGGAATTTTAATTTGTCATATGGTGCAGTTAATTTTTCCTAAAATTGCTTGAAGTTTTCTTTGTGCATTTGGCACAATATATTTATTACTATCAAAAGCTATGGTGTTTACTGTTGTGTTTTTCAATGCTGGCCCTTGTCAAAGTGTTCAGAAATTTACACACGATAAACATATACAATTAAATGTAGATGCTAGTCCTTATTAACTATGGGGTGAGCTGCCTTGTGTACGCAAAATAAGCAGTCATGAAATGTTTCTCTTTCCCTATTTTGGAATTTGAGTGAAAGCAAAGATTGTTGCATGTCATTTTGCAATTATGGAAGTCTTAATCCCATATTAACTTATGGTAAATACTTCCTGCCTGGTTTAAATGTAGGCAATACTCAAGATAAGCTACTTATCATTGGTTTTGTCCCACTGAAGCAGTCTTCTGCACATATTTCTTTTGGAGCCAAGTCTACGACTTTATTCAAATTAAAGTAAAATAGTAATGGATCATTTTAAGTTACTTTATTTTTTTTAATAGCTACAATATTAAAGTAATTGAGGCAAATCTTATATCCCTCAAACCATAAATGTTTAAGAGATAAGATTTCAAAGTTCCCTCTTCCGTCGCCTTGCACTGACATCAGCCTCTATTTTAAAGCAGGCTATCTCGGTCCGCGGCTCTTTGGCAGAGCCGAAATAGTGCAATCTGAACAAATATTTAATTGAACGGTCAACAAATGCACACTTTGTAGACCGGTCCAATGAAGTATTTGTTTAGATCGTGCTATTTCGGCTCTGCCGAAGAGCCACTGGCTACGGGCCGAGATATCCTGCTGTAAGATAGAGGCTGATGTCAGTGCAAAGGGAGGGAGGGGGAACTTTGAAATATTATCTCTCTCAAACCATAAATGTTTGAGATAGAAGACTTGCCTCAATTACTTTTTTCTTAATATAGCTACAATATTAAAGTAAAACAAAATGATCCATTACTATCACTTTAAGCAACTTAATTGGTTGTATGTATGAGCAGTGCAATAAAGGAGTAAATAAACTGCTCCATAAGGGGCACACACATACTGAATTAAGTGGGACAAATTAATCCCTTAAATGTTACAGAAGTCCCCAACACTTTGCTTTGCAATGTGTTTGAGACCGCTCAACATTCAAGGGATTGAAAGCTCCATTAAAATGAAGTGGAATTTTATGACCCCTATGGTGCAGTTGGTTTACTCCAGAATTCCACATATGACCTATTAAGTGTATTGGTTGGGCATGTTAAAGTTGTAGGGGGTAATGTTTGTGTAACAGGAAGACAATGGAGGGGTTGCTAGAAGCAGTGTTAGTTTTCTAACTGGATTATCAAGCCATTTTAACTCCTAATTCTGTCCCTGGGTGGACTTGGCACAGATGCAGGAACCTTTTTTAAAATAAGGGTACTCCCACTGCTAAGATGCATATTTCCAGAGTTATAGTTTAAAATAACATACTAGAAGAAAGAGGATTTTAGTATTACCTGTTAAATCCTTTTCTCCATATAGATTACTGGTAACTTTGGGTAGGCAGGAACATTTCTTGAAGAGAATGCTGGGTGGAGCCTACCTCCTCTCCTTAGCTGCAGCTAGCCAATCCCCTTCCAGTAAGATTTGAGACACTAACTATTGGCTAGGTAGTAAGAAGGGAAAAGACGACTCCTGTGATCATGAACCCTTAAGGACTCCCATGTTTGGTCACAGGAGAGCCAAGCATGGTCCCTTGACAGGGTGGGAGACCAGTAATCTATATGGACTAAGAGAAAAGGATTTAACAGGTAAGACTAAAATCCTCTTTTCTCTGTCATCCAATACAGGTTACTGGTAACTTTGGGATGTCCAACCATTTAGTTTCCCAGAGGCGGGAAGTAAGGCAAGGACCAGGAGCACACACGAGCCATCAGATCAGAAACAGCCCAATAATAACAATAAAGTGTCAATGGACACACCAGGAACTGTAGCACAGAACTAGAGCTAACTGGGCTCAAAAGTGAAGGCTTACTGAAGAGACTAAAGGAGAACCTAGACTGGCAAGACTGCCTCCAGGATCTTCCTTCCAAAGCTAGCATCAGCCGATGCCAGCACAAACGCAGTAGTGTTTAAAAAAAGGTGTGCACAGACGACCAAGTGTCAGCCTTGCACAACTGTTCAGCTGAGGCTTGATTCTTGTAAGCCCAAGATGCCCCAATGGATCTGGTAGAATGAGCCAAAACCCTAAATGGAACAGGCTTCTTTTACAGTTAGTAAGCCTAATGAGTAGTAGACTTAATCCAAGACTCTATAGTCACCTTGGAAGCCGGTCTCCCTGCCCTGGGACCCTCAGGAATGATGAACAGGGCGTCAGACTGGTGTATAGAACTTGAGACATTGCACCATATCCAGTAAGTGAAGATCCCTCTCCTTGTCAGATATAGGGTCAGGACAGAAAGCGGGTACCACGCTTTCCTGATTAATGTGGAACTTAGAGACCACCGTCAGGAGAAACTCCTGAGAAGTGCGAAGAACAGCCTTGTCTTCATGAAACACAAAAAGGGGGGTTTACAAGACCAGGCATGCAACACGGCGAACAGACACAATCGCCAGGAGAAAAGCCATTTTCCAAGTCAGGAGACGTAGAGGAATGGTAGACTGACTGAAATGGAGGGCGATGAAGGATGACCAAGTTAAGATCCCACTGAGGAGCTGGATAACAAAACAGGGAGAGTATGAGCAACACCCTGAAAGAACACCTTGATGTCATGAAGGATACAGATTGAGTCTCTGAAAGAAAACAGAGCAGAAGTCTGAACCTTAAGAGAACTCAAATTGAGGCCCTTGTCCATGCAGTCCTGTAGGAAGGCCAGGACCGTTGGCAGATCAAATTCCTGGGAAAGATACTTATCGGCACACCAGGAGAGGAAGGAAGACCATACTCTCTGGTACGACTTAGAGGAAACAGGCTTGCGGGGCACTAATCATAGTGGCCACCACCCCAGGAGAAAAAACCCTTCTTCAGGATTGAGGATTCAGTTTCCATGCAGTCAAACCCAGATGGTCCACATCCTCCTTCCACAGGCACGCCGTAGAAGATCTGGATGGCGGGGAAGCAGACAGGGCTCAGCCACGGAGAGATCCAGAAACCAAGCTTGACAAGGCCAGTACAGAGCAATCAGAATGACTGGAGAGTCCTCCAAATACAGTTTCTGCAACACCCTGTGTAGCACTGGAATGGGAGGAAAGATGTACGCCAGAGGGAGGTGCCATGGGATTGACATGGTATCCACTACCAGAGCTAGAGGGTCCCTCCAGAGGGTGCAGAACAATGGAGCCTTCTGATTGTGCCTTGTAGCCATCAGATCGATGTAAGGAAATCCCCACTTCTGAACAATGAGATTGAACATTTCTTGATTCAGTTCCCACTCCCCGCTGTCCACTGTGTGTCTACTTAGGAAGCTGGCAGAGAGCTAGTCAGAGACTCAACTAGGAACGAGCCTGCCCTCGAATTGATTAAGCTCTATAGGATAAGTATCCTACCCAGGGTGCAATCTTTTAGCTCACTAGTGCCTTTCACAGAGGAAATATCCTAAAGCATATCATACTGAACCTACCAAAAGGCAGTCCAGCCACAAAGTGCCAGGCAATTCCACTCTGAACAAGAGAAGCAGCTGCCAACCCCAGATGTACCTTTAGGCCTTGTTGGGCCTCGTCAGTGAGGTGCAGATGATCTCTCTAGGCACTGTGAGCAAGGGGTCCACGTCTGAATTACCCTGTTACCCTTAGGGTGACTAGTCCCAAGGATAATTTGCATATGCAAAGAGCTAGTCAGACGCTCAACTAGGAACAAGCCTGCCCTCGAATTGATGAGGCTCTACAGGATAAGATTTAGGAAGTCTGCCAGCATGTTGTCTATGCTGGGAATACGAACACATGGATCACAAACCTCTGAAGTTCTCTGGTGTGGGCCATAGCAAACGGAACTGCTTTGATGGTGGAAATAAACTTCCCCACTACAGAGGTCAGCTTCTTGGCCGGGACTGGATCGTGAGCCAGGACAGCAGACATCTTGTGGACGATCTGGTGAGCAACTATGTTCGTGAGAAACGCCATACCCTGCTTGGAGGCGAAGAGGAGACCCAGGAAGACTAGTCTCAAATGGTACAAGATCTGACCTTGTCCATGTTGAGGATCCAGCCATGATGGGTCAGTGCACAAATGCAGCCCTTGACCTGCTGATGAAGGAAGTAGTCCATGTATGGAGTGACTGCCATCTCTGTGGAGGATAACCACTAATGCACCCAGGACGCTTTTGAAGACCTGGGGCGCTGTAGTCAGACCATAGGGAAGAGAAGAAAACTGAAAATGCCCTTGGTCGCAAGTAAACCTGAGGTAATGCCGGCTCTCTGGATAGATGGCAATATGCAACCTGAAGAGCTAGAGATGCATCAAATTCTCCAGGAGACATGGCCGTAATCACCATCTGCAGAGACTCCTGGTGAAAGGGAGTCTTGACCACAAAGGAATTGTGGTCCAAAATTGGAAGACAGAAATAGTCTTTCTTGGAAGCCACAAACAGGTTGGAGTAAAAGCCTGAACCCATTTCTGGCACCGGAACTGGTTCCAGAACTTCCTCTGGATAGCGTTGTGGAACAGACAACGCTTCTCTGTTCCCAGAGGTGAGTGAGAAGGAAAGAACCTGAATGGGGGAAGAGAGGCGAAAGGGATCCTGCACCCCTCTGACACAACCTGCAAAACCCATGGATCCACCACGGTGTCTGTCCAGACACTGAAGTGGTGGCGCAAACGACCACCCACTGGCTCGTGGGGACTGGGGTTTGGCAAGTCATGCCGAAGGAGGTTTGGAACCCTTGGGCTTGGTGGAGGATTGTTTGGCCCTCCATTGTTGTTTGGGCTTAGAGGAGGAGCGTGTCTCAGCTTGAAAACAAAAAAAGCAGATTCTGTTTCGGTGGAGGCTTCTTCCTAGGCATTAAAGTCAGCAGGGTCCTCTTACCCCCTGTGGCCTCAATAATGAGGTCTTTAAGCTTGGGTCCAAACAGAGAGGTACCCTGGAAAGGTAACGAAAGCAAGGCTTTCTTAGCGGTAGTGTCTGCAGACCAGATCCTGAGCCAAAGAGCCCATCTGGCTACTACAGACATGGTAGAAACTGTAGCCAGCAAGCGGATGGCGTCTAAAATAGCATCAGAAACATAATGCTGAGCCTCAGAGATGTTTGCAAGGTGCCGCAACATATCAGCAGTAGGAGCTCCATGATGGGCAAACACAGTCAGCTGTTCAGTCCAAACCACAATGTCCCTGTTCACCCAAGCAGAGGAAAACGCCAGGCACAACAATGTACCAGCCGTAGCAAAGATGGTCTTCAGAGATGTCTCAAGCTTCCAGTCAGTCCAGTCCAGCAGTGGACTTAGAAAGTCTAGACTGGAGAGTCCACCTTGGGTGGATGCCGCTTCAGAAAAAGGGTACAATTGCTTAGATAAAGAAGGCTTCTTGTCAGGAGCTTTCCACTTGTCACACACAAGACTGTGACGAGTGGGGTTAGGTGGAAAACAGACTGCTTCTTAGGCTCCTGAAACACATCAGAGGGGTCTATGGGACCAAGGGGATGTTTAGCGTGCTTATCACTGCTCTGATCAGACCCTCAGCCAAGGGATCAGAATCTGCTTCAAAGGGGTCCCCAAAGAATTTGGAAGAGACCTCTGCAGAACATTCCCCCTCCTAGGAATCCACCAACGGTTCCTCCTCAGAGGAATCCAATAAATCAGGTACACCTTGTAGTTTTGGTAGGGAAGACCTGATAGGAGTAGGGGGCTGTTAAGACTGGAAGACCCTCTGTAATTGGAATGGAAGGTAGACCTTAGGTCTCTAGTAATGGCCTTAAGCTCTTGCATCCACAGTGTCTCTAGTGCATGGCTGGAGGTCCCTGGGGGAGACGCAGGGGCAGCAGCTCATGCTGGGCATAAATAATCTGAGTATTCTCTAGGTAGCGCTGTTTGACATGAGGAGCAGTGAGCAATGGGGGACACAGACCCCCCCCCCCCCCCCGTATCCTTAGTCTTAAGTCTAGCCCCAATCTCCAAAGGCGTTGACATCCTCACAGTGTCAAAACGTCTCAAGTATAAGGAAACAACCCAATACGGTGTGTAAGATTAAAATGTCACCCCAGAAATTGCTCATCTGCACTTATCTGGCAAGCGAACGGTTAATCTGCTGAGAGAAGGAGAGTCCAAGCCCTGCGTAGGATACTCATGAAGCAAGCTCTCATTAGAAATGTAGTTTTCAAAAAACAAAACAACAGTACCTGAAGCCCCATTAGCGCCCCCCCCCCCCCCCCCAACACACAGAACGTTAACCGAATGGTAAACCAAGGGCAGACAAATAAAATGAGCTGTCACTGAAGTAGCTACGTTGAGTTGTTGCAGAGCTATATCCCAAACTGTGAAGTCCCATAGAGGTGAATGGAGCATGGTGTCTATTCAGTAAAGCAACTCAATTTTAAAAACTTTTACAGTGAAGTAAAAAAAAAAGTTGTAAAAAGCATTGTAAATAAACACTATACACTGAAGGGAAAAGACACCAAATCAGCAGACAAAGTTAATTTACCACATAAACTCTGCTCCAAACCCCCAACATACATACAGATACTCCCAGTGAGTGCAGGAGTATGTATCAGGAATGTGCGGAGGGGAAGCGTGGGACAAATGGACCTCAGCACTTAAAGGGTTGCTCACCTTTTTAGCAGGTCTTCTGTCTTCAGATTACCAGTGATAAAGAAGAAGCCTCAGTGGGCAACTCCTAGGGAAATAACTTGCAAAACAAGATTTCCTCCCAGGGCTGAGGTCCACCATAGCACCTGGAAACTGAGCTATACACTAGGGAATGTCAGTAATGGTAATAGGCTTAAAGGGATAGTAATACTTCATTTTAACTTTATTTTATTTTGTAGGCATTAAAAAAACATGAAGAATGATATAGGTCTTATCTCTGAAACCTTTATGGTTTAAGAGATATTCACAAACAAAGTATCCCCCCCCTGTTCAACCAGATAAGAAGGGAGATGCCCAGGTAGACTGCAGAGAGGGACAATCTTCAATTAAGATAATGGAAAAAGCTGAAAAACTTTTCAAGGGGGGAAGGGCTTTCATTGTTTTCATACAAAGAAAATTGTCCCCTTCTGTTATCTGTACTGTCATACAACCAGACTCACATCTGAGAAGAGATGGCTTACACTAGGAAAAAGGGGCGGGGAGGGGAACTTTGCTTGTGAATATCTCATAAACCATAAAGGTTTGAGAGATAAGACTTATATCATTCTTCATGTTTTTTTAATGCCTACAAAATAAAATAAAGTTAAAACGAAGTGTTACTATCCCTTTAAATGGTGGTATTCGATATCTAAGAGAAAACAAAAAAAATAAGCTAAAACTATAGCAGAACTGTTCTCTTGCCTTGTTTCTTCATCAAGGAACAAATCTTTCTGGAAGGGGATTGGCTAGCTGCAGCTAAGGAAAGGAGGTAGGCTCTGCCCAGCAGTCTCTTCAAGAATTGTTCCTGCCTACTTAAAGGGGCGGTCGCCTACCCAATGTTACCAGTAACCTATATTGGACGACAGAGAAAAAAAAAAAAAATAGGAAAAGATCGGCAAAATGCCAGTACTGAAAAGGCCCGTATCATACTGTATATACCATAGCTGTATGTTAATAAAGAGGTATAAAGAAATAGCCGCTAACACCAGTGGTAGAAGCAAAAATTTTATTGACTATACTCTAAAATGTAATTCAAGATAATGCCAACTACCTATATACTTTATATGACAGCCATAAAACAGTCATTGTATTAACTAAAGGGTACATCTACTCTGCAATGTGTAGTGTTTGATTGTGATTAATCACAAAGATATACACATTGTGATATGGGATCCTAATCATTACAATGGTGTGATTGTGGTAACAAAAACAATCTAGGTATAATATCTGTTCTGATAATTAATTTTCAATTGAATAAGGAAACTTAATCCTACACCAATTCGGAGTCACAATGCCTTCTATGTAATTCAAGAGGATCTTCCAGTATTGTGTCTAATTTAATCGGTACTCTGTTCAAATTGATCCAGAGATGATGATTTCAGCATCAATTTGGAGTCTCTTATAAGTTAAATGTAGTTAAATGCTTGATCTTGCTGTACCAGAGCATTGTGACCAGATTATTGTTTCCTTCAATTGAACAGTCATTATCAGCACAGATATTAGATAAGGGAGTTAGTGGCTATTTCTCTGTATATTTTTATCAACATACAGCCAAGGTATATACAGTATTGTACAGGTCTTTTCAGTACTGAGATTTTGCAGATACTTTTCCATTTTTTTTCCTTCTGGTATTGGAAAATCAAATATATTTAGACCTGCAATATGCCTCCTTTCTATCTCAAGCATATTAGTATTTTATTCTAGTTTAAACCTGTGTTTTTTTTCCCCATTAATAGTGCCCTTGAGTGGTCAGATTCCAATTATTTATTCTGTCTCTTTCTATTTGAAAGGAAAGTCAGTGACAAAAAGTTCTCCATAGAAAGTAACAAACTGCTGTCCGAACTTTCAGGAAGTAAATGCACTGTAAAAGTCACTTCCCAATTATTTGAACTCTTATAACATTTGAATAAAACAACTGTCAGCAGTAGGAGAAGCTCTAAAACCTAGAGGTGTTCATAAAAAATATACTGCTCCTTTAATGACCCTGGCATATCAGTCTCTGCTCCGATTTTTACTCACTTTTTCAGAATGTCTTGTTTTTTCTGCTCCTCGGATGTTGGAAGCCCCATAGATTTCTGTCTCTGATCATACATCATCTTTTCTACCATACTGCGGGTCTCCCCATCTAGATCAGAGAGCTAGGAAAGACAATTTGTTAGAGGCAAGCCAGACAGATGGGAATTAAGCCATGTAAGCTTTAACCCTAAAAGTCTGTGGCAGTTAAAGTTTCTGGAATATTTCTTATGACTGAACAAAACAAATGTCTACAAAACTACTTTCAAATAAAGTGTACTGTTTTGACCATTTAAGAATGAAGGCAAGACAGCTGCTCTGTATGGATAAAGACTGAGCCAAGTACGTGACTACTATATATATATATTATATATATATATATATATATATATATATATATATATATATATTTTTTTTTTTTTTTTTAATTATTATTATTATTAACCTGTTGAGTGCCATTGGGGGTGTGAAATGCATTGCTTCGCAATACCTTTTCTTTCCCTCTGTCAGTCAAAGAGTTAAATCTGCCTTTTCATACCACCACCACCACCTAATGATCTTTATCATGACCCATGAGTCTTTACTATAAAACAGATGTCTGGCTCACTGTAGCATGTCCTCTCTAAACCTCACTAACACCCCCACCCCCCCACACACACACAGTAATGCTCAATACTCCTATGCCAATATACCTTGGAGTTTTCAGGGTTTATTTTCTTTGTATTAATTTCAGGATCTGTCAAGACAATGCGGCTCCACCATTCCATTGTATTAATCTGCAGAGAACATATGATAGTTGAGAGCTGGCATATAAAGAGCTGCATGTTTTACGATGGCAGTACATTAGACAAACACACTCTTACCTTCTCCAGATGGACAGTTACCACCTTCCCATCCTCTATTAACCATGAGCATTCTTCCACTTTAACATCATTATAGAGTTCACCATCCAGAACTGGATTCTGTCCTCTAAGGCCTATGGTTAGTCTCCGTTTTTTGATCTCCACTTGCACGTCCTTTCCTTTCAGCCGGAAGGAGATGGGAAATGGCACAGCCAGCTAATAAGGGGATTGAGAAACTCATCAGCGCTGATTATTAAAATCTGTACATTCTATCTAAACAGGTAATCTGTCCGCCATTATCCTGTGATAGAAGAAACAGAATGTGAAATAGAAGTTCTGCTTCTTGACTATAGAATATCTTTAAAGAGGAAATAAAGCTATTTTTCCAATAATTATAAGTTAACAAGGTCTTAACCTAGGTGTGTCCTTATACTTTAGTCTGGTATATATTTTTACACAAGTTTATTGCCATTTGAACTGTGTTGTAGTCTTCAGCTGCATAGTGGCATTTTACCATCAGAATATACACATTCAACAAAAATTGTGATGAGGGGTGAACTAAATAGTGGCAACTGCAGACATCTCTCTTAGATCCGTCAGTCCTGAAAAAGCCTATGCTCTTAAAAGTTTAGCTATGGATACTAAAGATGGGTGTGTGTATATACATACATTAAAAAAAACAAAAAAAAACCAAAACAAACATTTCCACTTCAGTTCTTGGGCAATATCAACAGGCCAGGTTTTCACAATATCCTCACTTAAAGGGATAGTAATGTTTCACAAAAACAGCAGCTCCAATTAATCTTCATAGTATTTGAGCCATAGAGAGTGTTATTTCAATACTGTCAGTTATAGTTCAAGAGTAATTGAATGATAAAGTTTCCCGCATCCTGCCCCTTTTACCTAGTGTAAGCCACCACCCCTCAGATGTGGAATCTGGTCCACAGCAAAGGACAATCCTCATTTGAGAAAGATGAAATCCCTGCCCCGTTGACAGGTTTTTCCCTTCTGCTAATTGAAGATTGTACCTCTCTGCAGTCCACTTGGACACCACGCTGCTGCTCTGAGCTGAGCAGTGATACATCAGTAAAAGGGGTGGGAGGGGGATACTTTATCATTCAGTTAATCTTGAACTATAACTGACAGTACTGAAATAACACTTCATGGCCCAAATACTATGATTACCAATCCATTAACCCTTTGAGTGCCAGAGGGGCACGCAACAAATTGCAAAGCAATGCATTGCGTACCCATCTGGCACTCAAAGGGTTAAGCAAAGGCAGCTTAACTATAATGACTGAGCCCCTGGCTACTCAATTGTGATTAAGTAGTGATATCTTGAAAAGCTGATTTCTTGGTGTACCCAGACATTGAACATTGGTCTATACACATGCCTGGCTGCTCCTATTCTAAATGAATGAGTGCCATACCAACCCAGATCCATTCCTAAGGCCTTATTTTTGATTTCACTTTAGTCCATTGTGGAACACAGGAGCCATGGGGTAAAGCAACTTTCTGTATGGGCCAGAGTTCTTGCAGAACAGAGCTATCTGGAGGTGGAGACTGCCTCCTAGCTCCACTTTACCCCCACCCTGCTGTAACAGCCTCAGTTTCAAAGTGCTCTGCAAAGAAGCAGCAAAAGTGATGTAGATTTTGGTTTTTATTTTCTTAAATTATATGGGGTGTTCCTTGCCACCATACTCTGTTCCTCTTACACTTAAGATGGAAATGAGGGACAGACATTTACCTGGACCAGAGTTGGGTCTGCATGGGTATGGCGAATGGTACTCACACTCACTCTCCTTTTTTTCACTTATAGGAGTTTAAACACAGGAGCCAGAGTTGCGGCGTTCACAGGTCCTGTCCAGCTGTCAGCCAAAAATCTGAGGTCTGTGCTGCTTATGACTTATTCCTACACTCTGGCTATGTGCATTTTATATATTTTTTTTCTTTTCTTTAATTTGCCTCATTTTCCAAAGTCACATGGACTTGAACATACACACTTATTATGGGGCAGCGGCCCGCATCTTGCATAAGGAGCGTGGGTTTTGGACTGCTGGGATAGCTTCACTGGCCTGGGGCTTCCATTTACTTATAGGAACCCATTTGGAGGGGTCACTTGCCATTTTTCTGCAGGAAAAAAAAAAATATATCCATACTATAAAGGAAAATGTGGTCACGTGCCCATAAATTCTCCAGACGTGCCCGACGCACCCAAAGTCAGCAACAAGGAAGTGATATTCATATATCTGCCTGCCTACAAGATACAGGGGTGTGTGATTTTGACTAAATCTCTGCAACAAGTTTCCTTGCCCCTCTCTATCCCCTGTCTACAAGAAATAATTGTGGCCGACTTTTACTGCAATAACTCTGAGATCACTGAAGGATCCACGCATGGGTTGCCAGCAAGAGGCTGCCTCAGACCCTACCCTCCCTCGCCACCCTCCAGATCACCCCCTCCACAAGGAATCCTCTCTACTGTCTGCCCCTAGCCACCAGAGGTATGAGTACTTACTGTCCCAGCTAAAGGGTGAGCTCCACATCCTCCCGCACATGCCTCAGAACTCTTTCACAACGTCCCACAACTCTTAAGCACTACAGTGCAGTGCAGGTGGAAAGTAGGGCCTCTGCACGGTGCCAGAATACACAAAAAGGTGCCGCTTCGCATTGGGACACCGCAGCTTGATCTTGTGAGGGCCAGAGGGGTACGCAACACATTGCATTCCCCTTTAGCACTCAAAGGGTTAAGAACTATGGACCATAGTCTTCTCAAAGCTCAGTACTTTCTGACACTGTTGCATGTCACCTCCCACAGATCTGTACGTGGCACATTTCTGTCTTCCTATACCAACAGCAATCCTTTGCTGGGGATGCTCGCCCTGGGAACTGTTAGTCCCCTATCCACGGTCCCCAAGCCACCCTATACCTCCCTACAACTGAAAATGCCCACTTTTTACTAGCTCAGGCAGGCATGTTGACGTGCCAGAGCACAGCCATCCATCAGCACATAACAGTAAGGGTGGGAGTGAGGGCATTCACATGTATACAGATAATATGAGGACACACTCTGTAACTCTACAACCTTCTGAAAGAAGCTCAATTTTCAATGCTTTTTGCACTCCTCCGATAACTACAGGGTTAACATGACTCCCAAGTATGCAAAAAGAAAAAAAGTGAGCTAAAACTCCATGAATATACATAAATAAAATACAATTCAATTGTGAGGGATTTTGTGACATAATTTGGCCAAGCTCTTAGCACGCCAAGGTATATCAATTTCAAGAGAGTCCTAACCATTATAAAATAATCCACCATCACCGATTGTATGGCACCAGAGAGTGGGAGACCAACGTCTGTTACCCAAACTAACGAGGTTACTGAGGGGTCTGGATCCTGGCATGCTAAACTTTTTTCTCTTGAGTGGACAGCCCGTGGGGTGACCCTCGCAGATGGTTCATGTAGCTACCAGTTTCTACTCTACTGAAACAAGCTGTACTCCATTTTAAATGTCCCCTCACACCTAGTGAAACCCACTTATGCCATCTCATGGGAGAAGGAGTTGGGATGGATGATTAGTGCTGTATTTGGCAAATGCACATAGTTTTTCCAATCTCTGCACAAGATCTGGAGTCTCACTTCAGATTCTTAGTACGCTGGTATTATATCCCTTCCAGAATACACGTCTCCATAGTCTATTTTCGTGTGCTGGAGATGTAAATCGGCAAGAGGTACTCCCACTATTATTTGGTGGACATGTCCTTCTAGTCAAAATTATTGGGACCAATGCCAGAATAGTACTGAAAGTTGCCTACAGATAAAGCTGGATAGGGATCTTCATCAATCCTTATTTTATTTACGCATCCCTACCTTGCCAAGATTACAAAAACGTATTTTCTCTGTCGTCCAATACAGGTTACTGGTAAATTTGGGTAGATGATCCGCCCCTTTAATAGGCAGGAACAATTCTAGAAGTGTATGCAGGGGGTGGAGCCTACCTTCCCTCCTTGGCTGCAGCTAACCAACTAGCTCCAGAAAGATTTGTTCCTTGGTGAAGACAACACCAGGCTGAGAACAGTTCTGCTATAGTTTTTGAATCTTTTTTTATTTTTCTGTTAGATATGGAATACCATCATTAGGCGGATTACCATAACTGACAATGCCCTTAGATGTGGCTAGCTCAGTATTCATGTGCTTTTTGTGGTCCTTAAGCCCTGAGGAGGAAAATCTTGATTCCAAGTGCTTCCACAGGAGTTACCCACTGAGGTACTTCTTACTACATGGTAATATGAAGACAGAAGATCTGCAGGAAAGGTGAGCAACCCTTTGAGTGCTTAAGGTCCACTTGTCCCACAATGCCCCTCCACACAGGGGTGTATTCATGGAGTTCCTATTGCACACTCCTGCACTCATTGGGTCTATCTGTATGTCTGTTGGGTATTTGGAGCAGGTTTATGTGGTAACTTAACCTTTTAGCTGCTGGTTTGGCACTTTTTAGGGGTTTTCTAACACTTTTCCTACTGGTTTAGTGTTTTTTTTTGGGTGTCCTCACATGTTCTATTGATGTTTTGCACTTTTTACTGTTATACTTTTAAATTTGTAAAATTTGAGTACTGCTCCTTTAAGGAATGTTTTACCGCATAGACGCCATTGCTCCATTCACTTCGATGGGACTGTACTGTTTGAGACGTATCTCTGCAACCGTTTAACCTAGCAACTTCATAGATGGCTCATTTCACTTGTCTGCCCTTACTCTATCATCTGGTTCATGTTTCTAGTGTGTTGGGGGGGCACAGGGGGCTTCGGGCACTGTTTGGGGAAAAACTATATTTCCCATGAGCACTTGCTTCACGCCCTTGTTTCTAATTGGCTCCCACCGTGGCAGCCATTTTGTGATTGTTTCTGGGCGCGTATCCTACGCAGGGCTTGGACTCTCCTGCTCTCCTCTGCAGATTAACCGTTCGCCTGCCAGATAAGTTTATTTTAGCGATTTCTGGGGTGAAATTTTAATCCTACACACTATAATTGGGCGATTTATTGTGCAGTAAGGTTATTGACACTGTGAGAATGTCTATACCACTGGAGCTTGGGGCTAGACCTAAGACTAAGGAGGCTGGGGTCTCTATATCCCCCATTGTGCATTGCTCTTCCTGTCACTCACGGCTACCTAGAGAATTCTCAGGTCATTTATGCCCAGCATGTTCTGATGTCCCTGACAGCATTCCAGGGACCTCCAGCCATGCAATAGAGCCAGCTTGGGTGCAAGAGTTGAAGGCTGCTACTAGGGACCTTAGGTCCACATTGCAACGCTTTCCATCCCAGTTACAGGTCGTCTTTCAGTCTTGACAGACCCACTCCTCAGTCAAGTCTTTCCTGCCCAAACCTCAGGGAGTACCTGATGTGTCAGATTCCTCTGAGGAGGAACTGCTGGTGGATTCGGATGTTGAGAAGTGTTCTGTGTCCCTTTTGATGCTGATCCTGAACCCACTGCTGAAGGCCTGATCAGGGCTGTCTTAACTACTCTTAACATTCCTTTAATTCAGGAGGTTCCTTCTAAGAGTACTCTTCTACCCTTGGTTCCCAGGAAGAAATTGCCGCTTAAAAACGTAACCGGTATTTTCGTTCCTTTCAGAATGAGACACGTCCGGCGAACCAGACAGTTCCCTCGGCTCCACATACCTCCTCCAAGCCCAAACAACAATGGAAGCCCAAGGTCTCCTCCAAGGCTTCCAAGAATTCTTTGGCATGACTCGACGAACCCAGGTCCGCATTCTGCTGTGGGTGGTAGCGTATGACACTATCACAGCATTTGAGAGGGCTCAGGGGCGGACCCATGGGTTTTACAGGTGGTGACAGAAGGGTACAAGATCCCTTTCATTTCTCTTCCTCCCTTTCGTTTTTATCTCTCACACTCCTCAGGGTGCAGAGAAACGCAGTCTGTTCGACAGCACTGTTCAGGCTCTTCTGGACAAGGAGGTTCTAGAGCCAGTACCTATCCAGGACAGGGGTTTGTTTTTTTTTTTTTTACTCAAACCTCACTGTGGTCGCCAAAAAGGACGGAGGTTGTCTCCCTATTTTAGGCTTGAAGGAAGGATCACAATTCCTTTGTGACCCGGACTCATCACCAGGAGTCTCTATGGACGGTGATTGCTGCTGTGTCCCTGGGCTAATTCCTTGTTTCTCTGGATCTTCAGGACGCGTACTTACACATTGCCATTCATCCAGAGAGCCGCCAGTACCTCCGGTTTGCCTGCGACAGGGGACATCTTCAGTTCTCAGCTCTTCCCTTTGGTCTGACGAAGGCTCCTCAGGTCTTCAACAGTGTCCTAGGTGCCTTGATATCCGTCCTCCACCGGAAAGGCATCAGAGTTACTCCATACGTGGACGACTTGCTTCTGAAAGCCCCCTCTGCAGACCTTCTTCATCAGCAAGTTCAGAATTGCATTCAGGCTCTCACCCATCACGGGTGGCTCATCAACTTGGACAAGTCAGATTTTGTCCCATCCCAGAGTCTGGTCTTCCTGGGCCTTCTCTTCGACACTCAGAAGAGCATAGTGTTCCTCACGGACGAGGTGGCTCACCAGATCGCCCACAGGGTTTCTGCGATTATGTCAGGATCCAGTTCCAGTCCAGAAGCTATCCTCTCTGGTGGGGAAATTCATATCCACCATAGAAGCGGTTCCGTTGGCCATGGCGCACACAAGGGAGCTCCAGAGGTTCGTGATCCAGGTTTGCAAGGGTCAACCGGATCTTCTGAAGATGTCAGTTTCTCTTTCTCTTCATGTGGAACTGAGCTTGTCATGGTGGCTAGACCTTTCCAACCTGCCGAAGGGCAGGTCTTTCCTGGTACCCTTCTGGACCAAGGTGATGACGGATGCCAGCCTCTACGGCTGGGGAGTGGTCCTGGGTCGCTTGATCGCTCCTGGCCTTTTTGCAGGACGGTCTGGATAAGGGCCTCAGTTTGCGTTCCCTTAAGGTTCAGACTTCTGCTCTCTCTGTTTTCTTTTGGAGGCGCATTGCCATCCTTCCTGATGTCAAGGTTTTCTTCCAGGCCATTGCTCCCACTCCTCAGTGGTATCTTAACTTGGTTTTGGGCATCCTTCAGCGCCCTCCATTTGAGTCTTTGGCTACTATTCCTCTACGCCTGTTAACGTGGAAAATGGCCTCTCTCCTGGCGATTGTGTCTGTTCGTTGTGTCATGCTTTGTCCTGTAAACCGCCCTATTTGGTGTTTCACAAGGCGGTGCTTCGCATTCCTAAGGAGTTTCTACCGAAGGTGGTCTCAGAGTTCCACATCAATCAGGAGATCATGGTGCCCCTCTTTCTGACAAGGAGAGGGATCTCCACTTGTTGGACGTGGTGTGTTGTCTCAAGATTTATGTCCATTGCACTGAGTCTATCAGGAGATGAAGCACTGTTTGTCATTCCTTAGGGTCCTAGGGCAGGAAGACCTGCATCCTGGATCAAGTCCACTATTTGTAAGGCTTAGGAGCGGAGGAAGAAGCCTGTTCCTTTTCGGGTCATGGCTCATTCTACACGTTCTATTGGGGCCTCTTGGGCTTACAAGAATCAGGCCTCTGCTGATCAGTTGTGCAGGGCGGCCACTTGGTCATCTGTGCACACCTTTTCGAAGCACTACTGTGTGGATGTGTTGGCATCGGCTGATGCCAGCTTTGGGAGGAAAATCCTGGAGGCTGTTTTGCCTATCTAGGATTTTCTTAGGTCCTTGGTGCTTCCTTCACTTTTGAGCCCTGTTGGCTCTAGTTCCGAGTGATGTGTAACAGATCCTGGGGTGTTACCCCCGAGTCGTGTCTGTTGACACTTCATTGTTTTGTTGTGCTCTCTCTGATCTGATGGTACATATCAGCACTGGTGACTTTGGGGGCCTTGCGCCTGGTCCTTGCCTTCTTCCCGCCTCTGGGAAACTTAATGGTTGGACATCCCAGAGTTACCAGTAACCTGTATTGGACAACAGAGAAAAGAGGATTTTAGTCTTACCTGTTAAATCCTTTTCTCTTAGTCCATACAGGTTACTGGTCTCCTGTCAAGGGACCATGCTTGTCTCTCCTGTGGCAGACTGTGGGGGTCCTTCTGGGTCACGCTCACAGGAGTCTTCTTTCCCTTCACTATCTAGTCATAGTTAGTGTCACAAATCTTTCTGGAGCTAGTTGGCTAGCTGCAGCCAAGGAGGGAAGGTAGGCTCCACCCTGCATACACTTCTAGAATTGTTCCTGCCTATTAAAGGGGCAGATCGCCTACCCAGAGTTACCAGTAACCTGTATGGACTAAGAGAAAAGGATTTAACATGTAAGACTAAAATACTCTTATTTACACCATGCTGCTAAGACTCTAATCCCTAGACAATGAGGAGCCCCTAATACCACCTCTGTTTGAAGAATGGAAGGAGCTGGTTCGATCTCCACTTTTATTGCTACAACTGTCCCTACTGAATTGGGGCATGGATGCAGATAGGGTCAACAAATTTCTTGTGTCTTTTGTAAATGATGTTTCAGTTTACATGGACAGTTAGCGTGGGGTGCAAGCAAGGTGGCTTCCCATTCCCTTCTCCTCATCCTTTCCCTTGTGACAGCCCCCCCCCCCTTTTTTTCCCCCTTCCAGAGCTCTCTCTCTCTCACCTTCATCTTCTATAATGTGGCTTGGTTTTACTACTTAAGGTGCAGTACTAAGATAGACATTGTTGGGAACAGAGTTGACTTCATTTTGGATTGCTTGTATGACCCTCTGAGTGTTTGAGGCCATCTGATGTAGTTTGCTATGATGTATTTTGCTTTATGAACTCTTAACTTTGAACAGGAAAAGTTTGCAGCAGGTAGGTGAAGACCAACAGAGGTGTGAACACTAACACCAACTCCTCTTTATAGGCACTATCCACCCACCACAGCAAAACACGATACCAGTATCGTTCATTAAAGGGATACCACGGCAGGGAAGCTTGAGCAAATGGCCACACACAGTTCCTAGACACACCCCTTTAAGAAAATGGTGCATGTTTTAAAAGGAAGTGCATTTGAATGAATACATTCTATTACTATAAGACTGAGTGAAATTAAGATATGGTGAAACATCCCTTTACAAAAACGGTGCACGTTTGAAATGAAACTCCCAAGTGTCCCTCTCTGTCCCAAATCCCTCTGCTCTCGTAAATGGGGGGAAAAAAGGGACACCATGGTGGGAAAGGGACAGACTGTGTTGTGTCTATATATTTAAATTCAGAGCAGTAGGTGGGTATACCAGGTTCGCTTTGTTTTCTGCCAATTCTGAGCTGATGGCACTGCTGGACACCTTCCAATTGCAAAGGGACGTATGCATAATACGTTTTTAATCTTGTACGGTACTCAACATTTCAAGTTTCTTTCTGCTTCTTCAAAAGAGCTTGGACAGCACATCTGGAAACCCCTGTCTGCCTTTTTCTGGAAGAGACCTTGCTTATGCAGTATAATTACCTTGTGTCTTGTTGTTGTGCTCAGTCTTGCCATGGTGTGTGACTTTTGACATTAAACGGTCTTCAGCAACCTCACCTTGTTAGCAGAGTTTGGCTGTTCCTCACCCAGTTTTATTCCTCCTACACAGCTGTTTAGGTTTGTTTCTACCCACATATTAAATGGATGATTAGCACCAGTTTTTCCCCCCCACACCACCTAAAACTTTTGCACATTACTGTATATTATGTATAAATAAAATATATTAGCAGTATGGGACTATATAATATATACTGTATGAAAAAGAATTCTTAAGCCTTTTGGGAAAGGAAATGAAAGCCATGGTTCCTTCTCTTCCTTCACATGACATGACTCACCCGGGAAGCACCTCAACAGGCAGGCTCTTCCTTTTGGGTGACCAGATTATACTCTAGGCAATCTCCTTTACTTAGTGGGTACAACATTTGTTTCTCTATCTGCTTTATTTCTACTTTTGTGAATTACTTTTTGGGGGTCTGCATATCAGGTCAGATCACAAAGGAGGTATGAGAACCAGAGTGGTTTCTACAGTGGTCCAACTGACATAGTTTGACAAGTTTAACTCCTAGGGAGACTAGCCTGTGATGCCCCTAATTGTTTTGTGGCCACTTCAGAGCCAGTCCAAGGGATGTCTGTCTCTGAGCAGGATCTAATTTCTACTATGGTTGGTATCCCTGTGTCCATTTAGGCTCTTCTTGACAGGGGAAGAAGAGTGAACCTGGTCTCATAAGATTAAGTCTACTCCTTAGCCTTTCCTCCAGCATAGCAAGATTCCTCAATTGAGGGGAAACTATTCCTCCCTTAGTCCTTGGGCAGCCTTTAAGGAAGATTCTGGGTGTTGGGTAGAGGGTCTAATTCGGGCAGTATGACTCAGGCTCTTCCTCCCAGAACATTTTCAAAAGGCATTAAATGGGATGCTGCACTATTTCCTTGAACAGGTGGTGCTTCAGGAATGGAAGTCACTGGCTAAAAGGCTATTTATACCCAGGCACTTTTCCCTAATCTATTATTTTTATCCTGTTGCATTACAGCACCCCATTTCTCAGCTATCTAAATGCACAGCTTTACTGGTTGCAGATGCTGTATTCAAAGATTAGGCACATAAATGTAATTGACTCTGGGGATGGGTAGCAAGGGACATGGTTATCTGGGACAAGCAGTTGTTGGATGCAGTCCAGCTGAATGCTCCCACTCTCACACTAAAGCCAAACTGGTCTGGCCGGACAAGAAACCTTGCAAAAAGCCCTCCACTGACAAGTTTTCTTTCGCATGACCTGTAGAGTTCTGGACTGGCTAAAGCTAGTGGAGGGCATCTGACCTGGTTTTACTAAATGTGGTGTGACCTGGTTTTACTAAATGTGGTGTATCTGTGGGTTCTGAGGGTTATCACAGATTTCAAGAACCCTCTACTTCATGGCTTCTTCTTTCAAGGTTCCTCAAAATCCAGTGAGAGCTCTTCAGTTCTGAAATGAAGTTCAAGCCTTAGTAGATATGCAGGTCTTGATTCCGGTACCCCTTCAGGAAAGTTTTATGGGGTTTAATTATTATTTTAATACTCCAAGAAAGATGGCAACAATAGTCTGGTGTTAGACTGGAAGCAGCTCAATCATTGCGTTCATACACTACGGTTCAAAACAGAGTCCTTGCTCTCAGTCATTCCCACTATGCGTCCAGGGGAGATTTTTGTTTATCTGGACACAAGGGACACTTACAAACCTTTTCTTATTCAATAGCATCATCTGTATTTTCTTCTCTTTGTTTTACAATCTCTCACTTAAGATGCCTTCAGCAGAACGCTCATCTAAATCTTCATCTGTGGTGTTTCAGAATGAACAAAACACAGCTGGGTGGATAATTTCAGAAGTGCTTGCTTGTGCTGTCGACAT
The DNA here is from genome assembly GCA_037306005.1 of Rhinophrynus dorsalis. Classification (NCBI taxonomy): domain Eukaryota; kingdom Metazoa; phylum Chordata; class Amphibia; order Anura; family Rhinophrynidae; genus Rhinophrynus; species Rhinophrynus dorsalis. The sequence goes on from CM074719.1 coordinate 277,637,644, forward strand.
GAGATTTAACACCCTTCAGGGAATGGCTCTTCTACCAGCAGACGAGGTTCAGACCTTTTCATGGTGCGTCCCCCAAACCTTAGTCCTCATCTGCAATGGTGAGAGGACTACATGGGGGTGTTGTAGTCACTGGCCTTGACCCTAATGGCAGTTCCATATGCTCTTTTCCACACCCAGGCCCTTCAGCTGGATATTCTCTGGAACTGATCCAAACAATGTGCCATCTCGCCTGTATAAATGTTCCTCTTGACACAAAAGGTGGTGGATCTTTGCTGGTGGCTTCATGAATATCACTTGATAATGGACTGGTCCACAGTAACAGTGTACTCCAATCTGGTGGGTTGGGGAGCAGATTTCAGCTCTCAGATGGCTCAAAGTTTAAGATTTGTCTGGCCTTCCATCATTGGTCTGTTACTTACTGGAATGCCACTGCTGTGGAGTATGTCAACTGCCAAGGAAGGGCCAGAAGCAAAGCTGCATGGTTAAAGATTCATCCAATTCTACCCGAACAGAAGCTCATGTTCCTCAACCATCAGATCTTAGGGAATGGGAGCTGAATCAGGCCGACTCTAACCCCCTAGTTCAGGTCTGCGCTCTTTTGGTTGTGGACAGGATGGAGTCTCAATTGAACCACAAGGTTCAACTGTTTTGCTTCAGGTCCTGCAGTGGCTGCAAAGGGTATTTCCCTCAGGCATATGTGTTTCCTGCTCTCACAAGGATTCCCAGAGTGTAAAGGGAGGTCAGGTTGGAGGGGGTAAATATAATTCTGATTGTGCCTTGCTGAGCGCTTCTTGGATCCGATTACTCTATCAGTAGCTGAGCCATGTCGCAGTCTTCTTCCGGGCCTATTGCTGCAGGGTCTTCTGTATCATCCAGTATTTAGCCTTGATGGATTGGTTTTTGAAATAGATGTACTAAAGGGAAAAAAGGTTTTCCGATTAGGTAATTGCAGCTATGCTGAAGGCCCATAAGCCAGTTTTGGCTAAGGCATATCAGAGTCTGGCCATTGCTCTTCAAGTTCTGAGAAGACCAGAACTTGCAATTATATTCTTTTCATGTTCAGGTTATTTTGATTTGTCCCCAGGACAGCTTCCTAAAGGACTTTGTCTCAGTTCTATAAAGGTCCAGATTCCAGCTTTGCCTGCCTTCACAGAAGCAGGTGACTTTCAAATTAAAAAGTGGGTTCAGTCTCTCCTCATTGCTCAAATCTGGCAAACAGCAGCTTGGTTTTTTCATCTGCTAGACATGTCAATAGAGGAACCTTGGTGTCTTCCTCTGTCTAACCCTCCGACAGAAAGATTTTTAAGGGGTTTGTAGATGGAATAAAGCAACTGGCCAATCTTTGAAGCACATTCAGGTGTCAATCAGTATTGTCAAATTGCAAATGCACATCCCATGGCTGACACATAGCTGGATGTTTATCATTTGTCAACATTTATTTATTTACTTTGAAAATGTTTTACCAGGAAGAATACATTGAGATTTCTCTCATTTTCAAGTATGTCCTGGATAGTTTTCAGTAAAGGGTTACATATTTACACAAATTGTGAAACATTATATATACACATATACATAAACAACATTAATATACATACTTATTAAATATTGAAATTATATACAGTTACACACTGTTTTTAGATCTAAAGATGCATTTGCTTTTAAGGATTTTAGACTGGGAGCAGGTGTGATTATTTCAGGCAGATTGTTCCAGATTTTTGGAGCTCTGAAGGAGAAGGCAGATCTTCCTGCTTCTTTCTTGTATTGTGGAATACGCAGTGAGTTGTTTAGTAGTAGAGAGAAGGATTATAGTTAGTATGGAGAGCAGGAGTGAGCATACTGCTCAAGTAGTCTGGTAGTTTTCCAGAGACGTGGTTGTGTACTAAGCAAGAAAGGTGAAGGCTACGTCTAGATTTGTGTGTTAGCCAATTTAGTTCTTTTAGCATATCAAAGTGATGGGTAGTGTAATTACACTGGAGGATAAAGCAGCATAATGAATTATATAGTGTCAAGTTTACCAAGATGGATTTCTGGCGCTGGAGCATATACTACGTCACCATAGTCTATGACTGGCAGCAACATCTGTTGTACAATGCGTTTTCTCACCAGGGTACTTAAACATGATTTGTTTCTGAAAAGAGTACTTATTTTGTGATAAAGTTTGGAGGTTAATTTGTCAATATGAAGACCAAAAGTGAGGTTAGGGTCAAGCCACATACCAAGATATTTGTAGGAGTCTACTGGGGCCAATTTACGATTCTGTCGAGATTATGCAGTTTGTGCTTTGTGCCAAATATCATTGTGACTGTTTTGCCTGAGTTTAAGAACATTAAAAAAGGTAGTTTAAATTAAACTTTCATATTCAAGACACTGTCATTGGATGCAACTCTTAAAATTGTTCATAGGTTGTTAATTTTTTTTATTTTTTATTTTTTTTTAAATCAGTACTTTTAGTATCCAGTGACGTCACCAGTTCCTCTTGCTGCCGCACAGCTCTGCAGGATGTCCCCTGTTCAGAAAATCTCCTTACCTGCCTCCCCAGCTCTCTCTAGGAGCAAGCGCGCTCCCATCATTATGTGGGAAGACACAAGAAACTGGCAACCCTCTGTCACTCAATGCAGAAAATCGAGCAGAACTTAACTCTGAGTGCCAGTGTGTATGGAACATGTTGCACACCCCTTTGCCACTGAAATAATTAAATTCTGCATGCATTTCAGCTGTAGCCATTGAATATTCTTGGCTTAGTTCTAGACCGCTAGGCATCCTTTGCGGTGTTCCACTTCAGTGCACAGCTTCTGAGTCCTAATAAACAAGTTCACACATGTACCGATTCTGGCAGTGATTTGTGACAGGGATAATGGATGAGTGTGAAAGGTTATGTGGTAAACCATGATTTCATTCACTATATGCTCAAACTCTTTATTCCTCACATTACTAGAGAGGCATAAGTTCTCATTTAATCCACTGTATGGAACCCAGTGTATGGATTAATCCCTTGTATGCCATGTAGGTGTATGTAACCTGGTGTATAGATTAACCCCTTGCATGCCGGTTAATCCATACACCTGTCTGGGAAACAAAGGGTTAATTCACCCACTGGGTTCCATACACTTGCCTGGCAAACAAGGGGTTAATTCATACACTGGGTTCCATACAGTATGTTAAATAAGTGATGCCTCTAGTAATGTGAAGAATAAAAGAGGTTAAGAGTACAATAAATGAAATAATGGTTTTTCACATAACCTGTCACAATCATCCCTTATCCCTGCCACAAACTGCCATCAGAATCGGTATCTGTGTAAATGTGTTTATTAATAATAATAATCCTTTATTTATATAGCGCACACAGATTCCGCAGCGCTTTACACTCATATTGGTTCCTGTCCCCATTGGGGCTCACAATCTAAATTCACCTATCAGTATGTTTTTTTTGGAGTGTGGGAGGAAACCGGAGTACCTGGAGGAAACCCACGCAAGCACAGTGAGAACATACAAACTCATTGCAGATGTTGTCCTTGGTGGGATTTGAACCCAGGACCCCAGCGCTGCAAGGCAACAGTGCTAACCACTGAGCCACCAGGACTCAGAAGCTGTGCACGCTAGTGCACCGAAGCGGGGCAGAACTAAGCTAGCTGAAAAGCCTTGTAGGAAGGCCGCTTAACAAAACAGACTCTATAATGTATTCGACTAGACACCACCATGAGCTAGAGAGAAGCGTGGGCACCACATTCTGAGGTGGAGTACATATAATAAAATAGGATTTTAGTGTTCTTATCTGTTAAATCTTTAGTCCATATGGAACACAGTTGACAGGGAGGTTGAGTTCCTACTCTTGGAGAGCACGGCCCATCACAAAAAGACAGTCTCTTGATGGAGAATACCTTCTCCTCCTCCCATAATTTCTTCTGAGCGAAGCCACACAACAAGAAGTGGGAAAGAGAAGAAGAAAATCTCCAGAGAGAGAAAGTCCCTAAGAGGACTCCTCTGCCCAGGAAAGCAAACCACAAAGTCCCTCTCTCTCTGGGTGGGAGACCAGTGTTCCATCTGGACTAAAAATAAAGGGATTTAACAGGTAAGAACACCAAAATCCTATTTTCTCTTGCATCCAATATCGAACACAGGTACCATGGGAATATACCAAAGCTAGGATTCCCCAGGATATCACAGTTCCCTAGGATTACCCAGTATATGAATAAGCCAAGTAACAAGTGTCGACTCTGAACTTACACAGCACACTAAAACAAGAGCCAAAAGGGCTCAGACACTACTGGACATCAACTGGCAGAGAAAAAAGAGCGCAGGTCCCTAGACAGGCAGAACCTCCTGTAGGACCTTCTGGTCAAGGCCAGAAAGTTGAAAAGTAGTGTTTGGTTAAAGTACGCAAAGAGGACCAAGTCGCTGTCTTGCACAGCTTTTTGAGGCCTGGTTTTTATAGGCCCATGAGGCAACCACAGACCTGGTGGAGTGAACTGTGATCTTAAAGGGAACAGGCTTCTTCCTGATTTCATATGCCAAGCATATGGTAGTCTTGATACAAGAGGCAATTGTGACCTCTGGGATGACAAATTGAGAGTCAGCCTTGCAAAAAGGCTTAGTACGGGGCACATCCCACATCCAACAAATGAATATCTCTCTCCTTAGTGGATGTAGGGTCAGGAAAAAAGGAAGGCACAACAATCTCCTGATTGATGTGAAACTCAGAGACTACCCTGGGAAGAAATTCCTGAGAGGTACGTAGTACCTCCTTATCTTGATTAAAAACCAAGAAGGGAGGTTTACAAGACAACACTTGTAACTTAGCGGATTGCTACACCAGGACCACTGCCAAAAGGAAAGTCATCCTTAGTTTCAATTGGAACAAAGATGAAAAAAGGGGAGGTTCGAAAGGAGGCCTCTGAGAAGCACCCAGAACCATTTTATCAATTAAGCTATGGAGGCATGGATCTTGGGCCGGGAGATCCAATTCGCTGTCTCTTCCTCTTTGAATAGATATATCCACTGAAAGTGCTTGGAAAAGGAGGCTCCCTTATTCCACTCTGATTTATTTAAATCTGAAACTAAATGGTGAACAGGAAAGACATGGATCTCTTTCTGGTTACCAAAAAAAAAAAAAAAAATGCAACGACCAGTATATCCTGTTCCTTGCACTCCTCAGCCAAACAAATGGTCTTACAGGTTTTAAAATGGTTCTAACTTTCAAATTAAATGAACCTTCTTCCTCCACTACCTCTCACCCCTCTTCAGAGGAATATCCCAACAAGATACATTGGATGGATTCATTCTCTAGCATTTCCACTCTACTAGATGTACCTTCATCAAGTCGCTGCCTTTTCCTTGCACCTGCCTCTTGATGCATAGATGAGAATGTATCCTGAATGATGATTACGTCCATGCAAGGACATGCTGGAACTGTGAAGGCATGTCTTCACCAGCTGACTTCCTTAGGAAGTCGGGACATAACTTAACCGACTGCTGCATCAGGGATTTTAGATTCACAGCCAAGACAGGCCTTAAATTTTGCACCCCCTTGTCTGGCTTGGGCTCAGCATTACTTTTGCCCTTCAAAGGAACAGATTTAGGGGTGGAGGTCATTCCAACACACCTGGCATCAGCAAAAAGATTGGCTAAAACATATTTTTTAATTTGATTTTTTAAAAGTTAAGTGATCACCTTTACATACCAAATTCCACAAGCTTAAATAGTTAATTTAGGTGTGTGTTCCTTGCTGGAATTCAGAGGCCAATCACCATAAGAAGCACTAACACCCAGGACAAAAAGGTGAAATTTACTCACCAATATTTGTGTTTCCTCTGTGTCCTTCCACGGCATACTGTGGGCTTTGGCTCCGCCTTCCAGCTGGGTAGGACCAATTAGTTTCTTTTAAAATATTGCTTGCTACCTCTCCTCTGCAGTTATACAGTTGACCAAGCTGAAAGATACAAGAGGTTAGAGATAGCCAGACCAATCTACACCATAATACAGTAGTAGGTAATGTTTGAGCAGCGGAACTGATAGAGATACCGTAATAACCATGGATGGGTTGCCGTGGAAGGACACAGAGGAAACACAAATATCGGTGAGTAAATTTCACCTTTCCTCTGTGTCCAATCCACAGCATACTGTGGGACTTACCAGAGCAGTACCCCAGAGAGGGATGGGGCAGAAAATAAGTTCAGAGTTGGATAGCTGCTTCACGCACCTTCCGTCCAGTCTATAATGTTTGATAAACGTAGAGATTGAAGCCCAAGTTGCTGCTTTACATATGTCCTCTTGTGAAGCTGCAGCCTTGAGGGCCCAAGAAGTGGACATGGCACGCGTTGAGTGGGCTTTAAGACCCTTCAGAGGGTCCTGGCCCGCTGTTTCTTATGCTAAGGCAATACAGTCACGTATCCACCTAGCAATAGAAGCTTTCGAAGCTGCTGTTCCTTTGAATTTGCCTCCAAAATGGACCAGGAGGGAGTCTGATTTACGGAAGTCCTTAGTCCTAGAAAGATATGTCTGCAAGCACCTGACTAAATCCAGGTTGTGTAAACGCTTTTCCAGTTCATGCTCTGGATTTGGACAGAAGGAAGGCAGTACAATTTCCTGATTAAGGTGGAATTGGGAAATAACCTTAGAACGAAAGGAAGGCTTAGGCCGCAGCACCACCTTATCCTGATGAAATGTAAGGAAAGGAGAGACCTCTACCAGGGCTTGTAATTCGGTAACTCTACTGGCCGATGTAACTGCAATGAGAAAGCAGTTTTCAGTGTCATATTTTACGGATACCTCTTGAAGGGGCTCAAAATAGGGGTGAGAGGCCAATTGTTGTAATACCAGTTTAAGATCCCAGGGAGGAATGGTCTCTCTAATGGTTGGTTTTATCTTAGAGATTGATGTTAGGCAACGTCTAATAAGATCATTTTCTGCAAAAGGAGTGGCCAATATAGCTGATAAAACTGACAGTTGTACGTTCAATGACGCTGGTTTTAACCCCTTTTGGATCCCATCCTGCAGGAAATCAAGAATTTTGGCCGGAGATATGTTTGATCTGTCCAAGTGATGAGCCATACACCATTTATGAAAAATGGACCACACCCTGTAGTATATTTTTGTGGATGATGATTTTCGCCCTTTGAGCATGGTGTCAATAACCGGTTCTGAGGTGCCCTGTAACCTCAAAGACTGCCGCTCAGCCTCCAGGCCCAGAGCTGGAAGAAGGCTGGGTTTGGATGCTGTAGAGGGCCCTGAAGAAGGTGGTCTGAGGTGACCGATCGTTTCAGAGGAGGTCTGCAGGACATACGAGGTAGGTCTGGAAACCATGGTTTCCTTGGCCAGTACGGAGCAATCAGAAGTACTTCCGCCTTGTCTCGTTAGATTTTTCTGATGACCTTGTTTAACAGAGGGAGAGGAGGAAACAAGTATGCCAGTTTGAACCGCCATGGAATCCTTAAGGCATCCTGCCCTAAGGCCTGAGGATCCTGCCACCTGGACAGGTACTTGGAACATTTTTTGTTCTGATTTGTGGCCATGAGATCCACTTCTGGGAGACCCAGATTGGCCACTACCTGTTGAAATACCCTTTGGTTTAGTTCCCATTCTCCCGGGTTGATTGGATTTCGACTGAGAAAGTCCGCCTGTTTAGTTAGTCGACCTGATAGGAAGGAGGCCGTGAGGGACTGTAGATTGTGTTCTGCCCAAAGGAGGATTTTGAGCGCCAGATTGTTTAATTGGGTGCTGCGAGTTCCCCCTTGATTCAGGATGTATTGGACTGCAGTGGAATTGTCTGATCTGATCAGTACTGGTTGTTGTTGAAGGTCCCGACTGAAATGCATTAATGTGTTCCAAACTGCTAGGTGCTCTAGTACATTGATATGTAGTTTTTTCTCCTGGACAGTCCAAGTACTCTGAATTGTCTTGTTGTCCCATATTCCTCCCCATCCTTGTCTGCTGGCATCTGTATGTAGAATCTGCCATTCCGGATCTATCAGAGATCTGCCTCTCGCAAGGTGTGTAAGTTTGAGTCCACCACCTTAATTCCAGTCTGGTTTGTCTTGAGATTGGAATCGGCTGATGGAAATTTGTAGGTTGTCTTTTGTAATAGGTTAGGTAATGTAGTTGGGTTCTGCGGGCATGAACCCGAGCCCAGGGAATGACCTGATATGTCGATTCTAAGTGCCCCAGGAGTCTGGAAAATGTTTTTGCCGTCTGTTCTCTTCTCTGTAGAAACCTGAGGACATGATTGATGATCCGCTGTTGACGATCGGATGACAGAAATGCCTGGCCCAGTTGGGTGTTGAACTGTATCCCCAAGAATATCAGGTCCTGCGAGGGTACCAGAGAGCTCTTGTTGAAATTTATGAGCCATCCTAGCTTCTGTATTTGAGCTACACATGTTTTGGCGCTGGTTAGAGCTTTCTGGAGAGATGTCTCTATTATCAATATGTCGTCCAGGTATGGAATGACTTTGAGAAGATGATGTTGTCGTCTGAGGAATGCCATGATGTTGGACATGATCTTTGTGAAGATCCGGGGGGCAGATGCTAGGCTGAATGGCAATGCTCGGTATTGGAAGTGTTTGCCAAAGATGTGGAACCTGAGGTACTTGCGATGTTGCTGCTGGATCGGCACATGATAATATGCATCGCGTAGATCGATACGTGTTAAGTACACCTCTGGCTGTATTAATTTTAGTGTGGCTGAGACGGTCTCCATCTTGAAATGATGCAGTTGAAGATAAGAGTTGAGGTTTTTCAGATCCAAAATGAGACGAAAGTTCCCCAGTAGGTTTTATAGCATATTAAAAAAAAAAAAAAAAAAAAAAAAAAAAAAAATTGAATAGAAGCCCCTGAATCTCTGATGAAGAGGGACTTCCTCTATTACTCTGTTCTTCAGTAGGGACTGTAAGGCTTGTTTCATCTGTTGGATCTTTGACTTCGGTCTCAAATTTGGAGGTCAGAAAGCAATGTGGAAAGGGGGCAGTCTTGAATTCCAGAGAGTATCCCTTCTGAATGATTTCCTATACCCATTTGTCTGGATGGGTAAGAGACCAGGCCAAATGGCATTCCTCCAGCCTGCCCCCTACTGGAGGAGAAGGGGTGAGACTGGCTTCATTGAGGGAACTGTCCCCGTCGCTGGAAATCCCTGCGATTTCCAGGCCTCTGGGAAATTTGATAACCTCTCTTCCTTTGGTCATAACCTCTTCCTGGTTTGTAACAGTGGGCCTCCCCAAAGGACTGTCTTCTGTATTGCCCTGATCGTCCCGGAGACCTTCTGATCTTCTTATCCTGAGGTAGGAACTGGCTCTTTCCTCCTGAGGACCTTTTTATTATGTCCTCAAGTGGATCCCCAAATAGTTTGGCTCCAGAAAACGGAAGGGAGACCAGTTTGTTCTTGGAAGAGGGATCTGCTTCCCATGCCTTGATCCACATGGCGCGTCTAGCTGTTACTGAGAGTGATGATGCTCTTGCCAGCAGACCAATGTTATCTAGTGAGGCATCACATGATTAGTTGATGGCATCTTTGATGATTGATATGTCCTTAATAAGATATGCTCGAGAGACTGAGGATTCTATCTTCTCTTCTAGGTCTGTAAGCCAGATGCGTAAAGTCCTAAAGGTAGAGGCCATGGCTGTTGCTGTCTTGAGGTTTTGGCCGATGGTGGCAAACTGTTTCTTCAACACGCTATCGGCCCTCTTTTCCATTGGATCTTTCAGAGTGGTGCCATCCTCAAGGAGAATAGTAGTTTGCCTTGAGGTCTGGGCTATTGCAGCATCCACTTTAGGTGGAGTGTACCAGTTAGATGTTTTTTCTTCTGCGATTGGATACATACAGTGGAACCTCTTAGAGATGGCTCCTCTTTTCTCTGTCTGCTTCCATTCACTGTGAATTATTTAGTGAATTGAGCTATGGACCGGAAACTGGGGTGAAGCCTTCTTGTAGCCCACAAATGCAGCGTCCATCACATTTAAATCCTTCTGCACGTCAGACAATCAAAGGGTTTTCCTCATAGTTTTAACCAGGTGATCCATTTTATCTATGCTGAAGCTGCCGGCTTCTTCTACAAGCTCTCCCTCTTCCGCTGCTGCTGACTCAATATCTATATATGTATCATCATTCATCTTGAGCCCCTGACGGACCTTCTTCTGGGTCTGATGTTCTGGGGAGCTTCCTTGCTGCCGCCTGCATTGATGTGCCGGTATCTTGCATAGAAGTCTTCATCCAAGACAAAAAGTCCTGGAACTGAAGTGGCACATTTCCTCCAGCAGCTTGTTGCAGGCATGCAGTACATAGTTTAGCAGGGTCTTTAGCAGGCAGTGTATTGTTACATCCAGCACAGGGTTTCTCCTTTGGCCCAGTTTTCTCATCCTTTGCCGAGTCTGAGATCTTTGCTTTTCAGACTTAGCATCTTTGGAAGCTGACATGTCTGCAAACCTTTAGAACTGACTGTGTAGAATAGCACTGTAGGAACAACTATACAGGCTTCCCCTAATAATGCAGCTAATTAAACCTAAGCATTAGCGTTTATCTGTTCAAAGTAATAGCAACATACCTGGGACCCGTTCAGCAGCCGCCGTTTATCCATGCCTGTAACCGGATGTCCATTGCTCCGCGTGCGTTCCAACGCTGGAACGCTCCGTTACGTTCTTCCTGTTCCTGCCTGAGTATGCTGTGAGTGGGCGTGTGCTAACAAGCTGGTGCTTCTAGTTAGTGAAGCAACATGGGGAGAAGTGGCATGTCGCCGCGTGAGTAGCCAGTTTCCACTCTGTGCTGTGGGATGCGGACAGCGTGCGTTTTCTCCGGTATGTACAACGTGCCTACATTTAGGCAGAAACATTATGGAGCATTCTGATAGCCGTGATTGTAGAGAGAGTGAGGCATAGCCTCCGTCCTCCAGCTGGGTAGGACCAAATAACTGCAGAGGAGAGCTAGCAAGAGATCTATAAAAGCAACAAATTGGTCCTACCCAGCTGGAAGGAGGAGCCAAAGCCCACAGAATGCTGTGGATTGGACACAGAGGAAAGAAACTTTTCCTACTTGCCTCTTGCTCCCTGAGACTTCAGCCCCTGTTGGCCTTTCCCTTTGCCTCTTTGTTCCTTATTCGCTATACTGTGGAACTCATCAATTAAGGACCTCGTCCAGGTACTGCCTCACAGCTGAGCATCTTCTACTTTCATCCATCACATTAGGAGGGTTGAGGATAGGTGTTGTTCTTCCCTGGTCAACCAATGCAGTGGAGCCAAGGCTAGAGGAGGCACTCTGTACCTCCTGGTTGAACAACATATGCATCCAGCAGGCCTTTTCTTCATCTTTCTTCTTTTTCTCTATAAAGCACAGATCTTGAGCTGCTCACAGCCCTCTTACCTAATGTATGACTAAAAGACTACCGGGGATGGGGGACGGGGGACACCTCCTTATAAGACTTAACCGATTCGCCCTACATCAGCTAGAGGGAAGAGAATATACAAACAATATGGCCATGGGAAGGTACACAGAGGAAACATTGTTTGAATGCATAATTATCCAATTAAATTAAAATAACCACCTAAAAGCATACAGTTCCAGAAAGTAGATATTCCCCTACATCAAATGATGGGTTACTTGCAGGGGCGGATTGTACTGGAATACCAGCCCGGGGTGTGTGCTGTATTTTATATTATATATATATATATATATATATATATATATATATATATATATATATATATATATATATATATATACACACATATACACACATATACACACATATACACACATATACACACATATACACACACACACACACACACACACATTTTAGTTCATGTAGGACCGATGGCACATCTCAGGAACATTTTTTGCAAACCAGAGGTGTTGTTTATATACAGAAATAAACACCACCTCTGGTTTGCAAAAAAAAACATTCCTGAGATGTGCCATCTGTCCTCCATGAACTGTATGTAACTATGTATCTTATTTCTTTTCCATGTCTCTCTCTCTCTCCTGACCACTTGTGTGTCCCTCTCCCCCACCCATGTTATTCTAGCTTCTGCACCTATGTCTCTATCTTCTCCTCCGTACACCTATATCTCTCTCACATTCTCCTCCTGCACTCACGTCCCTCCGTCTCCCTCCAGCTATTAATCCTCCTGTCTTCTTCTCTCTTGCTCTTCTACAGACAAATCTTGTTTCCCCTTCCCCCTGTAATTCTTCCCAGAACACCTCACCTCCATTCCACGCTTGCTTTCACTCTCTCCTCCAACCAGCCCCCACCCCGCAACTCGCATGCCTGCCCGCAACATTATCTATGAATGAGCTGAACTCACCGGTGAAGGATGAGCTCAGCTGTCAGATTTAGCAGGACTCTGTTTCTTTATGTGGCTGGTTTAGCATGCTCTCTGTGGGACAGAGAAAGCATGCATTGTCTGAATAGGCGACTGAACACTGATCTGTCTGCAAGTGCACAGACCTTCCACTCCTTCATGCACATCGTGGGCCAGTCAAGGAAGGTTTTCCGATCTCCTCACCGGCCCATGATCATATGGCCCCACCTGGGGATGCCCGATCCCCAGATAGGACAATCCGCCCCTGGTTTCTTGTCTTCCTACCCATAGCCTGGTGTGCTCAAATATTTCCACAGTGTGGAGTTAAAGGAAAAAAATAACATTTTCACATTTCAAAGATACTGAAATTGTTGAAAACTATGGAGTTTACTACTGTATTAATTAGTCACTGCTCATCTGAGCAAACTGGCACCAAATTGCTATGAACTGATATGCTGTAAATTTTACAAGCAGCACAAAACTTCACCAACTACATCTCAGTTTTCATATGGTTTTTTTTGTGTGACTTGCCTATACTACCGTAAATAAAACAGAAGGCGGAGGGAGGGAGGGAGAGAGAGGGAGAGGGAGAGAGAAATATAAATGTATTTATTTACATTTCAACCCCAATGAAAGGTACGGATATCTGTGAAAACTATAGAGCTTATTGTATTTTTAGCTACTTGTCTTCCGAGAAAAATGGCACCTTGTTGGTATGTGCAAGAAACACAAAGAGCTATTTACATTTCTACCCCTTCAACACCACCTCTAGCTTTGAATCTCCTATTGTAATCATTAACTTCCTCTAGTCCAAGATAATGCGCACCCCACATTCAGCAGGGGGTACCAGAAGCATTAAACTACACCAACTAAATTTATCATACATGGTATGGGGTTGACAGGGGCTATGGGCATGGCTAACAGTGAAACAAAGCTGGGGAAGCAGTCAGTCAATGTATGTATGATTCTATGGCTACCAATGGAACAAGGCTTAAGTGTCAGAATCTGTATGTGTAAACCTGTGCCAACAGACAGATTAACAAGGCGGGGGAGGGTCAAAAAGTTTATATGGACTTCTGTAACTACCAGTGAAACTATCCGGGGGGTGGGGGGGAATTTGTCTCAGCCTTACCCATGTTTTTCTTAAAGGGTACAAATTTTTACTTGGTGGACGAATGTCCCCCAATCTTGCTTCAGACTGGGGCACATTCATAGTTCATAGAACACCGGTTTGAGGATGATGATGATAAGATAAGTGAAGGAGGTAAGCACCCTGTTCTGGGTTTTTTCTCCATCTTTGGAGGATCCGTTCTTTCCTTGCTGCTTTTATTATTCCTCACAAATTAATCACATTTTATTTATAGTATTTATGTATAGTCACAGTGTTTTAGCTCTGAGCTTCTTTTCTCATTGATCTGATTTTAATAAGCTGTGGAAGGCAATCAGTTCCATGGAGTCATGAGGAGGGGTCCCACTGACCCCGCCCAACCCATCAAGTCTGATTTGATTTTACAATAGGTCGTAATGCAGGGTCACAAGATCCTGTACTATGTGCATTTTTTATGTATGATTGTTTAATCATACACCCGACTATATGTCTACAAAATCCCTAACTTTGCGCAAGTATACCTAGAAGAACTGATGCAGTTTTGAAGGCAAAGGGTTGTCACACCAAATATGGATTGGATTTAAAGGGATTGTAATGTCTATTTAAAATTATTTACCTGTGTCTTCTGTATAGTAAAAGGAACAAATTGCAGTATTGTCCAAGTGCTTGCTTCTTTGTAGTTCAAAAGTTATGAAGCAATGAAGGTCCACCGCCCACCCCTTCTCCCCACATCACTCAGAAGATGCAGGCTAGTCGGGATGGCTGCATCGAGGAACAAACTTCTATAAGCAAAGATAAATCCTGCCCTCCTTCGCCAAGGGGGGCAGGCTTTCCCTTATACTTTCTGAAGTTTGTCCCTCTCTGCAGCCGTTGAGTCGCACAACCTGATCTCAGATTCTGTGGGAGGTGGCCAGAAAGGGGCGGGAGGTGGATCTTCAGTGCTTCGTAACTTTTGAACTACAAAGAAGTAAGATCTTAGACATAGCGCAATATGTTCCTTTTACTATACAAAAGACTTGGGAAAATAATTTTACATAGACATTACCATCACTTTAAATTTTTCTTCTGTTCACTCACTATGCATTTTGTTAACTGAAATATATAAACTATTATCAGGTCTAGTTTTGAAAGCACTCTTACATTACAGCATTTTTTCCACACCTGCCTAAAACAAATGATAATATTATATATATATATATATATATATACACACACCACACACACCACACACACCACACACACACACACACACACACACACACACACACACACACACACACACACACACACACACACACACACACACAAAAGATGGTTACTCCGATACTCGATGATAATAAATACACTTGCCTTGGTGCTTTGTCCATTCAAAATATACAACGTGGTAGAGTATACCAACAAGGACTTAAAAGAAGCAGTCACAGGACTCATTAAATGAAGAAAGATTCTGAGGTTTTTATTTTCGTTCAACGTTTCAGCTCATACAAGAGAAAGGCTCTATTCAACCCCTGAATAGAATCCCTCACAACAGCACAAATATGAAAAACAGATGTTGTCTCAAGCACACCTGACGCAACTAATCAAGGACTTCATTAGTTGCACCAGGTGTGCTTGAGTTGGAACACATGAAATACCTGAACTGGCTAGGGGTTTGTGGAGTATCACTTTTGAACGCATGTTACAAACATGGCCAAGTCAAAAGAATGGTCCAAAAAGTTAAGCGAATAGATGATCTCCCTTCACAAACAAGGAGCAGGCTATAAAAAGATATAGAAGGCATAGAATGTCCCTAGAGACACCGTTGGAAGCATAGTTCCTTTGACTTTAAAGGGGAACTACCACCCCGCAATAAGTTCACATTATTCACTTCATCTGGCGACTAGCTGCTTAGTAGCGCTAGTCGCCAGAAATATTACCCAGTTTACAAGATATTCCACTTTTTTGGAGGCTCACAGAAGCAGGAAGCATGGACATCTCGTCATAGTGACGTCCGTGCGCCTGCGCTGTCAGTCCCTTTTGGAGCCAAATGGAGCCTAAATAGCAGAAGAGCTAGAAGTACCTGACTGCAAGGGGTTAAACTGGTAGGCAGGAGGGAGTGGCTACCCTCTGCGCAGTGTGTGTGTGTGTGTGTGTGTGCGCCAAAAGATAAGAGGATTTTAGTCTTACTTGTTAAATCTTTTCTCTTAGTCCATACAGGTTACTGGTAACTGGGTAGGCGATCTGCCCCTGTAAGTAGGCAGGAACAATTCTAGAATTGTATGCAGGGGGTGGAGCCTACCTTCCCTCCTTGGCTGCAGCTAGCCAACCACCTCCAGAAAGATTTGAGACAGTAACTATTGACTAGATAGTAGAAGGGAAAGACGACTGCTGTGAGCATGAACCCAAAGGTCCCCCAACAGTCTGCCACAGGCGAACCAAGCATGGTCCCTTGACAGGGTGGGAGACCAGTAACCTGTACGGACTAAGAGAAAAGGATTTAACAGGTAAGACTAAAATCCTCTTTTCTCTGTCGTCCAATACAGGTTACTGGTAACTCTGGGACGTCCCACCATTGAGTTTCCCAGAGGTGGCAAGTAAGGCAAGGACCAGGTGCAAGGCCCCCAAACTCACCAGAGCAGATATCAACCATCAAATCAAAGACAGCCCAACAACTAATGAACTGTCAATGAACACTGAACAGGGATAACACCACCCCAACTGTTACACAGCATACTGAACTAGAGCTAACGGGGCTCAAAAGTGAAGGAAGCACCAAGAACCGAAGAAAATCCTAGACAGGAAAGACTGCCTCCAGGATTTTCCTCCCAAAGCTGGTGTCAGCCGATGCCAGCATATCAACACGGTAATGCTTCGAAAAGGTGTGCACAGACGACCAGGTGGCAGCCTTGCACAACTAAGCAGCAGAGGCCCCAATAAATCTAATAGAATGAGCTGTGACCCTGAAAGGGACAGGTTTCTTCCTCAGCTCATAAGCCTTACGAATAGTGGACTTGATCCAAGAAGCAATAGTCACCTTGGATGCAGGTCTTCCTGCCCTGGGACCTTCAGAAATTACGAACACCACATCTGATTGCCTTATAGACTCAGTGCGATGTACATAAAACTTAAAACAAACAAAGCACCACGTGGAGATCCCTCTCCTGGTCAGAGGTGGGGTCAGGGCAGAAAGAGGGCACCACAATCTCCTGACTGATGTGGAACTCCGAAACCACCTTCGGGAGAAACTCCTGAGAGGTACAAAGCACCGCCTTGTCCTTGTGAAACACAGAATAGGGTGGTTTACAGGACAGAGCATGTAACTCCGCGACACGACAGTCAGACAGACACAATAGCCAGGAGAAAAGCCATTTTCCAAGTCAACAGGTGTAGAGGAAAAGTAGCCAAAGACTCAAATGGAGGGAGCTGAAGAATGCCCAAAACCAAATTAAGATCCCATGGAGGAGCAGGAATCTTGAAGGCAGGACAAGTATGAGCAACGCCCTGGAAGAAAACCTTGACATCACGAAGGATGGCAATGCACCTCTGAAAGAAAACAGAGAGCAGACGTTAGAACTTAAGGGAACTCAAACTGAGGCCCTTATCCACACCGTCCTGCAAGAAGGCCAGGACCGTAGGGAGATCAAATTCCTGACAACGGTCCTAGTCAGCACACCAAGATAGGAGGGTCGGCCAGACACAATGGTAGATCTTGGAAGAAACAGATTTGCGTGCACTGAGCATAGTAGCCACCACACCAGAAGAAAACCCTTTCTTCCTCAATACTGAGGATTCAATTTCCAAGCCGTCAAGGCTAGACAATGAACATCCTCCTTCCACAGGTAACCCTGTACAAGAAGATCCAGATGGCAAGGGAGCCGGAATGGCTCTGCCACTGACAGATCCAGAAGCTCCGGGAACCAAGCCTGGCGAGGCCAGTATCGAGCAATCAGAATGACTGGACAACGCTCCAGTCATAATTACGTAACACCCTGTGTAACATGGGGAGGGGAGGAAAAATGTAGGCCAGAGGGAATAACCAAGGAATGGACATTGCATCCACCGCCAGAACTAGATGGTCCCTCCATCGAGAGCAGAACACTGGAACCTTCCAGTTGTGTCTTGTCGCCATCAGGTCGATGTAAGGAAGACCCCATTTCTGAACAATGAGGGTGAACACCTCTGGGTGCAGCTCCCACTCTCCACTGTCCACTGTGTGTCGACTGAGGAAGTCCACCATGACAGTCTACACCAGGATTGTGCACTGCGGATATGGCAGGAACGTGTTCTTCTGCCCAGGACAAAATAGCCTTGAACTCTAAGATGTGAGACTTCTTGTTCCGGCCCTGCTTGTTGATGTAAGCTACTACCGTGGCGTTGTTGGACTGTACCCGGACTGGGCAGTCTTCCAGCTGAGATGTCCAATGATGAAGGGCATGAAATATTGCCCTTCAGCAGACTGGAGAGGTTGAGCCACCAGGACAAACTCAGTTCCACATGAAGAGGAAGTGACACAGACGTCTTCAGAAGGTCCAGCTGACTCCTGCACACCTGGATCACAAACCGCTGGAGTTCCCTGGTGTGTGCCATGGCAAATTATACCACCTCTATGATGGAAATGAATTTCCTCACGAGGGATGACAGCTCCTTGGCTGGAACTGGATCCTGAGCCAGTATCGCAGAAACCCTGTGGACGATCTGGTGAGCCACCTCGTCCATGAGAAACACCATGTTCTTCTGGGTATTGAAGAGCAGGCCCAGGAAGACCAGACTCTGGGATAGGACAAGATCTGATTTGTCCAAGTTGATGATCCACCCGTAATGGGCGAGAGCACGAATGCACTGCTGAACCTGCAGATGAAGTTCCGCAGAAGAGGCTTTCAGAAGCAGGTCGCCCATGTATGGAGTAACTCTGATGCCATCTTGGTGGAGGACGGACAATAAGGCTCCCAGGACACGGTTGAAGACCTGAGGAGCTATCATCAGACCAAGGGTAAGAGTTGAGAACTGAAAATGTCCCCGGTCGCAGGCAAACCGTAGGTACTGCCGGCTCTCTGGATGAATGGCAATGTGTAAGTACGTGTCCTGAAGATCCAGAGATGCAAGGAATTCCCCCGAGGACATGGCAGCACTCACCATCCGTAGAGACTCCTGGTGATAATGACTCCAGGTCAAAGGAATTGAGATCCTTCAAGTCCAAACTGGGACGACAACCGCTGTCCTTCTTGGAGACTACAAAGGTTTGCGTAAAAACCCATACCTCTGTCCTGAACTGGAACCAGGAACGTCCTTGTCCAGAAGAGCCTGAACAGCACTGAACTGTCACGGGTTCAATAACGAGAACTGGACCAGTACTAAAAGGTAACACAATCTTTATTAATACACAATTCAAATAACAATACAGCAAGTACACCATATAATATGGACAAGTCAGGAGGGAAAGTGCAGCTGTAATGGTACAGTTGGAGTTCAGAAGGCCAGTAGAGAGACCACCACAGGTCCGCACCTGTGAACGTACTACAGGTCTGCACCTGTATACGAAGCGCACCAGAGGAGGAACAGTGCTACAGGTCCGCACCTGCAGAGACTAGGCACTCGAGAAGGGAACGGCAACAGGTCCGCACCTGTATGGACAATGTAACGGAAATGGTGCTACAGGTCCGCACCTGTGAAGCACAGTTATAGTAACTGGAATCACAAGAAGTCTGCCAGAGCCACCACAGGCACCAATCAGTTGTCCACTGAAGCTCTGGTATGCTGGATGCGCAGTGGACAACCCCAGGTAAAACTCAAGTGGGTAACCAGAGCCGCAGGTCTGCACCATATTGGTTATCGGACTAGCCAGGGTCATACACCGAGCAGGTAGTCGGACAGAGCCACAGGTCAGCACCAGAACGGGTAGTCAGCCAGGCCAAGGTTCATACACTAAGGAGTTAGTCTACCAGTGCCACAGGTCCACACCAGAGGGAATGTCAGCCTAGCCAGGGTCATACACAGAGCGGGTAGTCAGGCAAAACCAAAGGTTGGCACCAGGACAGGTAGTCAGACAAACTAGAAGAGTACCAGAAAACCAAACTAACTGCACTGGACACCCCGCAAGGGCGACTGAACCTAGTGTCCAGGCAGTTTAAAAGAAAAAGGGCCAGGAAGGAGGAGGAGTCTCAAAAGGTACACTGTACCTTTAAATGGAACGCACATCCAAGCCTTGGACGTGCCCCCATATGAAACCTAACACAGAAGCAGCCCTGAGGGAGCTACCAACCACATGCGGCTGAAGCCGCCAGACAGACTGAGGCTGGAATGCTAGAGAGGATGCGGCTGGAGCCGCCGGATGACGCCACGGCTGAGGCCGCCGGATAACACCGCTGCTGAAGCCGCAGGAGGACCCTGCGGTCAGCTCGAGCAGCCGCCGCAAGGTACTGTGACACAAACAGACGGCATTTCTCTGCGCCCTGAGCCATATGAGAAGGAAGAAAGCGAAAGGGAGGAAAAGAGACGAAAGGTATCACGTAATCTTCCGTCACTACCTGCAAAACCCATGGGTCCATCACTGAATCCTCCCAAATGGTTTGATAGTGACGCAGACGACCACCAACAGCAGAGTGCGGACCCGGGTTCGCAGAGTTATGCCGAAGGAGGCTTGGAAGCCTTAAGCTTGGAGGATACCTTGGGCTTCCATTGCTGTTTGGGTTTGGAGGAGGTACACGGAGCTGAAGGAACAATCTGGTTCGATGGACGTGTCTCATTCTGAAAGGAACGAAAATACCGGTTACACTTAAACAGTGTTTTCTTCCTAGGAACTAATGGTAGAAGTGTACTCTTACCCCCTGTGGCCTCACTGATCAGATCCTTGAGATCTGGCCCACACAAAGAAGTGCCTTGAAAAGGCAAGGAGAGCAATGCTTTCTTAGATGCAGTATCAGCAGACCAGATCTTGAGCCAAAGAGCAAGTTTGGCAACCACAGACATGGTGGAAACCCTAGCCACCAAAGGATGGCATCAATTAGGCAGCAGAAACATAGTGCTGTGCCTCAGAAATGTTGGCAAGGAGGCGCAACTTATCTGAAGTAGGAGCATCCTGACGGACAGCAAGAGTGAGCTGTTCAGTTCAAACCGCAATGGCCCGGTTCACCCCTGCTGCTGCTAATGCTGGACGCATGGCAGAACCAGCAGTGGCAAAAGATGGACTTGAGGTAGACCTCAAGTTTCTTGTCAATCTAATCCTTTAGAGCAGACGCATCAGACACTGGCAAAGCAGTAGACTGGAGATAGGAGCATCCACTTTAGGAGGATGAACCCACTGAGCAAGCACTGCCTCAGAAAAGGGAAAAAGCTTAGCAAATTTCGTGGAGACAGAAGGTTTCCTGTTCGGAAACTTCCACTCTTCAGACACAAGGCGGTCAAGAGTGGGGTTAGGTGGAAAGAAAGTAAGGGGCTTTTTAGGCTCCTGAAAGACATCAGAAGGAACCTCCTGCACTAAGGGAATGTTTAGGGTATTTAAAACAGCCCTGATCAGGCCCTCAGCTGAGGGCTCAGGATCAGCCTCAAAAGGGTCCCCAAAAAACTGAGAGGAGCCCACCGCAGAACATTCCTCAACATCTGAATCCACTAACAGTTCTTCCTCAGAGGAATCTGATACGTCAGGTACACCCTGAGGCTTTGGCAGGGAAGACCTGACGAAGGAGGGGGTCTGCCTAGAATGAAAGGCCCCCTGTAACTGGGATGGAAAGAATTGCAAAGAGGACCTAAGGTCCCTAGTAGCAGCCTTGAACTCTTGCACCCAAACTGGCTCTAATGCATGGCTGGAGGTCCCTGGGAGACTCTCAGGGACATCAGAACATGCTGGGCATAAATGACCTGAGAATTTTCTAGGTAACCCTGAATGACAGGAAGAGCAATGAGCAATAGGGGATACAGAGATCCCAGCATCCTTAGTCTTAGGTCTGGCTCCAAGCTTCAATGGTATAGACATTCTCACAGTGTCAATAACCTTACTATATAAGAAATCACCCAATTACAGTGTGTATGATTAAAGTTTTACCCCAGAAATCGCTAAAATAGACTTATCTGGCAGGCAAAGGGTTAATCAGCAGAGGAGAAGAAGAGTCCAAGCCCTGCGTAGGCTACTCGTTCTGGAAAGGGCACAAAATGGCTGCCGTGGTGGGAGTCAATCAAAAATGAGCAAGCCCTCATGGGAAATGTAGTCTTCCCAGAAAAATACCCCAAACAGTGCCTGAAGCCCCCTGAGCCCCCAACACACTAGAAACATGAACCGGATGATAGAGCAAGGGCAGACAAGTAAAATGAGCCATCTCTGAAGTGGCTAGGTTAAGAGGTTGCAGAGAGAGGTCCCAAACTGTACAGTCCCACAGGCGTGAATGGAGCAATGGCGCCCATGCTCTGGTCAATTGACCATAAATCTCCATAGGATGGTGTAGCAACAGCGCCACTGTACAATTTCAGGCCACCGTGATATTGCACCTAAACAATTCAACTTTGAAAATTAATAACTTTTGAATGAAACACCTTTCAGCAGTGGGAGTACTCTTGTTTTACTCAGGGGGATAAACCCTACAACATATTTTTTTTTACATTTTAAGTATTACTATCCCTTTAAGCCAAAGAGAATGCCTGGCCACCACAGAAGTGGTGGAGGCCCTCGCCATCATGCGGACGGCAGCAAAGGCAGCGTCAGAAACATAGTTCTGAGCCTCAGAGATATTAGCAAGGAGACGTAACTTCTCTGAAATAGGCGCGTCTTGACGGACCGCCGTGGTGAGTTGCTCAGTCCAGACCACGATGGCCCGGTTAACCCACACCACAGCAAAGGCCGGACGCATAGCAGTGCCAATAGAGGCAAAAACAGACTTGAGGCAAACCTTCAACTTTTTGTCAGTCCAATCCTGTAAAGCAGAAGCATCAGACACTGGTAAAGCAGTAGATTTAGACAGTCTAGATACAGGTGCATCCACCTTAGGGGGATGAACCCATTTAGCCAGTTCAACCTCAGAAAAGGGATAAAGAAACTGAAGAGGACTGATCAGGATTTTTCCAAGCATCAGAAACCAAACGGTCAAGAGTAGGGTTAGGAGGGAAACAAGTAACAGCTTTTGCCGGTTTCTGAAAAACATCAGCAGGGTCAGAGGGAACCTCTTGACTCAAAGGAAGGTTGAGAGTGGTCAGTACAGCTCTAATTAAACCCTCAGCAGAGAGTTCAGGGTCACATTCAAAAGGGTCACCAACAGACCTGGAAGACTCAATAACTGTACCATCCTCAACATCAGAATCCTGCAACAATTCTTCCTCAGAAGAATCAGACATCAGGTGCTCCCTGTGGTTTAGGCAGGGAGGTCCTGATAGTAGAGGGGGCCTGCCATAACTGCAGAGCCCCCTGTACCTGATAGGGAAATAGCTGAAGAGTGGACCTCAGGTCCCTAGTTGCAGCCTTAAACTCTTGTACCCAAACTGGCTCAATAGCATGGCTGGAAGGCCCTGGGTTGCTGTCAGGACCTTCTGAGCATGCTGGGCATAAATGACCAGAGAATTCCCTAGGCAGCCCTGAGTGACAGGAAGAGCAATACGCAATGGGGGATACGGATACCCCAGCCTCCTTAGTCTTAGGTCTAGCCCCAAGCTCCAGCGGTATAGACATACTCGCAGTGTCAAAATAACCCACTGACAATAAATCACCCAATTTAAGTGTGAGAGATTAAAGATTCACCCCAGAAACGTTAAATTTAAACTTATCTGGCAAGCGAAGGGTTAATCAACAGAGGAGAGAGAGGGAGAGGCCGGTCCCTGCGTAGGATACTCGCTGAGAAAAGCTCACAAAATGGCTGCCGCAACGAGAGCCAATAGGAAAAGAGGAGCGAAACGAGCGCTCATGGGAAATGTAGTTTTTCCCAAAAAGTACCCCAAAGCAGTGCCCGAAGCCCCCCACATCCCCCAACACACTTGAACATGAAACCGGATGAAAGAGCAAGGGTAGACAAACAAAATGAGCTGTGTGAAGCGGTTCCAGAGATACGTCCCAAACAGTGTAAGCCCATAGAGAGTAAAGGAGCAATGGCGCCTATTCGGTAAAAGCACGCCTTAAAGGCGCTGTACACAAATTTTAAGAAAATTAACCTCAGCAATGCAAAGGTTAAAAAGACATAGGAAACACATATGCATCATAAGAAAACACTAACCCATAAAGTAAGTGTAACAGAACCCCCAATAAACTAGTCAAACCAGCAGACAAAGGGTTAAAATGGCAAAACCCACAGACATACACAGATATATACATAAACACCCAATGAGTGCGGGAGAGCGCAATGAGAACTCCCAAATACAAGCCCAATGAAGGGACACTGTGGGACAAGTGGACCTTCAGCACTCAAAGGGTGGCTCACCTTTCCTGCAGATCTTCTGTCTTCAGGTCACCATGTAAAGAGAGGATTACCTCAGTGGGTAATCCCCGGGGAAACACCTGAAACCAAGATATTTCCCCATCAGGGCTTAAGGTCCACTAAAAGGCCCTGGACACTGAGCTAGCCACTTTGGAGAGGGCATTTGTCAGTCATGGTAATCCGCCTAATGGTGGTATTCCATATCTGACAGAAAAATAATAAAGAAACTAAAACTAATGAGAGATGTTCTCCACCTGGTGTGTTCACACCCAGGAACAAATCATTCTGGAGTTAGCTGACTGGGATGCAGCTGAGGAGGGAGGGGAGGCTCCACCCCCTGCATACATTTGGAGAAATGTTCCTGCCTACTTAAAGGGGCGGATCGCCTCCCAGAGTTACCAGTAACCTGTATTGGACGACAGAGAAATATTTTTTTTTCCCATATTACACAATACTATCCCTTTAAACAAAGCAATTAAATGTGGCCAATATAAGAACAGCATCACCTCAAAGTTAAAAGGGTCCATATACTTAATGATAATCATAATATCTTTATTCCAGAGCTACACATTTGTACGCAGTGCTGTACACAGAAGTGTTCATATAACAAAGCTAACAATCTGTTTTTAGTGCCCGAGGCACAGGTAGATGAAGGGATACTCCGTGCTGTATACAGAACTGTTCATAAGCTCTCACGAGCAGGGCCCTCTGATCCTTCTGTTCTCCACATTTGATTTGTACTATTTAATATCTCTGTATGTCTATTCCCCATTGTACAGTACTGCGGAATTAGTTGGCGCTATATAAATACAGAATAATAACAATAATAATACAACGACAAAGCTTACAATGTATGTTTTTAGTTACCGAGACACGGAAGATGCAGGGTCTTACCTGAAGTCGCAAGCAGCTCAGACTGAGAAACTATCCAAGTCTTTACAGCTTCAACATCAGTGTTTTGGTTTCAGGTTTGTTTAAACCCTTAACTACCAATGACGTGCCAGGACAGTCACGGCAGTGACGGTCCTGGCACATCATGGAGGTTTGTGATCATAGCTTCATCGCAGATCATGTCAGTGGGGAGAAAAAAAAATTGGTCATGTTCCACCAGAGCACCCCACGGACCATGCAATACTTAAAGGGGTTAGCCACTCTTACTAACAACTGTTTAAAAAAAATTATAAAGTTTGATAAATGTGCTCTATGGATATTTTAGGCAACTATGCAGGACCATTTGAACCACTTCCTTATGAAAACATTTAATGAGTGATATTAATTAGAATATAAAACCTCACTGAAAAGCTAAATAAGCAGGGCTGGATTTCCCATTAGGCAAAGGAAGCAAGTGCACAGAGTGCCAAGTTCTCATGGGCGTCTCAGCTGTGCTGGATACACACCAGTGGTCCTGGTTTATGGAAGCCAGGTCAGCTGCCAGTTTACAGACCCCACACTGACCATTACTTAACCCCTTGGACACTAGAGATGTGTCCAAAAGCATTGCTTCTCAATGCACCAAGATATCTCTAGGAACTAAGGGGTTAAAGCGTAACTTTCACATATTAATAAATCACCCTTCAATCATTAAGCATATGGCAACTAGCTTGAAAATACGTGTCTTACCTATGAAAGCTGGCAGATTCTAAAGAAATCTTTAATCTTCGGAGACTGATGGCCAGTTTAGTGCAGTCTGTGCGCCTGCGCTGTCAGTCCCTTCTGGTTACTGTGTGGCACACTGTAATGCTTCTTACAGGAGACCGGGGCTGACGGCACATGCAAGATGTCTGCGCTGTCGTCTAACTTCCGGTCTCCAAAGAGTAAAGATTTCTTTAGAATCTGCCAGTTTTGATAGGTAAGACACGTATTATCAAGTTAGTTGCCACATGTCTAATGATTGAAAGGCGACTTATTACTATGTGAAAGTTCCACTTTAAGAGCTTTCTATCTTCTTTTACTTGGTTATTTTCTGTACAGGGCAACAATTGATTGAGCTATGGGAGGCAGTGTGGACGTGGTTGGAGGATACAATGGGTGCTTCTTCCTAGTGATGGCCTGTTAATTTGCATATGAAACTGCACAGAAAAAACAAGTATGAATATCTTCTCAACTATACATGTGCTTGTCTTTTGACAAACATTACATATAATAGGATTTTAGTCTTACCTGTTAAATCCTTTTCACTTAGTCCATACAGGTCACTGGTACTTCTGGGAGGCGATTCGCCCCTTTAATAGGCAGGAACAATTATGCAAATGATTGCAGGGGGCGGAGCCTCCCCTCCTACTTAAGCCACCTTCAGGCCAGAGCCACTAGATTGATTTGAGACCCTAAAACTGACCCCAGGTAAGCAAGAAGAAAGACTCCTGTGAGCATGCCCCAAAGGTCTCCCACTGAATGCCACAGGAGAGCCAGGTCTGGTCCCTTGACAGGGTGGGAGACCAGTGACCTGTATGGACTAAGTGAAAAGGATTTAACAGGCAAGACTAAAATCCTATTTTCACTGTCGTCCAATACAGGTCACTGGTACTTCTGGGATGTACAAACATTGAGCTGATCCAGAGGTGGGAAGAAGGCAATGACCAGAATAAGGCCCAAGTCATTAAAACTGCTATGAACCAGTTAATTACATAGCCCAAACTGTAAGTGTCAATGGACACCAATCAAGGGAACACTCCCTGAACTAACACAGCACACGGAACTAGAGCCAACTGGGCTCAACAGTAAGGAAGCACTAAGGATCACAGAGAGGAAGACCTACATAGGCAAAACTGCCTCCAGGACTTTCCTTCCAAAACTGGCATCAGCTGAGGCCAGTACATCAACACGGTAGTGCTTTGAAAAAGTGTGCACAGAGGACCAAGTAGCCGCTCTGCACGGTTGATCAGCGGAAGCCTGATTCTTGTAGGCCCAAGAGGCCCCAATAGATCTGGTGGAATGGGCAGTCACCCGGAAGGGAACATGCTTATTCCGCAACTTGTAGGCTTCACGGATAGTAGCCTTAATCCAAGAGGCAATGGTAACTTTGGAGGCCGGTCTCCCTGCCCTAGGCCCCTCAGGAATGACGAATAGAGCGTCAGACGTCCTGATAGACTCGGTGCGATGAACATAAAACCTGAGGCAACGCACCACATCCAACAAATGGAGATCTCATTCCTTGTCAGATGAAGGATTAGGGCAGAAAGAGGGAACCACAATCTCCTGATTGATGTGAAACTCGGACACAACCTTGGGTAAGAATTCCTTGGTAGTGCGAAGCACAGCCTTATCCTTGTGGAACACCAGGTAAGAAGGTTTACAAGACAAAGCCTGTAACTCTGCTACCCGGCGAACTGAAACAATAGCCAAAAGAAAGGCCATCTTCCAAGTCAAGAGACGTAATGGAATGGAAGCCAAGGATTCAAACGGTGGTCGCTGGAGAACTCCCAGCACCAAATTGAGGTCCCACTGGGGAGCAGGACTCTTGAAGGCAGGTAGAACATGAGTCACACCTTGGAAGAAAACCTTCACATCAGTAAGGATAGCAATCCTTTCCTGGAAAAACACAGACAAGGCAGAAGTCTGAACTTTGAGGGAACTCAGTCTGAGCCCCTTATCAACACCGTCCTGCAAGAAGGCCAGGACAGTGGGAAGATGAAAATCAAGGGATAATTTCTTATCAGAGCACCATGCCACAAAAGTTGACCATATGCGATGATAGATCTTGGAAGACACAGGCTTACGAGCACTGAGCATAGTCCACACCACAGAAGGAGAAAATCCTTTCTTAGCTAGAATCGAGGATTCAACCGCCATGCCATCAAATGGAGAGAGTGAACATCCTCCTTCCACAGATATCCCTGAAGAAGCAGGTCCGGACGGGCAGGAAGTGGGAACGGATCCGCCACTGACATGGCCATCAACTCCGGATACCAGGACTGGCGAGGCCAGTTTGGAGCGATCAGGATAACAGGACAACGCTCCCGCTTCAGTTTCTGGATGACTCTGATCAATAGAGGAAGAGGAGGAAAGATGTAAGCCAGAGAAAAATCCCAAGGGATCGACAAGGCATCCACTGCTAGAGCAAGTGAGTCCCTCTGCCGGGAGCAAAACACCGGAACCTTCCTGTTGTGTCTGGAGGCCATCAGGTCCACCTCCGGGATCCCCCACCTCTGGGTGAGCAATTGAAACACCTCTGGATGAAGAGCCCATTCTCCGCTGTCGACGGTATGACGACTGAGGAAGTCTGCCATGACGTTGTCTACGCCTGGAATATGAACTGCAGAGATGACAGGCACGTGATCTTCTGCCCAAGACAAAATATCCTTGACCTCCAACCAGGCGGTGCCGCTTCTTGTGCCGCCTTGCCTGTTGATGTAAGCCACCGCAGTGGCGTTGTCGGATTCCACTCTGATCTGAAGACCGGTCAGTTGAGATTCCCAGTGTCTCAGGGCAAGCCGGATGGCACGTAGTTCCAGAACATTGATGGAGAGAAGAGATTCCTCCAGACCCCATTTCCCCTGAGCACTGAAGCGACCCAACACAGCACCCCAGCCCCGAAGGCTGGCATCCGTTGTGATCGTGGTCCAACAAGGAACTTGAAAGGATCTCCCTTTCAGGAGATGGGAGAGATCCAACCACCAGTGCAGACTCGATTCCACGTGAGGGGGTAGAGAGACTGACAGATGCTGATGATCTGGATGATTCTTGCACGTCTGGATCACAAATCTCTGTAGTTCCCTGGAGTGGGCCATGGCAAAAGGAACCGCTTCGATCGTGGAAATGAACTTCCCCACCAGGGACGACAACTTAGTTACCGGCACGAAGTCCAGTTCCAGAATCCCCGCCACTCTGATAGCTATCTGATGAGCCACATCCTCCGGCAGAAACACCATGCATTGGCGAGTGTCGAACAGGAGACCCAGGAACAGAAGCCTCTGAGATGGGACCAAGTCCGACTTGTCCAGATTCAGGATCCAGCCATGGCGGGTCAAAGTGTGGATACACTTCTGCAATTGCTGGTGAAGAAGCTCCGCCGAGGAAGCTTTGAGGAGGAGATCGTCCATGTAGGGAGTCACCCTGACCCCGTCCTGATGAAGCACCGCTATCAGGGAGCCCAACACTCTCTGGAAGACCTGAGGAGCTGAAGTCAGCCCAAAGGGAAGAGCTGAAAACTGAAAGTGTCCCCTGTGGCAGGCAATCCTGAGATACCGCCTGCTCTCTGGATGAATAGGGATGTGAAAATAAGCATCCTGAAGGTCAAGGGAGGCAAGGAACTCCCCTGGAGACATTGCTGCAATTACAGAGCGCAGGGACTCCTGGCGGAAGTGGGAAGTCACCATATAGGCATTGAGATCTTTGAGATCCAAAATAGGACGAGCCCCTCCGTCCTTTTTGGCCACCACAAACAGGTTGGAATAAAATCCTGAACCTGTGTCCTCCTGAGGAACCACTTCCAAAACCTCTTTGTCCAAGAGATCCTGAATAGCGTCGTCGAACAGACGTCTTTTTGTGGGTTCCTGAGAAGGACGAGTAAAATGGAACCGAAAAGGAGGAAGGGAGGAGAAAGGGATCCTGTATCCCTCTGACACCACCTGAAGAACCCATGGGTCCGCTACTGACTCCTCCCAAGTCCGGCGAAAGATGCGGAGACGTCCACCTACAGCCGGATGCGGACCCGGGTTCGGCGAGTCATGCCGAAGCAGTCTTGGAGGTCTTGGCCTTGGGGGCAAAATTGGGCTTCCAGGACTGCTTGGGCTTGGAGGAGGAGCGCGTAGCGGGAGGACCAGTCTGGGCCGAGGAGCGTGTCTCAGTCTGAAAGGAACGAAAGGACCGATTGCGTTTGGCTGGAAACTTTCTTAAAGACTGAGGGTAGAAGAGTACTTTTACCACCAGTAGCCTCACTGATCATTTCTTTGAGCTCAGATCCAAATAGCAAATTCCCCTGAAAGGGCAAGGAAAGCAAGGCTTTCTTAGAGGCTGTATCAGCAGACCAAATTTTCAGCCAAAGGGCACGTCTAGCCACCACAGAAGCAGTGGAGGCCCTCGCCATCATGCGCACAGCATCAAAGGCAGCGTCAGCAACATAGTTCTGAGCTTCAGTGATATTAGCAAGAAGCTGCAACTGTTCAGATACTGGTGCATCCTGGCGAACTGCTTCAGTCAGTCGTTCAGTCCAGGCCGCAATGGCTCTATTAACCCATGCCACTGCAAAGGTTGTACGCATGGCAGTGCCAATGGAGGCAAAAATAGACTTAAGAGAAAGCTCTAGCTTTTTATCCGTCCAATCCTGCAGGGCAGAGGCATCAGAGACAGCCAAAGCGGTAGACTTGGATAGTCTGGAAACAGGAGCATCCACCTTGGGGGGATGAACCCATTTTGCCAGCTCAGTCTCAGTAAAAGGGTACAGTTTAGCAAACTTTTTAGAGACAGAGGAGGATCTATCAGGATTCTTCCATGCCTCAGAGACTAGACGGGCAAGAGTAGGGTTAGTTGGAAAACAAACAACAGGCTTAGATGGTTTCTTTTGAAAAACATCAGTAGGATCATAAGTGGATTCCTGAGTCAGAGGAAGGTTGAGCGTATTCAGTACAGCTCTAATCAGACCCTCAGCCGAAACTTCAGGGTCACATTCATAAGGGTCCCCAATGGACCTGTTAGACTCAATAACAGTGCTTTCCTCAGCATCAGAATCCTGCAAGAGTTCTTCCTCAGAAGAATCAGACACACCAGGAGCACCCTGTGGCTTAGGCAGGGAGGTCCTGATTGTAGCGGGGGTCTGCCAGACCTGGAGAGCCCCCTGTACCTGAGAGGGAAAGAGTTGAAGAGTGGATCTGAGATCCCTAGTGGCAGCTTTAAACTCCCTTACCCAAGATGGCTCAATAGCGTGGCTGGGAAGCCCAGGGTTGCTATCTTGACCAGTGCAGTTAGGGCATAGATCCCCCACATTATCACTAGATACCCCAGTGTGACAAGAGGAGCAAAACGCCATGGGGGGAGCAGACCCCCCCATCCTCCTTAGACTTGGGTCTAGCCCCTAGCTCCAGTGAAGTAGACATGCTCACAGCGTCAATATACCCCACTTTAAACTCTATCACCCAGTAAGAGTGTGGAAGATTAAAGTTTCACCCCAGAAATGCCTAATATTGGACTTATCTGGCCAGCGAAGGGTTAATCTGTTGAGGGGAGAGAAGGCTCGGTTCCTGTGTAGTGTACTCGCTGAGGAAGAGCTCCACAAAATGGCGGCCGTCAGGATAGCCAATCAGAAACGAGCGCGAACCGGGCGCTCATGGGAAATGTAGTTTTCCCCATACAAGTACCCCAAACAGTGACCGAAGCCCCCCTGAACACCCCACACTAATAAAACACACACCGGATGATAGAGCAGGAGCTTAGCATTAAAATGAGCCCTCTCTGGAGTTGCTGTGACAAGCGGTTCCAGAGATATGTCCCAGACTGTGAAATCTCATAGATAGTAAAGGAGCCATAGCGTCTAAGCGGGAAAAGCCGCGCTTAAAGGCGCGGAACACCATTTTTAATAAAGTTTAATAAAACATTAAAAAGTGCCCAAACATACATAAAACACATAAAGAAATACTATTCAAGGCTCCAAACCCAGAGAATACCACAGAAACTGCATTAAATACATGAAATGCAAATAAAAACACCCTATGAGTGCTGGAGTGCAAAGCAAACTCCCAAATACAAGCCCAGTAAAGGGACACTGTGGGGACAAGTGGACCTTCAGCACTCAATGGGTGGCTCACCTTTCCTGCAAGGACTTCTGTCTTCAGGTGACCATGATGAATTGGGAATAGACCAGAGGTAAATTCCCCAGTAGGGAAGCTGCTTAACTCAAGCTGTTCCCTCTTCAGGGCATAAGGTCCACAGAAAATCCCTGGAAGCTGCACCAGCCACTTTAAAGAGGGCAATTCACAGCCATGGTCACCCTCCTAATGGTGGTATTCCATATTTGAATAAAAAATAACAAAATACTAAGTTGAATGCATAGATGTTCTCTACCTGGTGTGCACAGCACCCAGGAACAAATCAATCTAGTGGCTCTGGCCTGAAGGTGGCTTAAGTAGGAGGGGAGGCTCCGCCCCCTGCAATCATTTGCATAATTGTTCCTGCCTATTAAAGGGGCAAATCGCCTCCCAGAAGTACCAGTGACCTGTATTGGACGACAGTGAAAGGCAGTTTTTAATGAAGTTTTCAGATGCAAACTCGAATCAAGATGACAGGTCCACTTTAACAGCACCAGCAAAAAAAAACAAACAAACAATTTTTGTAAATTACGACAAGGGAACATTTAATTGAATCTGTCCCCTTTAATTGATAGCAAAGTTTAGAAAATAGAGCAGCGTAGATAGTTTCCTATACGGAATAGTCCTGATGTCTGACCCTCTCAAAGATCATAAAGTGATAGTTATGCAGCAGTCATACAATGAATATTAATCCCAGCCCTTTTCCAGTTCTAAAGCAACCTCCCCACAGATCTGACAGCGGATCATGATAAGGGACAATCTACTGTCTGTGTTAGGTAAAACCTGTCCTCCTCCATAAAGGAGGGCAGGTTTTTTCCTTATATTGACAGAGGGAAGATTGTCTCTCATTGTTATCTGTGCGGACTTCAGATCTGAGGGGAGGCGGCTTCAGAAAGGGAAAAAGGGGCAAGAGGGATAATGCTCATTGTACAATTGCTGCATAACTATCAAGTTATGATCTTTGAGAGAATCAGACATCAGGACCATTCAGTATAGGAAACAAACTGAGCTGCTCTATTTTCTAAACATTACTATCCTTTTAATTTTAGGTGACAATGTCCCATTAATGCCTGCCTCTTTTTCACATTTACTTACATCCACCTCTGACAAGGTCTGTGTCCAGCGATAATTTGGAAGGTCAGCTCCATTTCCTGCATTTGGCTTGAGCTTCCCTTTATCTTTCTCATCTTCTTCCTCTTCCTCCTCCTCTCCCTGTAGGATACAAATTGCACTCGTTAGGACCCAGAGTGTCTCCTCTGCAGGGAGACCATTGTGCTATTCTACCAATTTCTTTCCTGAAAAGTGTGGACTTCTGCCAATCAAGAGTTTTTATTTTATGCCTCACTGCCTTCTTACCTTCTGGGATTCTAGCTTCTTCTCGGTCTCCACTTGAAATGTTTCTTGATCAATGTCCTTAGCTTTGCTCTGTGAGTCAAACAAAAAATTATCATGAAAAAAATAAACACCACACAGCTACTAGATTAAGATTATCTACTTCAGGGCTGTCCAAGATCAGTCCTCAAAGGCCACCAACAGGCCAGGATTTAGGGATTTCCCTAATTAAGCATAGGCAAGTTAATCAGTGGATCATTCATTTTGATTGACTCACCTGTGCTTAATCAGGAGAAATCCTTAAATCCTGGCCTGTTGGTAGCCCTTGATGACTGAGCTTGGACACCCCTGATCTGCTGGCAGTCACATAATCCCTTTTATCTCCAAATCAATTTGCTACAGAGGATTGCTACCCAGTGGCTCACTTTCTAGGTCTTAACCTGGTCAATCTGTTTTTGCAGCCTCTCTGCCTCTTCGTCAGTCAGCTCTGTGATCCTGGGCACCCCTGGCTCCATTGCCTTTTGCTTCGCCACCCGATCCTGCCTTGCCAGCTCTCGCTCCCGTTGTTCAGCTTCCTTTTGTGCTCGAGCTGCTGTAGCTAGTCTGTTGTGGTGGATGAAGGATTCATGGATGAGCTGCAGAGGAAACAATTTCCAAGAATCATATGAAACACAAGACTGCAATAACAAAAGAAAACAGAACTGCGCTGTGGTAGAAAGAAATATACCAAATAGTAGAGTAGGAATGTTAAAGGGATAGTAATACGTCATTATTACTATCCCCCATGTTGTAGCCCTTAAAAGTCTGAATTCAATGATACCAGCGGCATCTCTCAAACCTTTATGGTTTGAGAGATATCCACTTTCAAAGTTCCCTCTCCTTCTCTCTCCCCTGATGGCAGAGGGGGAATCCAGTCCCGGGACCGGAGGCGGCTCTGCAGCAGTGCTGAGATCGCGTTATAGAAACAGAAATCCTTCACTGAAATGGTCTTGGTTTGCAAGCACACCAACGCGATCTCAGGACTCCCGCTGAACCGCCGCTTGCTCACTGACTGAATTCCCCTGCTTTCAGCTAGAACGCTGACATCAGGGTAACAGCCAAAACGAGGGAACTTTGAAAGCGGATATCTCTCAAACCATAAAGGTTTGAGAGATGTCGCTGGTATTGTTGAATTCAGATTTTAAGGGCTACAACATGGGGGATAGTAATAATGAAGTATTACTATCCCTTTAAGTGACCCAGTCTGCCTCACTCAGGCTAAGAACAGCACAGTCCCTGTGAAAAGTTATAGTATGTCCAGGTAACCAGGGATGAGAGATGTGCACATGCAAGTAGACAAAGAGGTGTGCATGAGTGAAAGGGAACAGTGGTGGTTCATGTACGTGCATCCGGGCACAGAAACAAGATGTGTGTTCTGATGTATATATATATATATATACGTAAACAATGTGTGTGTGAGAATGAGGACAGGAGTGAGTGTTCTCAATCAAACAAAATAGGATTTTAGTGTTCTTACCTGTTAAATCCTTTTCTCTTTAGTCCATATAGAACACAGATACAATGGGGGTTGAGTCCATCCATTAGAGGGCAGGACACATCTTAAAAGTCTTGAAGGTGGAGACTGTCACTCCTCCAGTTCAACCCTTGCCCCACCCTCACACTAGACAGTTTTGAATGTGATGGAAGCCACACTGACCAGGAAAAGCAAAAGAAGGAGGAAATATCCTGTGAGAAGAAAGACTCTAAGAGGACTCCAGTTACCCAAAACAGGCGAGACCAAACAGAGGTCACTTTCTCTGGGTGGGAGACTTGTGTTCCATATGCACTAAAGAGAAAATGATTTAACCGGTAAGGACGCTTTAATCCTATTTTCTCTTACATCCACTATGGAACAAAGGTAGCACTGGGATATACCAACACTAAGCTCCCCGGGTAGGAAGGAGTAGAAAGGATCTCACACCTGTCCCCATGATACCAGAGTTTCCAAGGATTCTTCAGAATTGGAACAGCCCAACAGAATAAAGTGTCAACAGCAAAGCACACAAAAACAAGAGGCAACTAGGCTCTTAACAACAGTAAAGAAGGACAAAAAAAAAACAAAACTAAAGTCCCTAAACAGGTAGAACCGCCTGAAAAACCTTTAAGACAAAAATGGCTTCACTCGAAGCCAGAACATCAGCATGGTAGTGTTTTGCGAAGGTGTGCATGGAGAACCAAGTTGCTGCCTTGCACAACTGCTTAGCCAAGGTCTGATTCTTGTATGCCCAAGAGGCCTCCACAGACCTAGTGGAATGTGTTGTGACCTTGTAGGGAACAGGTTTCTTTCTGAGTTCATATGCCTGGTGTATGGTCGCCTTAATCCAAGAGGTAACAGTAACCTTGGATGCAGGATGCTCAGCTCTAGGACCCTCAGGAAAGAGAGAGAGTCAGCCTTGCGGAAAGGCTCAGTACGGTGCACATAAAATTTAAGGCAACACACCACTTCCTTGTCATACTTCGGGTAAGGGCAGAATGAAGGCACCTCAAACTCGAGTGAATTGAAACTCAGAAATCACCTTAGGAAGAAACTCCTGAGAGGTTCTAAGGACAAAATTCTCCTTGTGAAAAAAAAACAGAAAAGGAAGTTTGCAAGACAAAGCTTGCAGTTCAGTAACCCTGCTAATGGAGACTAATGACAGAAGAAAGACTACCTTGAGGGTCAGTTGACACAGAGGGATGGTAGCAAGGGGTTCAAAGGGAGGTCTCTGAACAACCCCTAAGACCAAATTAAGGTCCTGCGTAGGAGTAAGGAGCCTTAGAAGATAGGATAGGCATGAGCCACCCACCTGAAGGAACAACTTGACATCCGGGAAGGGTGGCAATACGTCTATGAAAGAACAGAAAAAGTGCTGAAATCTGATCCTTGTTCAGGCCATCATGAAGAAAGGATAACACAGAAGGAATCATAATGGAAATGACCTGAGAAGAAAACACTTTTCACCTCAACATGTGGGCTTCAACAGCCATGTCAAAGCCATCTTTTCTACAGGTAACCCTGAAGGAGGTGGTCCCGGCCTGGGAGGAAAGTAGAGCAGGTCATGAACATAAAAAGACTGACCAGGTCTACAAACCACGCCCTCCAAGTCCAGTAAGGGGCGAACCAAACCAGTTGCTCTATCCATCCTGATCTTCCAGAGCACCCTGGGAACGAGGGGGATAGGAGGAAAGACATAATCAGATGGAATGACATGGCTTCTTTGGCGAAGGTCAGGAGATCTCCCCTCCAGGAGCAAAAGGTCAGAACCTTCCCATTCTCTCTGGTGGCCATGAGGTCTATACTGGGCACACCCCACCACACCCCATCAGGTAGAAGGCCTCTGGATTGAGTCCCCACTCACCGGGCTCCATATCTTGGCAACTTTAATAAGTTCGACAATATGTTGTCCACTCCTGGAATGTGCACTGTGAGATGGCCAGAAAGTAGGCCTCTGCACAGCAAGGATGCACCTTACCTCAAACCAGGTTGCGGCACTTCATCCGTGACATTGTCCAGTTGTACTCTCACTGGGTTTCCCCTCAATTGTGAGGTCCAGTACACAAGGTCTGGATGATTCACCCTAGTATTGATGGACTGAAGAGACTCCTCTTCAGTCCACCTGCCCTGGACCCCCCCCCCAGGTGACCCAGCACTGTACCCCAGTGTCCATCTTGGTCAGAGTCCATCACAAGGGGTTTCCCCTGTTTCAGGCTGCACCAACCGGGGAAAGATCTGCAAATCCAGGTGATCCGGATTCCCTGAACAACTCTAAAGGACATGTCGTGTTGACACTATCTTGTCCAAAACCTTATATACTCCACTACAATTGTCGAGGAAGACTCCAGAGCCTAAGACACCACCTGCATCACCAGAGGGATCTTTTCCTCTGGCAGGAAAACTTTCCCGTGTCGGATGTCGAACCTCACCCCCAGAATCACCAGTTCCTGGGAAAGTACTGGAGAGGACTTCACCATGTTTAGAATTCACTTGTGGTAGATCAGAAGACTGGCACAATCTTGGACGTGCAGGGCCAGAAGTTCCTCTGAGGGAGCTTTGATCAAGAGAGTCCAGATACTGAGTCATGGAGATGCCCCTGGTGTGAATGAAGGCAACTAAGGCCCCCCAAGACCTTGGTAAACACTTGGGGAGCAGAAGCCAGACCAAATGGCAGAGCTGTGAACTGGTTGTGAACACAGCCGTAGGCAAAACACAGATAGCGTTTGCTGTCTGGGTGTATAGGGATGCACCTTGAAGGTCTAGAGATGCCAGATACTCCCATGGGCACCTCGCTGCAATGACAGAATCTTTGCATTCTATCTTGAAGCGCGTAGTCAGCACATATTTGTTGAGACACTTAAGATCCAGGATGGGACAACAGCCATCTTTCTTTGGGACTACAAACAGGATGGAATAAAAACATGAACCGCGCTCTGAAAGAGGAACTGGGATCAGAACCTCCTTGGCTAGCAGTGAATCCACTACTTCTCAAAAACAGTCAAACCTTTTTTGTCTCATTTGGTTCTCTGGACAAAAAGAAACAAAACGATGGAAGGGAAACAAAATCTATTCTGTACCCTTCCTAGATTACCCGCAAAACCCACTAGTTCGCTACAGAGGATTCCCAGGCATTTCGAAAGAGGTGTAGACTACCCCCTAATGGTAAATGCACTCAGGGTTCCGAGACTCATGTGGAAGCCTGCTTGACAGACTTAGCACTTGAAGCTGCTCGCTTGGGCTGCCACTGCTGTCTAGGCTTGGAGGAGGTGCGCTAGTGGGAGGCCAGCAAAGCTTGCATCCTTTGCTCCTCCATTTGGCAGGGACAAAAAACAAAAACAAAACAAAAAAAACAACGCAAAAAAACCAAACGCAGTTTCCTCGCTGTAGTTGAACATTTAGAGGGGACGTCTGAGGCAACAAAGTGTTCTTTGCCCCAGTAGCATCACTAATGATCTGCTTTAGTTCAGGTCCAAACAGGTACTTGCCCTGAAAAGTCAAGAAAACCAGCGACTTTTTGGAGGATTGATCAGCAGACCAAATCTCAAGCCACAAGGTGTGTCGCTCAACAACAGAAAAAGCAGAGGCCTTGGCGGACAGCCTGGCCTCCTCAAACAGTGCCTCAGACACAATTGTTGGCCTCTTTAATGTTGGCCAAAATGACCAACAACTCATCCCTGGAAACCACGGCATATACAGCAAATGCCCTACTAACCCAGGCAGAAGCATAGATGGATCTAAGTGCAGAACCAGTGACCGCAAAGTTGGCCCTGAGAATAGAATCCAGTTTCTTATCCACTGGACCTTTAAAGTGACAGTAATGGCCCATAAAAAAGTATGCTCATTTTGTAGAGGTTTAAAAAAATAAGTTATGTGGCACAAATCCTCTCTCTCAAACCGCTATGGTTTGAGAGATATTGTCTTGTAAAGTTTCCCTTTTCCTGCTGTCAGCTGTAAAGTTGACAGCAGGAGATTAGAGTTGTGCGACTCAAGGAGGCTCTTCAGCAGAGCTGACATCACGTTCTTTAAATATAACTACTTCATGGGAACAGTCTACGAAGTTTGCTTGCAAACCAGGTACACTTTGTAGACCTTTCCAAAGAAGCAATTCTTTTTAAATAACGCAAATTCGGCTCCGCTGCAGAGGCGCTGGCTGGTCCCCAGACCGGGATCTCCTGCTGTCAGCTAGATGCCAATATCAGGAGGGGGGGGGGGACTTCACATACAAATATCTCTCAAACCATAAAGGTTTGAAAGATAAGATTTGTGCCAAATAACTTGCTTCTTAAACCTCTACAAAACAAGTATAATTTTTATGGGACATTAGTGTCCCTTTAAAATCGGCTACATCTGCCAAAGGCAAAGCAGTAGTTCTTGCCAACCTGGAGACAGGAGTGTCAACAGTTGGAGTAGGGGTCCACTGCACTAAAGCTGCCTCAGAAAAAGGGTACAATTTAAAGAACATTTTGTTAATAGAAAGCGGTTTGCCTGGAGTGGTCTACTAATCCAGAAAGATCTGGTCCAGAGTGGTATTAGGGTGGAAATGGTGGATATTTCTTATGCCTCTGGAAGAAAACTGTAGAAGACGGCCACTCAGAGGAGTCAGATAACTCAAGTGTCTCCAAAACAGCTCTAACGAGGCCCTCAGCCAAGGAAAGGTGGTCATTCTCATATGAGTCCCCATAGAAATAAGAATAGTCCATATCCTAGTATTCCCCTTCCTCACCCTGTTCTTCAGATAATTCCTTATCAGAGGAAATCCCTAGCAACCAAGGAACACTCAAAAAATATAGGGGGCCACAGTTAAATGTAGTGGGGGCTGCCAGGACTGGAGAACCCCCTGAAGGGAGAAAGGGATGTGGGCTACTGAGGACAGAAGTGTTTTCACCCAAGCTCGCTCTTGTTCAGTGCTGGAGGGCCCCGGTGGAGTAGTACGGGCCGCAGTACATGAGGGGTAAAGAGATCTAGAATACTCTCTAGGAATCCCCGTTTGAAGAACAGTAAGCAAAGGAAGGGGGGGGGCAGGGACACCCCTGAGTCCTTAGTCTTGGATTTACTGCCATGACCCTTAGAATCAGACTGGTCTTATACACTAGTATAAGACCAGTAATAATACCCTCAGATTAATATTTCAGAAAAAGTACTTATCTGGCAGGTGAATTGTTAATCTGGAGAAGGCGAGCAAGGAGAATCAGCCTCTGCATAAGATAAGCAAGTGAGAAGTTACACGGCGACTGCAAACAGGCAGCCAATCAAAAAAAGACCCACTAAATAGACATTCTGGGAAACCTAGTCTTATCAGTTGCTGTTGCCTAGCAACGCCTACAACTCTGTCCACGGATCACAACGGGCCCCCAAGAAACTCAGGACATGAACTGGATAAAAGGGCATGTGGAGACAAGAAAGAACCCACGCTGACTTCTGTATATCAAACATATGTAGAATTTCTTCTTCCCTCCCCCCTTTTTTTGGTAGCTATGTAGAATTCTGTCCCAGATAAGTCAATGGAGCAATGATGATGGTGGCGGCTCAGTTTTTTGTCCGTTGATAAAGGTGCCACAGCCAAATTCGGCCAGCACTAAGCGAAGTACCCAAAGACCCATAAAACCCAGGGAACATGTGAGGGCAGCATAAACGGATACCCCAAATAAGAAAAAAAGGAGAGGATATACAGACCACAATATCCCCCCAAGTAGTGAAAACCAGCAGAGAAAAATCTGATTTTAGTCTTACCTTGTTAAATCCTTCTCTTACGCCATATGGAATACAGGTACCACGGCAAGTGATCTTTCTCCCTTGGAAGGCATAACATTTAAAAAAAAAAACACAAAAAAACAAGGTCTTTAGGGTGAAGCCTTCCTTCCCCTTCTTCAGGCTGCCCCTGCACCTCCCCATTTCGATACAAGACAAGCTCACTAGATAGGACAGCGAGAGAGAAGAAGAGGTAAGCTCCTGTGAGGAAAAGACCCAATAAGGATGTCCAGCAGGTGAGACCAAGCAAGGTCCCTTTCCTGGGTGGGAGACCTGTATTCCATATGGACTAAGAGAAAGAGATTTAACAAGGTAAGACTAAAATTCTATTTTCTATTACGTCCAATATAGAATATATGTACCATGGGATATACCAAAAGTAAACTGCCAGAGGTGGGAAGTAATAGAAAGGACCTAGCACTGGTCCCCATGATACAAGAGTTCCCTAGGACTCTTAGGCAGAATTGACCGAAGAACCTTCCTGGCAAAGCTGGCTTCAGCCGAACACGATAGTGCTTGGCAAAGGTGCGCATGGAGGAACAAGTTGCAGCCTTGCAAAACTGTTCAGCAGAGGCCTGATTCTTGTAGGCCCAAGAGACCCCAACAGAACTGGTAGAATGTGATGTAACACGCAAGTGAACAGGTTTCTTCCAGAGTTCATATGCCTTGGAATGGTATGCTTAATCAAAGATCCAATGGTGACCTTGGAAGCGGCCTGACCTGCCCTAGGACCCTCAGGGATGACAAACATCCTGCCTCAGGATGTTGTACTTGCAGATAAAGTAACTGCTTTAAAAAAAAAAAAAAAAGCAATGGATGAACATCTAGCAAGAACAATATTGAAAATTATGACAGATGGCTTCAGTGCAGATAGGTTGTTGATCCAGGGAACTGACTGCCATTTGGAGTCAGGAAGGAATGTTTTACCCACTTGAGGCTAAATTGGAAAGGCTTCAGGGGTTGTTGTTTTTTTGTGCCTTCCTCTGGATCAACAGGGGTGTTTTTGGCATTACTGGTCTTTTTTGTTTTTTGTGAAAGCATTTTATCAGGAAGAATACATTGAGATTGTCTCTCGTTTTAAAGTATGTCCTGGACTCATTTTATCTACCTCAGAAGGGTGAAAGGCTGAGTTGACCTTTCTGGGATTAGAACCTACGACCTTGCTGTTTGTACAGATTCTACAACTGGTGCATTAACCAACTGAGCCATCTCACCGGCTTTGAAGGAAGCATGTCTTTTTTTTCAGCCTCTTCAACTATGTAACAAAAGCATTCGTTTTGCGTAAATACTCAATACGTGCACATAAAACATGAGACAGCGCACCACACACAAAAAGTGGCGATCAGGACAAAAAGGCGGCACTACAATCTGCTGATGTGAAACTCAGAG
Source organism: Rhinophrynus dorsalis (assembly GCA_037306005.1). Taxonomy (NCBI): domain Eukaryota; kingdom Metazoa; phylum Chordata; class Amphibia; order Anura; family Rhinophrynidae; genus Rhinophrynus; species Rhinophrynus dorsalis. Next base: position 277,679,121 of record CM074719.1, read on the forward strand.
ACCACCTAAGGAAGGAATTCGTGGGAGGTTCAAAGAACAGCTCTGTCCTTGTGAAAAGCCAGGAAAGGCAGCTTACATGACAAAGTCTGCAACTCGGCAAATCTGCAGACAGAGATCACAGCCAGAAGAAAAACCATCCTCCATGTCAAGAGACGCAAAGGAATGGTAGTAAAAGACTCGAAGGGAGGCCTCTGCAAAATACCCAAAAACCAAAATTAAGGTCCCATGGGGGTGCGGGATCCTTGTAGACAGGGAAAGCATGGGCAACCCCAAGAACAAACACCTTGATATCGGGCAAGACTGCAATATGCCTCTGGAAAAATACAGAGAAAGCAGAAGTATGAACCTTTGTGCACACCATCCTGCCCAAAAAAAAAAAAAAAAAAAAGATAGAACCAACAGGAGGTCAAACACCTGTGAAAACAGATCCCTGTCTACACATCAGGAATGAAAAATGGACCAAACCCTGTGGTAGGCCTTAGAGTAGAGACCAGCTTCCTAGCCTGGATCATAGTGGAGACAACTTCAGGGGAAAACACCTCTCTCCTCAGGACGGTGGCTTCAACAGCCATGCCGTCAAAGCCAGCTTCTACACGTACTCTTTCCAGAGGTAAGCGTGAAGTATCATGTCCGGTCTGGATGAAGTGGAAACGGACCCTGAATGGACAGACACACCAGCTCCGCAAACCACGCCCTCTTAATCCAATAAGGATCAATCAGAATGACTCTCCATACCCTGGGAATTACAGTAATTGGATTAAAGATGTAAGCAAGGTGAAAGTGCCATGAAATCGCCATTGCGCCAGTGGCAAATGCCAGCGGATTCCCACAATGGGAGCAAAACACTGGAACCTTCCTGTTGTTCCTTGTGACCATATGGTCTGAGGTAGACCCCACTTCTGCAAAATCAGGACAAACATTCCGGATGAGTTCTCACTCTCCTGTATCTACTTCTTGCCGACTTAGGAAACCCGCCAGGACATTTTCCCTGAAAAGTGAATGGCAAAGATGGCCAGAATTTAGGCTTCTGCCCTCAGGATGTACTTGACCTCGGAACAAGTTTCAGCTCTCCGAGTGCACCCTTGCTTGTTGATGTAAGCCACCATTGTGGCGTTGTCCAATTAAACTCTTGCTAGATGACACCTCATTTGAAGGGACCAGTAGACCAAAGCAAGCTAGATCACCCTGAGCTTCAGAACACTGATGGACTGAAGGCACTCCTCCACAGTCCATCTGCCCTGGATCCCCAGAACCACGCCCCAGGCTGGCATCGGTCGTTACCATTGTCAAAGCCATGATCAGAAACAGCTTCCCCTGTTCCAGGTTGCGCATGAGCAACCACCATTGCAGATCCTGTCTGAGGGAAAGCTGCTGACGCAGGAGATATGGATTCCCGTGCCACGTCTGAAGATCCCTGGAATAGAGCTGAGAGTAGGGCACCACTTCTATGGTAGACGCCAGATTGCCCACAACCCTCATGTATCCCCTGACCAGAGCAGAGGGCCACTCCCGAGCTTGGGACATATCTTTTCATGACCTGCAGAATTTTGTCCTCTGGCAAGAAAACTTTCCCCAGGTGGGTGTTGAACCTCATCCGCAGGAATATTAGTCCCTGAGAAGGGACTGGGGAGGATTTAAACATGTTCAGTATCCACCCATGGTGGATCGGAATCTGGGCACTATCCTAGACATGTTGGACCAGGAGTTCCTGCAACAGAGCCTTCAGCAGAAGGACATCCAGATATGGAATCATCTGAATACCTTGGGGGTGAATGAAGGCTGTCAATGCCCACGATCACCAGGAGAAAAGCCATTTTTCATGTCAGCTGGCACAGAAGAATAGTAGCCAAGGACTCAAAGGGAGGACGCAGAAGGACCTTGACAAAAGGAAGAATAGCAATGCGTGTCTGAAAGAAAACAGAGAGGGAAGAAGTCTGAACCTTGAGGGATCTCAAACTGAGGCCCTTGTCCACACCGTCCTGCAAGAAAGCCAGGACCGCAGGTAGATCAAAATCCTGAGACAGGTCCCTATCAGCACACCAAGATGGAAAGGTCGACCAGACACGATGGTAGGCCTTAGAAGAAACAGGTTTGCGGGCACTGAGCATAGTAGCCACCACACCAGAAGAAAAACCAGTCTTCAATATTGAGGATTCAACTTCCTAGCCGTCAAAGCTAGCCGATGAACATCCTCCTTCCACAGGTAACCCTGTAGAAGAAGATCCGGCTCCCTTGCCATTCGGAATGGCTCCGCCACTGACAAATCCAGAAGCTCTGGAAATCAAGCCTGTCAAGGCCAGTATGGAGCAATCAGAATGACTGGACAGAGCTCCAGTCTCAATTTCCGTAACACCCTGTGCAACGTGGGGAGGGGGAGGAAAGATATAGGCCAGAGGAAATAACCAAGGAACGGATATGGCATCCAACTCTAGAGCTAGAGGATCCCTCCAGCGAGAGCAGAACCTCTGAACCTTCCTGTTGTGTCTTGTCACCATCAGGTCGATGCAAGGAAGACCCCACTTCTGAACAATGAGGATGAACACCTCTGGGTGCAGTTCCCACTCTCAGTTATCCATCGTGTGTCGACTAAGGAAGTCTGCCATGACGTTGTCTACGCCAGGAATGTGTACTGCGGATATGGCAGGAACATGTTCTTCTGTCCAGGACAAAATAGCCTTGACCTCTAACCAAGCAGCGAGACTTCTTGTTCCATCTTGCTTGTTGATGTAAGCCACAGCCGTGGCATTGTCGGACTGTACCCACACTGGGCATTCTTCCACTTCCAGCTGGGGTGTCCAACCCAGAAGGATACCAGGAAGGACTTGCCCTTCAACAGATTGGAGAGGTCGAGCCACCATGACAAACTCCGTTCCACATGAAGTAGAGATACTGATGTCTTCAGAAGGTCCGACTGACCCTTGCACACCTGGATCACAAACCTCTGGAGTTCCCTGGTGTGAGCCATGGCAAATGGGACCGCTTCTATGGTGGAGATGAATTTCCCCCACTAGAGAGGACAGCTCCTTGGCCGGAACTGGATCGTGAACAAGAACAGCAGAAACCCTATGGGCGATCTGGTGAGCTACCTCGTTCATGAGAAATGCCATGCTCTGCTGAGTGTCGAAGACGCTGGGATGGGACAAGATCCGACTTGTCCATGTTGATGATTCACCAGTGATGGGTGAGAGCATGAATGCAGTCCTGATACTGTTGATGAAGAAGTTCCGCAGAGGGGGCTTTCAGAAGCAGGTCATCCATGTATGGAGTAACTCTGATGCTGTCCCGATGGAGGACGGATACTAAACCTCCCAGGACACGGTTTGAAGACTTGAGGAGCTGTAGTCAGACCAAACGGAAGAGCTGAAAACTGAAAGTGCAGGCAAATCTGAGATCCTGTTGGCTCTCTGGATGAATGACGATGTGCAAGTACGAGGCCTGAAGATCCAGAGAAGCAAGGAATTCACCCAGGGACATAGCAGCAATCACCGTCCTTAGGCACTCCTGGTGATAATGAGTCTTAATCACAAAGGAATTGGGATCCATCAAATCCAAAATGGGACGACAACTGCCGTCCTTCTTGGAGACCACAAGAGGTTTGAGTAAAACTCAATACCTCTGTCCAGAACTGGAACAGGCTCCAGAAGGGCCCGGATAGCGCCACTGAAAAGACAGAGTTTCTCTGCGCCCTGGGGCGTATGAGGGGGGAAAAAAGCGAGAAGGAGGAAGAGAGACGGAAGGGATCTTGTACTACTAACTCTAAAAATAACGGGTCCATCACTGAATCCTCCCAGACGCTGTGGTAGTGACGCAGACGGCCACCCACAGCTGGAGTGGTGTTACGGTTTTCAGACACTCAGACAGTGGTAGATAAAACAAATAGTTTTATTAAAGCAAAATGAATGACAAGGTCGCCACTGGGGCGGTACTGGCATAAACAGAATAAAGGCAGAGATACCTGGTGCAACAGGTAATACTTCACTAAGTATGGAAGCACAAAACAGGACACAAGAGGTTAATAGTACTGGTTATCAGTCTCAAATGTGGTGTTAAGCATGCCCTTGGTGCTGCATATAGCGATATGTGCTGGAAGATAGCACCCAAGTCCATTCACTGTGTGAAGCTGTAGCATAAAGTTCTGACTGAACGGGAACTGCAAGTGATAAGGAGATAGCCCCCACGGGCGTAACCGGAGACTACCAGTATTGTGATTGCTTGAGCCAATACCCCCACGGGCGTAACCGGAGACTACTAGTATTGTGATTGCTTGAGCCAATACCCCCACGGGCGTAACCGGAGACTACTAGTATTGTGATTGCTTGAGCCAATAGCCCCACGGGTGTAACCGGAGACTACTAGTATCGTAACTGCTTGAGCCAATAGCCCCCATGGGCGTAACCGGAGACCACCAGTATCGTGATTGCTTGTGTCGATAGCCCCTCCACGGGTGTAACGGAGACCACTGGGTACGGTACTGCTCGCCAACAGCCAATGTGCGTAACGGAACCGCTGCTCTGTTAAGGTAGAGCCGCCGACTACTGAGGCCCAAAAGCGGCCGGCTCACAGAAACAGCGAAAACAGGCTGAGGCAATAGGTGGAAGAGTAGCAGTAATCGGATGAAACAACACCAGCGTCTATGTACAGAAAACGACACAGCACAGTAAGGGTATGGACTCGGCACACGAAAGGCAAATAATGGAAGGCTCAGCAACGGATAAGCGGAGGCTCAGTCACACTATGCAGTATCAGAATGTCGCCGAGGCGACAACGGGAATCGTCCGTCAGGATAGCAGGAACAATGCAGTGAGTGGTCAGTAGTCAGCCAGGCCGGGTCAGGATACGCAGGAGATTCGCAGACAAGCCGGATCAGTAACAGAGAAGGATCATCAGCAAGGCCGGGTCAGATGCCGTAAGAGATTCGCGGACAAGCCGGATCAGGAAGTCAGCCAGGCTGGGTCAATCACGGAACAGGAACGTCGGACAGGCCTAGTCGGTACACGGTAGATCAGGATACTAGAATACTGCAACAGCAACGCTGGCTCGGAAACACCACGAAAGGGCACCTCCCAGGTGCCAGTGGCCGGATTAAAACAGATAACCAGGGGCGGGCCAACACAGCTCAACCAATCAGGGAGCAGCACAGTTGAGAGTGACATGAAGGATCACGGGGACCGTGATAAGTGGGGACCTGGGTTCGGCGAGTCATGCTTGGAGGAGACCTTGGGCTTCCATTGCCGTTTGAGCTTGGAGGAGGTACACAGAGCTGAGGGAACCGCCTGGTTATCTGGACGTGTCTCAGTCTGGAAGGAACGAAAAAAGAGATTACGCTTGAGAGGAGTTTTCTTCCTGGGGCCCAAAGGCAGAAGGGTACTTTTACCCTCCGTGGCCTCACTAATCAGATCCTTAAGATCTGGCCCAAACAACGATGTGCCTTGAAAAGGCAAGGAGGGCAAGGCTTTCTGGGAAGCAGTGTCAGCAGACCAGATCTTGAGCAAAAGAGCTCGTCTGGCAACCACAGACATGGTAGAAATCCTTGCCACCAAACGATGGCATCAAATAAGGCAGAAGAAACAGTGATGGGTCTCAGATATCTTGGCAAGAAGCCAAATATATATCCAAAGTAGGAGCTCCCTGACGGACAGCCAGAGTGAGCTGTTCAGTCCAGACCGCAATGGCCCATTTAACCCATGCCGCAGTGAACGCTGGCCGCATGGCAGTACCAGCAGTGGCAAAAATGGACTTGAGGGAGACCTCAAGTTTCTTGTCAGTCCAGTCTTTCACAGCGGACTCATCAGAAACTGGCAAGGCAGTCGACTTAGATAGCCTGGAGATAGGAGCATCCACTTTGGGGGGATGAGCCCACTGAGCAAGCAGCGCCTCAGAAGGGGTAAAGCTTGGCAAATTTCCTGGAAACAGGTTTCCTGTCCGGAGATTTCCACTCAGACACAAAGCAGTCAAGAGTGGGGTTAGGCTCCTGAAAAACATCAGAGAGATCTGAAGAGACCTCCTGGAATAAGGGAATGTTTAGAGTGGTTAAGACAGCCCTCATCAGGCCCTCAGCCAAGGGCTCAGGATCAGCCTCAAAAGGGTCCCCAGAAAACTGAGAGGAGCCCACCGCAGAACATTCCTCAGCATCTGAATCCACTTACAGTTCCTCCTCAGAGGAATCTGATACATCAGGTACTCCCTGCGGTTTCAGCAGGGAAGATCTGATGGAAGAAGGGGTCTGCCATGAGTGGAAGACCCACTGTAACTGGGATGGAAAAAGATGCAATGTAGACTGAAGGTCTCTAGTAGCAGCCTTGAACTCTTGCACCCAAACTGGCACTAATGCATGACTGGAGGTCCCTGGGAGAGACTCAGGGACATCAGAACATGCTGGGCATAAATGACCTGAGAATTCTCTAGGTAACCCTGAATGACAAGAGGAACAATGTGCAATAGGGGACACAGAGACCCCAGCGTCCTCAGTCTTAGGCCTGGCCCCAAGCTCCAATGGAATAGACATTCTCACGTTTAAAGTATAAGGAATCACCCAAATACAGTGTGCAAGATTAAAATTTCACCCCAGAAATCACTAAAGTACACTTATCTGGTAGGGTTAATCTGCAGAGGAGCAAAGGAGAGTCCAAGCCCTGCGTAGGATACTTGTTCTGGAAAAGGCACAAAATGGCTGCCAAGCAGAAACGAGCGTGCAAAGCAAGTGCTCATGGGAAATGTAGTTTTCCCAGAAAAAGTACCCCAACAGTGCCCCCTGAGCCCCCCAACACACTTAAAACGTTAACCGGATGACAGAGCAAGGGCAGATAATTAAAATGAGCCATCCCTGAAGTCGTTACGTTGAGCGGTTGCAGAGATATGTCCCAAACTGCATAGTCCCATAGAAGTCAATGGAGCAATGGCGTCTATGTGGTAAAGCGCGCCTGGAACACAAATTTTTTCAAAGTTGAAACTGTGAATTAAAAGTGCATGAAACATCACTAGAACATGTTAGAAGACCCCCCCCCCCCAAAAAAAAAAAAAAAAAAAACTAAAACCAGTAGGTTTTTTATTATTTTTATATATTTATTATTTGGTTAGCGACTTGTTTTATTGCACTTTACATATTTGTCTGTTCAGTCAACAGCCCGATTCATTTTATTTAATCAGTTGACTATTATGATTTGGTATTGATCTAGTGCAAGATACTATTGATTTTGAGTGATAAGAGATCCGTTCCTACTCTGGTCCCCATTCGTGGACACCCATAGTTACATCAGAGTCCCCAACCCCACATCCCTACCCGGTGATCGCTTCAATCTTGTTATTTATATATTTCTGGTCTTTTTAAATGTTCTGCATTCCAAGGAAGGAATAGCAACTCCAATGGTACCTGTATTCCATATTGGATGAAAGAGAAAGGGTTGAATCCTGGAAAGCTGCAGCCATCTTTGTCCCAAAGCACTGTTAAAGCACAGAATAGCATAAGTGAAACAACCCAACATGAGTGCAGGAGCCCAAGGGCTCAGAGAAAGCCTCTGTATGGAGAGAGGTACAAGGTAGGGACAACGTGGACCAAGGCACTCAAAGAGTTACTCATCAATCTTCAGGTTACCATTGGGAAGGAAAGCAGAGTCCCAGAGAGACTCTGCTGGGAGGGACAACTTGGGTTACAAGATACCCTCCACAGGGTTGCAAGTGTCCACACAGCACATGTACACTGGTCAATCCACTCCAGGGGAAGCCCAGTAATGTTAACTCTCCTAATGGGGGAATTTTTACAGCCCCATATCAAACAGAAAAACAAATTATATATTGATAAAAAGTTAAAACCCATGAGAGTATCTCTGCTCCATCCAAACTCTTCAGAGGACAAATTCATACTGGGGGCAGGGCTAGGACTGAGCTGGAGGAGTAGCTGGGAGTCTCCACATACAAGACTGTCTTTTTAGATGTGTCCTGCCCTCCAGAAGAAGGGACTCAACCCCATGGTACCTGTGTTCCATGTTGGATGTAAAAAAGAAGAAATTGGATTGTTTACATTTCCATTCCTTCAAATATACTGAAATCTTTGAAAGCTATGGAATTTCAAACTGTATTAATTAGCTCCTGCTCTTACAAATATATTGTCAACAAAAAGACAGATCTCTTGTCAGCGAAGACATGGAGATAACAGATACTATCTGCAATCTCAAAATGTACCAGTGAAATGAAAAGCTGTAGGAAACTTATATCTCCCAGACTGGCATATGAAGATATGCCCATGTCTCTACTAAAACATTCCTATGGCAGTTGACAGACCTGGTGGGCTTCAAGCAGAATCTGGGAAGAAGTAGGGCATGGAGGTGGCCACCTGAACCACATAACTCAAACATCTGTTTTTTTTTCCCCTCTAGGACTAAGAGAAAAGTTCCCCTTTTCATCCACTGTGGAACACAGTAATCGTGGGGATATATAAAAGCAATCCACAAAATATTCCAGGGAGGGATAGAAAAAAAAAAAAAAAAAAAAAACCCTTAAAAAACACACACCAGTTTCAAAACAGACAAACCTGAAAATCGTGAACCTTGGTTGTCAATGGACACCTACACACCAAACCAATTAAAAGTAAAAATGTTACTGGAAAAAAAAAAAAAAAAAAAAAAAAAAAAAAAAAAAATGTAATCAGACACCGACACAAAGGCCTGTAGGATCTACTGTCCAAAACTGGCTTCAGCCAAATGCAGAACACCGACACAGTAATATTTAGTTAACATAGTTGCTTTGCACAGCTGCTCCACAGAGGTCTGACTCTGGTAGGCCCAGGAAGCACCTAATGCTCTGGTGGAATGAGCAGTGGCCCTAAAGGGCACAAGCTTTTTCTCAAGGATGTGGGCCAGCAAATGGTTGTCTTCATCCAGGAAGCCACCTTAACTTTTGAAGCAGCTTGGCCCACACAAGGGCCCCTCGGGAATGACAAAGTGAGTGATTTTCAGAAAGGTCCCATGCGATGAACATGGTACTTCAAGCCCCGAACTACTTCCAATTAGTGGAATTTCTGCTTGCCTCTGTTATATGAAGCCTGACAAAGAGAATAAGGAACAATTTCCTACTTCCTTACAGGAGTTCACAAAACTGCCCTATCCAAAGAAAAATAAAAATCAGAAAGGGGCCACATTCCAGACACCATCACCAGCAGGAAAGCTGTCTTAAAGTGGAACTGTCATATTCCAGCATCCCCCCCCCAACAAGGCTAAACCCCCCACCCACGTAATAAATATTTTGGATTCCACCAAGATTAAAATCTACCTGATTATTTTGCTGAAGAAGCAGGGACAGCACATTGGACAGTGTATTGCTTTAGAATCAGTTCTCCCTTTATTGAATGGAACACACAGATTATATCCACTTACAGAGACTCTTATCGAGACCAGCATGTAAAGTGGGACTTGGGACAGTGTTTCTGCTCTTGACCAATCAGCCACCAACACCCTTATCAAGATAAGAATGCAGATTGGGACTTGAAAAATAGTCACTCTTAACTGGCTCATAAATAACCTCCTCTGATTGGTCAAGGAAGCACAGAAGGAATCAATTAACATTCCTTAGCACAGACCTGGAGTATATTGAAAGCAATGCCCAACCCCCATTATCTCTGCACTCTAGCTCTCAAATATCAAATCCCTCCATAGGACCCACAGTACTACACCATGTCACACAATTAGCCCATGTCACACAATGTACAACACAGTGATCAACATCTCAAATGGTATAGAAGAAAAAACAAATAGGAGGGCGCCCAATCGTGCCTATTATCCTTAGGTAACAAATACAAATGTATATATATGTAGTTATACTCACAAAGGTGAATGTTACTTGGGGGCTTATACCCTGAGCAGAGACAGGTTAATTCTCTCTGCGAGCATGGTTACTGAAGGGTATAAGCCCCCAAGTAACATTCACCTTTTTGAGTATAACTACATATATACACACATACATACACACACACACACACACACACACACACACTTGTATTTGTTACCCAAGGATAATAGGCATGATTGGTCGCCCTCCTATTTGTGTTTTCTTCTATGTTTTGTCTTCCTGGGAGTTGAAAAGAGGAGCAGCCCTTACGTGGAGAGAATATCACTGTGTGGGGGACAGTGTATAAATAGGATCCCCTAAGCACGTTTGTCAGTTTGTATATATATGCAATACTGACCACAATCTTTGTGAGTATATTCCTTATTGAGGTGAAAGGTGGTGAATTGATTCATTTATCAACGATATTGCATCAGAAGCGCCTTCTTTTATTGTTATCTCAAATGGTATAGTCCCGGAGGTGAACGTTACCACATGTCCCTGTGCCGATTCCCCCAATCAGTCCAAGGGCAGTCCTTTTCTGTGACACCCTGTGCACATCAAGCAGCACAGGGTGACTTAGACCGAGTAGAAGGCAGGGAAGCTGGGAAAGCCACTTCCCTATGGATAAAGTCCATAGTCTGTAGGAAGGGGGCTGGCCCCCAGGCCCCTCCAGTTCCCGTGATAGGTAGAAACAAAAAGGAGGAAGGGTTCTGAAACCTATTCTGAAATTACCAGTAAAACCCACTGGTCCATGATAGAGGCTTTCCAGGCATCCCGAAGAAGGCAAAGATGCCCGCCTATGGGAACCTGCAGACCAGGATTCCTCGAGTCATGCGGAAGATGGCTTGACAGACTTAGCCCTTGAACCCAATCGCTTGGGCTACCACTGCTGTCTGGGCTTAGCAGGAGGATGCAAGTTGGAGGCCTTTGCGCCTCTGTTTGGTGGGGATGAAAAAAAAAAAAGAGAAGATTTTAGTCTTGCCTGTTAAATCCTTTTCTCTTAGTCCATACAGGTTACTGGTAACTTTAGGTAGGAGGTCCATCCCTTTAATTGTAGGAAGGAACAATTCTAGAATTGTATGCAGGGGTGGAGCCTACCTTCCCTCCTTGGCTGCAGCTAGCCAACCAGATACAGAAAGATTTGTTCCTTGGTGAAAACACAGGCAAGAGAACAGTTCTGCTATAGTTTTAGCTAATTTTTTTATTTTTCTGTTAGAAATGGAATACCACCATTAGGCAGATTACCATAACTGACAATGCCCTTACATGTGGCTAGCTCAGTAACCAGGTGCTTTTTGTGGATCTTAAGCCCTGGGGGGAAAATCTTGGCTACAAGTTCTTTCCTCAGGAGTTGCCCACCGAGGCTTCTTCTTAATACATGGTAGTCTGAAGACAGAAGATCTGCAGGAAAGGTGAGCAACCCTTTGAGTGCTGCAGGTCCACATGTCCCACAGTGCCCCTCCGCACAGGGGTTTACCTTTGGAGTTCCTATTGTACACTCCTGCACTCATTGGGTTTATCTCTATGTCTGTTGGGTGTTTTGGAGCAGGTTTATGTGGTACTGTAACCCTTTAGCTGCTGGTTTTGCATCTTTTGGGGCAGGGGGTTGACACTTTTCCTACTGGTTCAGTGTTTTTTGGGTATTCTAACATGTTCTAGTGATACATACATTGTTATTTTACTGTTTCAATTTGGTAAAATTTGACGACAGAGAAAGTAGATTAACCCCTTGGATCCTAACACCCAGGGTTTTAAGGTGGAACACTGTGTTAAGGGAGATATGCAAATAAAGAGGATGTGTCAAGAGAGCATATGTAATATGTTAAAGGGAAATTAGATATTCTTCCCACCGTAACAGAATACATTTAATAACAGAGCTCCCATTATAACGATGTAGATGGGTGAAAGTTGTCAATTACAGTCCAGATTTCCTGTCATTAGAGGGAGCCAAGCTCTGCACTTTTGTTTAAAGATGTAAAACACTGCTCTCCATTGTACACCGTGTATGCTCTCATCAGAGCGCTCAAGCACACCAGCACAGCAAAGGAGCCAGGCTGTCAAAGACTGCCTGGTTCCAGTCTTAACTACTCTGAACCAAATGAATTTGCTTTTTATAATGAAGTTGTTTTGTACCACTCTTGTCTTTACATACAGTACCTTGCAAAAGTTTTACGCCGGTGTGAAAAAAACGATGTAAAATAAGGCGGCTTTCAAAAAATAGACATGTTAATAGCTTATATTTATTAGTAAACAAAATGCATAGTGAGTGAACAGAAGAAAAATCTAAATCAAAATAAATATTTGGTTTCACCACCCTTTGCCTTCAAAACAGCATCAATTCTTCTAGGTACACTTGCACACAGTTTTTTTTTTTTTTAAGGAACTCGGCAGGTAGGTTGTTCCAAACATCTTGAAGAAAGAACCACAGTTGTTCTGTGGATTTAGGCAGCCTCAGTTACTTCCCTCTCCATGTATTCTCAGACAGACTCAAATGATGTTGAGATCAGGGCTCTGTGGGGTCCATACTATCACTTCCAGGACTCAGTGTTCTTTATGCTGAAGATAGTTATTAATGACTTTGGCTGTGTGTTTGTTGTCACTGTCATGCTGCAAAATAACTTTGGGGCCAATCAGATGCCTCCCTGATGGGACAGCATGATTGATTTGCCTGTACTTGTCAACATTGAGGAGACCATTAATTGTGACCAAATCTTCAAAAGAGCTTTGACAGCACATCTGGAAATCCCTGTCTGCTTAGAAATTCCTGCCTGGGAGAAAACCTTGCGTCTTGTTGTGTTCAGTCTTGCTAAGGTGTATGACTTTTGACATTAAACTGTCTTCAGCAACCTCATCTTGTTAGCCAAGTTTGGCTGTTCCTCACTTAGATTTAATCCTACTACACAGCTGTTTTTGTTTCAGTTAATGATTGTGTTTCACTTACATATTAACCCCTTAAGGACCCATGACGGACCTGGACCGTCATGGGTTGCAAACCACTTAAGGACCCATGACGGACCAAGTCCGTCATGGCTTAAATGATAGCAGCGTGCCTCCGTGCACGCTGCTATCATGAATTCCAGGCTGAGACTGAACGCTCCGAGACTGGGGCGTACAGTCTCAGCCCTTCTTGCCTTTGCTGGTTCATGCGATCGCCGTACCAGCGATCACATGTACCGGAATTCTGACAAACAGAGTCAGCATGCAAAGCATGCTGACTCTGAGTGTCTCGTCTACGTCTGTCTCCCTTGCTATCAAAGTAAGGGAGACAGAAGTAGACGGGAGACACCTAGTGGCAAAATAAAATACAGCAGCTAGGGGTATTAACCCCTTCACTGCTGGTGCATGAGGCTGGCTAAATGCAGGTCAAATTTTGACCTGCAATTATTTACTTATTTAAAAAAAAACAAAACACATAATTAAACAATATTGCAAGTGTGATTCTTGTGGAGCCATGTAATACACTTATATACACCACCAAATGTCAGGGATAAAAAAAAAGTGTCAAAATAGGGTGGGAAAAAGGGACATGGGGATTTTCACCCAGGGGGGACAGTGGCCACTTTAAACTGCGCATTTTGTAGGTATGACTGACAGGTCATACTTTTAATGCAGTCTCCATAAAAATTTAACCCTTTGTGACCAATTGATCCCAAGAGAAAATCAAAAATGGTGTTTTTTTTACTTTTTTTTCAGTTTTCATAAAGTAAATGGTGGGTTATCCATATATGTGGGGTATCAAAAGAAAGCCCTATTTGTGCTTAAAAAAAACAGTATATAATTTATGAGGGTGGGATAAAAGTCTAAGAGGGAAAACACTGTTGGACAAAGACATAGTCAAAAAGGTCAGAATTGCTCCGGTCCTTAAAGGGATAGTAATACTTAAAATGTAAAAAAAAATATGTTGTAGGGTTTATCCCCCTGAGTAAAACAAGAGCACTCCCACTGAGGAAAGGTGTTTTATTCAAAAGTTATTAATTTTCAAAGTGTCATTTTTTAGGTGCAATATCACAGTGGCCTGAAATTGTACAGTGGAGCTGTTGCTACACGATCCTATGGACAACTCTGGTCAGTTGACCATAAATCTCCATAGGATGGTGTAGCAACAGCGCCACTGTACAATTTCAGGCCACTGTGATATTGCACCTAAAAAATTCAACTTTGAAAATGAATAACTTTTGAATGAAACACCTCTCAGCTGTGGGAGTACTCTTGTTTTACTCAGGGGGATAAACCCTTCAACATATTTTTTTTTACATTTTAAGTATTGCTATCCCTTTAAGGGAAAACGACCTCAGATTTTCCCAGTCCTTAAGGGGTTAAATTATTATACCAAACAGGTGCTAATGATCATACACCTGACTATATGCCTACAAATTCCCTGACTGTGCAAGTGTACTTTCAAGAATTGATGCAGTTTTGAAGGCAAACGGTGGTCACACCAAATAGTGATTTGATTTAGATTTTCTTCTGTTCCCTCACTTTGCATTTTGTTAATTGATGAATATAAATTAACATGTCTATTTTTTAAAGCATTCTTACTTTACGGCATTTTTACACCTACCTAAAACTTTTGCACATTACTGTACATGACTAAGTATATGTTGAGAACTCCATTTTAGACTAGAATATGTCTCTATTCAATGTTGTCATCAACAGGAGGCAGCACAATAAAACTGGAGACTATTTTCTCTGGGGGCTCCTCCTTAAAATGGGAAATACAGGGTCCATAAAAGACATTCAAGTCACTGGAAGTGCCCTTGGAGCTAGGGGAACAGAGTTCCCATATCTTATAAAACTCATCCATTCAATCACGGTTAACTATGCAGATACAGATATCCGCGCAGATGGGTAATCTCTCCTCTCTTTCCAGTACCCTCCCTTAGTAGCCCTAAATAGGCAAATGCAACATCAATGGACTTCTATGGCGAAGAGAGACAGCTTCCATGGGCAGATATTGTTGATCTGCAGAGCACTGCTCATTTAATCCCATAGAACAACAATAAGAGAGCCCCCTAGGTCTACCCACAACCCTTTATACACCTGTATCTCACCTTTTCAGCTGCACCACTCTCTCCACCAATGAAGAAGTCAGTCTTACGCCTCAGAAAACTGAAGAAAGTGTTTACCAGCTGCAAAGAAGAAAGATAAGGAAGACAATTTCAATAACATAGGTAAACATGTAATCTACAACAATGAAGTGGTGAGTGACTGTGTACATTTCTATATCGGTAAAATTAACAAAATCCTAATAATAAACAATTGCTTATTTTATTCTCATGGGATTTTTTCCATTCCTGCACTATGAGCCAGGGCTATGTTGAGTAGAAAAATTTTTGGAGCTCTGTATATTCATTTTATGCATGTTTCCCTTCAACTGGCTCCTACAAAGTTTGTTTTGCTGCCAAGTTGTTTAGATGTTTGTTCATCACTGTCTTAGGCTATGTTCACATGAGTGACATTAGGGTACTTCCAAAAAAAACATTTTAGGAGCAAACGCAAATTTTTAGAAGCCAGTAATGGGATATAGGCATAAAGGCATGTCAAATTTAGTTGAGGGCCACAAACAAGAATAAACTCTCAAGAGGGCCACAACATTTGCTTTCAGTGACTGCCAACCAAAAGTCCAATTTAGAACTTTGGTGGGCAGATATCAATACTCGTGGTGAATGAAAAAAAAAATGAGGCGGCGGCTTGGGCATAGACACACTTACAGTCAATGAGGAGAGAATGCTGGGTCAACACCTCCCCCCTCCATATTTATGTTAAGCTCCAGTGCACACCAGGCACCAGAGTTGAGGTCAGTGAAGCTGATGCTTAGTTCACTCAAACCGATCTATGTGCTATTCCCTGTATTGAATTACGCGGCATTGGAGCTTGAGACAAATGCATCCAAGGTCCAGTGTAACCTTACCCATCAGAGAAGACTGCTGGCATAACATCTGCTAAAAGGAAAGGGCATGGTGTTGGTTAGTTGGTGTTTCACATTGCCGAGAGGGAGGCTGGAGGCCACAGTCCACGGCAGGTGCAACATGTTTGACATGCATGATATAGATATATTAAATACCCATTTTGAAGTTGGAACGGTACAGATGTCTCCGAAATTATATTGTCTATCAGCCTTAACACGGAGCACCAGATGTATCCAACTCATAGCAACATAACGCATTGGATACCCCTTCCCTCTGGCAAAGGGATAATATGAATGAGTACTAATCTTAAAACATTAATAGCATTAGCACTGTACAAATAATTAACCAAATTGTGATAGAATAGTGCAGATATAGTAGATGAAGGTGGCTGTAATGCGTGGACCTGACCGAAGGGGAAGAAGGGGACTGTCATCCAGGTGTAGTGGTAGGAGAGCAGTGAGGTGCTCTATGGCTTTATAGGGGCACCATTGGTCTTAAGTGGCGAAATAAGGAATGGCGTGACCGGCGTGAGACTGATCGATTTTGGAATTGCCGATTAAGAGAGTGAAGTGATCCGAGTGGTGAGCGAGTTGGTCCTTTTGCACGAAACCATTTGCCTTTGAGCAACAGGAAAACTCCCCCCAAGATGGAGAAAGCCAAAAGAAGGCCAGGCATACCGCTGCCTGGATTACAATATTGGTTTGGTGCTGGAATGGTTTAGTGTTTAAGAAATCATAAATTAGTCTAAAAATGTTATCAGTGATGGGGAGGCGAGTGCAAAGTGAGGGGCGGTGAAGGTTAAAAATGACTCTGAAGAATAGCTTGATGCTGGACATTGAAAGGATAGATGGTCTGAGTGCGTGCTGGCTGCAGAGTGTAATGGTGCATTACGCCAAATAAGAGGCTAGTAGTTAGGAATCGAGCAGCACCCTGACCTCGAGATCGGATTGGTGGGCGCAGGCCAGGTAGCGTTGAGCAAGGGCTGGGCCATCAAGCTGCCTGAGGTCCAGAGATGGTTTGGTTTGCAATAGCTATTTGGAGGGCTATTACTGAGGTCGAGATAAAAGGTAGGGGAGATGGGGCCCTGAAGACCTGGGTGCCCCTTGGAGGAGGAGGCTACTGGCATGTTGAGTGGATCCCAATCACTAGCTCTACACAGTGGTGAAGTGCAGAAAGGTGTTCGAGAAAATAGTGAAAAAGATTCTTACCTTGTCTAGCTGACTGATGGTCTATAGGGAAAATGTAGAAACAGACAAGTGAGAGAGAGGAGGGGGTTAAGGATATGGCGAATTAGGTGTATGTGAGTAATAGGGGCTTAGCGGAGCATAGGAGAAGCTAGATAGACTGTACCTTTAAGAGTAGGATTAAAAGGGGAGCCTGAAGAACTGGAGACTGACAGCAGTAGACTGAGTGAGCTGTGGTGGAAAAAAGGAGTGTGTGTGGTGGGCACAAAGATAGAGAGAAGGTATGAAATGCTGTATAGATCTAGAACAGAACTTCAACTACAATAGTACCTGTGAGAGAAATCTGAAGGAGAAGGTCATAAATTAGAGCTGCTGGGAGCAAAGAGAGATTAAAGTCAATTGGTATGAGAAAATAGAGGAAGCTAGGGGAGACCTGTGCGTTTGAGGGACTTGACGAGCAGTAGTTGTGCTGTAACTGGCAAAACCTGACTGGATAGTCCTATTAGTCCTGGAACAGAAACAACCATAAAAACTTAGAGGAACACAGTAGCAGGCCACAGGTGTAAGGGGCATTATATAGGAAGGACTTCATAATAATAATAATAATAATAATAATAATAATAATAATAAAGACTGTCTCATAATCCAGAAGTGCTCACCCCTCCCTGTGACAGCAAACACTGGGAAAAGCATACCCATGGAAGGCCAACTGTGAGAGCAGCAAGAGAAGGGAACTCTATGTATCGAGAAGTATAGGAGGGGAACTATCTGGGGATGTCCCAATGAAAGAGCTCCGCTTACCCTTGCTATGCGGCCTAAACGGCTTTCCCGGCTAGATGACTAGGAGGGGAAGCACTTATGAGAAGCTGGGGGAGAGTTTTGACAGAGAGGACCTCAGAACCAGATAGGACGAGGCACTGGTAGAAAAGTGGATTTTACTCTTACCTTAAAAGGTTAAGTTTCCCAGAGGTGGGAAGAAGGAAAGGACCACGTGCAAGGCCCCCAAAGTCACCAGAACATATATGAACCATAGTTAGCCCAACAACTACTGCAGTGTCAACGGACACCAAACCGGGGTAACGGCACCCAGGAACGTTACACAGCACACTGAACAAGAACTAACTGGGTTCAACAGAGAAGGAAGCACTAAGAACCAAGGAAAACCCTAGACTGGCAATGCTGCCTCCAGGATTTTCCTCCCAAAGCTGGCATCAGACGATGCCAACACATCCACACGGTAGTGCTTCGAAAAGGTGTGCACAGACGACCAAGTGGCCGCCTTACATAACTGATCAAAGGAGGCCTGATTCTTGTAAGCCCAAGAGGCCCCAATAGATTGAGTAGAATGAGCCATGACCCTGAAAGGGACAGGCTTCTTCCTCAGCTCATAAGCCTTACTAATAGTGGACTTGATCCAGGAGGCAATGGTCACCTTGGATGCAGGTCTTCCTGCCCTAGGACCCTTAGGAATGACGAACAGAGCATCAGAAGCCCTTTTTCTTCAATATTGAGGATTCAATTTCCAAGCCATCAAGGCTAGCCAATGCACATCCTCCTTGCACAGGAAACCCTGTAGAAGAAGATCCGGATGGTCGGGGAGCCGAAAGGGCTCTGCTACTGACAGGTCCACAAGCTCCGGAAACCAAGACTGGCGAGGCCAGTATGGAGCAATCAGAATAACTGGGCAATGCTCCAGTCGTAGCTTCCGCAACACCCTGTGAACATGGGAAGGGGAGGAAAGATGTAAGCCAGAGGGAAGGTCCAAAGAATGGACATTGCATCCACCTCTAGAGCCAGAGGGTCTCGCCACCGAGAGCAAAACAATTTAACCTTCCTGTTGTGTCTCGTCGCAAGGGGGACCCCATCGCTGAACAAGGAGTTGAAACACCCGCGGAAGCAACTCCCACTCTCCACTGTCCACTGTGTGTCGACTGAGGAAGTCCACCATGACGTTGTCTACACCTGGAATGTGCACTGCAGATATAGTTGGCACGTGCTCTTCTGCCCAGGACAAAATAGCCTTGACCTCTAACCAAGCTGCGAGACTTCTTGTTCCACCTTGTTTGTTGATGTATACCACGTCCATGGTGTTGTCGGACTCCACTCGGACCGGACAGTCTTCCAACCGAGATGTCCAATGTCTCAAGGCATGAAATATCGCCCGGAGCGCCAGAATGTTGATCGGAAAAAGATATTCCTCTGGAGACCACTAGCCCTGAGTGCTCAGGCGCCCCAGGACCACACCCCAGCCGGAGAGGCTGGCATCCGTTGTCACTTTGGTCCAGAAGGTCACCAGAAAGGACCCGACCTTCACCAGGTTGGAGAGGTCAAGCCACCATGACAAGCTCAGCTCCACATGATGAGGAAGGGAGGCAAATTACTTCCAAAGAGCCTGCGGGCCCCTGGACATCTCGATCATGAATATCTGGAGTTCTCTGGTGTGCACCATGGCAAACGGAACCTCTTCTATGGTGGAAACGAATTTCCCCACTAGAGATGAAAGCTTCTGGAGTGGAACAGAATCCTGGGACAGAAATCGCCGAAACCCTGCGAGCCACCTTGTCTGTGAGGAACACTATGTTCTTCTGAGTATCGAAGAGAAGACCCAGGAAGACCAGACGTTGGGATGGTACAAGATCTGACTTGTCGAAGTTGATGATCCACCCGTGACAGGCGAGAGCCTGAATGCAGTCCTGAACCTGCTGAAGGAGATCCGCAGAGGCGGCCTTCAGAAACAAATAGTCCATGTATGGAGTTACTCTGATGCCATTCCAGTGGAGGACAGATATCAAGGCGCCCGGGACACGGTTGAAAACTTGAGGAGAAGTCGTCAGCCCAAATGGAAGGGCCGAGAGCTGAAAATGTCCCCTGTCGCAGGTACTGTCTGCTCTCTGGATGAATGGCAATGTGTAAATACGCGTCCTGCAGATCCAGAGATGCCAGGAATTCTCCCGGGGACATGGCAGCAATCACGGTATGCAAGGACGCCTGGCGATAAGGAGTCCAGGTCACAAAAGGAATTGAGGTCCTTCAAGTCTAAAATAGGGGGACAGCCGCCATCCTTTTTGGCGACTACAAAGAGGTTTGAGTAGAACCCCGAACCCCTGTCCTGAAAAGGCACTGGCCAGAAGAGCCAGAACAGCGCTGTCGAACAGACAGCGTTTTTCTGTACCCTAAGGAGTATGAGAAAGACAAAAGCGTAAAGGAGGAAGAGAAATGAAAGGGATCTTGTACCCTTCCTTCACCACCTGTAAAACCCATGGGTCCACCACAGACTCCTCCTTAACGCTGTGATAGTGTCTCAGAAGACCACCCACAGCTGAATGTGGACCCGGGTTCGGCGAGTCATGCCGAAGAAGTCTTTGAAGCCTTGGGCTTGTAGGAGACCTTGGGCTTCCACTGCTGTTTGGGCTTGGAGGAGGTACGCGGAGCTGAGGGAACCATTTGGTTCGCCGGACGTGTCTCATTATGGAAGGAACTAAAATGCCGCTTACGCGGCAACTTATTCTTAGGGATCAAGGGTAGAAGAGTACTCTTAACCCCAGTGGCTTCACTGATCAGATCCTTAAGATCTGGCCCAAACAAAGAGGTACCCTGAAAATGCACCATAGACATGGTGGAAACCCTAGCCATCATGCGGATGGCATCAAATAATGCAGCAGAAACGTAGTGTTGTGCCTCAGATATGTTGACAAGGAGACGCAACTTATCTGAAACAGGAGCATCCTGATGGACAGCCTTGGTGAGCTGCTCAGTCCAGACCGCAATGGCCCGGTTCACCCACGTGGCAGCAAATGCTGGACGCATACCAGAACCGGCAGTGGCAAAAATAGACTTGAGGGAAACCTCAAGCTTCTTATCAGTCCAGTCCTTCAGAGCAGAGGCATCAGAGATTGGTAAAGCAGTAGAGTTGGATAGCCTGGAAATAGGGGCATCCACCTTAGGTGGCTGAACCCACTGAGCAAGCGCAGCCTCTGAAAAGGGATAAAGCTTAGCAAATTTCCTGGAGAGACGCTTTCTTGTCAGGAGATTTACACTCTTCAGACACAAGGTGGTCAAGAGTGGGGTTAGGTGGAAAGTATGTAAGGGGCTTAGCAGGCTCCTGGAATACATCAGAGGGATCAGAAGGGACCCCTTGAACTAGGGGAATGTTAAGAGTAGTTAAGACAGCCCTGATTAAGCCCTCAGCGGAGGGTTCAGGGTCAGCTTCAAAAGAATCCCCAAGAAACTAAGATGATTCTAATAAAGAACATTCATCAACATCTGAATCCAACAGTAGTTCCTCCTCAGAGGAATCGGACATGTCAGGTACTCCCTGAGGTTTAGGCAGGGAAGACCTGACTGAAGAGGGGGCCTGCCAAGCCTGAAAGGCCCCCTGTAATTGGGATGGAAAGAGTTGTAATGTGGACCTAAGGTCCCTAGTCGCAGCATTAAACTCTTGCACGCAAGCTGGCTCTATAGCATGGCTGGAGGTCCCTGGAATGGTGTCAGGGACATCAGAACATGCTGTGGTGACCTGAATATTCTCTAGGTAGCCCTGAGTGACAGGAAGAGCAATGCGCAATGGGGGATACAGAGACCCCAGCCTCCTTAGTCTTAGGTCTAGCCCCAAGCTCTAGAGGTATAGACACTCTCACAGTGTCAAATAACCTACTGTACAATAAATCACCCAATTATAGTGTGTAGGATTAAAGTTTCACCCCAGAAGTCGCTAATTCAAACTTATCTGGCAGGTGAAGGGTTAATCTGCAGAGGAGAGGAGAGTCCAAGCCCTGCGTAGGATACTCGCCCAGAAACGCTCACAAAAAGGCTGCCACAGTGGGAGCCAATCAGAAACAAGGATGCGAAGTGCTCATGGGAAATGTAGTTTTCCCAAAAAGTACCCAAAACAGTGCCTGAAACCCCCAAGCCCCCCCCCAACCGGATGATAGAGCAAGGGTAGACAAGTAAAATGAGCCATCTCTAAAGTCGCTATGTTAAGCGGTTGCAGAGATACGTCCCAAACAGTTTGGTTCCATAGAAGTGAATGGAGCAATGGCAACTATGCGGTAAAGCACGGCTTAAAGGCGCAGTACTCAATTTTAACAAATATTAAAGTAAAATATAAAAAAGTGCAAAACATCCACAGAACATGTGAGGATACCCAGAAAACACTAATCCAGTAGGAAAAGTGCCATAAAACCCCCCAAATAGCATCAAACCAGCAGTTAAAGGGTTAAGTTACCACATAAACCTGCTCCAAACAGACATAACCAATGTGTGCAGGAGTATGCAGTAGTAACTCCATAAATACAACTCTGTGCGGAGAGGCAATGTGGGACAAGTGGACCTGCAGCGCCAGGGCCGGATTTACATCTCAGGAGCCTGTAGGCACAGATATCTGAAGCTCCCCCCCCCCGGCCATCTCCACAATGCTCCAAATCTCCATAATTACCCTCACATTGCCCCACAACACCTTCACATTGCACCACATCAGCTCAACACTGCACCCCATCAGCTCCACATTGCCCTCATATTGCCCCATTCAACTCCATATTGCCCTCACATCAGCTCCACATTGCCCTCATATTGCCACATCATCTCAACATTGCCCTCACATTGCCTCCC
Organism: Rhinophrynus dorsalis; assembly: GCA_037306005.1. Classification (NCBI taxonomy): domain Eukaryota; kingdom Metazoa; phylum Chordata; class Amphibia; order Anura; family Rhinophrynidae; genus Rhinophrynus; species Rhinophrynus dorsalis. The sequence goes on from CM074719.1 coordinate 277,701,640, forward strand.
TCCCATTGTCCGTTTCCTACCTCCCTAGCAGATCTGTCATCTGTGCCTCCTTTGGCACAGTCAGTCCTGTACACAGTCAGTCCTGTGGTTAATGAAGCTCCCGCGCGGTCTCCTATTCAGGAATGCAGAGCGCTGGGAGAGGAGGAGGTCATCTCCCAGCGCTCTGCATTCCTACAGAGCCGACGAGGGAGCTCAGCACTTACAGGACTGTGCCAAAGGAGGCACAGGCGACAGATCTGCTAGGAAGGTAGGAAATAGACAACGGGGGGGTGCAATGTGAGAGCAGCATGGAGTGGGCACTGGCGCAGCCAGCGAGGTGGCAAATTTTTTTTAAAAGAATTAAAAAAAAAAAAAAAAAAAAAAAAAGATCCCATTGGCAGGAGCCCCTCGGTGGTGTGCGCCTGTAGGCAGGTGCCTACTTTGCCTTATGGCAAATCTGGCCCTGTGCAGCACTCAAAGGGTTGCTCACCTTTCCTGCAGATCTTCTGTCTTCAGACTACCATGTGTTAAGAAGAAGCCTCGGCGGGCAACTCCTGAGGAAAGAACTTGTAGCCAAGATTTTCCCCCCAGGGCTTACGGTCCACAAAAAGCACCTGGATACTGAGGTAGCCACATTTAAGGGCATTTGTCAGTCATGGTAATCCGCCTAATGGCGGTATTCCATATCTAACAGAAAAACAAAAAATATTATAAAACTATAGCATAGCAGTTCCCAGCTTGGTGTTGTCTTCACCGAGGAACAAACCTTTCAGGAGCTGATTGGCTAGCTGCAGCCAAGGAGGGAAGGGAGGCTCCACCTGCATACATTTTGAGAATTTGTTCCTGACTACTAAAGGGCGGATCGTCTCCCAGAGTTACCAGTAACCTGTATTGGACTACAGAGAAAAGAGCTTCCTGACAGAAGCTCACAATTGACGTGGTAGAAGCTGCGCCCAATGTTTAAGGGCTTGCAGCCCCTCCCACAAATACAGGCCAGGCCTATTACTTGATAGCACTATAAATTGGAACAAAATTAAATTATATATAATATAAATATGTGTGTATATATATAATATCTACATGAATGAAGAAGTCTGCATGCATGTCGCACACATACCCAGGGGCAGCAGTAAGGAGGAGATATTCAAATCTCCTCCATACTGCCTGTCCTAAAGACACAAGGGTGTGTGATTTTGACAGGAATGGCCAGGGTGCCCACAGGCTTGTAAGCCAGGCACACTCTGTAGACTGTTCTAATGAAGTACACTGCTCCAAAAAATAAAGGGAACACTAAGATTACACATCCTAGATCTGAATGAATAAACTGACAACAAAACCACACAAAAATTCTCAATGGAAATCAAATTTATCAACCCATGGAGGTCTGGATATGGAGTCACACTCAAAATCAAAATGGAAAACCACACTACAGGCTGATCCAACTTTGATTTAATGTCCTTAAAACAAGTCAAAATGAGGCTCAGTAGTGTGTGTGGCCTCCACGTGCCCGTATGACCTCCTTACAATGCCTAGGCATTCTCCTGATGAGGTTGCGGATGGTCTCCTGAGGGATGTCCTCCCAGACCTGGACTAAAGCATCCGCCAACTCCTGGACAGTCTGTGGTACAACGTAGCGTTGTCGGATGGAGCGAGACATGATGTCCTTGATGTGCTCAATCGGATTCAGGTCTGGGGAATGGGCGGGCCAGTCCATAGCATCAATGCCTTCCTCTTGCAGGAACTGCTGACACACTCCAGCCACAGGAGGTCTAGCATTGTCTTGCATTAGGAGGAACCCAGGGCCAACCGCACCAGCATATGGTCTCACAAGGGGTCTGAGGATCCCATCTCGGTACCTAATGGCAGTCAGGATACCTCTGGCAAGCACATGGAGGGCTGTGCGGCCCCCCCAAAAAAATGCCACCCCACACCATTACTGACCCACCGCCAAACCAGTCATGCTGGAGGATGTTGCAGGCAGCAGAACGTTCTCCAAGGCATCTCCAGACTCTGTCACATGTGCTCAGTGTGAACCTGCTTTTATTTGTGAAGAGCTCAGGGCGCCAGTGGTGTATTTGCCAATCTTGGTGTTCCCTGGCAAATGCCAAACGTCCTGCACGGTGTTGGGTTGTAAGCACAACCCCCACCTGTGGACATCGGGCCCTCATACCACCCTTGTGGAGTCTGTTTCTGACCGTTTGAGTGGACACATGCACATTTGTGGCCTGCTGGAGGTCATTTTGCAGGGCTCTGGCAGTGCTCCTCTTTGCACAAAGGCGGAGATAGCAGTCCTGCTGCTAGGTTGTTGCCCTCCTACGGCCTCCTCCACGTCTCCTGGTAGCGCCTCCATGCTCTGGACACTACGCTGACAGACACAGCAAACCTTCTTGCCACAGTTCGCATTGATGTGCCATCCTGAATGAACTGCACTACCTGAGCCACTTGTGTGGGTTGTAGACTCCATCTCATGCTACCACTAGAGTGAAAGCACCGCCAGCATTCAAAAGTGACCAAAACATCAGCCAGGAAGCATAGGAACTGAGAAGTGGTCTGTGGTCACCACCTGCGGAACCACTCCTTTATTGGGGTTGTCTTGCTAATTGCCTATAATTTCCACCTGTTGTCTGTTCCATTTGCACAACAGCATGTGGAATTGATTGTCAATCAGTGTTGCTTCCTGAGTGGACAGTGTGATTTCACATAAGTGTGACTGACTTTGCGTTACATTGTGTTGTTTAAGTGTTCCCTTTATTTTTTTGAGCAGTTTATTTAGTTCTAAAGAGCGCGATTACAGCTCTGCTGAGGAGCCTCTGTCCAGTCCGATGACCAGATTCCGCAGCCATCAGCTATGCGCTGACTTCAGTGAAACTGCCAGGAACAGGTAACTTTAGAAAGGTATCTCTCTTAAACCATAAAGGTTTGAGAGATTAGCCTTACATAGTTATATATATATATATATATATATATATATTTTTTTTTTTTTTTTTTTTTTCATGTTTACAAAATGAAATAAACTTCAAACGAACTATTACTATCTCTTTAAGTAGTCTGCTTGGTGGTTTGAGATGCCTGGAATGTGAATCAACAACGCTGACAGATTTTTCTACGCCCATAATAGGATTCTCCTTGCTTCCAAGTTTAATGGTCTGCTTCTGATGATGATTTTTTTTTTTTTTTTTTTTTTTTTTAAATATACATAATACTGCTACCATGGTGTCTGATACTACGTGTACTGAGCTGTTCTTTAGGAATTTCCTGAATTTTTTTTAGGCATATGAATATTTTATTATTCTTTATTTATATAGTGCCAACTTAATCTGCAGCTCTGTACAACAGGGAATAGACATACAGGGATAATAAATAGTAAATCATATGTGAAGAACAGAAGGATCAGAGGGCCCTGCTTGTGAGAGCTTACAGTCTACAGGAAGGTGATTTTAATTCAGATATATTTGTGTGACGAGATTTTCCTTCCTGGACCATGTTCCCTGTACAGATAAGTTCCTCCAGCATCCTCTCCAGCCTGTCAGACTTGCTTCGGTTGTGATCTTCTGCCATTGTGGGTCCCTTATCGAGGTTCCCTTGCTGTGGTTCGTCTTGCATGAACACCATGTAAGTCCTTTTCTTATTTTTGCATGCAGTGGAATCCATTGAGTCATATTGACAGGATTCTTGTTCCAGTGGTTCAAGAACCACCTCTTAAAGAGTTAGTAATGTCCTCTTAAAACATAACACAATATTGCAACTAACAAAAAAAATCCCAGTCCCATCTCTCTCAAACCTTTAAGGTTTGAGAGATAGAATGTTTTAAAGTTCCCCTGTCACTGATGTCAGCTATAAAGCTGACAGCAGGCGATTCGTGTCGGCCGACTCAAGGCAGCTCTTCAGCAGAGCCAAGATACAGAAATCTAAAAAGAAATACTTCACTGGAAGGGTCTACAAAGCGTGCTTGCAAGCCAGGCACACTTTGCAGACTGTTCCAATGAAGAATTTATTTTTAGATTTCGGTATCTCGGCTCTGCTGAAGAGCCACCTGCCGGTCCCCAGACCAAAATCTCCTGCTGTCAGCTTACAGCTGAAGTCAGGGAAAGGGGAGGGAGGGGGAACTTTAAACCATTCTATCTCTCAAACCATAAAGGCTTGAGAGATGGGACTGGGATCATTTAGTTGTAACTTGTTACAATATTGTGTTTTGTTTTTTTTTGTTAGGTTTTAAGAGGACATTACTAACCCTTTAAGTGGTCTCACGTTCAGCTAGGTTCATGGTATGACTTGAACTGTTGATACCATGAATCCTAGTATTGTTATATAATCCTGAGCCATATGGCCTTTCAATCTTTTGAATTGTCTCACTTTGTTGATTCAATTGTGTAATAGGGATACATCATACTGTACTAATTAGAATATTAACCCTTTGAGTGCCAGAGGGGTACGGAATGCATTGCAGATTCCGTACCACTCTGGCACTCAAAGGGTTATAGAAATACTGGCCTATCTTATTAAAAGATAAAGATATGGAAGAAATATTATTGGATAAAATGCATGTAGTTTTTAAAAGAGCACCAAATTTAAAGGACAAGATTGTCCAAAGTTTTTTTGAAGGAAACACCTAAAAAGAGCTATTTTCAAGAAGAACTAAAAGGTTTTTATAGGTGCAGAAAGTGTAAGGTGTGCAAAATAAGCAATTGTGTATATATATATATATATATATATATATATATATATATATATATTAAAAAAACAAAAAAAAGGGGAGAGAAGTCATTTAAATCTAATGTAACAAATGAAACTTTCGAAGTAAAAATAATTTTGACATGTAAAAGTAATAACGTAGTTTATTTATTGGAGTGTCGCATGGCCTCCAGTATGTAGATAGTCGCACAACATGTCCTTTGCACGTTAGGGTTAATGAGCATTTCTACAATGTAAAGAGACAATTAAAAACACAGTGTCTCTGAGCATTGGTAGTTTTCATGAATGTAACCCTGAAAAACTGAAGTTTATTGTAGAAAAGAACTGGAGAGGAGGAAATATAGTTAAAAAGTTATTGCAACGGGAAACTGAATGTATTTTTAAACTGAAGAGTTTACAACCTTTAGGGTTGAATGTTGCTATTGATCTTAACTGTTTCATTAGAAATTAAAAATGTTGAAATTTCTGGTAGTGACAGACACTGGTCTGGAAATCCTGAACAATAGGAGAGGATTCACTGCAATCTGCCAGTAAAACACTACGGGGTTTGGGTTATAATACCTATATAGATATTGCTGAGTTGTGTGCGTTTGTTTTTAGAATAAAGTGAGATTTTAACCCCTTAAGGACCGGGAAAATCTGATGTCGTTTTCCCTTAAGGACCGGAGCAATTTTGACTTTTTTGACTATGTCTTTTTTCAACCATATTTTCTCTTTAATTCCTTTTGTGCACCCACACAAATTATATACTGTTTTTTTAAGCACAAGTAGGGCTTTCTTTTGATACCACAATTATATGAATACCTCATTATTTAATTTGATTAAAATAGAAAAAAAGAGGAAAAAAATTAAAAAAAAAACAACATTTTGCTTACATTTTTCTGTCAGGATTTGCATACTATTACTTAATGACAAAAAAATACCCCTAAATATATTCATTTGCTTCTCCTGAATATAACAATACCCCATATGCCTAGTATTTCAATCCCTTCCTCACATTTACAAGGTAAATATTACAAGATGGATGCCATTATTTCCAACTTGTAATTTCTCAACAATTGACATGTGAGCATCATAGCTTAGTTGATGGTGCCAGTACCAAAAATGTCCCACAAAGGTATATCTTTCTGAAAACTAGACAACATAAGGTAAATAATCAGGAGAATTTTGAAGTTTTTTATGCAGCTATTTTTCCAGAAAAAAATTTCAAAATTGTAGAAAAATTTTGTTTTTTTGCAGCTTTCACACTTACATTTCACTATTACTGTTGATTTCAAGCACGAGATAGTTGAAAATTTAAAAATATCCATTGTTTAGTGTTCAGCTCCTTCTTCTGAGTACGGCAATACCCCATATGCATAGGTTTCTCAAGGTTTGGGAGAGCTACGGGGCCCAAATTGGAACATGCGCGTTTCCAGTTTCACACTTTGAATTTTCACAGCTTGCATCACTGGTGCCATGTCTCATTTGGGGCTGTGTAACAGTGCTCCACTCTAAGATTTCCCCCCAAAAGTATATATTTTTGGAAAGTAGACACCCCAGGCTTTCACTGTATGTATGTTTTCAAATTTTTTACGCAGCCATTTTACCACCAATCCCTCGTAAATCCTGACGCAAGTTAAAAAAATTGCGTTTTTCACACTTGCACTTCGATGTTGATGTGAATTTCAAGCACATGATAGGTGAAGATTTTTAAAACTGCATTGTTTAGTGTTCAGCTTCTTCTTCTGAGTACGGCAATACCCCATATGCATAGGTTTCTCATGGTTTAGGGGAGATACGGGACCCAAATTGGAACAAATATTGAATTTTCATATCTTTCTTATCTGGTGCCATTTCTCATTTGGGGCTATGTTCCAGTGCTCCACTTTAAGATTTCCCCCCAAAAGTGTATATTGTTGAAAAGTAGATACCCCCAGCTTTCATTTTAGGTGTGTTTTCAATTTTTTTACATGGCCATTTTACCACCACTCTCTTGTAAATGTGACGCGAGTAAAAAAATCTGCGTTTTTCACACTTAGACTTCAATGTTGATGTGAATTTCAATTACAGAATAGGTGAAGATTTTTAAAACTGCATTGTTTAGCGTTCGGCTTCTTCTTCTGAGTACGGAAATATCCCATATGCAACGGTTTCTCAAGGTTTGGGGGAGATACGGGACCCAAATTGGAACATGTGTATTTCCAGGTTCACACTTTGAATTTTCACAGCTTGTGTTACTGGTGCCATGTCTCATTTGTCCTGTGTAACAGTGCTCCACTCTAAGATTTCCCCCCAAAAGTGTATATTTTTGGAAAGTAGATACCCCAAGCTTTCGTTTCAGGTGTGATTTCAAATTTTGTACACAGCCATTTTACCACTAATCCTGTGAAAACTTGACGTAAGTAAAAAAAAAAAATCAGCGTTTTTCACACTTACACTTCAATGTTGATGTGAATTTAAATTACAGAATAGGTGAAGATTTTATAAACTGGATTGATTAGTGTTCGGCTCCTTCTTCTGAGTACAGCAATGCCCCATATGCAACGGTTTGTCAGGGTTTGGGGGAGATACTGGGCCCAGTTAGAACATGTGAGTTTCCTTTTACAGACATGCCATTTTTACAGCTGGTGCCTTGTCTCATTTTGGACTGTTTGGCAATATTGCAATGAATTTTACCCCCAAAAGTATATGTTGTACAAGAGTAGACAACCCTGGCTTTCATTCTATTTGCATTCTTTCAATTTTTTCGCTGCCACTGTATCAGCAATCCCTCCCAAAACCTGCAGTAAGGCAGAGAAACATATAAATTTACTTACCGATATTTGGATTTCTTCTGTGTACCTCCAAGGCATTCTTGTAATGGGATGTCTCCGCCCTCCAGCTGGGTAGGACCAATGACCGAAGGTTTTAAAAGTCAGGAACAGCTTGCTACCTTCAGTCACTCTTTTTTGGCTCAGCTGTAACAACTAACAGAAATAGATTAGTAGGGGGGGTATGCCTTGGAGGTACACAGAAGAAATCCAAATATCGGTAAGTAAATTTATATGTTTCTTCTGTGTACCTCTCAAGGCATTCTTGTAATGGGACTTAAAAGCAGTACCCAAGATAATAAACAAGGGAGGGAAAAAAGGGAACATCTTACCCTTCAGTGCTGGACTACCGCCTCCAGGACTTTTCTGCCGAAAGCAGCATCTACCGAAGCCTGGACGTCCAGATGATAATGCTTCATGAAGGTGGAGATAGAAGACCAGGTGGCCGCTTTACAAATGTCCAGTGGGGAAGCCTGAGCCCACTTAGCCCATGACGCGGCCATGGCCCTAGTTGAGTGTGCCTTAAGGTTAGAGGGTGCTATGCGTCCTGAGTCTGTGTAGCATTTGTGAATACATGCCTTAATCCACCTAGAAATGGAAGCCTTAGAGGCGGCTTTCCCTTTGAATCTACCTTGAAAATAGATGAAAAGAGAGTCTGATAATCTAAAGTCCTTAGTTCTTAGGAGATAGGTGGAGATACAACGGACCAGATCTAGGTTATGCAGGCGAGCTTCCTTAGGGTTAGCAGGATTGTTGCAAAAGGAGGGAAGAACAATCTCCTGGTTAATATGAAAGTCTGTCACCACTTTGGGTCTAAAAGAAGGTTTGACCCTAAGCACAACCTTGTCCGGATGCATAGATAAAAATGGAGCCTCACAGGATAGCGCTTGAAGTTCATTAACACGCCTGGCTGAAGTAACGGCTGTGAGGAAAACAGTCTTAAAGGTCAGAAGTTGAAGAGAAATGTCATTAAGTGGCTCAAATTTATCCGGCTGAGAGAGAACCTGAAGAACTAAATTTAGGTCCCAAGGGGCTACAATCTCCCTGACCGTAGGTTTCACTTTAACAATAGCTTTGGTGAAGCGTTTGATAAGATGGTGCTCCGCGAAAGGTTTTGCCAGGATAGCTGATAATGCTGAAAGTTGAACCTTGAGAGAGGCTGGTTTCAGACCTCCCTGAAATCCATCCTGGAGAAAATTAAGGATGCAGGCCGCATTAATACTTTCTTTAGAAATTCTCTTATCATTACACCACTTCGAAAAGGTGGTCCAAACTCTGCAATAAACTTTTGAAGTGGAGGCTTTTCTCCCCTGAAGGATAGTATCAATTACAGGATCCGAAAGGCCATGGTTCCTTAGTGATTCCCGCTCAGCCTCCAAGCCGTTAGGCGTAAGAGTCGGAGGTTGTCGTGAAAAACGGGACCCTGATGTAGAAGGTCTTTCCTCTGGGGTAACTCCATCGGGTCGTCCACAGACATCTGAACTAGGAGAGAGAACCATACCCTCCTGGGCCAGTTGGGAGCAATCAGAATGGCTTCCACTCGGTCTACCTTGATCTTTTTCAGAACTTGTAGCAGAAGGGGAGTCGGCGGGAAGATGTAAACCAGATTGAAGTGCCAGGGGAAGGTTAGAGCATCCTGGCCCAGGGAGAGAGGGTCCCGCCATCTGGAGTAGAAGGCTGCTGTCTTGGAGTTGTGTCTGGTGGCCATCAGATCTACCTCCGGTAGGCCCCATTTTCTTGTGAGGAGGCTGAATACTTCTGGATTTAGGGCCCACTCTCCCTGGTCCAGCTTGTTTCTGCTGAGAAAATCTGCTGTTAGGTTGTCTTTTCCTGAAATGTGAGCGGCTGACAGATGCAGTAAGTGTTTTTCCGCCCAAAGGAGAAGGGGTCTTACTTCTCTGAGTAAGGCCTGACTCCTGGTTCCTCCCAGGTTCCTGATGTACATGGCTGTGGGAAGGTTGTCTGTCCTTACCAGGACACTCTTGCCTTTGAGATTTTCCTGAAAGCGAATCAGAGCCTTCCTGATTGCTCTGGTTTCCAGAATATTGATGTGAAGAGTGGCTTCCCTCCTTGACCATGAACCCTGGATTGACTTGGATCTCCAGAGTGCTCCCCATCCTTGAAGACTGGCGTCTGTATAGATGATCTCCCAAACTGGAGGAGACAATGACCTTCCTGCTTGAAGATTGGCCATAAGGAGCCACCATCTTAACTCCTGTCTGGCAGACTTGAAAAGAGGTATCCTTTAAAGGGGGTTCCCAAGATCTGGATTCCAGCAGGACAATAAGTTGTGTTGGAGAGAACGGGAGTGTAACTTTGCCCAAGGAAGGATCTGGGTGGCTGATGACATTAGCCCCAGGAGATGTTGAAAGTCCTTCACTCTCAAAATGGACCTTTTTAGAAAGGACCGGGCCGCAGATCTGATCTTGAAAATCCTGTCTAGGGACAATTGGACTAGAGATGTGGCCGTGTTGATGCGAAGACCTAAGAACTCTATCTTCTGAGAGGGGGACAGATAGCTCTTTGAGAAGTTTATAATCCAGCCTATGCTTTGTAGGAACTGGACTGATGATTCTGTGTGACGAATCGAGTCCTCGAGAGTTGGGGCCATGATTAGTAAGTCGTCGAGATAGGCTAATATGTTGATCCCCTGTTTTCTCAAGCAAGCCAGAGCAGGAGCCAGAATCTTCGTGAATACTCTGGGAGCTGTGGAAAGACCGAAGGGCAGTGCTGCAAACTGGTAATGATGTTGGTTGACCGCAAATCGAAGAAAGCGTCTGTGAGCTCGATGGACTGGAATGTGATAATAGGCGTCCTTGAGGTCTATAGAAGTGACAAACATTCTTGTTGCCAACGAATGCAGGACTGATTCCACTGTCTCCATCTTGAAGTGGAGGTACCGGAGATGTTTGTTGACAATCTTTAGGTCTAAGATAGTCCTGAAGGAACCTGAAGGTTTGGGAACTAGAAAGAAAGGAGAATAGACTCCTAAACCTCTCTCCAGGATCGGCACGACTTCCAAAACTTCCAGAGCCAGAAGACTGTTGATTGATGCAAAGAAGGCTTGTTTGACTAAAGGGTTCTTTGGTATGCGAGACTTGAGGAAAATATGATGAGAAGGGACAGATAGGAATTCTAGCGTATACCCCCTGCTCAGAACCTGAGAGACCCAGGCATCCGGAAAAACCTGGGTCTCCCAAGTTTCGAGAAAGGACCCCAGTCTGCCCCCAACTGGGATCTCCAAGGGGGACCGCTGAACATCACTGGTTTCCTGGCTTGAATTGAGGCTTCTTGGAGTAGGTTCGCCTGAAGCCTCCTTTTTGGGAATATTTTCCTCTGGGCTCGTCATGACGGCTCTGGTCTGTTCTTTTGTAGTCACGAAAGGATTGACCCCTAAATCGAGACGGGAAGGAAGGGGAACCCTTGCGTTTCCTTTCTTGAGGCAGGAACGGACTTTTGCCACCGGAGGCCTTCTTGATGATCTCATCCAAGCGCTCACCGAAGAGGGAAGCCCCTGTGAAGGGCAGGGAAACCAGCTTGTTTTTGGAGGTGGTGTCAGCTTTCCAAGGCTTTAACCATAGAGATCTGCGGGCTGAGATGGAAAGAGCCGAGGACCTAGCAAGTAGGCGAATAATATCCAGAGAAGCATCACAAGAGTAGTTAGTTGCTTCTTTAATAGAGGCTACTTCTTTGAGAAGCTTGGAACGAGATACATTGGATTCTATTTTCTCCTCTAGTTCGGTGAGCCAGATGCGCATGGTTCTTGAGACACAAGCCATGGCCGTTGCTGCTTTCAAATTTTCCCCTATGACAGAAAATTGTTTCTTGAGAGCGGCTTCCAGTTTTCTGTCCATAGGATCCTTCAGAGAGGTGCCGTCTTCCATAGGAAGGATGGTATGCTTGGCAAGATGAGCGATAGGAGCATCTACCTTAGGGGAAGCAGCCCAAAGTTGGACGTCCTTCTCATTGAAGGGGAACATCCTCTTAAATTTTCTGGGAACTGAGGTACGTCTATCTCCCAACTTCCATTCTGCAAGGATTAAGTCAGAAATTGATTGATGAACAGGCAGGACCGGGGCAGATTTCTTAGTTCCTAAGAAGGCGGTATCCATAACATTCAGTTCTTGCTGGGTTTCGGACAAGCCCAGGGTTTTTCTAATCAGCGTGATGAAAGAATCAATACGATCCAGATTAAAGACCGCTGTATCTTCCACAAGCTCTCCTTCTTCAGAACCCATATCTGATCCAGGGTCATCTATGGGAGAATCAGGGTCATATTCATCACAAGGCATAGAAGATGTTCCTTCACCAAGCTCCCTGCGCTGTCTCTTAAGCGCTGGTTCACCCTGCATAGCTCTGAAGGTCTCCTGCATAGAAGATTTCATCCAGGAGATGAAATCCTGGAACTGACCTGGGACATCAGAACAGGCTGCTTTCTTCAGGCAGTCATCACATAACTTCCCAGTGACAGAGGCTGAGAGAGTGGAATCGCAGCCTGCACACTGTCTGGACTTTGCTGAGGGTCTATCTTCCTTGGCAGGGAGATCAGGATTCTTGTCTTTAGCAGATGACTTGGCTGGAACAGACATGACAGCCTAGAAGAACCCTGCAACCTCAAGACACAAAGAAATAAAGCCAAAAGGCTAGCCCTTACCTTGAAACCTTTTAAATATTCACCCCAAGCCTTGGATTGGCTGCTGCTGGATTGCCACCGGTTGGCGTCCGGAAGGGAGAACTGCGCATGCGCGCCGCCCGCGTCATGCGTTCCACGCTGGAACGCTTCGGCGACATCCGGTTGCAGCCGGAAGGAAGACTGCAGTAGGCGTCTCAAAAGGGCAGCACTAGCCTGTGCTGCCGATGAGACGCTGAACATACTGGCCGAAAATGTGACTGCGTTCAGGGAGGAAGGCATAACCCGGCTCAGAGGTACAGAAAGAAGGGGGAAACCCCAAGGCAGCATACAACGCGGCCTAAGAAAGGGAGCTCCGTCCATCCAGCTAGTAGGACCAAAAAAGACTGAAGGTAGCAAGCTGTTCCTGACTTTTAAAACCTTCGGTCATTGGTCCTACCCAGCTGGAGGGCGGAGACATCCCATTACAAGAATGCCTTGAGAGGTACACAGAAGAAACACCATTTTTTCACACTTATATTTTAGTGTTGCTCTGGATTTCAATCAGATGATATTTGCAGATTTTTTAAGTGCTTTACATTAGTGGTGAGTTACATCGTCTGAGTACAGCAATGCCCCATATGCATAGGTTTGTCAGGGTTTGGAGGAACTACTGGACCCAGTAGGGAACATGTGTGTTTCCATTATCAGAGATGGAAGTGCTTTGCTTCCCATTATATTTTGATAGTGTTAGATCTAAGGAGGGATGTGTTTTGAAAAATAAAAAAACAGGATATTTCAGGGGGGAAAAAGTGGCCAAATAATAAAATAAACTTCACAGCACTACTGCATTGTGCCTTCATGGTATTGCTTGAAGCAGTCGCCCATGCAGAGGCCAGGTTTAGAAGGGCAGTCAGGACAGTAAGTGGAGGTTTCTCTCCGTACTCCCTTGCTGTAGCAAACCCTGCAGCGCTTTTGTGGATTTTTCTTTTGGGGGGTTGGGGGGATTTTATAAATAAAATGTACTACTCCAGGTTTTGGGGGAATTATTTCTGTTGCCCCTTGAAGCAAAAATTGGGAGATAAGATGGAGCTGATACTGCAGAAAAGTAAGTTTTAGGGTGGGGTTTGCCAATTTAAAAATCAAAAATGAATTGTAAGCTGCAGTCTGCATCATGTAAATGGCAACCTTTTTGTACCATGCCCTACACTTTCGCATGGTGAGGTACGGCTGCATGAGTTGATCACACAGATCAACTCCCCCCATGTTCTTGTTGTAGTCTTTGATGCAGACTGGCTTTCTTAGTACCCCCCTCCTGCCACGAACAGACACTGCCACAGTTTTGTCCTCATGCATGGTGGACAGCATGTACACATCTTTTCTGTCCTTGAATTTAACTGCCAGCAGCTCTTGTTGGCATAAAGCTGAGGACATCCCGGTTTTAAGTTTTTTTTCTATCAGTTCTTTGGGCATCTCCCTGCAATTGCGCCTGACAGTGCCACAGGCCACGGTGTCAAAATAAAAAAGTGACTTAAATAAAAGGGGGCTGGTGTAATAATTGTCAACATATAAATTATATCCTTTATTTAACAAGGGGTAAATCAGATCCCAAACTATCTTCCCATTTATTCCCAGAAATTCGGGGCACCCAGGAGGATCAAGTTGGCTGTCCTTGCCCTCATAAATTCTAAAAGCCTGGGTGTAGCCTGTGGCACTTTCACACAATTTGTAAAATTTTACACCAAATTTGGAACGCTTTGAGGGGATGTACTGTTTGAACCCTAACCTGCCTTTGTATTTCATTAGGGATTCATCTACACTAATTTCTTTTTGGGGAATATACACTTGGGCAAATGTTTTCTGTAAATGGGTTATTAGGGGCCGGATTTTGAACAGTCTGTCATACTGGGGGTGTTCTTTTGGGAGGCACAGGGTATTATCACTTAAGTGCATAAATCGCAAAATCATCTCGTATCTAGTCCTGGTCATTGTTTTGGCGAATATAGGGGTATCATATATGGGGTTTTTACTCCAGTATGATCTAATACTTGGTTTTTTAACTATTCCCATTGTCATTGTAAGGGCCCAGAATTTCTTAAATTCTAAAATGTCAGTGGGATGCCATATTTCTTGCTTGGAAATGAATGCTGATGGGTTGCCGGCAATATATTGGTCTGCGTATAAATTTGTTTGCGACACAATTTCCCCCCAAATTTCTTCCCCCAAAAATAACTCAAAAAACTGAACATGGGTAAATCCTGCCACATCCACTTGAATTCCTGGGTTGCCTGTGAATTCAGGAATTTGTGGGCATAAATTGGATGGTGATACCCATTCATCAGCAGGAGTGGCAGTACTTGTGGCAGGTCTTGGGGCAGTACTTGTGGCAGGTCTTGGGGCAGCTCTTGGGGCAGCTCTTGGGGCAGCTCTTGGGGCAGCTCTTAGGGCAGCTCTTAGGGTAGCTCTTGGTGCAGTTGCTGGGGCAGTTGCTGGGGCAGCTGTTGGGGCAGCTGTTGGGGCAGCTGCTGGGGCAGCTGCTGGGGCAGCTGCTGGGGCAGCTGTTGGGGCAGCTGTTGGGGCAGCTGTTGGGGCAGTGCGTCTTTTTTTCACAGAAGGCCCTGCGTTATCACTGCTAGAGCTCTCACTCTCAGAAAACTGAGTGACGTCAAAGTCTGACGCTGTGTCTGTGGCTTCAGAGTCAGACGCCAAATAGGAATACGCCTCTTCTAACGTATATCTCCTCTGCATCTTATACACCTACTCTAAACTAACTTCTATAACTAACTATACCTAAACTTAAATCTATCCCTAAGCCTTACCCTAACACGCGTAGTCCCTGAACCTACCCAACCCAACTACCTATCTAAACTAGCTTATAATATAGAATAAAGTTTTTAATAAAAGTTTTTTTTTTTTTTTTTCCCCTACACTACTCCTAAACTTAAATCTATCCCTAAGCCTTACCCTAACACACGTAGTCCCTGAACCTAGCTAACCCAAGTGAACTACCTATCTAAACTATATATATATATTTTTTTTTTGTTTTTTGTTTTTTTTTTTCCCTAAACCTAAATCTAACCCTAAACCTTTCCCTAACACACGCTTACACTAAACCTACCCACCTACCTCCCTAAACTATAGCTCTAAATCAATTTTTATTAAAAAAAAATAAAAATAAATTGAAAAAAAATTCAAAAAATACAAGGGGGATGGGGGGTGTCCCACAGATCAGCAAACGCTGATCTGCAGCAAATTGATCACTCCAAGAGTGATCAGATGGGGGGGAACGTATTGATCACTGCAAACCAGTGATCAAATGGTTAATTTTATCTTTTTTTTTTTTTTTTTTTTTTTAACTTTTTCACACAGGAACGATCTTGATCACTGGAACACGATCTGGCACTATGTCTCTCTGTCTCTCTCCACCTCAGCAGTGTGCAAGATGGAGGGAGGCAGAGATATATGACAGGGACAGTATTTACAAATACTGTCCCTGTCATTCAGCATTTGCAACATGGGATTCGCTCATCAAGCGAATCGCATGTTGCAACAAACTTTCTATTGGTTGTTACTAAGTGTCCCGGTATCGGGACACTTAGTAACAAGCAGCCCGCGCTCTCCCATCGCTCCGTGCGGCTGCGATGGGAGAGTTTAACCCATGACGGTGCAGGACCGTCATGGGTCCTTAACGGGATTGCAACCCATGACGGTCCTGCACCGTCATGGGTCCTTAAGGGGTTAAGGACACTGTTTATAATTGATTAATTCATCCCATTTTGAGAGATACGCGCTATAAGACCGGAATAGTGTGAGTATAGTGAGCGGGGGGGGGGGGGGGGGAAGGGCTTCCGGACTCACTAGATACTACACTATGGTCTGCCTTTGAAGGTGCTGCGGAGATCAAACTCCCGTGGAGGTTTGACTTGTGAGAGGAACATCAGAGAAGATTAAAAGGTTCCGATTTTAATATACAAAGTGACCGTGTGACATTTGAATTCATACACTTTGGAACAGAGGAGGTGGTTGAAGTGAAAAAAGAACTTTTGAAAAATCTGATTGACTTTGATAGAGCTTCTCCTTTAAAAAGGAAACTACCACCCCCACAATCTTTACCTTCAACTAAGTCCCCATAACACATTAATCACCAAAATAAATTCATAGCTTTTTCTTAAAGGGGAATTACCACCCCACACAATCTTTACCTTCACTAAGTCCCCATCTGGCGACAAGCTGCTTAATAGTGCTAGTCGCCAGAATAATTACCTTATTTAATAGATTTCTCCTCTCTTCCATGGGCGACAGGCAGGACGGAGGGCAGACATCTTGCCATTGCGACGTCCGCTTACCTGCGCTGTCAGACCCAGTCGGGTCTAGGAGGCGTTGCTAGGAGCCATTTGGCTCCGGCTGGGACTGACAGTGCAGGCGCGTGGACGTCACAATGGCAAGATGTCCGTGCTCCGTCCTGCCTGCCGCCCATGGAAGAGAGGAGAAATCTATTAAATAAGGTAATTATTCTTCCGACTAGCGCTACTAAGCAGCTTGTCGCCAGATGGGGACTTAGTGAAGGTAAAGATTGTGTGGGGTGGTAATTCCCCTTTAAGAAATAGCTATGAATTTATTTTGGTGATTAATGTGTTTTTTTTAATACATTGTACAGCAAATTAGAATTAGACACGCATTTTGGACACAGAATTTGCGTGGATTACATAGAGGATTTGTCCGGTCGAAGATATATATATATTGCTGTGGATGGCAGTTACTGCCATCCAATTTCATATAGGAACAGTTAGATTAGAAAACCACTACACCACTGATTCTCAACCAGGGTGCCATGGACATCAATTCAGGATGCACAATATTTCTAAGAAGACTAACAAAAAATTACTTTTAAATAAAGATTTATAGAAGTTGTTACTCACAATATGTTTAGTTTTGTTATTATGATTGTAAGACCCAATAACAATTGTATATTTTTGTATTATACTCTTCATTATGCCCTTGATAAGTAACATTAAATATGTTAGGAGTGCCCCAAATGTTCTAGATTACGTGTTAGGGGTACCATGGACAAGAAAGATTGAAAACCACTGCGCTGCATAGACAAAAGTTGTGCTGTAACCTTTCACATCCCCACAGCTATGTGAGTGTACGTATAATAGGAACAGCTAGGAGAGTATCTTTTGAAGGATGTGGAATTGAATATGGAAAATAATCTGCAAACAGCTATTGTTAAGTGATGAAGGGAGTCTGCCTAAAGGTAAAGATCGACAGAGGGTGAAGTGTGTTCTTCCCAATACAAAATAAAAAGGTAGTAAGGTCTGTTCAATATGTCAATTGAGTTGGCTATGTCTTCCCAATATTTTTGTGGCGGTGTTAAGATACATGCATAGTGGAAGTTAGCATTCCTCAAAACCTCAGCTCCCAGCCAGGAGCTATTCGCACCAAGTTAAACAAATCACTAGGAATTAATCACAATCACCAAAATTATTAACGAGGACTATGTAAAAAGAACGTAGCTCATTGATCTCAAGCTGATGTGGAAAAACACGTTAACGGATTAGCTGAAGGAGGATGTTGTCATTTGTACTCAAACGACTACAGCGCCACATGTTGCTCAAACACAATCAAGACTCTCACCTCTTGCACACCACCTTCATGCTGTTGAGCCATAGCCAACAGCATCCCATCAAAACGTTCATCCTCTGATATAGCCGCCATGCTCCTCAAGTGACCACACGCTGCACCACTACCGGGTTCTATGCAAACTCTACCCCTTCCCGCGGCTCTCATCCAATCAGCGGCTTTACGCTGACACCATTGCTATAGCAACAGAACTGACGCTATAGAGGGTTCTAGAAAGGAGAGATCTATCATCGGCGATACGATTGTATTAAAAACCCCATTGAAAAGGAAGTGCCGCTAAGTGGTAGTAGCTCCTCCCTCCGCTTTGGCTATGAGGGACCTTTATAGAAAAATGCAGGGATAGACAATTTAAAGGAACACTAACATGTTAAACTAAAATCATGTACACAATAATTAGTGCTACCATATTTAAAACTTCTCGATGTGCTTTCTGAAGGCTAAAATATATAGATTACATTTGCTCCAAGTGATAGGCATTTTCTGCTTCCGCAGAAGTTAAACTTTTCAGGATTGCATAGTCTGAGATAAGACAACAGCAACGTTTCAGAAACATAACTTTAGTTCGTATATCTCTATATACTCAGAAAACAAAATTAAAGGTTGAATAGATTCGTCATTGTTTTTGTCAGATGTGTGTTATAAATAATTTGTATATCCGCTTGCTGATAGTGCATAGTATTTAAAGGTACATCAACCTATGTTTTTTGTCCAGTGTTCATTTAAAGGGATAGTAATACTTTGTTTTAACTTTATTTTAATTTGTAGGCATTAAAAAAACATGAAGAATGATATAAGTCTTATCTCTCAAACCTTTATGGTTTAAGAGATATTCACAAACAAAGTATCCCCCCCCCCTGTTCAACCAGATCAGAAGGGAGGTACCCAGGTAGACTGCAGAGAGGGACAATCTTCAATTAAGATAAGGGAAAAAGCTGAAAAACTTGTCAATGGGGAAGGGCTTTCTTTGTTTTCATACAAAGAAAATTGTCTCCTTCTGTTATCTGTCTGGCCTTACAACCAGATTCACATCTGAGAAGAGATGGCTTACACTAGGAAAAAGGGGCGGGGAGGGGAAACTTTGCTTGTGAATATCTCATAAACCATAAAGGTTTGAGAGATAAGACATATCATTCTTCATGTTTTTTTAATGCCTACAAAATAAAATAAAGTTAAAACGAAGTATTACTATCCCTTTAAGATCCTCTGGACGTTGTTTGTCTGCTGCTCCCAGCCAGCCCAAGACCTCCCGTTGTTATTGGACTACAACACAAATCACCCTACATGGGCAGAACAAATTTTTAATGTAAGACGTTTATTGGCATTGTATTCTGCAACACTGCCAAGAACCAGTGCTAGTCAGTATATCGTGTTTTTCATAAGTGCCCCGTATGAAAACCGAGTGCGCTTTGTATTACACAATCCCCAGCCAACAGCTGGGATTGAAGTTTGTTACATCCCATCAACAACTAGGTTACAGGGTTGGTGTGATTAAACCGTCCAGTCATTTACTTCAATCCTTTGTATGCCAGAGGGCCGCAAAGCATTGCCTATCCTTCTGGCACTGAAAGGGTTAACGTGCACATGCTTTCCAAATTTAAAATGGCCAAGAGGCACACTTTTGTTTTAGATGTAGCTGGTGGGCATGACATTACTGAACATTTGTTGGTATTTCATCACGTATTGACTCATCTTTGTATAACTGAATAAATTATTTAGAGTAAGACCAATGTATTTTATTTACACAAATGTATAAACCAATATACTTACGTTTAAACAAACATTAATGTATTACTGTTGTGGAGCAATATACGGAGTTATATACGCACCACACCGTCTTATCTTATTCTCCTATAAAAGGGGACACCAGAGTGGAAAAGAGACAGAGGGCTAAGAAATGATACGGGATTACCAGTTTTAACACGACACGTATCAGGAGTGTGATTTGACAGGCTGCATAAGAACAACAGCAAAGTCGCAGTATATAGTGCCTTGCATTAAATCTGATCAGCTCAGCGTTGTGAGAGAGCACTATTCGCTTCAGTAAGATGTATGGATAGTGTTTTTTTCCTGCACTAATATGGCGAAATATAATCTGTTCGTCCGAACTCATTTTTCACCCCAACTAAGATGGCGGCACGATAAACTGTACTATACACTACCATCAGGGAGGTTAATCACATGATCTTACGTATGTCCTCGCAAGATGGCGGACACTTGTACTCCAGTTATTTTTATAGTTAGTGGGATCCCACGCCGGTTCCGTTCGGCTCACTTGCGGCAATACTTCAGTCAGTTTACAGAGAGCGATGGATTCGTGTGCTTTCATTTCAGGCATCGTCCAGAGCAGAGGGGAGTAAAAGCGGGGATCACTATGACTTGTTGCTGCCCAGTGAGCGTTAAACCAGAACAAGCCATTCAGTTTTCAAGGATGTATAATATGAAACCATGGTTGGATTTAGACGGTACTCAGGTCCCGGGGCGGTGTTTGATTCGGAGAGTCCGGAAGGCGCCAGATAAAGGTATGTTACCTGAAGGGGGTCACTGACATCAGGAGCTAAGCCATAAGGTATCGCCCATGCTCCTAGTGTAATCAATGCATTGTACAATTCTCGCAGGTGGAATTCCATGTAAACCTTTAAAGTAATAGATGGATTTAACGCATTACAACATATTGCGTCCAGGGGCTGGATTTACATCCTAGGAGCCCTTACTCCCATCTACTGTTCCCTCTAACCATACCTGGGAACTCTCAGGGTTTGACCCCGAGACTCAGGGTTTTGAACTAGATCTCAGGGTGAAGGGCCAAATTCTCAGGGTGAGAGAGTCCAGTGTCTCCTACTTTCTGATATACACCAATTTACTTCTTACTTAATGTCCAAATTAGTGACATTTGTACCAGAAATTCAGATGGAGAAGTTCTGTTTGGTGAGTGTCTAATAAGTGATGTATCAGAACTGTAGAATATTAAAGGTTCCTTGAGGACTGATTGGATCGTCTCTGGATTACAGCAAACATTAACACATCACCTATAATTTACTTTATATGGACCATTAAGGGATAATATTTCAAAGATCTCAGGGTGAGCTCATTTCAAAAGTTCCCAGGTATGCCTATAACAGAAAATACTCTTGGCATTTAACAAACAATGCTTTAGCAATTTGGCTACTGGAGAGATCTCCAGATGGGTTGGAGAGCTTTCTAGCGTCCAAGGATTTAAAACGGCCTGTAAAGGTTATCAAACAGCGCAGGGACACAGATTACGCTAGCTGCAAACACAGTTCAAAATATGGGTGTGTGCTGTTTTGTACAGTTTAGCCTCTGCCCATAAACATTTGGAACTGCCTACTCTTTATATTGGAACATAAGGCCCTGGCGATTCTTGAGCAATCCTCTTGCACTTTATGGGCTAAATATATTCCCATTGATTTTAATTCTATATTCTACATTAGTGATAGTAATGGCAGAAAATAAATGCAGGTCCGATTAATTCTAATATGTAGGCCGACCACATTTGCTTTATAGCATTCAGGGACACTTATTTCAGTCGTAGGTAAATCAGGCTTGGGTTTTGCAGGAGAATGCAACTGCCAGTCGGGACAAAGCCCCTGCATACATTCCTCAACCCATTTTCCCCACTTCTCAATGTGTTGTGCATCTTGACCCCTCTGGTGGGCAAGGCAAAGGTTAATCTCATTAATCTGTTTTTGAAGGATGAATATTTTTTTCTGTTAATGACATGCTGATTTTTTTTCTTTAACCCTGTGAAGCAATGCATTGCATACCCCTCTGGCACTCATTGCTACTAATTATATAAATGCACTGATCCATAATAAGCATGGACTTGTGGGCAAGTTTAGGTCAGATAAATATCTCAAACTGTCTCAAAGCCAGTCTGTAGAGATGATCCTTTGAGTGCCAGAGGGGTTTGCGAAGCATTGCTTCACAATGTGTTGAATACCCCTCTGGCACTCAGGGTTTAAAAAAAATAGCATGTAGCAAACTAACAGAAAAATATTCATGCTTCAAAACCAGAAATATTTGAATTAAATTAACACTTTTCTTTGCACACCAGCAAGAGATCTGTGCAAGATTAAAGCAAAGAAGCAAGCAAAAGTATATTTGTGTATATACACCCCTAGTGGCCTATGCATGTGTTGCAGTTAGTTGCCCAAAAGTATGTTTATTATTATAACAAGCTGATGTATAGTAGTAGTTTTTATTTATTTTTTTTTCTTGAAGGCTTACTCAGTCAGTTACTCTCATAATGGGAGTTGGTGCTGGCAGAACTTAATAAGTCTAACACTGTCTCTTGGAGTTTGTGCTGTTCCTTCCATTCCATTCTGACTGCACCCAGCCACTCGCTCTCACTCAAAATATCTGACGTGTTTCAGTGTCTGTGTACATACAGCCGCAGTCCCTGCTGTTTCACGAGCACCAGCCAACCAATGAGGAGAGGACCATTGTGCAAATACTCTCTTCTTTCATTGGCTGGTGCTGATGCGTGTTGCTGTAGTTAGGCTGTGACTGTGGGCTGGCAGAATAAGCCTGAGTGAGTGACAGAGACTGCTGTGTGGGTGGATTTGCTTAATTCCTGGTTTCTTTATTGTCCTGGTGGGAGGTGACTCCGGACAAGGGATACAGACCTCAATTAAGGGACAGTCCCATGCGTTTATTACTAAAAGTTCATTAAAAACAATGCAATATAGCAATAAATGCGTTGCTATATTGCATTGTTTTTAATGAACTTTTAGTAATAAATTTGTATTTTTATACAATCGGATCTATTTTATTGAACTGGAGGTTGAACTCCGAGCAGGGCGGATAGTTTACTCTCTGCATGCTATACTTACCAGTTCTATTACTATAGGATGGTTGGGTCTAATAAGTGAGTATTATTTCTATATGTTTTTTTCTTTATATCATTGGAGGATTGCGCCCCTGCTGGTTGTTGTCTTTTGTTCTGTTTAAGGATCTTGTGAGTTTTTTCTGCTGGAGAGCTGCATCCTGATCTATTTGGATTGACTGAGTGAGGGCAGTTTTGAATCCCTCACCTGTCCTATTGACCACTCGAAGTGGTTGTCTACATTGGAAGTACGGTGGTTATCTGGTGAAGGTTATCTTTACCATACTGTGTTACACTAGGAGCACCCCTCCTGTTTCTTCTGTTCTGAAATATAAAGTGTTCCCCTCCTGCCCCTTTTAACACATTTATGCCTCCTCCCCTCAGATGTGGAATCTGGTCATGCGACCTGACAGCTCGCAGCAAGGGACAATCTTCATGCATGGAGTATAAGGAAAACCCTGCCCCCCCCCTTGACAAAGGATGGCAGGATTTCCTTATGCTCGCTGTAGATCATCGCTCACTGTGCACCACCCGACCAGCTTAGAGAGGCAGCATTATGAGGTAAAAGGGGCGTGAGGGGGGATACTTTATCATTTGAATTACTGATGAACTATAAAAAGGAGAATATAGAAATGCAGCTCTACATGGCCAATGGCACATGAGAATTAAATGAACCTGAATTTATTTTCAACCATTACATTCCTTTTAATCCCTGGAGTGCCAAGTGGGTACAATGTACAAGCTTGGACATCTGTGCCAGGCACATATATTGTACCGCTAAAATGCGGTCACTGCATAAACTGGTATAATCTGCATGCAGTGACTGCATTTAAAAAAAGATGCTCGGCACTCGGGTTGGGGGGTCAGCAGGATTCCCCCCCAGTTAATTATCTCCCAGCAGATTGCACTGGATTGGCTGGGAGATCAACATTTACAAAGAAGAAGCAGAGCTTCTCCTTTCCCTTCTCTCCTACCCGAACATCCAGGTAGGAGTGGGCGGGATTGAGTGACGTGGTTACCGATGACGTTGGAAAGCTTTGCCCTATCCCATTTATTCCTACTGCTTGTAGGAGAGAAGGGAAGGGGAGATATTTTGCTTTTCTGCAGTCTGCATGTTGATCTCCCAGCACAGTCGGCTGAGGGGGGACATCATGAGGGGTCCTGATGTCTCTCCCCAAGGGCTGAACATAAAAAAAAAAAAACCCTCACAGGGTCAGTTGTTTGGGGGGGGGACATACTTTTTTTACTAAGACCTCATTGGGGGGCACCAGGAGGGGCAATGATGTCCCCCAGTGAGGTCTGTAAAAATTATACAAGAAAAAAATACACACACAGGATTTTTTTCAGTACTTTGTATTTAGAGCTTTGTTGGGGGGCATCAGGAGTGGTCCTGATGGCGCCCCCCCCCCCAACAAGCTCTGAATACAAAGTAATGAAAACTAATTAACCCTCTGTGTGCCAGATATTCTTTCTTTGTATATTGTTTTTTAGATTTCGTACAACGCATAGCGTGGTGGTGTTAGTTCATATCTTGTAGCTGCCTTATTCCTTTTGATTTGCACTTTGCAACTCTTTAAGACGTTCACAAAAAATGTGTGTGTGTGTGTGTGTGTGTGTGTGTGTGTGCGCGCGCGCTGCAGACGGACCCTTGCATTGGAAAGCACTGCATTGGAACCCCCCTGTGTCGCATGCAGGTTTTTTGGTGTCGTCCCCCCAAAAAAAATATGTTTGTGTAGACTTCGTTGGGCGGCATCAGAATCCCTGCCCTACAACGAAGTCTGAATAAAAAAATAGTGGGGAAAAAATCCTTAGTATGCCACAAGGGAGTCCAGTGCATTGCAAATGTAGTGGACCCCCCATGGCACACAGAGGGTTCATTTTTATTTAATTTTTTTTTAATTATTATTATTCATACCAATGCGCTGAATTTAAAAAAATAAAAATGCATGTTCCACAGCGGGTTCCAATGCATTGTAAAGCAATGTATTGGACCCCCCTGTGATGCACACAGGGTTTTCAAAAATTTTTTTTTTTTTTTTTTTTTTCTTATTTAGACCTTGTTGGGGGGCATCAGGAACCCTCTTGGTGCCACCCCAATGAGGTATAAATAAAATGATGAATAAAAAGAAAATAATTTGCCTGCCACAGGGGGTGTCCAACACATAAGTATATGAGTACTCATAAGACCAAATGAAGACGGCAGTGGTAAGCGTGGATGCAATACTCAGATTTCACCTAGTGAGACTGAAGTCTAAAAGCAGGTGAAATTTCATCTTTACTTACTCCACCTGCCTATAGATCTTGGCAGAGTTTTTTTCCTTATGTATTTTTGTCCAGATTTCCATATATTTGCAGAAGAGCTTTCTTGGGATTTACAATTTCCATTAAGCTGGATATAAATAAGTGATAGAAACATCAACTCGTTTCCAAATGTGGGACTAACTTGTTTATTATATGGGAAACTCGAATATCTATAACATTATAATATATTTTAACCTTTTGAGAGCCAGAGGGGTACGCAACGCATTTCAATGCCTTGCTTACCCGTCTGGCACTCAGTGTGTTAAATATTGTGGATTTTTTTATTTTATTTTATTTAACCCCTTAAGGACCTGGAAAATCTGAGTTTGATTTGACTTAAGGATCGGAGCAATTTTGACTTTTTTGACTATGTCTTTGTTCAACCATATTTTCTCTTTAATTCCTTTTGTGCACCCACATAAATTATATACTTTTTTTTAAGCTCAAGTAGGGCTTTCTTTTGATACCCCAATTATATGAATAAATCCTTGTTTAATTTGATTAAAATAGAAAAAAAGAGGAAAAAAATTGAAAAAAAACAACATTTTGCTTACATTTTTCTGTCAGGATTTGCATACTATTAGTTAATGAAAAAAAAATACCCCTAAATATATTCATTTGCTTCTCCTGAATATAAGAATACCCAATATGCCTAGTATTTTAGTCCTTTACTCACATTTACAAGGTAAATATTACAAGATGGCTGCCGTTATTTCCAACTTGTGATTTCTCAACAATTGGCATGTGAGCATCATAGCTTAGCTGACGGTGCCAGAACCAAAAATGTCCCACAAAGGTATATGTTTCTGAAAACTACACAACATAAAGTAAATAATCAGGAGAATTTTGGAGTTTTTCATGCAGCTATTTTTCCAGAAAAAAATTTCAAAATTGTGGTAATATTTTGTTTTTTTGCAGTTTTCACACTTACATTTCAGTACTACTGTTGATATCAAGCACATGATAGGTGAAGATTTTTAAAAATGCATTGTTTAGTGTTCAGCTCCTTCTTCTGAGTACGGCAATACCCCATATGCATAGGTTTCTCAAGGTTTGGGAGAGCTACGGGGCCCAAATTGGAACATGCGCGTTTCCAGTTTCACACTTTGAATTTTCACAGCTTGCATCACTGGTGCCATGTCTCATTTGGGGCTGTGTGCTCCACTCTAAGATTTCCCCCCAAAAGTATATATTTTTGGAAAGTAGACACCCCAGGCTTTCATTTTATGTATGTTTTCAATTTTTTTACGCAGCCATTTTACCACCAATCGCTCGTAAATCTTGACGTAAGTTAAAAAAACAGCGTTTTTCACACTTGCACTTCAATGTTGATGTGAATTTCAAGCACATGATAGGTGAAGATTTTTAAAAATGCGTTGTTTAGTGTTCAGCTCCTTCTTCTGAGTACGGCAATACCCCATATGCATAGGTTTCTCAAGGTTTGGGGGAGCTACGGGGCCCAATTTTGAACAAATATTGAATTTTCACATCTTGGTTAACTGATGCCATTACTCATTTTGGGCTATGTTCCAGTGCTGCACTTTAGAATTTCCCCCCAAAAGTGTATATTTTTTGGAATGTAGACACCCCCAGCTTTCATTTTAGGTGTGTTTTCAAATTTTTTACACGGCCATGTTACCACCACTTTCTCATAAACTTGACGTAAGTAAAAAAACAGCGTTTTTCACACTTTGCCTTCAATGTTGATGTGAATTTCAAGCACAGAATAGGTGAAGATTTTATAAACTGAATTGATTAGTGTTCAGCTCCTTCTTTTGAGTATGGCAATACCCCATATGCATAGCTTTCTCATGGTTTGGGGGAGCTACGGGGGCCAAATTGGAACATGCGCGTTTCCAGGTTCACACTTTGAATCTTCACAGCTTGCGTTACTGGTGCCATGTCTCATTTGGGGCTGTGTAACAGTGCTCTTTTTTTAAGATTTCCCCCCAAAAGTGTATATTTTTGGAAAGTAGACACCCCAGGCTCTCGTTTTAGGTGTGTTTTCCAATTTTATACACAGCCATTTTACCACCAATCCCTCGTAAACCATGACGTAAGTAAAAAAAAAAAAAAAAAAAAACTAGCGTTTTTCACACTTAGGGTTGGCGGCAGTATACTGGGCTGCATACAAATTGGTTTGGGAAACAATTTCCCCTAAAATGTCTTCCCCCAAAAACAAATAAAAAAAATGATCATGGGTAAATCCTTCCACATCAATTTGAATCCCTGGGTTGCCTGTGAATTCTGAGATTTGTGGCCATAAATTGATACCCATTCATTAGGATCCGGAGTGGCAGGTGTTGGGGCATTTCTTTGGGCAGGTCTTTTGGCAGGTCTTTGGGCAGATCTTTTGGCAGGTGCTGGGGCAGTTGCCAGGGCAGCTCTTGGGGCAGCACTTGGGGCATTTCTTTGGGCAGATCTTTTGGCAGGTGCTGGGGCAGTTGCCAGGGCAGCTCTTGGGGCAGCACTTGGGGCATTTCTTTGGATAGGTATTTTGGTAGGTCTTTGGGCAGTTCTTTTGGCAGGTGCTGGGGCAGTTGCCAGAGCAGCTCTTGGGGCAGTGCGTCTTTTCTTGACAGAAGGCCCAGCATCATCACTAGAGCTGCTCTCACTTTCTGAAAACTGCGCTATGTCAAAATCTGACGCAGTGTCTGTTGCCTCAGAGTCATATGCCTCTTCAACGCTGTACCTGCGCTGCATTTTGCCCACTAAAAAAACTTTTTCCTCTGTGTCCAATCCACGGCTATGGTGAGATCTGGCTCCGCCCTCCAGCTGGTAGGACCAATAATTCTTTAATTATTTAAGGATCTGCTTGCTGCTATCTCCCCAGTTTTTTTGGTCCTACCACAGCTGGAGGACGGAGACTGGAGCCTCCTGAGAAGGCACACATTTCTTATTTTCTCCCCTATGTGGTTAGCCCTAATCGCTAACCACATCACTGTTACCTTGTGAGACTGCATACCCTGGACATATCCCGGGTCACATGGGTCCTTGAGCTGCATTACCGCCGCGTTCACGCTGCTCCCAATGCTCTGATCAAGCCGCACGCACCAGGAGAAGCAAACCGGATGTTCGGCGGCATGTTTACAAGCGCTAAACCGGAAGTTCGGCTGGATGCGTTCCAACAATGGAACGCACGCCGCGATCCCGCGCTGACCGGCTGGGGAGACAGAAGGGATATAAGACTGCAACTGAAGTCCATGTAAGTACATAATATATATATACATTATTGATTCTATTGAGACTATAAGCTATTTCTCTTGCATTATGTCTGCCAAAGATTCTAAAGTAGACAAGCCTAAAAATCCTTGTGAGCCAGCTAAGGAAGATAAGTCTGCTGCTAAGACTAAAGTCTGTATGGGATGTGATGCTAAAATTGCTCTTTCAGAACCTGCTAAACTATGTCAGGAATGCCTTAAGAAAGCAGCTGTAGACACAGTTCCACCTCAGTTTCAGGAGTTTCTGGGATGGATGCGCACGTCCATGCAAGAAACTTTCTCATCTATGCAAGAGTCGGCTAGAAAGCGCCAGCGTACTTCTGATGCGGATGAGGGTCCTTCCAGACGTCAGTTAGAGGAAGAAGAAGAAGACAGTTTGATTGAATTAGAATCAGCTATATCTTCTGCTGAAGAAGGAGAAATCACTGAAGATACCGGTAATTTCAGTATAGATAAAATTGACGGCCTCATCAAATCCATGAGAAAGACTCTAGGCCTTTCTGAAACTCAAAAAGACTTGAATGTTATGGACGCCGCATTTATAGGATACAAGAAATCTGCCCCACAGATTCCTGTTCACAGCTACATTCAAGATATCATCAAAAATGAATGGAAGCAAGGGGACAAAAGATCGGCAATGTCCAGACGCTTTCAGCGGATGTACCCTTTTGCGGAGGAAGAGGTTTCCACATGGATCAATCCCCCCCAAGGTTGATGCTGCTGTAGCCCAGATCTCGCGAAGAACGACTATCCTCTTGGAAGACTGTACTACATTGAAAGACCCTATGGAAAAAAGGGCAGATAATGCCTTGAAGAAACAGTTTTCTACAATTGGCCAAAACCTGAAATCTGCTACTGCCATGGCCTGTGTATTTAGAGTATTACGCCTTTGGTTAACAGATTTTGAAGAGAAGATTGATTCTTCAGTTTCTAGGTCTCGCTTATTAAAAGAAATTGCTACCATCAAAGATGCAGTGAATTATTCGTGTGACGCCTCCCTGGACACCATCAGACTCATGGCAAAGTCATCAGCTTTATCCATTACTGCTAGGAGAGCCCTGTGGATCAAGGCCTGGGAGGCAGATGCATCATCAAAAAATAGATTAGTCTCTCTTCCCTTTACAGGCTCTAAACTTTTCGGTGATCAGTTAGAAGAAATCATTAAGAAGTCCTCTGGAGGTAAGAGTCCATTCCTTCCTCAGGAAAGACGTCCCCGTTCATCTCCATCAAGATCAAACCGGTTTAGACGTCAGTCCTTTCGTGAAACCCGCAGATACCGGCCTGGAGCCTCCTATGAGCAGAAGAAGAGACCAGGACAGAATCAACGCACTGGAACCCGTAAGGATTTCCAGCGCAAGTCTTCCTTCCAGCAGAATCCTCAATGAAGTCAGCAGCGCCCTGTCTCCAGTTCCAGTAGGGGGCAGACTGGAGTTCTTCTTAGACAGCTGGGAAAAGATCAACCCAGACAAATGGGTGAAGCAGTCTCTGGAGATAGGGTATGCGCTGGAATTTCAGACTGTCCCTCTATTTGCTCAGTTCCAGACATCCATTATAAGAAACAAAGCTATGCTATCAAAGATGAAGACAGCTATTCAGAACCTCATTCAGGACAGAGTCATAGAGAAGGTCCCTCAGAATCAACACTTCAGAGGAATTTATTCCAATCTTTTCTATGTCTCCAAGCCCTCTGGGGACCTGCGACTAATTCTAAATCTAAAGAAAGTAAATGCTTTTCTCAGAACCAGAATTTTCAAGATGGAGACAATCCAGTCAGCTCTAAAACTGATCAGACCTTTCTCTTTTCTGACTCGGGTGGACCTCAAGGACGCTTACTACCACATACCAGTAAGAACAGTACATCGAAGATTTCTGAGGTTTCACATAATAGGAGAACATTATCAATACAGAGTTCTTCCGTTCGGCCTGGCAACAGCCCCGAGAGTATTCACAAAGATCCTGGCAGTAGCAGTAGCAGAATTAAGGCAGCAGAAGGTCAGAGTGATCCCATATCTAGACGATCTACTGCTGATAGCAGACAACAGGATACAGTCGGCAGCAAACACACAGATTTGCATAAACTTATTGAAAGAACTAGGTTGGATCATAAACCTAGACAAAAGTCATCTGGAACCTACCCAGTCTCTAAAATTTCTGGGAGTCATCATAGATACAAAGAAATCTCTGGTGACACTATCAGACGAAAGACAACAAAGGATCCTTCTAGCAGTAAGAAAATTTCAAAAATCAAGACTCAGGACAGCAAAGGAATTCTCGCACCTGATAGGAAATTTCACCTCAGCACAACACATAGTACCTTGGGCGAGGGCCCATGGGAGACAAACTCAGTACAATTACCTAAAATTCCAGAAGAAGGATCCATCAAACTATCAAATGAAAATACCCATCCTTCCCTCAACCAGAAGGGAGTTATTGTGGTGGAACAACCCAAGTCACCTACAGAAGGGAAAATCTCTCAAGGAACACACTTGGGAGATAGTCACAACGGACGCCAGTACAGCAGGCTGGGGAGGAGTGTGGAACCAGAAATCAGCCCAAGGGGTCTGGTCTGCAAAAGAGTCCAAGCTCCACATAAACAATCTGGAACTCCTGGCAGTTTGGAAGACATTGAAGAGTTTTCAGAACCATCTAAGACAGACGGCAGTGTTAGTCAGATCAGACAACACTACAGCTGTAAGTTACCTCAGGAATCGGGGCGGGACAAGGAACATAGCCCTCAACCATCTAGCTCTGCAGATCATCTCTTGGGCAGAAAGTCATCTGAAGGATCTCAAGGCAACTTATCTGTCAGGCACAAGAAATCTTCAAGCAGATTTTCTCAGCAGACAGCAGATTCTTCCAGGAGAATGGTCACTAAACAAGAAGGTCTTCCAGGAAATTGTCGAAATCCTGTGATAGACCTCATGGCCACTTCAAGCAACACTCAGTGCAGCTTATTCCTCTCCCGTTGGAGGGATCATCAGGCTCTAGCGCAGGATGCCTTCCAACAAATATGGACATATCCACTGGCCTATGTCTTCCCTCCCATTCCACTCATCACAGAAGTCATTCGAAAGGTCAGGGAGGACCAGGCAAGGGTCATTCTAATCGCTCCAGATTGGCCAAGGAAACTCTGGTATGCAGACCTGATACAGCTATCTGTCCAGCCACCACTAAGACTTCCAGACATTCCAGACCTGCTGTCACAGGGACCGATATGGCATCCGGATCCAGCCTTCTTGAAGCTAGCGGCATGGAAGCTGAACGGAGCTCACTAAGAAACAAGGGCTTATCAGAAGAGGTCATTGATACCATGTTACTGGGCAGAAAGACTTCTTCTTCCCGAATTTATTACAGAGTCTGGACCACGTTTTACAACTGGTGTAAAGCCAGAAAACTAGACAGAAGTAGTATTCTTCCCCATACTATCCTGGATTTCTTACAGCAGGGTTTCAATAAGGGCCTGAAGCCTGCATCCCTTAAGGTGCAACTATCTGCACTTTCAGCTGTTTTGGCCTGTCCTTTTGCTGATATGTACCTCATCAAAAGATATATGTCAGCAATTTCAAAAATCAAGCCCACCATAAGGGAGATTATTCCCCCATGGGACCTCAATCTTGTCCTGCAACAGATTTGTTCCCATCCATTCTTTGAGCCTCTGGAGTCTATCTTTAAAACATCTTACTCTCAAGACTGTGTTCCTTACAGCTATTACATCAGCTAGAAGGGTAGGAGAGTTACAGGCCCTTCTTTGTAAGTCTCCATTTTTGGTCTTCCATCAGGACAAGGTGGTCCTGAGACCCAGAGCCTCTTTTAGGTCCAAAGTGGTATCTAGTTTCCATCTAAGTCAGGAGATTATTCTCCCTTCTTTTCCCCCTGATTCTATAACAGGTACAGATTCTAGACTGAAAAATCTGGATTTATGTAGATGTCTACAAATTTATCTGCTGAGAACTAAGGAATTACGTCAGACTGATTCATTGTTTGTTCACTTCGCTGGAAAATTTAAGGGCACGGCTGCCTCCAAGGCATCCATTGCCAGATGGATTAGAGACTGCATTGCATTAGCATATCAGTCAGCAGATTTGGAGCCTCCTCCACGAATTAAGGCTCACTCTACCAGGGCAGTAGCCTCTTCTTGGGCTTTGAAGGCCGTGGCTTCACCTGAAGAAATATGTAGAGCAGCCACTTGGTCCTCAGTGTCCACTTTCATAAAACATTACAAATTGGACATTCAAGCATCAAAAGATGCTAATTTTGGCAGGAAGGTACTTCTTGCTGCCAGTCCTGCTCAATAATTTTTCCCACCCTAGGGATACTGCTTTGGTAAGTCTCACCATAGCCGTGGATTGGACACAGAGGAAAAGGTGAAATTTACTCACCGATATTTTGTTTTCCTCTGTGTCCTTCCACGGCAACCCTCCCTAAGAACTAGTGGTATGGTACTTGTATCGTTCCTTTGGATATACATTGTAGAATTGAATTTTGCTCTTACTAACCTATTTCTCATTCCAGCTTTGACAAAAGTATAACTGGGGAGATAGCAGCAAGCAGATCCTTAAATAATTAAAGAATTATTGGTCCTACCAGCTGGAGGGCGGAGCCAGATCTCACCATAGCCGTGGAAGGACACAGAGGAAAACAAAATATCGGTGAGTAAATTTCACCTTTTTTTTTTTTTTTTTTTTTTTTTTTTTTCTTCTTACGCTATCCCTAAACCTAAATCTAACCCTAAAACTTACCCTAACCTACGTATATCCTGAACCTACCTAACCCAAGTGAACTACCTATCTAAACTGCACTTATATATATATTTTTTTTGGGGGGGGGTTGGGGTTTTTTGGTTTTTTTATTTTTCTTACGCTATCCCTAAACCTAAATCTTACCCTAACCTACGTATATCCTGAACCTACCTAACCCAATTGAACTACCTATCTAAACTGCGCTTATTATATATATATTTTTTTTTTTTTTTTTTTTTTTTTTGGGGGGGGGGGTTTGGTTTTCTTTTCTTTTTTTTTTTTTTTTTTTTTTTTTCCCCTAAACCTATCCCTAAAACTTTCCCTAACACACGTCTACACTAAACCTACCCAACTACCTACCAAAATACCTAAACTATATTTATTATTAAAAAAAAAAAAAACATTTAAAAAAAATTAAATTTTTTTTAAAAAAATCTAAAAAAATTCAAGGGGGATGGGGGGTGTCCCACAGATCAGAAAACACTGATCTGCAGCAAATTGATCACTCCAAGAGTGATCAGATGGGGGGGCACTTATTGATCACTGCAGAACAGTGATCAAAGGGTTAATTTTCTTTATTTAAACTTTTTTTTTTTACTTTTTTTTTTTTTTTACAGGCACACTGGAACACCATCTCCCTCTGTCTCTCTCCACCTCAGCAGTATGCAAGGTGGAGGGAGGCAGAGAGATCTGACAGGGACAGTATTTACAAATACTGTCCCTGTCATTCAGGTTTTGCAACATGTGATTCGCTTTTGAAGCAAATCGCATGTTGCAACAATGTTTCTGCCGCTTGTTACTAAGTGTCCCGATACCGGGACACTTAGTAACAAGCGGCTTGAACTCTTCCATCGCTCCGTGCGGCCGCGATGGAAGAGTTTAACCCTTGACGTACCAGGACCGTCAAGGGTCGTTGGATCACATTTACCCTTGACGGTCCTGGTACGTCAAGGGTCGCTAAGGGGTTAACTTTATACAGTGCTACTAGAGTTTTTTTATACTGGTGTAAAACAAATATATGCGTTTAATATACCTCTTAAATAGCCCTTAGTGCTCTGAGTTTGGCCTCAGTTTGGGGTACACCGTCCCTGCTCTGCCTCCCAGGCACTCGCAGGTTAATCCTGATTTTGTTTTTCCTTTTGGGTTTTAGATTACTGCCATAGAGTTGGGGAATATTTTTCCCCTTTGATCTTGGTAACTAATTTCCCCTTTAAATCAAATCCACCCTGCTATCATCCCAGTATACATTTGTTAAACTTTAGATTGCCTAGCCATTAGGTGGAATTCTTGACATTTTATTTTATTTTATATATTTATTTATTTTTTTATTTTAATCGTCTGTTGCCAAAAATTAACGTTTAAAGACTGTACTTCCGTATAGACTGTGGGTACAGCTCTATACCCGCAGTCTGTAACTCTGCCTCTGCTCCCCTCCCTCTATATAGCTAGATCGATATCTAGCCAATGAGATTGCTCCAGCCTGCAGACAGAAGCCTCCATCATCAGAGGAGGCTGGCTAGAGGGAGGGGAGCGGAGGCAGAGTTACAGACTTCGGGTATAGAGCTGTACACACAGTCTATACGGAAGTGCAGTCTTTAAACATTAATTTTTGGCAACAGACAATTAAAAAAAAAAAAAAAATTCAAGAATTCCACCTAATGGCTAGGTAATCTAACATTTAACAAACATTTGTACTGGGGTGATCCCCTTTAAATCACTAGTCAGACTGTATCTAAATCATGATTTTTCAATGTAAAGACTCATTCATGCTGGTAGTTATAATCTTTAATATTTGCAACCAGAAGATTTCTTATTTAGATTAATAACCTGTCAGATTAGTAAAACGGCTATATTAGAACTGACTTTTAGTTTTGCATTTAGCTTGCATTTTGCATGCATACCTGCTTTGCTTATAGGTAGAGGAACTTCATTAAAATATTCCCAAACTGTGTCTCTTTTATGGCCTGCTGCCATTTTGCTCCTTAAAGGGATGGTATTGCTTGAAAATAATTTTATTTTATATTGTAGCCCTTAAAAATTAAAAATGATATGTCTTATCACCCAAACCTTTATGGTTTGGGAGATATTAGCAAGTAAAGTTGTTAATAATAATAAAAGTAAAGTTCCCTTTTCCTGGCTGTTTTAGCGAAGTCTGCCATCTAGTGGACAGATTTGGAATCCGGTCCACAGATCAGCCGGCAGCTCTTTAGCAGTGCCGAGATCACGATCTTTAAAAATAACTACTTCATCGGAACTGTCTACAAAGTGTGCCTGGCTTGCAAGCACACTTGTAGACCATTCCAATGAAGAAATTATTTTTAAAGATCGTGATATCTGCACTGCTGAAGAGCCGCGGCCGGTCTGCGGACTGGATTCCAAATCTGAAGGCTTGATCAGTGACATCACTCCAGGGGAAACTTTGCTTGCTAATATTTCCCAAACCATATCACTTTTTTTTTTTTTTTTTTTTTTAATTCAATATTTATTGAGTTTTTTGAAATTGCAAAAGAGAGGGATAAAAGTACCCAGAGAGATAAATCAAAGGGGAAAAAAAAAAATGACAACAATGATGCATAATAGAGAGCAGTTAACATAGTAGAACATTTAGCCCATGGATATAGTGCTACTCCAGGAATCATCAATTCCCCATGCTGGGAGAGTCTCTATGTGGTCTGGGAAGAAAAGCAAGGTCAAAAGAGAGACAAGGGGAACAAGAGAGGGAAGAGAGAGGAAAAAAAAAAAGGGGGGGGGGAGGAAGGAGGGGAAAGGAACCCAACCAGAAAAACACTGGTCCAGGCGGTCACAATCAACGGATCAAAAGGTCCCAGTTAAATTCAGTGGGAGCTACCACCTCGAGCCATGGAGACCAAATCCGGAGATAACTAGAAGAATTGCGGAGAAAGGCAGTAAGCTTCTCCATCCTAAGCAGTTCCCAAATATGGCCATCCAGGGCCACCCGAGAAGGAGGTATGGCCTTCTAATGCTGGGCAATATGACATCTAGTCTCAGCACACACCCAGAAAACAAGACGGTTAGCTAGCCGCGAGAGAGGCGGGGTACGAGATGGCCTATTCAACAGAGCCGTCCATGGTTCCGGTGCCAATTCCATTTGAAGGGCAGCACTCAAAAGTTGGAACACATAGTCCCAAAGCTCAGTCACAGAGGGGCAGGACCACCACATGTGGAGGTAAGTACCTACCATCTCACAGCCCCGGAAACAGAAATGAGAGACCGAGGGGAACATGTGATGCAGAGTGACAGGACTATAATACCAACGGGACATTACTTTATACGCGTTTTCTTTAATTAAGGTGCAGGGTGTTAAACTGTTGACACTGGATGCAATGACTGACCACTCCTCAGAATCCAAAGTCTCACCCAGTTCCACCTCCCATTGATTCCAAAAGGGCGGAGGCAAAGGGGCCAAAGAGGACAATAAAATAGAATATACCTTAGATATAGCACCCTTGCTCGTGGAAGATGAAAAGCAGAGGTGCTCGAATGGGGTACGATTAAGGAGAGGATCATGACCAACATAGGATCGAATAAAATGTTGTATTTGAAGAAAATGGAAAAACTCTCCAGGAGGCGCATTATACCGTTCTCAAACGGTCCCAGGTCATGAGGGTGTTTGCTAGGAACAAGTCCGCCACTGATGTTATACCCGTCTGTTTCCACCATCGAAACACTCTAGAGTCCAGACCCGGGGGAAAATCCGGATTATGGAACAAAGGACACATTTTAGATTTGGGTAGGGTAAGGCGATCTTTAATACAGTATTGACGCCAAAGAGACAGCGTAAGAGAAAGCGTTGGGCTATCGGTGGCCACACTGAGGGACTGAGGGGGAATCCAAAACAGAGCCACCAACGGTGGAGATGCACATAAGGATGACTCCAGAGTAATCCATCGAGGGACATTATCCATCGAGTGTAGCTGAAGTACTCTAGTCAGTTGCGTAGCCTTGTAGTAGGACCATAGGTGTGGGACAGACAGGCCCCCCTCAGACTTAGGTGTATAGAGCAATTTCATACATAGTCTAGGTTTGCGTCCATCCCAAAGAAATTGCATGACATGGCGCTGGAGCGAGGCAATGTCTCGAAAGTTGAGAGATATGGCCAAGGTTCAGAATAAATACAGCAGTTTAGGTAGCAAAGACCTCTTCACCGCCGAAATCCACCCAAACCAGGACAATACGGTAGGTCTGCCATCTATCGAGATCGGCATGAAGAAGCTGTAGCATAGGAGTAAAGTTGGCCCAATACAGGGAGGAATGAGAAGCCGTAAGCCTGACACCCAAAGACGTTAAACAGGAGGATTCCCAACGAAAATCAAAGTTCAGGGCCAATAACTTCTGTAAGGGTGCTGGGAGGGAAACATTCAGTGCTGGGGAATGCGTTGAAGCGAAAATGAGTCTCTTGGAGAAAGATAACATCCGCCTCTTCTGAGGAGCATTGAGACCCTTCACATTATGTGTTACAACCTTCAAGGTGGAAGCGGAGGGAGTTGATGACTCCATCATCCCTAGTTGGGCGTATGTGTCAGTAAGGGAACGATCCACCAATTTAGAGGACAAGAGTCAGGGAGAAAAAAAAAAGGGGGGGGGAGGGGTTAAGGTCGGAGGAAGGAGAAGTAAGAGGGGAGGAAAGGGAGGAGAAAAGAAGAGAACAGGAAAGAGACAGAGACTAAAGACAAAGAGTAAAGGTCAAAAGGATCTGGGGCACCCCAAAGGGCGCTACAGAGATACTAACCAATCACAGCATGGGGAAGAGGACTACTGGCTAAAAGGACAAGCCATGCGCCCTCCACCCAAAGTAAAAAGGGGGGAAAAAAAAAAAAAGAGAACCCCAAACCCAGACCGGATAGGGTCAGCTAGGTGCCGGAGGAAATATAGGTGACCAACAAGACATGAGGCATGATAACATTTCTACCCAGCGGTGTTGTACCCCGAGACACCCCAAAACACTTCAAACAATATAATATTGAGGACACAGATATGGACACATGCCCACGTACAGATCCCCCCCCCCGAACCCTGCAACAAGGCCCAACACAATAAAATTCTCCCGTCCCCAGCAGAGCCCGGCATCAACATCAGCCAGGATCCGCGGGGAAATCCAATCCCACCCGTTACTAGTCCCCGGACCACCCTCTAGCAAACAGATGGAGCCCAGGCCCCACAGCGCGCCACGCCAACACTGTCTCAGGGCCAAGACCCCAGAGCCACTGCCAAGGAGCCCACCGCCAGATCGGCTGTCACGGAATGGCACCAGCCCTTCCTCCTTAAATAATATATATGGCAGACCAGGAAGCGACCCCAGGGGCGCAGCCCCAGCCAGCACACACCGCAGAGCCACTCTGGTGCTGCGTCCACGGCACCCGAGCACCATCCCCACACTTAGCTATGACATACACTCTCCCAGAGTAGTAACATGGAAGAGCGTATATCTTCTCATCAACAAAACCGTAATACGGGAACAAAACTAGTACTCGCCCACGGGGGACATATGGGGGGAGATACCCATTGCACGCCTCTCAGATACTCGGACGGAATACCAGCTCCCGGAGCAAGCTCCCAGGGCAAGCCCAGGGCCCGCTAACACAAATCAGTGTCCAAGCACCCGAGAGATGCGCAAGGAGCACATGGAAACCCCAACCATAGTATAAAGCACCCCCTGTCCCATAAAACACATATTGCAATAAACCTTGAAGATGAGTAGGGAAAAAAATGCAGAAGTAAGTATAAGAAACTAAGTGAGATAAAATACATAATAACATGAGTACCATTACATAGAGGGCATTAACATAAGTTGCACTTATTTGTTAGATGGTCAGTCAGCTGAACATAGGGGTCTGGGGGAGGGAATGCAACACAGGGGAGCAGGGCCAGCGTTATCGTAAAGTCCTCCCAGTAAGGCACAGCACAGATCATAGTACATGGATATCGCGAATGAGAAGCGAGCGTTCAAGTCCCAATGGACCACATTGGTGGGGACACTCAGGCCTGAGCCTTCGCATCTCCCGGAGAAAAGTCAGCGTACAATGCTCTCACCTCCGGCGACATTTCCAATCCCAACTTGTCAAAAAAGGTCTTGCAATCAGAGGGGTCTCTCAAATGCGCAGAAACTCCATTACATGTGGCAAGAAGCAGGAAAGGGGAGCCCCAGCGGTACTGGACATCTCTCAAACACAGGTAGGTCGTGACAGGCCTCAGGGTCCGCCGTTTTTGAAGAGTAGTGGGAGCTAGATCCGCGAAGAAACTGGGAGTAAAGCCATCAATTTCAGGAGCTCCGTTCCTCACAGCTTTCATAATCGCCTCCTTGGTGCAGTAGTAGGTTAGGCAGATCACCACATCTCTCAGTGGGGCATCAGCTGCAGGTTTGGGGCGCAGAGTGCGATGCTCAGGGTCAATCGCCAGAGCAGCCTCCGGGACGTCAGGTAAGATGATGGCAAAATATTTTAAGAGGAAGGCAGGCAAATCAGATACAGATTCTGGAATATCACGTATACGGATGTTTGACCTCCTGGACCTGTTCTCCAGATCTTCAAGTGCGTTATGCAGCCTCCTGTGTTTAGCCTGAAGCCGTCCAAGCTTGTCCCGAAACGCCACATGGGAGGAGGAGAGCGATTCAACGTTTCAAGGGCGTCGGTGTGGCCTACAATTTGCTGAATCTCCGACTTCAGGGAGTTCAGTCCAACCTGAAACTCCTCTGATAAGTCTTGTTTTACAGACAAGAGTAAGTCCTTCAAAGCGTCCATATCCTGTTTGGTGCATGGAGGAGCAGCTTCTAGGCCTGCCCATGCGGTCGTAGGTGTCATGGCCACAGAGTCACGCTTTTGAAAGAAATCGGCTGGTTGGGTAGGTTTGTCCGGTTTCTGGTTCCTCCTAGACATGCCTCTGTGTTGTAGAACCGATAACCCCACTGATGTAGCAAGTTAGGTCTAAGGGGAACGCTAATTGTAGCTCAATAGGGTGAACAGGGAGCAAGAGCTTCACTCACACACGTCCATTTCCTTCAGCCTCCAGGCCACACCCCCCTTTATATCATTTTTTAATTTAAGGGCTACAATATAAAATACAGATACATTTCACTCCAAACAATCTTGAAATCTAGCTCTTAATGCGATAGTAATACTTAAAATGTTAAAAAAATAAATATAAATAAA
Organism: Rhinophrynus dorsalis; assembly: GCA_037306005.1. Classification (NCBI taxonomy): domain Eukaryota; kingdom Metazoa; phylum Chordata; class Amphibia; order Anura; family Rhinophrynidae; genus Rhinophrynus; species Rhinophrynus dorsalis. Next base: position 277,741,625 of record CM074719.1, read on the forward strand.
TGTGTGTGTGTGTGTGTGTGTGTGTGTGTGTGTGTGTGTGTGTGTGTGTGTGTGTGTGTGTGTGTGTGTGTGTGTGTGTGTGTGTGTGTGTGTGTGTGTGTGTGTGTGTGTGTGTGTGTTGTAGTGTTTATCCCCCCTGAGTAAAACAAGAGTACTCCCACTGCTGAAAGGTGTTGTATTCAAAAGTTATTACAGCTCAAAGTTTAATTTTTTTTAGGTGCAATATCACAGTGGCCTGAAATTGTACAGTGGAGCTGTTGCTACACCGTTCTATGGAGATTTATGGTCTACGAACCAGAGCTGTCTATAGGATGGTGTAACAACAGTGCCACTGTACTATTTCAGGCTACTGTGATATTGCACCTAAAAAATTCAACTTTGAACTGTAATAACTTTAGACTAAAACACCTTTCAGCAGTGAGAGTACCTTTTTTTTTTTTTTTTTTTTTACTCTGGGGATAAATACTACTATATATTTTTTTACATATTGGGTATTGCTATCCCTTTAAAGGGATAGTAATGTTTCACAAAAACAGCAGCTCCAATTAATCTTCATAGTATTTGAGCCATAGAGAGTGTTATTTCAATACTGTCAGACTTGTAGTTCAAGAGTAATTTGAATGATAAAATATCTGCATCCCTCCCTTTTTACCTTGTGTAAGCCAACTCTCCTCAGATGTGGAATCTGATCTTGAGACCAGACAACTCACAGCAAAGGAAAATCTTCTTACTGTGAGAATGACAGCCCTGCCCTCATTGACAAGTTTTTCAACTTTTTTTCCCCTTGTGTTAATTGAAGATTGTGTCTCTTGGACACCACCCTGCTGCTCTGAGAAGTTTTACATCAGTAAAAGGGTCGGGAGGGGGGATACTTTATCATTCAGTTACTCTTAAATTACAACTCTGACACTACTGAAATAACATTTTATAGGGCCCATATACTATGAAGATTAACTGGAGTTTTTATTATGAAACATTACTATCCTTTTAAGTTAATGTGTTAATTGGTTGTACATCTTCAAATGGTACCTGTGTTCCACATTGGACATAAGAGAAATAGGGGTTTAAGAGGTGATTACCCTGTCTCCAAGTGTATAAAGTGATCATAATACAAGTGTAACTTTTCTTTTACAATGTTTGTATCATCACTAGTGATTATATTATCCACACTCAGTTCTGCACAATATATTTTATTTGGGTGAGTAGTTAAATAGGTTTTCTTCTGTCTACTCCACATCACCAGTCAAAGTATGGGATTTATCACCTTCCTCCAGCTGGTAGGACCGCTTAGTTTTTACACCCCCAACCACCTCAAGTTATTTTCGGTCCTAGCAGCTGGAGGACAGGAGGCATGCACCTTATTCACTAGGGGGAAAAAAAATCTATCAGGTTAAGCAGGAGTAAAAAGGGATTGCCTACGGTAGTCAAGTTACCTGCACAGAAGTGATCGCTTGCAGGGTGATAAGGGTTAGAACCGACAGCAGCGTTCATTGGGACATCTAAGTCCCTCTGAATACCCGGGTCCGGTTGTTGTCTTCCTCCTGCTACCTCTCAGGTCCAGGAGTGACACCAGCAAAATCCCCTGCAATTGGCAGACACAGAAGGGAAGGCTGGATAGTAGGCTGTGTTGATCGCACGGCGTGCGTTCCAGCATGACATGCATCAGGCAAAGCAAACTGGATCAGGGCCCTTCGGAAGTCTGACTACTTCCGATTCCTTTCCACTTCCGGTGGATGCGGGCGTGCTTTTCACCAGTGGACCGCACCACCGAATATAAGAGACAAGCATGGAGTTAAGGTAAGGATTTACATTTGTGCTGATATAGAAATTTTAATTCATAGTAATTAAAAGTTAGGTTTTAGACATGTCTTCAGGTAAATCAGCTTCAGGCAAGGAGAAGGTCTGTCCAGGTCCCCCCAAGGAGGATAAATCTTCAAAAACCAGGTCTTGTAGCAACTATGAAAAAAAAAAATTGCCTATTTCTGAGTGCCAAGTTCTGGCAGGATTGTCTTAAAAAGGCTGCGCTGCAGGAAATGCCAGGTCAATTTCAGGACTTCATATCATGGATGAAGGTCTCCATGCAGAAGACCTTCTCTGCAATGCAGGAGTCAGTCTTTAAGCTTTCCTGTTCCCAAGTCCATTTCAGACATAATATCTGAGGAATGGAATAGAACAGAAGATCATTGGTTACCAAGAGATTTTCCAAAATGTATCCCTTTGATCAATCAAAGGTTAAGGACTGGGCATCCCCACCCAAGGTAGATGCAGCAGTGTCCAGATTAGCTAGACACACCACTATTCCCTTGGAGGATGGATCCTCTTTGAAAGATCCCATGGATAGGAGATCAGAATCAGCTCTTAAAAGGCAGTATTCTCTTATTGGGAACAACATTCAGATAGCTACTGCTGTGGCATGTGTTTCTAGAGCTATGCGCTTTTGTCTCACCTCCTTGGAGAAAGATATTGAATCCGGTACCTCTAGATCTAAACTAGCAAGGGAGGTCTCAGCAATCAAAGAAGCCAGCAACTATATTTGTCATGAGTCCATGGATTCTGTGAAATTAGGGGCCAGAGCATTTGCACTATCAGTAGCTTCCAGAAGAGCGTTATGACTCCTGGGGAGCAGACACATCATCCAAGAATAAATTAGTTAACATTCCCTTTAAAGAGAAATGCTCTTTGGCGAACACCTTGAAGAGATAATTAAAAAATTATCAGCGGGAAAAAGTGCATTTCTGCCCCAGTAAAGGAAAAGAAAATATCAGGCAAGATCCTCATACAGAAACAAGAACTATTCCGTTCGTGACTCTAAGAAGTTCCTGGGGCGAACCTTTGAACAAAGAAAACCGCCTACATACCCTACATCCAGAGGAGGATATTGGAAAGATTATCCCAAGAAGCAACAGTTTAAGAAGGAATTCTGAAGGTCAGCAGAGTCCTTTTCCAGAACAGGTGGGGGGGGGGGGGGTCGCCTGCAACTCTTTGGGGACCATTGGAAATCATCAGACACCTGGGTCGATCGAATTCTGGAAATAGGATACCTCTTGCCTTTTGTCCAGACCCCAAGAAATTACAAATTTGTAATCTCCAAGATACTGAGCAACTAAAAGGAAAATATTTAATCTAGAAATACGCAGTTTGCTGAAGAAGGAGGTGATTCAACCGGTTCCGACAAGACAAAAATTTTCAGGAATGTATTCAACCTTGTTTATGGTTCCAAAACTTTCGGGTTCATGCAGGACCATCCTGGACCTAAAAAGGCTAAATACCTTTCTAGTCAAGAAATCTTTCAAGATGGTGTTGGTGGTTTCAGTAATAAGGTCAGTGCTTCCGGGCAACTTCCTCACAAAAATAGACTTGCAGGATGCATACTATCACATTACAATAAAGGAAGAACATCTTAAGTATTTAAGATTTGCTCTGGGAAACCAGCACTTTCAGTTCAGGGTGCTTCCCTTCAGGCTCTCCACAGCCCCCAGGGTGGTCACAAAGGATCTCGAAGCAGCAATAGAACCTGTAAAGAGAAAGTGGTGTAATGGTCATCCCATACCTGGACGACCACCTCATAGTAGCTCAGTCAAGCAGGCAGGCCCTCACAAGCACAGAAGCGATAGTCAGCCACTTTACTCATCTGGGATGGTTGATAAACCCCCAGAAAAGTAATCTAGTTCCTACTCGAGAATTAATCTTCCTAGGGATGAGGTTCAACACCAAAAAAGGCTATGATAACATTATCACAAGAAAATAAACAATATAGTAAGGAGAGTTACATCATTCAGAAAGAAGAAAAGGCACATTGCACATCTATTCATTCAGTGCCTTGGAGTTATGATATCAGCAATCCAGGTGGTCCTTGGGCGAGATTTCATTCAAGTCATCTGCAGCTATTACCTAAGGTATTGGAACAGGCATCAGCAGAACCCACTATGGAGGATCCAGTTGTCATCAGAGATTCGCCAAGATCTTCTCTGGTGGACAAAAGAGAGAAATTCCCAAAAAGGGACATCAATGGTAGATCCAGTCTGGAACATCATCATCACAGACGCGAGCCCTCTCGGTTGGGGAGCAGTCTGGGAAACCAAGACGGTTCAGGGCACTTGGTCTGCACCAGAAAGAAGGCTCCACATAAATGTATTAAAACTCAGGGTGGTAAGATATGCTCTGAAGCATTTCAGGGAAGATCTAAGAAACACTGCAGTTCACTTAAGATCAGACAACATGACAACTGTCATGTACATCAAAAATCAGGAGGGAACAAGGAGCATAAGTCTAAACACAGAGCTAGCGCACATATTCAGATGGGCAGAATGGAACTTGACGGCCATATTGCCCTCACACATAACAGGAATATAGAATGTGAAGGCAGAATCAGGGTACATCCAGGGGAATGGTCCCTCAACGAAGACGTGTTCCAGATGATCATCCAGAAGTGGGGAACCACGGTAGTAGACCTGATGGCCAGTTAAATCAACAAAAAATGCAATCCGTTCTTCTCCAGATGCAGAATAGTAGGAGCATTGGGCCAGGATGCCCTGAAATATTCATGGAATTTCTCTCTAGCATACATCTTCCCTCCTATTCTTTTAATCAGAGGTTCACAGGAAGGTGAAGATGGAGAAATCACAAATCATCATGATTGCTCCAAGGTGGCCAAGACGCCCCTGGTACTCAGAACTGATCAGAATGTCCATCCAGGATCCCTGGAAGTTACTGAACAGAGAGGATCTTCTATCACAGTGTCCATTGTTACATCCGAATCTAAAAATTTTTTCCAGCTGACAGCCTGGAGATTGAGCGGCAGAGCCTGAAGAACCAGGGCGTTTCTGATAAGGTAGTTGAGACTATTTTATCTGGAAGTAAAAAGTCTACACTGAAGATTTATGACAGGGTTTGGAAGACCTTCAGGACAGGGTGTAACAAAAACAAAATCCAAAAGAATCAGGTTACGGCCCCTATAATTCTTGACTTCCTACAAAGAGGTTTTGATTTAGACCTTAGTCCGGCTTCTCTAAAAGTTCAAATCTCTGCTCTCTCAGCAGTCATGACCAGGCATTGGGCAGAAGAAGAACTGATAAGATTCGTGAGAAGCATTGAAAGAATGCGTCCCACAATTAGAGAGGTTGTGCCGGCATGGGACCTGAATATTGTCTTCACTCGGTTGATTGATTCCCCTCTCTTTGAGCCACTTGAGCTAATATCTCTGAAGCACTTGTCCTGGAAGACTGTCTTTTTAAACAGCTATAACCTTGGCCAAAAGGGTTAATGAGTTACAATATTTATCCTGCCAAGCCCCATATTTCGCCTTTCATCAGGACAAGGTGGTTCTTAGAATGAAACCATCCTTTAGGGGGAAAGTTATTTCAGAACGCCATCAAAATCAGGAAATTATTCTGCTCTCCTTCTGTGATTTTCCAAAGGTGACAAGGAAAAAAAGATTTCATTCTTTAGACCTAGTTAGGTGTTTATCGATCTGTCTAGATAGAACTAGAGAATTCAGGAAATCAGATAATCTTTTTCTTCAGTATATGGGGAAAAGGAAGGGCTCTGAGGCATCTAAGCAGTCAGTTGCCAGATGGATTAGGCAGTGCATTATAACAGCATACAGGGAGGCACTAGAGCCATGGCCACATCATGGGCAACTAAGACTTATGCTTCTACTGAGGAGCTATGCAAAGCAGCCACTTGGTCTTCCATCTCCGCCTTTATTAAGCATTACAGGCTGGACGTTAATACAGCTGCCGACGCAAGATTTGGACGCAGAGTTCTACAAGCAGTGGTTCCACATTAAGGGGGTAGGCCCCAAGAGGGGCCGAAACGTTGATAAGAGCTAATGTTCTGAATAAAACATTTTACATTTAACCCCTTAACGACCCTTGACGGTCATAGTACGTCAAGGGTCGATTTGACTTAACGACCGATGACGTACTATGACCGTCATCGAGTTCCGGGCTCCCCCCGCGGCTGCACGCCGTTCGGGGAGTCCGGAACCCAACGGAGCAATAAAAAAAAATTGCTCCGTGGTCGTCTAGTGACTTCCGGTTCCGGATTCCCCGGTCGTTAAGGGGTTAAGAAAGACCTGAGAGTGCACTTGATGTATGATGTTTGTACATCTGCAGCTTGTTATATATAAATAATTGATCTCATCAAATATTATAGGGGTTGACTTATCTGTTATATATTCAACTGTGTTCTTTACATAGCATGGTTGGTTGATTGCAATTTTGAATTATGTGGATTTCCCTCCCTTCTTTTTTTGGCTTGGGAAGTTCCCATACTTTGGTGATGTGGAGTATACAGAAGAGAGAGAAATTTACTAACCGATTATTTCCTTTTCTTCTGTGTACCTCCATGTCACACCCACCCTTAACCTTACTATAATCTCTTATGTTATTACAGCTTGGACAAAAGTATAACTGGAAATGGTTGGGTGTGTAACCTATTTAAATCAAAATTAAGCAGTCCTACCAGCTGGAGGAAGGAGATAAATCCCATACTTTGGCGACGTGGAGGTACACAGAAATTTCTTTCTTTTGTGTCCTCTCCATAGCTTAGAATTGGGTAAATATTCCATCTCCCAGCATATCTCTAGTGTGTGTTTTTTTTTTTTTTTTTTTTTTTTTTTTTTTTTTTTTCTCCCCCCCTGTTCAGCTGGGGGACGGAGGTATAAAACATGACCTGATGAGTGAAATACTATTAACAGGTAAGTGGGCAATAGTAATGCGTCTAAACCAACCAGTGACCCAAATTACCCATATGGTAGTTGGCAGTAAAGGAAGTGTATTAGAATTGGTCTCTGAAAAAGAGAAAAGTTTGTATCCCAATGGTCGCTGAAGTTTACCCGTATAGTAATAAAATATTAACACAGTGCGATTTGAATAAAAGGAAGCATGAAGCAGAACAAGATAAAGAAGAAAAGAAGGAAATAAGAGTTGAAAAGAGAGAAAAGAAAGAAGGGGTTAAAACTATTAGAAAAGGAAACACGGGGAGGGAAATAGCGGATAAGGTAAAAAGGAGTGATCCCATGGGTGGTAAGGAAATGGAATATCACTGTCAGAAGTAGTAAGTCCCATTTGGAGACAAGGAATACCAAAAGCCATACTAAATTAGGAAGTATCATCAACGCCCAGAAACTTAAACCATGGTGAATACAGATGAATAAACCGATCGTATTTACCTGTGGATCGAAGATATAGTCACTCCATAAGCAAGGTCGATCGCAATTTAAGTTTCCAGTCTAACATAGTTGGAGAAGTTCTAGATCTCCACATAGCAGGTATGCAAGCTTTTGCCACCGACAGGGCCAAGAGCCAGATCCGGAAAGCAGTATCCAAGAAGCTGGTGGGTGCTATCCGCCCTGGCCAGATGTTGAGTAGAAGTATCTGTGGTAAAAATGGGGAAGAAATTTCCGATAAAGCAGAAATGTGAGTGTGTATCTCTCTCCAAAAGGATTGTATCCCAGGGCATTGCCACCAGATATGAAACATAGAGCCAAAAGAGTCATCACATCTCCAACAACTAGGGGAGGGGTTAGCTACAGACCTATGAGGGGACCATGGCGTGCGATACCATCTCATCATGATCTTGTAATTGGTTTCTCTTTAAGAGACAGGCGCTATATGCAGAACAGTCAATTTATGGGATTGAAACCATTGATCATCAGAAATGTGAATATGTAGGTCAGACGCCCAAAGAGTTTTATGAAATGAAGGAGAAACTATAGTCTGGGAATGTATTGGTTTACAGAGGACCGATATGCCCTTAGGTAACGGCATGTCGGATAAAATTAGCTTTTCAAAGGAGGTCAAAGGTCTAGGAACAAAAGCCTTAAAGGATTTTGAGGATAGAAAGTGGCGTATCTGAATATATCTCCAGACTTCTCCAGATGGTATATTGTATTGATTACAAATTGAAGAAAAAGTAGAAGTAGGAAGGGTAGGAAAAAGATGGTCCAAATCAGAGAGGCCTGCCTCCTCCCAGGCAGAAAAGTTAGATTGATGTAAACCAGGGTAAAAATCTGGGTTGCCTAAAATAGAATATAATGGTGAAGGGAAAGTGGAAAGATTCAAAATGTTATTATAGCTAAACCAGGGTCATAAGATGTCCTATAACGATGTGTCGAGTCAGGATCAACGGTATCCATTTTCGAGAAGTCCACAATAGTTAACTAATGTTGGGGCATAACATTTGTAAAAGTGTAGCCCATGCTTTCCACGGAGTTACACTACATAATTCCGTTAGAGTCTGCAATGAAATAGCCTGCCAATATTGAAAAAGATCTGGTAAACCAAGACCCCCCAGAGTCTGTGGACGGATCAGAATATTGAAACGTATCCTAGCAGATCTGTTCCTCTCCACATATCCATTAATCAGTTTTTGTAATGATTTAATAGAAGATATAGGGAGGTGGATGGGCAATGCTCGAAGTATGTATAGAATTTTAGGCAATAGAACCATTTTTGCCAGATTGATCCTGCCCGTCCAGGAAATGAAAATGTGCTCCCAAGAGGAAATATCTTGTTTCAAAGAGGATTCCAAATGACCCAGGTTGTACAAAGCGACCTGTTTAACATCAGGGGTAAGGTATATACCCAGATACTTGAGCCCTGTCTCAACCCATTGAAAGGCAAAATCTGTCTGTATCGCAGAGCGTAAAGAAGAAGGAATCCTGATTGGCATAATTTCCGACTTTTGAAGGTTGATCTTTAGCCCAGAGAACGACCCATAATGTGTGAGGATTGAAGTCAAAGCTTGTAGGGATGTAACTGGATTAGTTAGAAGTGATAACATGTCGTCTGCAAAGCAGGATATCTTAATTTCAGTGGGGCCTAGACGTAGTCCAGAAATAGAAGCATTAGCCCGTATAGACGCAAGTAAAGGTTCCAGCGTGAGAACAAATAAGAGTGGAGATAATGGGCACCCCTGTCTTGTACCATTGCTTATAGTGAAGGGAGAAGAAAGTATACCATTAACAGAGATCCTGGCAGAGGGCGAACTATACATAGATAAAATAGCACCCAAAAACTGGGGTCCCAACCCTATCCATTTCAAGACTTCTGTCATGTAGGACCAGTCCACTCGGTCGAACGCCTTCTCAGCGTCGAGGGAGAGTAAAAGAGAAGGCCGAGACTCAGCCATTGCAGACTGCAAGAGGGACAGCATCTGTATAATATCTCTGGTCTCACGACCTGGTACAAATCCGGATTGATCAGGAGAAATCAAATCCGGTAGAAAAGGTTGAAGACGAGAAGCCAATAATTTAGCAAACAATTTCAAATCATTGTTTAGTAAGGATATCGGACGATACCCTCCACAGTCTGCATGATCCTTGCCCAGTTTTGGCGAAACCACAATATGAATGCACAAAGAGTGGTCAGACCAGAGGGATCCATCTAGAATAGAGTTGAAGAAAACAAGAATATGTGGCAATAAGTCCTTCATGAAGGTCTAATAGTAAAGAGCTGAGAATCCATCTGGGCCTGGACTCTTACCTTTAGGAATAGATTGAATTGCCCATCTAATCTCTTACTCTGTAAAGGGAGTTTCCAATGAGGTTATCACATTGAAGGACAGATGAGGGATATCAGCTTGTTGAAGGAATGGAGAAATTAATGAGTGTCTCCGTACTTTAGCAGTATGATCCTCTTGTTCCCTGAGATTATGTAAAGAGCTATAAAATTAGCAAATTCTTCTGCAATCTTGTCATATCTGTGTAACACAGATTCCCCCCCCCCCCCATCCCGGATGCCATGGACATGTGACAATGCGCGTGATTTCCTGATCAGGGAGGCCAGAACTTTCCCACATTTGTCCCCATGCAAATATCGTTGGAATTTAAGCCACATGTGGGATTTAAGTGACTGGGCCCTAAGAAGGGAAGCTAGGTTGGACCTAGCTGCCAAGAGTTCTTCCAACAAGATAGGGGAAGGGGAGGATTTGTGTCTAGATTCCAAAGTGCGAATCTTATTCAAAGCAGAATCCAGGACCTTTTTTCGGTCCCTCTTCTTCCAACTCCCAACTGATATGAAAGATCCCCGTATATAGCACTTATGAGCTTCCCAGATGGAGGAGGGAGATGCCTCAGAAGAGGCGTTGAATGCAAAATAATCCCCTAGGTCCTTCGAGATCCTATCCAAGACCCGGGAGTCCTGGAGCAAAGATTCATTCAAACTCCAAGGTCTAAAAGGCCTTGGAAATTGATCGAACGAAAGAGTCAGGAAGACAGGCGCATGATCTGATATTATATTGCCGATATCTGCTTTGGACAACATGTCTAAGTGAAATTGAGTGATAAAAAAATAATCCAGTCTAGAATATGAAACGTGGGGATGTGAAAAAAAAGTATAATCTTTCGAGGTGGGGTAAACGGATCTCCATGTGTCAATAAGTCCTAAGTCCGTCAATAATTTTAAGGTTTTATTTGGAACATTGGTGTTGCGTGACAATCTAGCCACTGAGTGATCTAGGGAGGGCATAAGACCCATATTAAAATCCCCTCCTAAAATCAACAGCCCTTCATAAAAATCCCCTAAAGTCTTCAATGCAGTGTGAAAAAAGGGCAAAGAAGGAGGAGTAGGGGCATATAAATTCGCCAAGGTCACTTTAGTCCCAGCGATATTCCCCCTTAAGAAAGAGATCTCCCTAAGTAGTCTGCTTTAATCACTTCACAGTTCCATGGTACATTGCGTCCTACAAATATCGCTACTCCCCGTTTCTTTTCAAGTGAGGAAGCAGTCCACACTGCTGGAAACTGTTTGGAGGTCAGCTTCAGCTGAGTATCTCTAGCAAGATGTGTCTCCTGCAAAAAGGCTATGTCAGACTGGAACCTAATTAATTCCCTCAATACCATAGAGCTTTTTTCTGGGCTGTTAAAGCCTTTAACGTTATAGGAGACGAGGTTAATATGTGGCAAGGGCATGACCCCAGAAAAGAACTATCATAGCAATAGAATCCCAGAATGACCCACCACCCATGGGAGTACCGGCGGGAGGGGAATAGGGAGATAGGGGGCGGGGAAGAAGGTATTGGGGCAAAGAGGAGGAATAGAAAAAGAGATAGAAGTCAAGGACATAGAACAGAATATGCATCAGAGAGTAGATGCTGTGACATCTGACAGAAGCCGCAGCCCCTGTCAGAGGGCATGAACACCAAATGCGGCGGAGGTCTCTTGACAAACCATGTAATACAGATAGTAAAGTACATCTCAAAGGTGTGTATGATTAACAAGATGTGGCATGTTTCCAGGCACTTATACAAACACAGAAAAATAAAAAAAAGAAATCCAGGAATCTTATATCAAACATGAGCATTATGCAGCCCAATGGGAGTCAGAGCTGACAAAACATTAACTGAACTAGGGATACTATCTTGTAAAGAAAAGAAAAAAAAAAAAAAAAAAGGAATGTTACCGTAAAGGGGGAAACTCAGTGGATCTAAAGTCCAAGAGGTATAATCGAAGGTATAACATGGGACCTATTTATATAATGTGTATCCAACTACTGCCCTCCGACCCAACCCATCACCCTCTACCCCCTTCTGTTCTGTCAGCAACCTCTCCATTTCTATGTCTCTTCCGTATCTGACCCACATGGAGCTGATCACCCCTCTATGAGTGACATAAGAAGACAATAGAGCATGCTTGCCCCCAACATAATAAAATAAACATGAACAGTATACTACCATCAGCAGAGGACATAAAGGTACATAATGTAACAGTAGAGACATAATCCAAGATATGCATAAAAGGAATAGGAACAAGTAAGACAAGCAATATACTCATCCAACATAGAGTAGGGAGAAGGTCTCCAAAGCTGTAAAGTATCTCTGCCTGGAGCAGTTGGGTCCTCAGGTGTAAACAGTTCCACTGCGTGGGAAACCAAAGCCGAATAGATCGTATACTGGAGCCCAAAGATCTTAAGTCCATGCAGAGTCCAACAATGTCAAAAAGTCACAAATCCAACAGTAGGGATCCAGGGTAAGGAGGTTGGTCAACTCATTGAGAAGGGGTAGCAGACGCAATCTCAGCATCTCTTCCTTTCTTGAATTTAGGTGGCATCACCACAAGGTGCCAGCGTAACCTTTGGTTAGCAGCCAATTTTACCTGCTGGTCCTGTGGAGAGGAGTCCGGTATAGGAGGCAATGGAATAGCAAGAGAGGAGCAGAAGGTTTCCACCTCAGACGGATCCTGTAGAAGGGTCGAATTTCCTTCATGTTGTGCCGACAGCCTAAACGGGAAACCCCATCTATACGCAATGCCGAGTGAACGTAAATGAGTAGTTAGAGGTTTCAATAGCCGGCGCTGAAACAGCGTATAGGTAGATAGGTCTTGGTAGACTTGTATTTCCACTCCTGCGTATTTAACATGAGGTTTGTTCCTGCAGACATTCACTACTGCCTCCTTGTCCTTGAAGTAGTGGAATTTACATACAATATCCCTGGGGGCATCCGAAATGGTATTTTTAGAGCGGAAAACTCTGTGCTCTATCAAGTAGAATCTGGTCATCCAGGGGTCTTTGCAATAGCTGTGAGAAGAAAGACTGCAGAAAAGCAGGTAAGTCCTGGGCTGGAGTAGATTCTGGAACTCCTCGTAGCCGAAGATTGAGCCTCCTGCCCCTTTTGTCTAAATCATCAATCTTATATTGAAGTTGGCAGATGGTCTCTTGTTGAGCCTCATAAAGTTGTTCCAAATGTTGAAAAGAGGTTGCTAACTCGGACTGGGCATCCTCCACTAAGTCCACTCTGGAGGACAGGGAGTGTAAATCCCTCCGAAGATCCAACACCTCAGCATGTAATGCTGCTTTAATGTCTTCTGCCAAACTTTTAAGATCCTCTTTGGTGGATAACAATTCCAAAAGAGCCTCGGGAATGGAGGTTAGAAGCGACATGTATCCCTTAACGGATTCCATTTGAGACTGCGTAGTAGGTAAGGCCATACCGTCTTGCCACTCAGGAGTAAGTGCGTCACTACGTGAGGATGACTGGTTTAAGGCCTTGGTGAAGTAAGAGGGCAATGAGGTGTTAGCCTTCTTTGAGGAGCCTGTTTTCCTCTGTGTCCTGATCCACGGCATACAGTGGGTATTGGCTCCGCCTCCCAGCTGGTAGGACCAATGAAAATACTATAAATTTTGTGTACATCCTCCCTTCTCCAGTTTTTTTGGTCCTACCTCAGCTGGGGGACGGAGGCTTTGCCTCTCTCTCTCTCTCTCTCTCTCTCTCTCTCTCTCTCTCTCAACAAACTTTTTTTTTTTTTTCCCTAAATATGCTGGGTTGCTTACCGCGGCCCGCATTCTGGCTTCCTCTGCCCTGCAAACATGCTCCGGCAAGAAGGCGATCCGGAGACTCCAGTAGGGCAGGAGTAGCGGCGCGCTAGCTCTCTCCCCTCTCAAGCTGCCGACACTGCCAGAACGCCGGGGGAAGCGCGAGTCAGTTTAGTCCACTGCTACAAGGGAACCGAAACCAGGAACAGGAAGTGACGCGAGCGTTCCACTGATGGAACGCAAGAAGCGTTCGGCGTTCCTCTTCCTCGCGGCCAGTATGAAACGGGCAGTACAGCAGGCAGAACGGGTCTCCAACAGATCGTGACTACAGATGAAAGATCTGCATTTTCTATACATATATGCATATACAGATATACTAGCATGTATTAACATACTATACCTTTGGCAATTATTAGAGTATTATTCTACCTAGAGTCAGTTTAGTCCACTGCTATATTTTTATCATGTCTGATTGCAAAGAAAACAAGAGTGATAAAAAGAAGGTTTCAGAGACTCCTAAAGATGAGAAAGCTACTGCAAAAACAAAATTATGTGCAGGCTGTGATCAGAAGATCCCCATCTCTTAGGTTTCAAAATTGTGCCCTGACTGTCTAAAAAAGGCTTCTGGTAGTGAAGTTCCTACACAATTTCAGGACTTCTTAAATTGGATGAAGGTCTCCATGCAAGAGACCTTCTCCACTATGCAAGAATCTGCCAGAAAAAGACCAAGGGTGGCTGACCCAGAGGAGGGAACATCACGGCTGCATGAATATGAGGAAGATAGTGTAGTGGATTTGGAATCCGCTGGTTCATCCGCTGAAGAAGGGGAAATTGTAGAAGACTCGGGAAGCTTTGCAATTGAGAAGGTGGATCCTTTGGTGAAGCTCATGAGAAAATCCTTAGGCCTTACTGAGGCCCAGAAAGACCTTAATGTTATTGATGCAGCATTTGTTGGATATAAGAAGCCTGCAGCAGTTATACCTGTTCATAGCTCCATCCAGGAAACCATCAAAAAAGAGTGGAAACAGGGTGATAAGAGAAGTTCAGTTTCTAAGCGATTCCAGAGAATGTATCCTTTCTCAGAGGAAGACACTGCAATTTGGATTACACCTCCAAAAGTTGACGCAGCTATTGCACAAGCTGCAAGAAGAACCACTTTGCTGCTAGAAGATGGTACTACCCTGAAAGACGCTATGGACAAAAGAGCAGACACAGCACTCCGTAAGCAGTTTGTCTCTATTGGCCAGAATCTAAAGACTGGAACAGCTATGGCTTCAGTATTTCGAACACTGCGCATCTCGATATCAGAAGTAGAAGAGAAACTAGAATCATCAGTCTCCAGATCTAGAATCCTCAAAGAATTGGGTGCTATAAAGGATGCAGTGAATTATTCCTGTGATGCATCCTTAGATAATATTAGACTCCTTGCTAAAACATCAGCCCTTTCAGTCACCGCTAGACGGGCACTCTGGATTCGCTCCTGGGATGCAGACCCAGCCTCAAAGAACAGGTTAATTTCCTTACCATTTGAAGGATCAAAACTATTTGGAGACCAACTAGAGGAAATAATCAAAAAGTCTTCAGCAGGAAAGAGTCCATTCTTACCTCAAGACAGGAGAACCAGAGGATCCCCTTCCAGAGGCGGTGCTACAAGACGACAGTCCTTTCGTGATGCAAAAAGATATCGTCCAGGGAAAGGATATGAACAGAGAAAGCGAGGTGGTACACAACCTTCAAGGGGTAGCACCCGGAAGGATTTCCAAAGAAAGTCCCAGTCCAATCAGTGAAGCCAAGGGCATCCATCCTTCAGCTCCAGTGGGAGGCAGGCTGGAGCAGTTCCAGATGTCATGGGAATTAATTCATCCAGACAATTGGACAAAAGAAGTTGTGAAGGACGGATATGCCCTAGAATTTCAGACTGCCCCTCCATTGACAAAGTTCAGAACATCACTCATCAGGAACAAGGCCAAAAGCCTCTAGATACGACAGGCCCTTCATACCCTCATCCAGAACAGAGTGGTAGAAGAAGTCCCGAGGACTCACAGATTCCTGGGCTTTTATTCAATTCTTTTCTATGTTTTAAAGCCTTCTGGGGAACTTCGCCTTATCCTGGATTTAAAGGATCTCAACAAATTCTTGCGCATAAGACACTTCAAGATGGAGTCTGTGATGTCAGCTATGAGACTGATCCAGCCAGGGGACTTCCTATCTCGAATAGACTTGAAGGATGCATTCTATCACGTACTAATCAGGCCAGCGCATCGGCAATATCTCAGGTTTCACATATTCAAGAAACATTATCAGTTCCGCAGTCTTCCCTTCGGTCTCGCGACAGCTCCAAGAGTCTTCACCAAGCTGCTAGCAGGTGTCATGGCGGAATTAAGAAGCAGATACCAGATAAAAGTAGTACCTTACCTAGACGACATTCTGCTCATAGCTCCTTCAGATCAGACTGCTATAAGAAACACAGCCATTTGCAACAACCTATTAATAAAATTGGGTTGGCTGATCAACGAGGAGAAGCAGTTTTCAACCTGCCCAACAACTACAGTTCTTAGGTGTCATCCTGGACACTCAGCAAAACAGAGCAACCTTATCTCTGGAACGACAGAAGCGCATCTTAGCACAGGTAACCTCCTTCAGAACGAAGGAGAATCAGACAGCAAGATCCTTCTCCAGGCTCCTGGGACATCTGTCATCAGCACAACAGATTATACCATGGGCCAGGACACATGCCAGACGCACCCAGTCCAACTTTCTGAAATTCTACAAGAAAAATCCAGCAGATTTATTCATGAGAATTCCAGTACAGACCTCCACAAGGAAGGAGTTATCCTGGTGGACTCAGAGAAACAATTTAGCAAAAGGTCGGCAGATAACAGAATTTTCTTACCAGATACTTACTACAGATGCCAGTCTCCAGGGATGGGGCGGTCTATGGAATCAGAAGTCCATACAAGGAACATGGTCAGTGAGGGAATCCAGATACCACATAAACATACTGGAATTATTAGCAATATGGAAGACACTGCTTCATTTTCAGCAGGAACTGGAAGGACAGGCGGTCCTGATAAGATCAGACAATGTCACGGCTGTTCAGTATCTTCAGAACCAAGGAGGAACCAGGAGCATTCAACTCAACAATCTAGCAATAAAGATATTACTGTGGGCAGAAAGGCATCTCTTAGCTCTAAAAACATCTCACCTGTCAGGTCACCTGAATATACAGGCAGATTATCTGAGCCGAAAAAAGCTTCATTCAGGGGAATGGAGCCTAGACAGACAAATATTTCTATCTCTGACGGAAACCCTGGGATCTCCATCAGTAGATCTGATGGCCACAGCTCACAACACACAATGCCACCTCTTCTACTCCAGATGGAAAGAGAAACAGTCAGCAGGCCAGGATGCTCTAAGCATTCCATGGACATTCAGACTAGCCTACATATTCCCTCCCATTCCTCTGATCCCAGAGGTCATAAAAAAGATAAGAAAAGACAGAGCCAAGGTCATCATCATAGCTCCAAATTGGCCAAGAAAGTTATGGTACTCGGACCTACTTCAGCTCTCAACTTGTCCTCCAGTTCAGCTCCCAGACGTTCCACATCTTCTACACCAGGGGCCGATTCTACACCCCAATCCGGGATTCTTCCAGTTCAGGGCCTGGAAGTTGAACGGCAATCTCTAGCCCTTCAGGGCCTTTCAGACCCAGTCATAGAGACTATCATTCAGGGTAGACGAGCTACTACTACAAAGATCTACTATAGAGTCTGGAAGACTTTCTATCAGTGGTGCACTTCAAGAACTTTATCCAGGCAATCTATTGGACCACCACAGATTTTGGATTTCCTACAGGCTGGTTTCCAAAAAGGTTTGCGTCCGGCATCCCTAAAAGTCCAACTCTCAGCACTATCAGCCGTCCTTGCTACCCCATATGCAGAAAATTTTCTGATAAAGAAATATATGGCAGCCATTTCCAAGATCAAGCCTACTATAAGAGACATAATCCCTTCCTGGGATCTCAATTTGGTTTTACAACAAATTTCCTCACACCCCTTCTTTGAACCACTAGAGTCTGTATCCATGAAACATCTTACTCTAAAGACAGTATTGCTTACGGCAATTACCTCAGCCAGAAGAGTTGGGGAATTACAAGCTCTTATGATCACAGCTCCTTACATGGTATTTCACCAAGATAAGGTTGTAATCAGGCCAAATCCTACCTTTAGGTCCAAGGTTATATCTCAGTTCCACCTAAACCAGGAGATTGTCCTTCCGTCATTCTGTCCAAATCCAAGTTGTGAACTAGAAAGACGACTTCATAACCTAGACTTAGTTCGCTGTCTCCAGATATATATTAGACGCACTCAACTAATTAGAAAAACAGATTCATTATTCATCCATCATTTTGGAAAATTTAAGGGATGTACAGCATCAAAACCTTCCATTTCTCGTTGGATAAGAAGCTGTATCATCCTCGCATATGAATCTGCAGACAAAGAACCTCCTATAGGAATTAAGGCACACTCAACCAGAGCAATCTCTACCTCGTGGGCACAAAAAGCAGCAGCCTCACCAGAAGAGATATGCAAGGCTGCAACATGGTCTTCTGTGTCCACTTTCATGAAGCACTACAGACTAGACCTGCAAGCATCTGCTGATGCCAAATTTGGCAGAAAGGTGCTAGAAGCAGCCATAACCACCTGACACTTTCAGTAGCCCTCCCTACAAACAATGGGCACTGCTCTGGTAAGTCCCACTGCATGCCGTGGATCAGGACACAGAGGAAAAGGTGAAATTTACTCACCGATATTTGTTTTTCCTCTGTGTCCTTTCCACGGCAGCCCTCCCACGTATCTAAGTCTTGGTATAGGTATCGTTCCGACTGCTTACCTGCTCCTAAGATTGATAAGATTATGCCTATGGCTTATATCAAAACACTAATTAACACGTCTTCTCTTCTTACAGCTCGGACAAAAGTAAAACTGGAGAAGGGAGGATGTACACAAAATTTATAGTATTTTCATTGGTCCTACCAGCTGGGAGGCGGAGCCAATACCCACTGTATGCCGTGGAAAGGACACAGAGGAAAAACAAATATCGGTGAGTAAATTTCACCTTTTTTTTTTGGATGGCATCGGGTGTTATTCCCCTAACATAGGCAGCATTCGTGCTCGAAATAAAATAGCATAGAAGCCCGGAGATCAGCGTAGAAGTAGCTTGTGCCCTGGAGCTAAAGGATCATGTGGCCATCTTGGTGTGTCGTTGGGAACGCCCCCCAAAACACCTTCCTTTTTAAATAAAATTTTTAGCATTTTTGATTTTCATTGCAAGATGCTCTACACCACCAGGAGTGGAGTATAATGATATACTTTTATTGTCAACCCTTTCATACCCTATATTAGTTTCATATGTGAGGAAGTTTAAAAACATAAATATTGTGCTTTGGTGTGGGACTGGGCCAGATCTGCCTTGTGCATTGCCTATGGGACTATAGAGCCGTCAGAATTGCACCTTAAGACTTTCCCTTCACCTGAAAGTTTTGGCTTTGCGTTCCACATGTGGAAGCACACCATAATACACACTGCCAAGAGGATATGCTGCACTGGAGGAGTATATAAAAAGAGCATTAGGAGCAGCGTATGTCCTTTATGTTTCTTCTCTTGATATATATATTTATCTCCGGGCTTGATATTGTAATATATAGAGTAGTCTTTCTGTATTTGGATGTCCTCAAGTGAAGGGTGAGAAACAGAAGTCCCAAGAGGCTACCACTCCTAAGGATGACAAATCTGCAAAACAAAAGTCTTGTGCTGGACGTGAGGCAAAGTTAAGTGCAGCTGGCCCTGCTAAACTTTGCCAGGACTGCCAGCTACTGTTGGAGATATACCAGCCAAGTTTAAATAATTTCTAGGATGGTTGTAGGCTTCCAGGCAGGAAACCATCACCACGATGCAGGAACCAGCAAGGTAAGCAAGTTTTCTCTGTTTAGCTTTGAGAAAGTCACATATAGTGACGAAACGCGTCAGCTGTATACTTGTACTGTTCTGTTAGATGGGCATTTATTGATTTCAATTGGATTATTGATTCAATATCTATCTATTTTATTTAGTTTTTTGACTATTTTAGTCATAAAAATTTTATTTGGTATATTTTTTATCCTTCTTGATAAATAAATTTTTATTGGATTACACTCACTTTTATTCATATTTGTTTTTTGAACACTGGCCTGCTTTATATGAATAGCAGTTCCCTTATTGAATAACAAGAGTGAATATATTCTTTATAAGATCATATTAGGTTGAGCCTATTATAAGCATTGGATTCTATATATCCTCTGCTTGAGTGGCCAATCCTATACATATATTATCTATCACTTCTACTGGAGAATTTTACAATGGACTGTATCCATCTATAACCCCGAGTGGAGAAGATCACTATACTGGGGTGTAAGCCAGTGCAAGCGCAAGAACCAAGAGGCAGGTCATGTGCCTCTGAAAAATGTGAGTAGTTTTCTGATGATTTGCTCCACGGTGTTTGGGTGAAGGACCTATCTTTTGTGATCAACAAACCACGCTTAGAGAGACTCCTCTGTGCCGCTTTTCTCCCTTTTTTTTCTATTTTAGTTCACCAAGTTTGGAGTGGGAACCCAATCTCCTTGGAAGCGTGCAGCATTGGACTCATAAGCGTCAAATACAATTAAGGAAAATAATTAAGATTTAAAAGTATTTGTGTTTGTTTTCTGGCTGTTTTCCCTTCTCTCTCTTTTTTTCTTTTTTGTCCTTTTTGAGTATATACTGTGGGAAGAGGCGCAGTGATAAGGGTAGTCTGTTTTCCATCTTGACTCCAAGTTTGTATTCATATATTTCTATGAGGTATCTTCTGTGGCTTCTTCAGTTGAGGAAGGAGAACTTAGAGTATGCAGGTGCATTTGCATTAGAGAAACTGAACCACTAATAAAATCCATGAGCGAGACCTTGTGCTTAACTAAACCTCGCACTGAACTTTGTTATGGACTACTTTCTTGGGCCATAATAACCCTACCCATGTCTTTCCTGTTCACCACTCCATACAGGATTCAGTCAAGAAAGAATGGAGTCAGGGTAACAAGTGTACCTCCACGTCAGACGTTTCATCAGAATGTATCCTTTTCACGTTGAGAAGGTTACACTTTTGTCAAATGGCACTATCCTGCTGGAAGACAGCACAATGCAAAAAAGACCCTATGGAAAAAAGGGCACATAGTGCCTTGAACAGTATAGTACCATAGACCAGAACCTTAAGACTACAACACTTTGGCTTGAATCTTCAGAACCTTGCATATCTGGATGTCGAACTTTGAAGAAAAAAATAGAATCTGCTGTATACAGATCTAGACATCTAAAAGAAATGTCAGGTATAAAGGAGGCAATAAATTTTGCCTATGATGCATTTCTAGATAATATATAATTACTAGCAAAGAACCCTGCTCTATCGGTAATAACAAGGAGAGCATTATGTATTAAAACCTGGGAGGCGAACGCCTCCTCTAAAAACAGGCTGGTATCCCTTCCTTTATGCTGGATATACACTACTGGGAAACCAGCTAGAAGAAACTTATCAAGCCCACCTTGGGGAAGAGTTTTCCTTTCTACCACTAGAAAGGTGTAATGGAGGATAATCTGCATCAAAGTCATCTACTTTCCAGGAAGTCAGAAGATATCTACCTGCAGACAATAGTCAGCACTGGGGAGCTATGGCCTCTTCCTCCAGGGGTGGCTCTAGGAAAGAGATTTTCATAAGCGGCCTTTTCATAAGAACACTCAAGGAAGGGGTGATAGCCCCCTCTCCAGTTCCAGTGGGGGGCAAGCTGGAACATTTTCTGTCTGCTTGCATGAAGGCCAATGCAATTAGGTCCTTCAAACAGTGGACAAAGGGCATACACTAGAGTTTACTACTGTCCCAAAACAGACTTGAAGACTGAAGTCAAGTTTTATTGTCTCAAAAAATTATTTTAATTATTTTCATAATTGTAACAGAACAAAGTGCTAGAACCAGTTTCACAGGGAGAGTGAAACAAAGGAATTTACTCAGCTGTTCCCTGTACCAATGTACCAAAACCCTCAGGGAAAACCAGATTTATTCTGGACCTAAAATGGTTAAACCAACCAATTCATCAAAAATTCAGCATGGAATCACCTCATCAGTGATCAAAGCAGTCTACAAAGGTGCATTTCTGACTAGTATAGATCTGCAAGACTCTTATCACCATATTGTGATAAGACCGACTCCTTTCCGGCTCCTCAGATTCAACATCGACAACAATCACCTCCAGTTAAGAGTTCTTCTGTTTGGCCTTTTTTCAGCTCCTCAGGTGTTTACAAAGGTACTTTCAACATCCCTTGAGACAACCAAGGATTGGCAGTAATACCATACCTAGATGATATCCTAATAGTGGAAGCCTCACAGGAAAAATCAGTCGCTAACAGGCCTGCTTTTGTCCACACTACAAAACATGGGGTGGATAATAAATCCCCAAAAGAGCTAATTACTCTCCATGAAAAACAAACTGTTCCTGGTCATGCAGTTGCACACCTTGGAAGGAACAGTACATCTATCCAAAGAATGAGCAACAAGCCTATTTTCCAAAATACAACAATTTCGTCTATCAAATACCCAGTCAGCAAGAGAATTTGCAAAGATCCTGGGAACATTCTCTCCTCCACTACTCAGATTGTACCGTGGGGAAGATTTCAAATGTGAAAAACACAGAAAAATTTTCTAAGGTTTTAGAAGAGGGTTTCCACCAATTGTGGACACACAATCCCATTACCGGACTCCACACAGAGAGAACTCGCATGATGTCTCAATCCCAAACACATGAAGAAGGGCAAGAATCTGGACGAACCAGAATGACAGGCTTTGGGGGGACATGTCCAGACAAGAGACAAAGCTACACATCAACTGGCAAGAATTGAAAGTGGTGGAAAATGTGTTAAAACTAAAGAGAAACTTAATAAACAAAGCAGTACAAGTTCGGTCAGACAATACATCAGCAGTGCTGTATATTCGGAGCCAAGGAGGCACAAAGAACAAACTCCTCAACATTCATGTCCGAAGAATACTCAGTTGGGCAGAAAAACCTCTTCTAACCCTGACTGCATCCCACATTTCAGGAACCCTAAACAGTCAAGCAAATTATCTGAGCAGACAGAAGCTGGACCCAGGAGAAGTGGTCACTAAACCAAAGAGTTTTCCTCTGTGTCCTTACCACGGCAAAGACAAGTGGGTTTTAGCTCCGCCTTCCAGCTGGTAGGACCAATGACAAACTTCTTAAAAGAGCCTTCTGGGAGAGAGGATTCTTTTTTTTTTTTTTTTTTTGATCCTACCAAGCTGGAGGATGGAGGCCCCCCATGTGTCCTGAACTACGAGCAAAAGTTTATTTTATTCCTATGCGCCCAGTCGGCTAATGCTGGGTGCATTCTTGGGAGCTTCATGGTCCAAATACCTCTGCTGGGGTCGCATGGGACTGAGGATCTCTGTCCTGGCTGCTTTAGAGGGCTTTCCGGTTGCTGAGCTGAATCCCCAATGGCGCTTCTCCTTCATCCGGAAGTCAAGCGTCCTCTTATCTCAAACCAGAAGTTTGGTGTGTTCCACAGCATTTCCAGTCTCCCACCGTCTTTTAAAGCCTCCAGCATGGACAGCCTGTCCTCTTCAAACGTGAATGGCCACGTTTGTGTTGTTTTGATGCATTTTCTGTGATATCTTGTCTCGAATGTCATGTCCTCTGCTGCTAAAACTCCCTCAGGAGACAAGACTGCATCAGAATCTGTGGCTCCCAAGGAAGATAAGCCTGCCACCAAACAAAATCTGTTTAGGCTGTGATGCTAAGTTATGTGTTGATTGCTTGAAAAAGGTTGCTAATACTGAAATACCCTCTCAATGTCAGGATTTTGTTGGTTGGATGAGGTCTTCCATGGAGGAGACCTTCTCTGCCATGCAAGAGTCCTCCAGAAAAAGGCAGAGAGCCTCTGACCCTGATGAAGGTACCTCTACTATGCACAATATAGAAGAAGAAAGTAGCCTTATGGACCTGGATACTGTGCCTTCTTTGGCTGTAGAAGGTGAGTTAACTGAAGAGTGTAGGGCTTTTA
Organism: Rhinophrynus dorsalis; assembly: GCA_037306005.1. Classification (NCBI taxonomy): domain Eukaryota; kingdom Metazoa; phylum Chordata; class Amphibia; order Anura; family Rhinophrynidae; genus Rhinophrynus; species Rhinophrynus dorsalis. Next base: position 277,765,011 of record CM074719.1, read on the forward strand.
GTCTAGACAAGTTAGACGGTTTTCTCAGAGCTATGAGAAAAACTTTAGGTCTTTCTGATACCACAAAAGAGTTGGACGTCATGGACACTGCCTTCATTGGGCACAAAAAAACCCTCTTTAGTTATTCCTGTCCACAAATCTATTCGGGACACCATTAGGAATGAATGAAGCCTTACTGACAGAAGGTCAGCAATTTCTAGATATTTTTCTAAAATGTTTCCTTTTATTGAAGACGACACTGCCTCTTGGACTTCTGCCCCCCAAGACGTACCACTAATCTTTTAGAGGATGGTGCTATTCTTCGCTATGTCATGGAGAAACAGGCTGACAGCGCTTTAAAAAAGCAATTTTCAACTATTGGTCATTACCTAAATTCCACAACAGCTCTAGCCTGCATTTTCCGTACCCTTAGGATTTGGTTGACGGAATTGGAAGAAAAAAGTTTCTTTGGTTTCCTGTTCTAGACTCCTAAAGGAAGTAGCCTCCATTAAAGAGGCTGTTAATTACTCATGTGATGCCTCACTTGATGTGATTAAGTTACTCGCTAGGTCATCAGCCTTATCAGTTGCAGCCCGCAGGGCTTTGTGAATTAGAGCATGGGAGGCTGATGCCTCATCTAAAACAGACTAGTTTCCCTTCCATTTTTAGGTCAGATGCTTTTCGGAGACAAGCTTCAGGACATAATCAAGAGGTCTTCTGGTGGGAAGAGTACTTTCTTACCTCAGGGCAGGAAAATCAGATCATCTCCTTCCAGATCATCTACTTATCTCAGGCAGTCCTTTCGTGAAGCAAGCAAGTATAGACCCGGTAGGGGTTATGACCAAAAGGAAAGAGGGGCTGCTTAGCCCACCACGGGAGGACCCAGAAGAGACTTCCTAAGAAGAAGTCAGTTTTCGAAGGGTCCCCAATGAAGGGAACAGGGTCCCATCTCTTTACCCAGTCGGGGGTAGACTGGGAGATTTTCTGGATCCATGGTGGGCAATTCATCCCAACAAGTGGGTCCTGAACATCATAGAGATGGGATATTCTTTGGAGTTCAATACTGTCCCGAAGAATTACAGGTTCATAACATCTCGAATATCAAACAAGAGTCTCAAACCCAAGGTTTTCGACATGATCAACAAGCTTCTGTCAGCCAGAGTGATAGAAGAGGTTCCAGCGGATCAGAGAGGGTCTGGAATTTATTCCATTCTTTTTCCAGTGAAGAAATCTTCAGGTGGCTTAAGAATGATCCTGGACCTCAAGTGGATCAACTCTTTCATCAAAGTAAGAAAATTCAAGATGGAGACTCCCTCCTCTGTGATCCGGGCAATACCTCCTCAAGCATTCCTCACCAAAATAATCTAAAGGAAGCTTACCACCATATCCAGATTCTATCATCTCACAGAAGATTCTTGAGATTTGCGATTTTTGGAAACCACTACCAGTACAAGACTTTGTCTTTCGGGCTTGCTTCAGCGCCCCCCCCCCCCCTCCATGTTTTCACGAAAGTTCTTGCCCCAGTCATGGTGGCTCTGAGAGAAAAAGGTATGAAGTTAATACCCTATCTCGACTATATTCTTTTGGTGGAGGTATCCAAGGAGAAAGCCGTTCAGAGCACTGCTTTTCTGTCTTCAATTCCTGTTGGATTACCAATCACCAGAAGAGTTATCTGGCTTCTTATCAGAAACTGGTTTTCATAGGAATCCAGTTGGACCCATAAGGAAGCAGCCCTTCACAGCAGCATCCTGGAACTGGAAGCCATTTGGAGGAATCTGTAGCATTTCAGAATAGACTTAAAGGGTCGAGCAGTCTGGATCAGATCAAGCAACTCGATTGCAGTGAGTTATATCCTTCATCAAGGCGGCACAAGAAGTTAGGCTCTGAATGCCCTGACCTCAAAGATACTAAATTGGGCAGAGCTAAATTTGACCCATCTATCAGCATCCCATCTTTCAGGGGTTCTAAATTCCCAAGCAGACTTCCTCAGATGTCAGGCTCTGGATCCAGGGGAATGGTCCCTAAAGAACGAAGTATTTCAGGACATAATAGCAATCATGGGCAGACCAGTAATAGACCTGATGGCATCAGAAGTCAATGCCAAGTGTCGCCCATTTTATTCCAGATGGAAGAGCAGCAAACCCTGGGACAGGATGCTCTCAAGTTCCCATGGAAATTCCAGTTGGCGTACACATTTCCTCCCATACCTCTCCTGTTGGAAGTAGTAAGGAAAATCAGAAGAGACAGAGCTCAAGTCATCCTGATTGCACCAGCCTGGCAGAGGAAGATCTGATACGCAGACCTAGTAAAGATGGTGATCCTTCCTCCTCTACTTCTACATCCAATTCCCGATTTACTATCTCCAGGTCCGATTCTTCACGCCAGCCCTTCATTCTTGAGGCTGACGGCTTGGTGGCTGAGTGGCGATCGCTCAGTCTGAAGAACATTTCACAAGAAGTGGCAAATGCCATCATCCAAGGGAGAAGAGCCACCTCTTCCAAAATGTATTCTAGAATCTGGGCTACCTTTCACAAATGCTGCCTGAAGAAACATCTTTCAAGGAAAGATCTCTCCAGGTGTAATTCTGGACTTCCTTTAGGAGGGTTTTCAAAAGGGATTGAAACCCTCTTCCCTGAAAAGTACAACTGTCAGCTTTATCCGCAGTCTTAGCCACTCCTTTTGCGGAAGAGTATATTAAGAGATATATGGCAGCAATATCTAGGATTAAATCTACAGTCAGAAATTATCCCAGCCTTGGACCTTAATCTGGTCCTAACTCAGTTAGCATCTGCTACTTCATTTGAACCTCTTCAGTCAGTTTCTTTAAAAATATTGACTCTTAAAACAGTGTTTCTAACTGCGGTCACTTCGGCCAGACAGCATAGCGAGCTTCAGGCTCTTTCCTGTTCCTCTCCATACATCTTCCATCAGGGTAAAGTGGTTCTCAGAACTAGACCATCCTTTAAATGCAAGGTGACTTAGGAATTTCATCTCAGTCAGGAGATTGTTCTCCCTTCATTTTTTCCTGATCCGCAACATCCTAAAGAGAAGATGTTTCATAACCTTGACCTGGTCAGATGCCTGTCAATTTATTTAGGCTGGACAAAATCCTTTAGGAAATCCGAGTCATTATTTGTTCACTTTTTTGGAAGGTTTAAGGGCTCTTCAGCCTCTAAACCCTCCATTGCAAGATGGATCAGAGATTGCATCAAATTAGCATATAGTACTTCTGGTCGAGATCCTCCCTTGGGAATTAAAGCACATTCCATTAGAGCAGTTTCCACCTCCTGGGCTCTGAAAGCAGTCGCTTCACCAGAAATATGCAAAGCCGCAACCTGGTCCTCTCCATCAACCTTCATCAAGCACTACAAACTTGATGTCCAAGCATCAGCCGATGCTAAATTTGGCAGAAAGGTTCTACAGGCAGTAGTTCCTGACTAGGTAAATTCTGTCTTTTTCTTCTGCCCCCCCCCCTTTTTGTACTGCTTGGGGATTTCCCCACTTGTCTTTGCCGTGGTAAAGACACAGAGGAAAAGGTGACATTTACTCATCGATATTTGGTTTTCCTCTGTGTCCGTCCACGGCACTCCCTCGCATGTAAGTATGATTTTTTGGATTCTATGCCTTTTGAGGGAGAGTATTTTGAGTGTGATCAATATAATTCATGGAATACTAACCTTGTCTCTTTTTACAGCTTGGACAAAAATTTAACTGAATCCTTTCTCCCAGAAGGCTCTTTTAAGAAGTTTGTCATTGGTCCTACCAGCTGGAAGGCGGAGCTAAAACAGACTTGTCTTTGCCGTGGACTGACAGAGGAAAACCAAATATCGGTGAGTAAATTTCACCTTTTCAACCTCCTTGTCCAGAATGGGGGACTCCAACAATGGATCTCATTGCCATGAAAGTCAATACAAAGTGCAGAATTTGTCTCGTTGGAAGAACAAGAAGGTAGCCCCAGATGCTCAAAAAAACAAAACAAAACAAAGACACCTTGGTATTCAGGGCTGCTATACCTGTTTCCTCCCCTGCCACTCATCTTACACATAGTCAGGAAAATTCGGAGGGATCAGGTGAATATCCTTTTAATCGCCCCACACTGGCCCAAGAAGATCTGGTTTTCAGACCTGGTGAAGATGTGTCTCTCCCCGCAAATTTTGCCACCTCAGGATCCAGATATCCTTTCTCAGGGACCAGTCTTCCATCAAAACGCAGTATTTTTTAAACTGGAGGCTGAAAGGAACTCCCTACTCGCCTTACAAGTGTCCTCTGAATTAGCTGACATTATTGCTGGGTGAAAAGCATCATCTTCCAAGATATATCATAGTCTGGTCCATTTTTATTTATTTATTTTTTTATTTTATTTTATTTTTTTCTATTTTTCCCCAAAAATGGTGCATAGAAAATAAGCTGTCCATCAACAGGATTTCTATAGGAAACATTTTGGATTTCTTACAAGCGGTGTGACATGAGTCCCGGTACAGCAGGTCAGTACCACCGTCACGTTAGCTGTCACAGTACCACTGCCTCCCAAACTTCAGCTCTGGTATCGCTGGTTCCCTCAATCACTAGACAGGACCAGTGTTGAGGGTAAACAAGAACACTTTATTTGAACCAAGACACACATATTTATACAGGTTTACACAAAAGGCCAAGAGGGGTGGAGGGGCTATACAATGGTGGGCTGAACACAACACACAATGGTATAAACATTTGGTGTACACATCATACAATGGAGACATGATTACATTATTTGGACAAAAGGGAACTGTTGTGAGGTAAACACTGGGACAAAGGGCTGAGGGGCTGGAATACACATTGTACCACAAAGGCCAGGGGGTTGAAGCATCTTTGAATATTCCGCTTCAACCCCTGGCCAATCCAGTGCCTAGAATTGGATGACTAATCCTGGTGGTGATAGTCACGGCTAGCTCGGCCAATCAGCCACTGTAGACGGGCAGTTAACTGACCAATCCCTGGGCTGCCTACTTTCCCCCATGTTAACTCTATGGGGGACCTTTAAACTCATCACCCAGGGCATTGGCCAATCAGGAAGCCGCCTACTTCCCTATGTAAAGTCAATGGGGCTTTTGAATAGTTCTGCCTGCTGTCCTCGGCCCGTGAATTCCACTCTTTAGCGGGAGAAAGTATAGTTCCAGGGCATGGGACGCTTCCCAGTCCTTCTCTCCGGCCCCTGCCTCCGACAGTAGCAGCCCGCACCCGTAACAATAAGGTTTCAGGAAGGGCCTAAATACTTACTCTATAAAAGTTCAGATCTCTGCTCTATCAGTTGTATTATCCAAGCCTCTAGCAAAAAAAAAAATGGTATGAAGACTTGTTTAATCAATTTCAAGAATCAAACCGACCATGCATGAATTAATCCCATCATGAGATCTTAATCTTGTCCTGAACAAACTAGCTTCCAACCCAGCATCTGAGCCTCTGGCGTCCTATCATTAAACCATCTAACAACAAAAACAGTTTTCTAACAGCCATCACCTCTGCCAGACGAGTTGGTGAACTCCAGGCTATGTCCTGTAAAGACCCATATTTTTCTCTGCACCAAGATAGTGGTTGTTTGGACAAAAGGTTACTTCAAAGTTTCACCTTAGTCAAGAAATTCTTGCCTCCTTATTAATTTCTAATGACAAGGAAAAGTAGTTTCATAACTTGAATTTAGCAAGATGTCTTAATATTTACCTGAGGCGTTCTGAATCTTATAGAAAATCAGAATCCTTGTTTTGTTCACTTTAAAAAAAAAAAAAAAAAAAAAAAAAAAAAAAATTATGGCTACTTTCTGGGCTCATAAGGTTACAGCAACTCCTATGTAAATTTGCAAAACGGCCACCTGTAAGTCCTTATCCTCCTTTATTAGACGTGACAGTCTAGACGTCCAGGCATCCTCAGATGCACACTTTGGAAGAAAGGTCCTGCAAGCTGTGGTTCCTCCTTAAATGTATGATCTTTTTGATTCTAAAAGTATGCCTTTTTTTTTTTTTTTTTTTTTTTTTTTTTTTTTTTTTTTTTTTTTTTTTTTTTTTTTTTTATAAAGTAGTAGTAGTATTAATCAGTATGCTACCCTCCCTTTTATGGTACTGCTTGTGGAAGTCCAAACTTTAAGCCATGGAGGGGACATAAAAAAAGGTGAAATTTGCTCCCAGATGTTTTCTTCTTTGACCCACTCCACTGCTGTCCCTCCCTAACTAGTATCTGGAAATGTGAATGTATGGATGTGTATGCTTCTGCTCTGTATGGTTATAGCTTTGATCTAGAGGCATGCTGGGAGGAAGGAGCTTTGTACCCTGGGTCAAGATTTGATTGGACCTGCCAGCTGGGGGATGTAATATTTACCCAATCTTTTTAAAGGGGGTCTCACCTATATTAAAGTAGAACAATCTCCCCAAACAGTCCCCCCCCCCCCCCCCCCAATATTTAGCCTTATAGCGAGAAGCTTGCCAATAGTCATATTATCCACATTAATTACCGCGTTTGTTAGAAATCCTACTTCTGCCTAGACTAATGGCCAGGCTTCTTCCTTTAGAGGCGCCTCCGCCGTTGGTACCTTCTGTTACCTTTAAGATACCATGCAACTCCTCCTAGAGGAGACCAGGACTGACAGCGCAGGCACACGGATGTCTAAGCAAAGGTGTCTGCTCTGTTGCCTGGCCATTGGTCTCGGCAGAAGTAGGATTTCTTAAGCAGTAATTATGCTGGATAATATGACTATTGGCAAACTTCTCGCTATATGGTTAATTATTGGGAGGGGGACTTAAATTGGGGTGATCCCCTTTAAAGTAGCCTTAATCTGAATCCTATACAATGACCTGGATGTGCATCAGCAAGAAAGTGGGCCAGGTCTCATACCACAATCATCCGTCATTGAAGGAGGAGGGAAGAAAACAAGTCTTGGGGAGGGGAACAAGCAAAGATTGACAGGCTGAGGTACAGAGCTGTACCGCAGCCTGTACATAACTGAAGTCACAGGCTTCACTTTAAAAGCTAATATCTCAGAGAGTATAGCAGTATATTGATACAAGATCAAAGATTCAAGCCAAAGGAGTATTCAGATTAAGGCTACTTTTAATATAGGTGAGAGATCCCCTTTGAGATATGGAGAAGGGCACAGAAGAAAACAAAGTATTGGTGAATAAATTTCACCTTTTTCTCGTGTGTGTGTGTGTGTGTGTGTGTGTGTGTGTGTGTGTGTATATTCACTAGTGAACTGTAAATCGGTTATATAAAAATTGTACTTGTGTTATCATTTTATACACTACATGGAGAGGTTAATCCCCACTTGAAATATGTTTGCTGTACACTGCGCTAATATAGTGGGGAAACTACTTACACTAGAGTTGAATAAAGAAGTGTTCCATGCACTGGCAGGAATATAATTCCCAATGAGGTCAGAAAAGTACCTTTTGTACATCAGTAGGAGTTTATCTTCTATACTCTAATTATTTTATTGAATCCTGTAGATCCTCCGGCTTTCCCCTATAAAACTCGTCAAGAGCGGCTGGGAGTCCAATGCCTCGGGTCAGAGGAGGAACAGCATGTAACGTCTGTTGAGCTAAAAAGAATGTCTGAGCTTAATCCTCCAGCAATGATGCCTCAGGGGAACGTGGGTACTCCTTTAAAGGTCTTCTTGCAGCTGATACGGTCTTGCCGTTTTCCACCCAGGCTCATCACCAAACTGGGTCTGCATTTTCCTCATGCTGGACAGCGTTACTCTAAAGTGCCTTTCAACTACTCTGGAACAGAAACAATAGTGAGTGAAGAAGGTGTGTACACTGCCAGTGGTCAGAAAATAACAGAAATGGATGACTTTAGCAATTGTAACAGAAGAAATCATGAGCCAGAAGAGCAATCACAATCCAGTGATGAGGAGAAGGAGGTATGAATGTCAGACCTATTTTGTTTCCCTGCTATCTGTAGATTGTCCAGATGACAGCATTTTCAAAGAAGTGCCATCTTGTCTGTCCTTCCCGTTGCCTGATAACACCCATTATTTTCTAGGAACTTTATCCCATGTTGGTCAACAGTAGTTAAAGGGATAGTAATACTTAAAATGTAAAACAAAATATATATTGTAGGGTTTATCCCCCTGAGTAAAACAAGGGTACTCCCACTGCATAAAGGTGTTTTTTATTCAAAAGTTATTACAGCTGAAACTTGAATTTAAGTGCAGTATCACAGTGGCCTGAAATTTTACAGCGGCACTGTTGCTACGTAATCCTATGGAGATTTATGGTCAACTGACCAGATCTGTCCTTGGTGTAGAAACTGATACTACAACTAACTAATTCAATTGCACTAACTTTTGAATAGAACAACTTTCAGCTTTGGGAGTACCCTTGTTTTACTCAGAGGGATAAACCCTGCAATATATATTTTTTTTACATATTGAGTATAACTATCCTTTTAACACTGAGATGTAAAGAGTGATTTGCAGCAAGACAACACAGAGGTTGATGTACTAGAAAAAGTGATGCAGTTCTGGAGCGGACTAGCTGCATCACAGGGATCTATTCAGAATTTGCTCCCTTTGAATACTAGAAAGGTCTTGTAGGGCAGTGGTTCTCAATAGAGATGCACCGATACCAATTTTTGAAGACCGAGTACAAGTACCGATACTTTTTTCAAGTACTCACCGATACCAATTACCGATACTTTTTTTTTGCGGTCATTTGCCAGTTTTCCAAGTACCTATATGCTTTAGGTACTTGGAAAACTGGCAAATGACCGCAAAAAAAGTATAGGTAATTGGTATCTGTGAGTACTTAAATTTTTTATTTTTTTTTTTTTTTTTTTTTTTTTAATATATCACACACACACACCTCTTGATTCTCCCCTTTTGACTCTCTCCCCCACTTGATTCCCACCTTTTGCTTCATTCTCCCCCTCTTGAGCCCCCTTCTTTTGCCTTGGCTTTTTCTCTCTGTTTTGAACCCCCTTTCTCCCCCTCCTTGACTTGATCTCACTCTTTTGCCTCTCTCTCCTGATCCCCCCCTTCGTTTTGCCTCTTCTTGGCCCCCTCCTTTTGTCTCCTGATCCTTCCTCCCTTTGCCTCTTTCTCCCTCTTGACCCGACTCTCTGCCTCTTTCAACACCCGCTGCCCCATCTTGCCTCCCTTACCCTCCTCTGCCGGGTGCTCACTGTTCTCTCGCGAGCCCCGGCAGAGGTCAGCGTCGGAGCGTTGCCATGGCAACGCTCCGACGCTACGGGAGGGAGAGAGGCAACTGGGGAGCATTGTGAGCAGCTCCCCGGGCTCCCTCACTGCAGCACCGACCCTGACACAGGGTATCAGTGCTGGCATCGGCCGCATTTGCCCGAGTACAAGTACTCGCTCAAATGCTGGTATCGGCACCGATACCGATACTAGTATCGGTATCGGTGCAACCCTAGTTCTCAACTCTGGTCCTTGGGACCCACTAACAGGCCAGGACTTAGGGATTTCTCTGCTAGAGCTCAGGTGTGGTGATCAGAGGCTCATTCACATTGATTAACTCACCTGTGCTCTAACAAGGAAATCATAAAATCCTGGCCTGTTAGTGGGTCCCGAGGACCGGAGTTGAGAACCACTGTTGTAGGGGATGTCTTTCATTGGCAACCTCCCTAGGATTTAAAGGATTAATGTCCACATTTAAATTACTGGGAATTTTGGGATTTCTTTTACATCCAATATGGAACCCAGGTCCCTTCCTCCTGGAGGACAGGGTACATCACAAAAGAACAAGGGTTTTGTGGTGGGGTCGTCTTCCAGGTGAATGCCTCCTGCTTTCCCAGAATTCATGTGTCCTACAAAACAGCTGGAAGTGCAGTGGCATCCTATTAGTTTTTCTCAGATTTTATTATTTCTTTAGATATGGGGCTGTATAGTCAGACAAGCTCCCATCATTGGGCTTCCGTTGAGTGGGATTGCCTTTTTCACAGGTTCTCTGTGACCTTTCTTCCCTGTGGAGGTTGACTTCAAGATGTCTGTTCCTCATGGCTGAGTCTCTCTGAGATTCTGTTCTTACCTTTATGATGGATCCTGAAGACAGAAGGTTAGTGAGTAACCTTTTGAGTGCCTGGTCCACTATATGTCCCATTCTGAGCTATATTACACTCTGCCACCCACCAACACCATTAGTCTACACCCGTGATCCCTCCTCGTTAGGCCCTGTCTTTATTTGGGTCTTTATTTGTAATATCCTCTGTGTCCAATCCATGGCATACTGTGGGTAATTGGTTCCGCCTTACAGCTTGTAGGACCAATCCAATGCTCTTTGCTACCTCCCCTGTGCAGTTATTTTGTTCCTCCCAAGCTGGAGGACGGAAGTCTTTTTTACCTTCAGTTATGTTATTTTATTTAATTTAAGTACTTATTGTTTTATGGGAACTGCCGAATTGCGGTTACTTCCAGATTGCATTCCATTGCGATCTGCACAGACCTCTCACCACCAGGTTATGAGGTGTATAGACAAGATGCAGGAAGAGCGCAAACCACCAATAGAAATCCAATGAAGTCAAATGTACATACATCCAATACTCTCAACATAGAAGATGGTATGCTGGTTGTGGGAACAACCAGGAGGTTCCAACAGGTCCACACAGTCTGCCCTGATTCGACAGCTACTTACAAATGAAGGATAAGAGTCCACAAGTAGTACAAATGTATATTTAATTGCATTAATAAAAATGTATATTTGCCAAAGCGTCAATACAAAAACTGATTAGATACGGGCTGTATCTATGCGAGTATTGGATGTATGTACATTTGACTTAATTGGAATTTCTATTGGTGGTTTGCACTCTTACTGCCTCTTGTTTTCTATATTCCAAGGGTCCTGTGAAGTCCCGTGGATTGTTTTTGAAGAAGCAGCATCCATTGGCCCATTCAGGGGAGAGTGGGGGCAGTCATAGTCCCTCATTTGTCCAGCTGATCACTTTTAGTGATGTGATGTAACTGTTACCCCAGAACAACTCAAGAGTCCGTGCGGTATAGTAAAATGAAATTTATTGAATACAAGTAAGGTAGCAAATAAAAGTAAGATAGCAGGAACAAGCAGAGGGTCACATCCAGCAAGCAATACCATCAGAAACAGTAGCAGTGTGGTCTACCTGGGCAGCTTAGAGACTAGGCGTAAGCCAGTGGTAGTCCCTGATGGAACCGGGAGCAGGAACGGAACAGGAACACAAAGTCTTGGTCCGAGGTAGTGAGGAATCAACCTGACTCACGCCTGCAGTCAGTATAGAGCTAGTCTTTTGCACCAGCCCCAGGTTTGCACCAAATGGGGTGTCTGCTAGGTACACGGGACAATCAAGAGAATAATCAGACAGAGCCACAGGTCATCACCAGAGAGGGTAGTCAGACAAGCCAAGTCATACACAGTTCAGGTTGTCAGACTGAGCCACAAGTCAGCACCAGATTGGATGGTCAGACAGGCCAGGTCATACACAGGGCCCAAGGAAACAGAACAGCTTTGTACAACAACACAAGGGCAACTGAGTCAGGACTCAGTCTGCCCTTTAAACCCCTCCTCAGGAAGTAGGTAGGAGGAACAGCTCAGAGGGAGGAAGTAGGTAGGAGGAGACTACAGGAAGCAAACACACAAAATAGAGGCCTGCTACATTCTGAAGCCTTGCGTCTGCAGATGACGCTTCTAGCACTGATGCATCCAACCACTGCCATATTCCTGCTTCAGTCCATGCGGTCATGGACGGCCACTGACGCCGAAGCATCATTTTGAGCGTTGCCTGAGGTGGCGGCACTGGAACCAAAGTAAGCTGTGACATGTGAGAACCGTGGTGTATAGGTGGTCTTTTATTTGCAAGGGGTTAACTTGAACTAGGAAGTGCCTTTCTGTTTTCTTGTTGTTCATTAGGTTATGAGGTGCTCTGCCTCCTTGGGGACCTGGATATTCACCTCAGCATTATGCCCAGCTCCCCCTGACCCCATCCAGCCCCAAGCGCTTGTTGGAAAGGTAGCTGTTCTGCAGCACTGTCAGATACCGGAAGTACCAGAACATGCTTTCCAATGATGGATCGCATAGCGGAAACAAGGCTTTCTATAAGACGGGTGTGGTCGGTTGGCACCCAGACTCAAGGGGTAATGTTAAGTTTTGCATTATTTGTCTAAATATTGCTGTTTCTTGGTAAATTATCTTGCTGATCCTTGTATGTGTTAGAATCTGTCTATCGCATAAGCAATTCTTGGCTTATTGCAATGTCTACCACTAAAGAAGTTAAAGGAGACAAACCGAAGCCTGCTGATACCTCTGAGGAGGAGAAGTCAGCCCCCAAGTTTAAAAACTGTGCTGGCTATGATCAGAAACTATCTGTGACTGACCCAGCAAAACCCTTCTTAGAATGCCTCAAATGTGCAGCTGGAAGTGAGGTGTCTACCTAGTTCCAAGACTTCATCACATGGATGAAATCATCCATGCAGGAAACCTTCTCATCTATTCAAGAGTCCGCACGTAAGAGACTAAGAGGATCTGACCCAGATGAAGGGCCCTCCAGGGCACATGAAGAAGATGAAAAAAGCTTTCTTGAATGTTAATCAGATGCCTCTTCAGCTGAAGGAGAAATTACAGTATTGATCTAATGGATGTCCTCATGGGCCATGAGGAAATCCTTATGGCTGTTTGAAGTACAGAAGGATTTGAACATAATGGATACAGCATTCGTTGGATATAAGAAATCCAGTCCCTAGATACAAGTGCATAGTTCCATCCAGGAAATCATTACAAATGAATGGAAACAAGGGGATCAGCATTGTTCCGTCTCCAGGAGATTTCAATGCATGTACCCATTCACAGAAGAGGATGGTACTACACTCCAGGATGAGATGTATAAATGAGCTGATAGCACAATGAAGAAACAATTTACTGTCATTGGGCAGAACCTGAAGACAGTGACTGCCATGGCCTCATGTGTTTCATACACTTTGCATTTGGCTAACTGAAATAGAAGAAAAGATAGTCATCAGTATCTAGAGCACATATCTTGAAAGATCTGACTACTATCAAGGATGCTATTAATTACTCATGTGACTCATCATTAGACAATATACATCTTCTTGCAAACTTTTCATCTTTTTCAGGGACAGCTAGACATGCATTGTGGATCAAGTCGTGGGAGGCTGACCCTTCTAAAAACAGACTGGTATCTCTTCCCTTCACTGGTACCAAGTTATTCGGGGACCAGCTTGAAGAAATAATGAAAAGATCATCAGATGGACCCAGAAGGCCCTGCTGCTAGACAAAATAGGAGACAGTCCATTCGAGAGACGCGAAGATATCATCAGCCAGGTAGAGGGTATGACCAGAAGAAAAAAGAAGAAATGTGGTCCTTCCCAGCCTCCAATGATCTGGAAATCTTAAGGATTTCCAGAGAAAAGGTCAGTTCCACCAATGAAGCCAGGCTACCCCCTTCTACTCCTCCAGTAGGGGCAAACTGGAGGACTTCCATGAGGCCTGGAACTCCTAGCGGTCTAGAAAACTTTCCGACATTTCCAAAAGGACCTGCAGTGATCTGCAGTCTTCATAAGGTCGGACAGCACCTCAGCAGTTCAGTACCTGTTAAATCGGGGGGGGGCAGCCTTTCTGTTCTGCCATCTGAATGTAAAAGAAGACTTCCTAAGTCAACACAAAATAGGCCCAGTAGAGTAGAGTAGAGTCTAAGCAAAAGTCAGTCTTCCGGTCCATAACGAAGATCCTGAGGGAACCCTCTGTGGAGCTTATGCCAACAAACCTAAACAAATAGTGCCCTGTTTACAAATCAAGGGGGCACGAACCACAGGCTCATGCTCAGGATGCTCTTCGAATCCCTTGGAACTTTCATCTAGCATACCAATTTCTGCCACTTCCCCTGATGACAGAAGTGTTAAGGAGAATAAGAAAAGACGAATCTGAGATCATTCTGATATCTCCAGATTGGCCTCAAACCCTGGTATGCCAACCTTCTCCAGATGTCAGTCAGACCACCTATAATCCTGCCCGACATCCCGGACCTATTGCTTCAGGGACCGCTTCTACATCCAAATCCAACCTTCTTCCATCTCAAGGCCTGTTGGCTGAGAGGCAATTGCTGAGTGTACAAGGAATTTCAGATTGTCATTGATACGATCCTGAGAGGACGAAAACCTTCATCTACTAAAATATATTCTAGGTTTTGGGTCCATATTCCATAAATGGTGCTCTGCACATGATAAAGATGAATGATCCAAATTAACACCTCAGATCTTAGGTTTCCTACAATCAGCATTTCAGAAAGTGCAACTTTCTGCTCTGTCTGCAGTTCTAGCCACTCCCATTTGCAGACGATTACTTTATTAAGATATATTATTTATATATAAAATATTAACCCCTTAAGGACCAGCGGTCCAGGGGTGTGTGGTCCTTTAAGTACCAGAAACTTTGATGTGCCGGCCCACGTGACTGATCACGTGCCGGCATGCCGAATGGGGGACTGATAGCGATCACTCCAGTCTTGGAGTGGTCAACTTCAGTCCCTGCTTTTACTCACAGCACTCCTGCGAGTAACAGTGACTTGCCAGGAAATGGAAAAAGAGCAGTGACGGTCCTGGCATGTCAATTGATGTTAAGGGGTTAAACCTACCATCAGAGAAACCATTTGTAACGGACCACAGTCCGTTACTGGAAGCTATCTCTGGGCAGCCCTTTTTTCGGACTGTGGGGAACTTGGAACATTTTATTAGCAGGCAGCTATGAACAAGGGACTAACTGCACAGCCTGCCTTGCTTGGGACCATCAGCGATTCACAGAGTAGCCACGGGTTCAAGGGGACTGCACAATACATTTTGCCTAGAATGTGTATTCCAGCCCCTCAAGCCTTTTTGGCTATTGCCTACCCTAGCCCAAGCCCTTTGTGTATTAATGTAATCGTGTATCCCTGAGCCAACTGTTGGTTCTTTGTATTAGGTGTTGTGATTACATTATCCCTGTGAATGCTGTGATTGTATTATGTCTTCTCTACTCGCCCAAAGTTAATGTAGTTGAGGTGTTGTGATTACATTATCCCTGTGAATATTCCCATTGTGTTCTGTGACCTATTGTATCCACTGTGGTTGTATTATGTCTTCTGTACTTGCCCAAAGTTAATGTAGTTGAAACTATATAAATAAGCTGTGTTTCCAAATAAAGTTGAGTTAGTTGTACTAAACTAAGAAGGAGTACAAAGTCTTTATTCTGGATGGTAGAAAGGGGCCCCTTTGCGCCCCCCCCCCCCCCATTCAGGCAGCTGATGTTCCAGTGTCCTTAGTCTAAATGGTTTAATGGCTTCTAGTAACTGTTATCCCAGCTCTTGGGGTACAGTTTCCAGCCTGCTACATTCAGCTACAGAGTTCCAGCCAGCTTTCATCTTGCTTCACCAGCCAGGATACCCACTTGTAGCCGGACCCAGGAGGGAGAGACCCAGAATGACAGTCTAAGTCAGCCCAAGGATTTGGGCTTCCGTTACACCATTCCTCTTGGTATCTGAACTTGGTTCTCCAAAACATCTTACA
Source organism: Rhinophrynus dorsalis (assembly GCA_037306005.1). NCBI lineage: Eukaryota > Metazoa > Chordata > Amphibia > Anura > Rhinophrynidae > Rhinophrynus > Rhinophrynus dorsalis. The sequence continues at coordinate 277,780,495 of CM074719.1, forward strand.
CTGAAGTCTGCTTTCCTTACAGCCATAATATTGACCAGACGAGTGAGTGAACTTCAAGCCCTAGTCTGCTTTCCTCCATTTCTGGTATTTCACCAAGATAAAGTGATTCTCCTCCCCCCTAAGGCAGCATTCCAATCTAAAGCTATCTCCTAATTTCATCTCAATCAGGAGATCATCCTGACTTCCTTCTGTCGAAGCCCTTCAAGTGACCTAGAGAAAAGGCTTCATAATCTTGACCTCATACAATGTCTACAGTTTTACTTTTCCAGATCTGTTTTGCAAATTATATTCCTTATTTATACACTTTAGGCAAATTCAAAGGAACAGTAGCCTCCAAGCCATCCATTTCATGATGGAAAAAAGACTGCATCAAACTTGCCTATGAGTCAGCCAACATGGAATCACCTCACGGCATTAAAGCCCAATCTCCGTGGGCCATGTCCATTCAGCATCTCCAGAATTTGCAAATCTGCAACCTGGTCTTCAGTCTCGACCTTCATTAGGCACTACAGACTGGCTCTTCAGGCCTCCTCAAATGCAAAGTTTGGACTGAAGGTGATTGAAGCAGCCATTCCTATCTGAACTTCCTACCTTAGCCTTCCCAAACATCTGAGGTACTGCTCTGGTAAGTCCCACAGTATGCCGTGGATTGCACACAGAGGAAAAGGTGAAATTTACTCACCAATATTTGTTTTTCCTTGTGTCTTTCCACGGCAGCCCTCCCTGGGTTATAGCTTGGTATCTGTATAGTTTCAACTAACTAAACATGTAGTATCTATGCCTAATGCTGTATAATAATTTATATAGTAGACCAAGGCTCAAAATTTCAAGTCCTGAACTACTAGCCAGGCCTGAAAAGGTACTCGCCACCAGTTTCCAAGCCTAGCTCCACCCATATCACTGTCTTTAACCACACCCATATCCCCACCTTTAACCCCACCCATCTTAAGTTCTCTTTGATGAAATGACACTGTTGTTCTACCTTTTATTCAGCATGTGACATAGGGGACAAAAACTGTGCAAAATTCCAACTGTTTTAACCCCCTGAATGCTAGCAAGGTCTACAACGCATTAGCCTCTCAAGCAATATAGCAGTTAAATGCTTTAAATATTGTGAAAGTGTTTCTTGGACCCACTACTTCTCCCCACAACAAGGTACAGTTGATTTGCCACACTTTGTCTTTACACATAAAGGCCATAGTAAGCAACACAATGCTTAACATTTTAAAGGCCATAATATGATCTAACAATAGCGCCACTGTAAAGGATCAGGCTATAGAGGTACTTCTAACACAAATTCAAGTTCCAGCTGCAATAACTTGCGAAGAAAACACCTAACAGTTGTAGTTTCCATGTTTTAAACAGTATGATAAACTCTGAATTTATATATATTTTTTTTACGTTTAAGCTTTAAAATTATTTTAAAGCACTGGGCAACTAATTATTTAACTTGATGAGATCAGCCTTGTGGAGTCAAGTTAGAAAGGAAAATTAATTGAATCGAAAGGATTATTTGTAGAACAGAAGCACGTCATGCCCTGCTCTCACCAGCTGCGTAACACAACACAGCATGAGTCACAAAGTACTAGGATAGTTACGCTCTACAGATGCATCAATTTGACTAAAGCATCAGCTCAGAAAGGAAAGGAGGAGGGTAGGAAGTATGAGAAAAAGAAGCTTAAAGGTACACTAATGTCCCATAAAAAAATTATTCTTGCTTTGTAGTTGAAAAAATTATTTCAAGCAACCCCCATCTCAAACTGCTATTGTTTGAGAGAGATTAGCATTGAAAGATCCCTCCCCTTCTCCTGATGCCAGCGCTGTGCTAACAGCAGGAGATCCCAGTCAAGGGACCAGCCGGCGGCTCTGCAGCAGAGCCAAATCACTTTATTTAAAAAGAATTACTTAATTGGAACGGTCTACAATGTGTGCCTGGTTTGCAAGACACTATGTAGACCGTTCCAATGAAGTAATTCTTTTTAAATATCGCAATTTCAGCTCTGCTAAAGAGCCTCCTCGAGTTGGCTGACTCAAATCTCCGGCTGTCAGCTATACAGCTGAGATGAGAGAGGGGGGGGGACTTTCAATGTGACTATCTTTCAAACCATAGAGGTCTGAGAGATGGGAGTTTCTTCAATTATTTATTTATTTATTTTTTCATACCCCTCTGGCACTCAAAGGGTTAAGATGGTATAGAAGGAATGATGTGAGAAGAGAGTAATATTAACATGAGAAGTTCAAGTTGGAAGGTGAATGAGTTAAGGAAGCTGGAGAGGTATAAGAGCTGTAGGAGGAGGTAACTATATCTCTTGCTATCTCTCCACTGAACCTCAGTTGTAATGGTAGTATGGCGAAAGTGATGACAACAGCGAGGATGGAAGAAGCAAAAGGGTTAACATTTTTTAAATTACTGCTGGCATTTTTAAGCATCCCCCTCTCCTATGCAGAAAAGACTTGGAGATTACCCTGCTGCAACGCACTGGGAGCCCTCATAAAAATCTGTAATTGCCGCAATTTCTCTGAGGAGCGTTATGCATTGACCCTTTGAATGGCAGAAAGGTTTGCAATGTATTAGATACCTCTATGGCACTCAATAGATCCTCATTGTGGAGCCTTTTCATTTGCCTCTAACCCCAGGAAAGTGCCTGTCCAGCAATTTTTTTCCCCCCAATGCTCTCTCAGATGTCCATGCCACAAAACAACCACGTAGTCATGCACTCTTCCGCCCTTGGAGGCTCCTGTCTGTCTGTCTCCTACTTTGAAATAAATTATTGGGAGAACAGGGGACCTGGCTACATGTGAAGAACCCTGGGATAAGCGGAGATGTGGTGCATGCTGGGGTTTTCCTCTTTCGGGGAGCCAGGTCACTGATTTCTGGCCGTGCCTTCTCCCACTGGAAAGTGAAAGTATCTGACTCTCCGAGTCTCCTGAAGGTGCAGTGGTGGCAGGACACTGAGGCCAGGTGCAATAGCACCCTCTGTAATTCTGTCCCAGCTGGAGACTACATCAGATACTAAAGCTGACTCCTATTTAAGTGGCGACAACCATTTATATTATCTAGCAATGGAACTGAGGGAGCACGGCTTATCTCTCGTACAGTTGTTATATCTTTTAAACACAAAATACCAGAATTTTTATTTGTAAATAAAGGATAAGTTTTAACAATGGACTTACTCTGTGTATATATCCTTTGCATTTTATGACGTTGCGCCAATCAACTTTTTCTTTTTCCCCATGTGTAAGCAAGCAGCCGGAGATGATCACATTAGGGGCTGGGACGGCTTGCTAATGCATCTATATGATGGAATGTGAGACAAGTGGGGCAGAAGCTAGTCTATGCATTCTGCTGAGTTTTCACTCGCCCTCGTTCAATTTCTGCTCGCCAAATGCGAAGTGGCGAGTGGAAATTTTGAGCCCTGTAGTAGGCTATCTCTAACCTGTCGTATCTTGCAGCTTGAACAACTGTATAACTGCACAGGGGAGGGAGGTAGCAAAGAGCATTTGTAGAATTTTAAATTGGTCCTACCAGCTGGAAGGCGGAGCCAATTACAAACCGTATGCCGTGGAAGGACTCGGAGGAAAAACAAAGATTGGTGAGTAAATTTCACATTATTAGATTTCTATGTTTAACACTTCTTTTAAGAACTTGAGCCGCCCCATGGCTGTCTTTGTTCAATCGACTTCTATGGGAGAAAATTCTTTGAGACAAATCTCTGCAACTGTTTGAGCTGCAACAGTCAGTCATGCTGTTTCATCTGGTCCACTTTGAGTGTCCACGAAGCACACAGCGTCCAGAGTAACAGATGTTTCTAGGCAACGAGCAAGGGAAAAGACTTTCCCGTACTGCCCCTTTTCCCTGACTTTCTTCCGATTGGCTGGCACACCTACTGGTGGTCCACTTCTATTTTGCTTATCCTATGCACAGGCTAACTCTCCTTGCACTCTCTTCCAGTTTAATCCTTTACATACCAGATAAGTACTTTTTTGGTATTTCTGGCGTCCTGCTTTAAACTGGGCACATTTAATCTAGTTCAGCTAGATTTGGGCATATGGGGAAATCCAGGGTTAAGGATTCAGTGCTTACCTCATCCCCCTTACTTGTTCTCATGCCATATTGGGCTTCCAAGGGAATAATCTGGATATCTATGCCCTTCTTGTGCTGTGCCTCTACCACTCATCTGGGCCACTCCAGCACTGAGTTTGCATGGGTTAAAACACAAATCCCTTCTTCAGTTCAGAGGGATCTTCATTCTTGGAAACCTCTGCCCACCCTTTAAATAGGGTGAAGGTGTATTCAAGGGGTATAGCTGGGTTATTGGGGGATCCTCTGAGGAAGTGCTGGACTCAGAAGATGATGACATGGACTCTTCCCTTTTCTTACAGAGATTCCTGTGAGGCTGATTTCAGTCCTTGCTGTTGAGGGCTCATCAAGGTGGTTTTGGAGACCCTTCAGGTGGCCAACGCCACAGGTGGGGATCTACCTCTCTGGATATTTTCCAGAAGCACAGGACAGATTCCCCTGTTTTTTTCCCCCAATAACACTCTTGATCAGATACTTATGGATGAGTGCAAAACTCCTGATAAGAGCCTTTCACTGAATAAACGCTGCTTTCAGCTATATCCTTCTTTGTTTTAGATCGGATTTCTTTATTGAATGAGACAGCCAATGTTCCCATTAGACTGCTGATGCTCTAATGGTTGTATTTGGCTACTCTCTCCAACTCGTCTATCTTCTTGATAGAGTAAGAGTTAGATGAGCCCTTAGCTGCATTGAGCTCATCAGCCACACACTCTGCGATGGTCTTAATGTTCCTGAAGGCGGCTTCACAAGCCCCAATGCAGAGGATCCAAATAGCCTGCTTGACTCTTCGGAGCGGTGACACATCCACAGCTTTTCACCTCACTGTTCCAGCTCTACCAATACGTGTAGAGTCTTCATAGGGGCTGCTGTTGACCAGGACTTGCAGGGGATTCTCCCCAGTTAGCAGGTGAATGATTTTAAATGCGTGCTTCTCAATTCTGACTCATGAGTTTCTTGCCGTTGTTCCTCCTGTGCATCATGAGGAAGTTTGTGAGACTTTCCACAACGGGACACAGAGTTTTACGGAATCGTTTAACAGCATAACGCCCACTGCTGTGTGGCAGGAACTTTGCATTCTTCTCCTTATCTGCAATGTAATCCTGCAAGGAGATGTCATTGATCTGCTCAGCCATTGGTACTCCTCCATTTTTAAAACAGTTTAATTTCAGGGGTCTCTGTCCCAACAGGAGCCGTCTCCCAGTCTGCATTGTCTCTCCTTGGCTGTGTCTTAACCAGTCGGAGCTCGGAGCAGAAAGCCAGCTATACCCTTCTATTGCTGATTGTCTGGTGCAGCGGACTTCTCCCCCTGCCATTGACTCCTTCCTATCTCCCTTCCCTTCCCGTGGCGGATGCTGCAGGAGTCGAGGACTATGCAGATAAGAGGCTTTATTCCCTACTCAAGGCCAACTTTTTGGCCACTGGAGCAGCATTGAAGCCTATGTTTGCCTCCACCTGGTTCGATAGGGCTGTTGCTTTGTGGGGTGAGCAGCTGACAGAAGCTATGCATGCTAATGTTGCCAAAGAGGACACACTCTGGCTTTGGTGGCCAACATCATGGAAGCCAATGCCTAGGTCACTGAGGCTTTGTTTAGCGAGGCCAGATTTTCAGAAAAATCCTCAGCATTTTCTGTTTCTGCGTGTTGAGCCTTGTGACTCAAGAAGTCACTGTTGTCCTTACCTTTTCAGGGAAAGGCCCTTTTTCCACTAGGATCAGCAAGGAAGGTGCATGGATTTTGTTCCCCTAACCAGTGAAGGGAGCAGAGGGTGCAAACCCCTCAGGTATCCCAAAAGCTCCTTGTATCAAAGCCCAGACAGACCTGTAGCCCAAGAGATCAGCTGCAAAGTCTGTCTGACAAACCAACCTCCGCATGACTGGCAGACTCATGGCCCATCATTGCCTGTAGGGGAACATCACTATCCTCTTTGAGATACATGGACCTGTGGATGGGATCAGAAAGGTACCCCATAGATTTCAGATCCCTTTCTTCATATCTCTTCTTTTTCCTCAAAGGTTCCATGGAAACCAGAATAAAACTAGGCTTTTCCAAAGAGCTGTTTCCACTCTGCTGGAAAAACAGGTTTTGGTGCTGGCCCCAGCTCGAGTGCTTTTCAGGTTTCTGTTCCAACCTTTTTGTGTTTCTAAGGAGGACAGGCTGCTGCCGTCCTATCTTGGATCTAAAAAACCTCAACACGTGCTACAAGATGTAATCTTTGCATTCTCTTATTGCAGCGATGTGACCAGGGGCGTACCCTGGCCTCACTGGATCTTCTTGACTCATACCGACACGTCTGGATCCACCCTGACTGCTAACCGTACCTGTGTTTTGCTTTTGGCTACAATCGCGTCAGAAGGAATTTCTCTGACACCATATTTGGGTGATCTCTTACTCAAGGCGCCTTCATAAGACCTCTTGGCTCACCAAGCTGTGTTCTATCACAGCTGGATTTGCAATCTCAAGCAGTCTTATCGTAGGTTTTGGTGTTTCTGGGCATAAGGCTCAACACCCTTCAGAGGAAGGCCTTTTTAATGGAGGAGAAGATTCAGATCCTGTTCCAGGACATGTCTCAGGGACTACATGAGTCCTTGGTCGGTTAGTGTCTACCCTAGAAGTGGTCCCCTAAGCGCAGTCCCACACATGGGAACTTCAGGGATACATCCTCCAGACGTGGTCCAAGAATCTGACACCTCTCTACCATCAGAAAAAGAAAAAAGAGATGACACACCAGAGACCTAAGTGTTGTACATGCGATATGCAATAATGCTCATAATATATAAATATGTAATAGAATATATATATATATATATATATATATATATATATATATATACATATATACATATACATATATACATATATACATATACATATATATATATATACATATACATACTTTTGATAGAGTAGTGTTTGGTAAATGTATGCAAGGAGGACCATCTTGCGGCCTCGCACAGCTCTTCTGCTGAGGCCTGGAAATTGTAGGCTCATAAGGTACCCAATGACATGTAGAGTGCACTGTGATCTTAACTGGAACAGGTCTCTTTCTAATAACATACTCTTGGAGTATAGTAGCCTTTTTTGCAAGAGGCAATATTGACCTTGGATGCTGCCTGACCCACCCTAGGTCCCTCAGGGATGACCAAAAGGGTGTCAGCCTGGTGGGAAGACTGATTATGATGCACATAGTACTTAAAGGAATAGTAATGTCAGAAAAAAAGTATTAACTATACTGTAGATACAATTAAAACAGAGTAATTGCACTTGTTAGTATCTCTTGAACTGTTATGGTTTGAGAGATATAGGAAAATAAAGTTCTCTGCTCCCTCCCCTTTCTGCTTGATGAGCTGTAAAGCTGTCAGAAGCTGATTCTGGTTCCTGGATCAGATGGTGACTCTTCAGCAACGCCAACATATCGATACATAAAAATAAACTTAATTGGAACAGTCTACAACTTGTGCATGATTTGCAAGCACACGTTGTAGACCATTCTGATGAATTATTTATCTTTAGATATCGTTATATCGACACTGCTGAAGAGCCGCGTCTGGTCAAGTGACCAGAATCTGCTTCTGACAGCTTTACAGCTTGTCAAGCAGAAAGAGGAGGGAGCAGAGAACTTTATTTTCCTATATCTCTCAAACCATAATGGTCTGAGAGATACAAATAAGTGCAAGTACTCTTTTAATTGTATCTACCATATAGTTAATATTTTTTTCTGACATTACTATCCCTTTAAAGGGATAGTAATATTTCATAAAAACAGCAGCTCCAATTACTCTTCATAGTATTTGAGCCATAGAGAGAGTTATTTCAATACTGTCAGAGTTGTAGTTCGAGTGATTGAATGATAAAGTATCCCCCTCCTGCCCCTTTCACCTAGTGTAATGCTGCTCACCTCAGATGTGGGATCTGGTCCATAGACCAGACAGATAACCGCAAGGGACAATCTTCTTACTGTGAAAACCATGAAAATCATGCCCCCTTGACAGGTTTATCAAGTTTTTCCATTAAGCTAATTGATGATTGTCCCTTTCTGCAAGCCATCTGGACACCACCTTTCTGTTCTGAGGTGAGCAGTGTTACATCCGTAAAAGGGGTGGGAGGGGGATACTTTATCATTCAATTATTCTTGAACTATGACAGTATTGAAATAAGTCTCCATGGCCCAAATACTATGAAAATTAATTGGAGCTGCTTTTATTGTGAAACCTTAGTATCCCTTTAAGGTAATGCACCACATGCAACAAATTGAGCTCTTTATCCTCTTTGTATGAGGGTTCAGGACAGAAGGAAGGTGCAACAATCACCTGATTGATGTGAAAATCTGATACAACTTTGGGTAAAATCTCCTGTGATGTACAAAATACTACCTTGTCCTGGTGAAAGACCAGAAAAGCAGCTTTGCAAGACAGAGCTTGCAACTCTGCCACGCTCCTAACAGAGACAATGGTCAAAAGGGAAAACCATTTTGAGCATCGGTGGATGCAATGGAATAGATGCGAGGCACTCAAAGGGAGGCCTTTGGAGGACTGATCAAGTTGAGATCCCACGGTTATAAGCTATCCTGGAATTAAGGGAAGGCATGTGACACCCCTTGGAGGATGATCTTTAAGTCCATCAGAATAGCAATAGGTCTCTAAAGAAGATCAGAAAGGGCTGAGATCTGTATGTTAATGGAGGGAAGGCTTTCGGTCACATCATCTTGAAAGCGGAAATATCGCCCCAAATAAATTCTCCCTCCCCTCCAATAGTTAGACATCTAGCAATAAGCTTAGAAATAGTAGTATTATCCAGCATATAAGTACAGCATTATTAAGAAATCCTGCTTCATCTAAGACTGACGGCCAGGCTTCTTGCTTTAGAGGCCTTTGCGCACCTGCTCCATCAGTCCCTTCCAGTTACCTTAAGGTACAATGCAACACCTACAGTTACCTTAAGGTACATTGCAACACCAGGAGCACAGACGTCTAAGGCACCATTCTTTTGGGGAACCACAAAAAGGTTGGAATAAAAACTTGAAAAGCGCTCTTAGGCTAGGACTGGTACCAGGACTTGTTTGTCTAGTACAGAGAAAACTGCATCTGTGAAGAGGCACACTTTGTCCAGCGGAACCTTTGACAAAAAGAGGTGATGGGAAGGAAGAGATTTGAAATCTATGCAGTATCCTTGCGATATCGCCAGCAAAGCCCACTGGTCTCTTAACCCCTTAAGGACCGGGAAAATCTGAGTTAGATTTGACTTAAGGACCGGAGCAATTTTGACTTTTTTGACTATGTCTTTGTTCAACCATATTTTCTCTTTAATTCCTTTTGTGCACCCACATAAATTATATACTGTTTTTTTAAGCACAAGTAGGGCTTTCTTTTGATACCACAATTATATGAATACCTCATTGTTTAATTTGATAAAAATAGAAAAAAAAAAGGAAAAAAATTGAAAAAAAACAACATTTTGCTTATATTTTCGTGTCAGGATTTGCATACAATTAGTTTGACAAAAAAATACCCCTAAATATATTCATTTGCTTCTCCTGAATATAAGAATACCCCATATGCCTAGTATTTCAATCACTTCCTCACATTTACAAGGTAAATATTACAAGATGGATGCCATTATTTCCAACTTGTAATTTCTCAACAATTGGCATGTGAGCATCATAGCTTAGCTGACGGTGCCAGAACCAAAAATGTCCCACAAAGGTATATGTTTCTGAAAACTACACAACATAAAGTAAATAATCAGGAGAATTTTGGAGTTTTTCATGCAGCTATTTTTCCAGAAAAAAATTTCAAAATTGTGGTAATATTTTGTTTTTTTGCAGTTTTCACACTTACATTTCAATACTACTGTTGATATCAAGCACATGATAGGTGAAGATTTTTAAAAATGCATTGTTTAGTGTTCAGCTCCTTCTTCTGAGTACGGCAATACCCCATATGCATAGGTTTCTCAAGGTTTGGGAGAGCTACGGGGGCCAAATTGGAACATGCACGTTTCCAGTTTCACACTTTGAATTTTCACAGCTTGCATCACTGGTGCCATGTCTCATTTGGGGCTGTGTAACAGTGCTCCACTCTAAGATTTCCCCCAAAAAGTATATATTTTTGGAAAGTAGACACTCCAGGCTTTCATTTTATGTATGTTTTCAATTTTTTTACGCAGCTATTTTACCACCAATCGCTCGTAAATCTTGTCGTAAGTTAAAAAAACAGCGTTTTTCACACTTGCATTTCAATGTTGATGTGAATTTCAAGCACAGGATAGGTGAAGATTTTTAAAAATGCATTGTTTAGTGTTCAGCTCCTTCTTCTGAGTATGGCAATACCCCATATGCATAGGTTTCTCAAGGTTTGGGGGAGCTACGGGGCCCAATTTTGAACAAATATTGAATTTTCACATCTTGGTTAACTGGTGCCATTACTCATTTTGGGCTATGTTCCAGTGCTGCACTTTAGAATTTCCCCCCAAAAGTGTATATTTTTTGGAATGTAGACATCCCCAGCTTTCATTTTAGGTGTGTTTTCAAATTTTTTACACAGCCATTTTACCACCACTTTCTCGTAAACTTGACGTAAGTAAAAAAACGGCGTTTTTCACACTTTGCCTTCAATGTTGATGTGAATTTCAAGCACAGAATAGGTGAAGATTTTATAAACTGAATTGATTAGTGTTCAGCTCCTCCTTCTGAGTACGGCAATACCCCATATGCATAGCTTTCTCATGGTTTGGGGGAGCTACGGGGGCCAAATTGGAACATGCGCGTTTCCAGGTTCACACTTTGAATCTTCACAGCTTGCGTTACTAGTGCCATGTCTCATTTGGGGCTGTGTAACAGTGCTCTTTTTTTAAGATTTCCCCCCAAAAGTGTATATTTTTGGAAAGTAGACACCCCAGGCTCTCGGTTAGGTGTGTTTTCCAATTTTATACACAGCCATTTTACCACCAATCCCTCGTAAACCATGACGTAAGTAAAAAAAAAAAAAAAAAAAACTAGCGTTTTTCACACTTAGGGTTGGCGGCAGTATACTGGGCTGCATACAAATTGGTTTGGGACACTATTTCACCTAAAATGTCTTCCCCCAAAAACAAATCAAAAAAATGATCATGGGTAAATCCTTCCACATCAATTTGAATCCCTGGGTTGCCTGTGAATTCTGAGATTTGTGGCCATAAATTGATACCCATTCATTAGGATCCGGAGTGGCAGGTGTTGGGGCATTTCTTTGGGCAGGTCTTTTGGCAGGTCTTTGGGCAGATCTTTTAGCAGGTGCTGGGGCAGTTGCCAGGGCAGCTCTTGGGGCAGCACTTGGGGCATTTCTTTGGTAGGTCTTTGGGCAGATCTTTTGGCAGGTGCTGGGGCAGTTGCCAGGGCAGCTCTTGGGGCAGCACTTGGGCATTTCTTTGGGCAGGTATTTTGGTAGGTCTTTGGGCAGTTCTTTTGGCAGGTGCTGGGGCAGTTGCCAGAGCAGCTCTTGGGGCAGTGCGTCTTTTCTTGACAGAAGGCCCAGCGTCATCACTAGAGCTGCTCTCACTTTCTGAAAACTGCGCTATGTCAAAATCTGACGCAGTGTCTGTTGCCTCAGAGTCAGATGCCAAAAAGGCATATGCCTCTTCAACGCTGTACCTGCACTGCATTTTGCCCACTAAAAAAACTTTTTTTTTTTTCTTACACTATCCCTAAACCTAAATCTAACCCTAAAACTTACCCTAACCTACGTATATCCTGAACCAACCTAACCCAAGTGAACTACCTATCTAAACTGCACTTATTATATATATTTTTTTCTTGGGGGGGGGGGGGGGGGGGTTTGGGGGTTTTTTTTTTTTCTTGCGCTATCCCTAAACCTAAATCTAACCCTAAAACTTACCCTAACCTACATATATCCTGAACCTACCTAACCCAATTGAAGTACCTATCTAAACTGCGCTTATTACACACACACACACACACACACACACACACACACACACACACACACACACACACACACACACACACACACACACACACACACACACACACACACACACACACACACACACACACACACACACACACACACACACACACACACACATATACACACACACACACACACACACACACATATATATAATTTTTTTTTTTTTTTTTTTTTTTTTTTTTGGGGGGGGGGTCCCTAAACCTAAATCTATCCCTAAAACTTTCCCTAACACACGTCTACACTAAACCTACCCACTACACTGATCTGCAGCAAATTGATCACTCCAAGAGTGATCAGATGGGGGGAACTTATTGATCACTGCAGAACAGTGATCAAAGGGTTAATTTTCTTTATTTAAACTTTTTTTTTTACTTTTTTTTTGTTTTTTTTACAGGCACACTGGAACACCATCTCCCTCTGTCTCTCTCCACCTCAGCAGTATGCAAGGTGGAGGGAGGCAGAGAGATCTGACAGGGACAGTATTTACAAATACTGTCCCTGTCATTCAGGTTTTGCAACATGTGATTCGCTTTTGAAGCGAATCGCATGTTGCAACAATGTTTCTACCGCTTGTTACTAAGTGTCCCGATACCGGGACACTTAGTAACAAGCGGCTTGAACTCTTCCATCGCTCCGTGCGGCCGCGATGGAAGAGTTTAACCCTTGACGTACCGGGACCGTCAAGGGTCGTTGGAGCACATTTACCCTTGACGGTCCTGGTACGTCAAGGGTCCTTAAGGGGTTAAGGCTATTGCCCAGATGTTTCAAAAGAGGCAGAGACTACCCTTTTACAGGCAATGACTTACCAGGACTCAGTTGTGCTGAGGATGGTTTGTTAGACTTAAGAAGACTACCAAGTCTTTCTGGGCTTTGTGGAAGAATGTGTTTGGATGACCTAAGGGATTTGCACCCTCTGCACCCCAAATTGGTGGAGGTGGGGGAAAATCTGTCGGGCTATTTATATGAAGGTATCCAAAGGGTTAAACCGAGAACCACTCAGGTTGGATTTCTTCACTTAAATAGGCAATTGACAATAAATCTAATTCGAGAACTTTATCTTTAATATGTATTGACACGCTACTTCACAGTAACGAATTGATCACAAGAATCAATCCTTCATATTTGTGCAAAAATATATCTATTTTATTAAAATACAATATACAATGTATATATAAATATCAGCAACAATGAAATATATGTTACTAGCAATTATAATAGGTACACAGAAAATCAAACCACACTTATTATCATAAAGATTACCAGCGGTGCAAGGGTTAACCACCTATAGGTATATTCAGAGGTATAATAACAATAATTGCATTCAGCAGCATAGAATAGGTTAATTGATTGTTACAATTAATATAATACAGTTGTCTGCAGGGTCTCTTAATACCTCTGCCCCAGAAACTGTATAGACTATGCCAATTATGATGTAAGGGGTATTGTGAGATGAATTAATTAATTCCTCAAACAATTCCTTGTATCATATATAAATAATTAAATTTAGGGAATAACTGGAATAGAATCCCAGATTTAAATCTCTATAATTTAATTATCTACTGAATTCAATATTGAATACCTCTGAATAAAATATATAAATTGCAATTAATATAGTCAAACAAAGATTATATAAATAATCTACCAGAATTAATCCAGTAACATGTGTCTATAAAGTAACCAACTTCAGGCAACATATATTATGACAATAGCAACCTATATAAAACCTATAGGCACTCCAAGGGTTAATCCACACGTTTAAAATAGATGCCACACCCAGCAATTATTTTGTCTATTAAAAGTGAATACCTTCAATTACAAAATATAAACCTGGCACATATACAGAGAATTCTAGAATGCACACCACAAATAAATAGACAAACAGCATTAGAGAGTTAATAATGAATTCCAAGAATTCCCTTGATTAAATATCAGCTATTATAATTTTACCAGAAACACAATATTCTAGACATACTCAAAATTATATTAACCAATATAAACAAGGATAAATATATCTCACTGCTATCTCTATTTTATGATCTCTCTGGTAATTTATAACAATAAATTAATTAATTCTGCATAATTTCTTAATGACTATGCTAAATATATAGCAGATTATAATATTTTCCATAAAACTGGCTAGGCTTCTATGGACAAATATGTATATATATATATATATAATTTTCCTCAATTATCGAGGAAATATACTTATTTTGAAATTAGGCAGAATTAGAATAAATAAAATATAATTACCAGGTCAATCAGTGTGGATTCTTGAAGTTATAAGGTGTGGTCAGGAATTTGATCATCAGCCAAGAGAGCCCAGGAGTTCTTATTCAGGAAGTCACAAAAGAGCCCAGGAACTCAAAGTTTTCTTTTGTCAGGAATCACCCAAGAGTTCTTATTCAGGAAGTCACCAAGAGACCCCTTAACTAAGAGCATTTGCATTATATTGACACATTTTTCCTTATCAGTTATCCCCACCTTTTTCCAATGATTGGACAAAGATCCATCTCATTATACCGTGACATCACCGGTCTGCCCTGATTGGATATTAATATATCCCTAATTATTCAAGGAATGTGGATAATACCAGTCATAATGCTCTCAAGACTCTAGATGGCGCTCTTACTCTACTTTAGAATTTTACCTATAATCAGTTTTATGTCCTCAATGATGTATGTAAGAGGGCATGAAACGTCATATAAATTTGTCATTTTCCCAGACTTTCTCATAGGGGATTGTTTTTCTCATAAGATAAGACACTTAAGAATGTCTGGCAAAACCCACTTTATCACCATAAATGTCATTTAGTTATTTCCCTCATAGAGGCCCCTGACTATTTTAACAGGAGATAATTTGAACACATTTTAAACAGAATTTCAGCTAATTTCTACAATTAGAATTAACCCTGTATGGTCCCCCAGGACAAAGTCTCTGACAACAATAACCACTTGGCATCTTTGCCAGAAGGGAAATTTTGGTGGAAATTTGAGGCCAAAGGGTACATTTTCCACCAGAGGCATCACTAATGATCTGCTTCAGGTCAGGTCCAAATAAGGATTTTCCCTGAAAAAGCAAGGGCACCAGTGATTTCCTAGACTATTGATCAGCAGACCAAATCTTGAACCGCAAGGTATGGCACTCGCTGACTAAGGATTTGCCTGAGAGCCTAGCTGCCTCAAAGAGGGATTCTGTAATGTTTGTTTAGAAAAAATGTATATTTCCAAAAATGTTTTACCAAGAAGAGTAACTTGAGAATTTCTCTATACACATTTATTTATATTTCTCTGTCGTCCAATACAGGTTACTGGTAACTTTGGGTAGGCGCTCTGCCCTTTTAAGTAGGCAGGAACAATTCTGAGAAGTGAGTGCAGGGGTGGAGCCTACCCTCTAACCTTAGCTGCAGCTTCCTGTTAGCTTCAGTAAGTTTTGATCCTCGTTGCAAGCAACAAGGCAAAAGAACAGTTCTGTTTAGTTTTAGAATTTTATTATTTTCTGCTAGATATGGATTACCATCACTGACCATTCCCATCACCCAAATGTGGACAGCTCAGTTTAGCAGGTGCTTATTTGTGGACCTAAGCCCTGGGGGGAAAATCTTGGCTGCAAGTTCTTTCCCCAGGAGTTGCCCACTGAGGCTGCTTCTTGCTACATGGTAGTCTGAAGAAAAGAAGTTCTGCAAAAAAAGGTGAGCACCCTTTGTGTGCCGAGGTCCACATGTCCCATGGAACCCCTCCGCACAGGGGTCTTTATCATTTGAGTTCCTATTGCATACTCTAGCACTCATTGGGTCTACCTGTATGTCTGTCTGGGTGTTTGGAGCAGGTTTCTGAGGTACTTTAACCCTTTCACTACTCCTTCTCCTCCTCTCTCTTTCTCCCCTTCTCTCTCCCCTTCGCTCGCTCGCTCGCTCCCCCCTTCGCTCGCTCGCTCCCCCCTTCGCTCGCTCGCTCCCCCCTTCGCTCGCTCGCTCCCCCCTTCGCTCGCTCCCCCCTTCGCTCGCTCGCTCGCTCTCCCCTTCGCTCGCTCGCTCTCCCCTTC